>OY829326.1:15240366-16440366 GCA_963691655.1 Toxonevra muliebris | reverse complement strand
TGGAGATCTTTTCAATATGCTTTCTATTTTCTTGGCATTCCCAATATCATATGGTCCTTGTTTTCTTCCCGAACCAGGTTTCCTATCGATGGTCAAATTCTCCTGAAATTGTTTAATAACATTGGAAACAGTTTGACGGCAGACCTTCAAATTCTTTGGCCAATTTTTTGGAGGATTTGGATTTTTTTTAAATTTTTAATAATTTTAAGACGTACTTCTTTTTCTCCACTCATTTTGATCAAACTCACAATAAATCAACATGTTTGTCATCAAAAATAACAACTGACATATTTTTCAAAGATAACTAGATCAAAGAAATTTATAAATTTTGCACCCAAAAAAAAATATTAGGTAAAACGTGTTTTAAGATTTTTTCAATCTCACTCCTGATTATACAAAAACCGAAATCCGTGTTTTAATACCGACTAGTCATTAAAAACCGAGTAAACCGGTTTTTTCATTGTATCAGGTAAACATATGTTTATAAACCATTTTTTAAGGTATTTTATTTAAATAAAAAGAAACAAAATATATTCTTTTAAAAAGCACAAATCGCTGCCTTAATTTCAAGTTTTCCAGCAGAAGCAAAAAACTTTTTGTATTTGGAGTACTGTTTCGAGAACTTGTAATTTAAACTAAAAGAAAAGATTGCAAGTTTTCGATATAGGTCTCTAAAATTTTCGATACAGATGGAAGTGGAACGCTTTATCATAATCCACCAAAAAAACGATACCTATGGCTATCAATATTGTCTCTTTTTTTGTGTTGCTTTTAATAAAATTTTAAACTTAAAAATAATACAATATTTGTACTCAACAAACATTCGAAAAGATCGATTAACCAAGGCAAAAAAAAAAAATGGTTTTCGAATAGTAGTAAATTTTGCAAAACCGAGTAATTTCGTGATTAGAAGAAAAACCGGATAACGGAATAAACTGAGTCGATCTTGCAAGCCCTAATTCGTAATGAAATACAACTCCAGCCCGGTGACATAAATTGTTTTTAATGTGTGTAGGGCATTTGTAAGCGTACCAGTTTTGTTATAAATTTCCTTATCAACTTTTTTTTTTGTTATTTATGTGATAAGAAATTCGGCATTAAATGCTTCAATAAATTAACGTAACAAAAAACAAACTAAGATAATGAAAATCAAAACTTACGGCTTGAAAGCTTTCGACAAACATATCTACGTGCTTTTCTACATTCTTTTTATTATTACATACACTACATTACATTAGAAATCCATTAAAAAAAGGAAGCAGTTTTTGTAAACTGAAACTGATGACATAAATTTTAAATAGTTTTGTTAATAGGTTTAATAAATTAGTAAGTATCTGACATTTTTTATTCAAAATTCGCCTCGCTAATTCATCGGCCTTTTCATTGCCTTCGATGTTCCTGTAACCAGGAACCCAAATAAGGCCAATGTCCAGCCTGTGATTTAGGCATTAGTGAACTAATCTAAAGATATTATGTCTGAGCCTAGAAGCTCATGTTGGAAACACGGTGTTAAAGCCCTTCTGGAAGTTTAATTTGAATTGAAAATCTGCTACTGTCAAATAAAATGTTCCTTAGCTGATTTAAGGTCACTGAACTCAAATCAGGTCTTCATGTCAGATTTTCGTGATATTATTACATAGATCTAAAAGATTTTATGTCTGAGCCTAGAAGCCCTTAATTGCCGCAGGGCTGTTTGTGAAGATGGCTACTTTAACCCTTCTTTGGATTTTGGTCAGTGCTTTGCAGGCTTCTTTGATTGACAGAAGTTCGGCCTGGAAAACACTGGCTTCATTCGGGAGTCTATAAGATTCGGCAATACTGAGGTGTTCTGAGTAGGCTCCCGCACCGACGCCGCAGTCCATCTTTGACCCGTCGGTGTAGAGTTCTATCTCAAGACCAGCTCTCAAACGTTTCCTTCTCCAATTTGCTCATATTGGAAACACGGTGTTAAAGCCCTTCTGGAAGTTTAATTTGAATTTAAAATCTGCTACTGTCAAATAAAATGTTCCTTAGCTGATTTAAGGTCACTGAACTCAAATCAGGTCTTCATGTCAGATTTTCGTGATATTATTACATGGCCATATTCAACGACTTATAAAATCTGTAACAGATTGTTGTTAATATTCACAGAAATTTAACAATAATTACTGTTACTGCTATTTATTCTAAATTCAACCCAATCTGACTTTCACCTATTGAGATATGACCAATTGAAATAAATACACTTTCTCGACTAAAACTTAATTTGATATATGTATCTCAGAAAATCAGGGTTATCAGGGTTAACTAATCGACCATTATTATTTTAAAAGTTAATGAGAATTTATATAATAATCTGCTAATATTTGCACTTTTAGATGTGAATATTTCTGAAATATTATACACCACATTTAAACTTAAAAATTAAAATTAAATTAAAGGAAAAGAGTTTTTTGTCAGACTGCGTAGTTTATGTTTAATTAATTTAACCAGAGTTAAAATATGAAATTTTGTATAAATAAATATTTATATAAAATAAAACTTCAAAAACAAAAATTATTCAATTCATGAAGTCTTCAGAAAAAAGTCGAAAAAATCAAATTATTCCATTAATTAAGTCTTCAACAAAAAATAATTTCAATTTCATTTGCTTTCACAATTACTTAATTTTAGTTGTAATTTTATCAAGCGACTTGAAATATAAAATAAAAAACATTTCAGCACTTACGTAATTTGGCAGTATAAAATACTCAAAATTAAAGAAAAATGAAACTAAAAAAAATATAAAATAATGAAACTTCAAATGGTGGCACTGATAAGCGCTAAAATAATATTATTTTTGTCTGTAAGTCTTGAAAATATTTCGTTTATTTTATTTTTATATGTTTCTACAAAATGTTTACAATAAGTATTTCATTGTTAATTAATAAAATCGAGATATTGTGACATTTTTGATTAGAAACATTTTAATGAAATTTACTAAATTTATAATCACAAAATAATTTGTAGCTTATGTCATTGTTATTTTTTCATACATATATAGTACATACAAAGTCGTAAAACAAATATTTTCCAAAATGTAAAAAAAACACATTCATTATTTGTCATTTCTATTTAAAAGTTATAAATAAAAATGCACGTAACTATCACAATAGATAACTTCAATATCGTTAGTTTAACACAAAGAGAAGCGCGACGCAGGTATGAGCGATAAAAGTTTTCATGCATGATTCTCACAAATTTTAAGAACACTTTTAATTTTCAATAATGAATGCAAATACTCTTTTAAAATATTTTCCATTTCAGATGTTCAAAAAATAAGTTAAAATTTCATTATAAAATTTCATAATAACCTACCCAAAGATTGTCTGTCGAATGAAACATATCGTTTATATTGATGCCGATCGAAATTCGAATACATTTTTAAAATACTATTAAAAAACTAATTGGTGGAAAATTTCTGTGTTTTGAATTCTCACAACATTTGGATCTTTAGTTTTGTTTTTCGTTAAGATCTCGATTATGAAAAAGAAAATTACTATACTGATTTTTTTTACTTGTTGTCGGTGTTTTGTTGTTAACACTGTGTTCACTGATTAGCCACTGAGTGTTGGGTTCATTAGTAAAAATTCAATGGTTAAAGCTCTTTTCTTTGCACCTCCCTTTTAAGTTGTTGGCCTTTTACTTATCACAATCTTGTCTACAACGATACCTACTAAATACACATATACATACATCAAATATTCATTTAATGCTTGAAAAACTTTAAGTGTCTGAACGATTTCGCACAAAAGCGAGAGTTTCACAATATTCTATATACGGTTATATTTAAGTATAATAAAAACTGGCAATTCTTATACTTAATTATGAATTTTTATCACAAACAATGATAAGTGAAAATATTTTATAAATTCAAATAATAAAAAATCTATCCTTATCTTATCTTATCTTACTTCAGCACCTCATCATTGATATTATATACTAAGAATGCATAAGTACACAACAGATATTTGTTTATTTAAATACCTACTATATTGAACCTTGACTTAACTGATATCGTTTGCAAAAATTTCGAATAATGAAAAAACGTTAAGGCTATAAATACCATACCGCAAAACACAACTATTTATCATATTTAATTCTAAAGAAATAAAAAAATTAGAAATGGTATTTCACACGTATTTCAAACTGTTCTCAGAAACGTTTGTGAATTTCTAGAAATTCAATTAGAAGAATCCGAAGAATTTTATAGATTAAACCAGTATAGTGAGTAGCGTTGATGGTTTAGTGGCAACGTGCCTTATCATTATCTCAGAGATCCCTTGCTCGGTTCCCAGCAAAGTTATGGCCGCATGCTTTTCTTTAAAATCATTTTTCAAATTATTTCTAGTTTTCAACTACCATCTTTAACCACAAAATAACCCAAAAGTTGATCCTATAAATTCCGCATCTTTATTACCAGTCAACAGGTTGAAAGAGTAAATAGCGGTAACTGCATCATTTGGTATATACATTGCAATGGTTCGTTTTTTTTTTTTTTTTAATTTACAAGGTACAATATTGTCAGACAAAGTTTCTCCCGCAAAATTCAAAAATGACGTCGGATTTTCAAAAAATCTCATCTAAAAAAAAGTAGGTACTAGTGACCTCGGAGTTTTGTCAATCATTTTTTACATTTAGGCTTTCTTAAAATATTTGTATTCATGTCTTAAATTCTTACGCACTGCTCGAGTGAATCATATCACTCAAATCCAGGATAAGTCCTTAGCCTCCGCCGGTTTCACATCTATGTGATACGCCTTTGGGACTCATTCAGCCCTATTCAAATATTCCAGAAATGAAATTCCCAGTTAAATTTGTTCTTCTTTCTTTTCCTATAAGAATACGGGGAAAAAGAAACAAATTCTCCTGGGAATTTCATTTCGGGAGTATTTAGATTTAGACTGATTGCCTACTCTTTTGCAAAATTTAAGTAACACAGCCCAATTTAAAACTCAACTTATACTGTATCTTTCTAATACTTAACTTATATCTTTACTATATTTTGCTAATTATTTTTCCTTTTAAGTTTTGTTAAAATTTTAGTTTTAATTTTAATGTAATTTTAAGTTTTAATAATTTATTCTAATAAATTTTAAAAAATTGATTAGAAAATAAAAACTTATGTTAAATAAATTGTTCGATTGTTGTAATTTAACCCATTAAGGACGAGAAAGTATCTTAAGAAAAAAATTGTTTTTGAACCTGGCTCAGGAATAGCTTACCGCTAGGCATTACTGGGATAAGCTTCTCAAATTAAAGATTGTATTCACAAATATGTAAATAAAAAAATAAAATAAATAGATACAAAATATGAACGCTATTAAATTAGTGGGTGTAGTATGTCTAAAGGAAAAAAATTACAAATGCAAGACCCCAAGACTGACTGTATGATCATCAGTAAACAAAAATATGCATAAAACAATTTTCTATCTTCTTCTTCTCCGGATTCGTAAGCAGCGCTTTAAAATCCATGAAAAATTAACGTCAAAACCCCATAGTCATGACTTATGACCCGTATTGGGCAGTGTAATAGTAATTTTTTTATAAAGCTCAAAAACCTCAAATCGAAATATAAAGTTCATATTTTTTAGAATTCCGCATGCTCTTGTCAACAAAAATATTTTTAATTTTTAGCAAATAATTGGTTCTAGTGCGTGTTGATATTGTGGACAATTATTTACCCCGTAGTTAGTACTGAAAGTTTTTCACAAATTGAAACTTTCTGCTTGTAAAAATATTGTCAGTTTCAGTTTCAAAGCTTTCATTATAAAAATGATCGATAATTTTCAATAGTTTTAAAATCAATCTGATTTTTTCGATGAATGAATCAAGCTTCACAAAACGTGATTAATCACTCTGTCACGTTTAACATCAGCTGACAACCAAAGTGAGATTGCTTCAGAAGGTTATCAAACCAAATCAGTCACTATATATTTAAAATGTTTTTTTTATAAATTTTTGACTACTTATATAAAATTTCTTTTTCGATTTTTTTAAACATTTTTTTTTTTTGCAATATCTAAAATTGGAATTCTTTAGAAAAATATGAAATTTATAATTTCAGAGTGAAAAATAAATGATTTCATTATTTTCTTTACATACGAATATGTATTTGCCATAGAATATAACACTCAACGTCCAGGTGCAATTAAGGTTATATCAAGTAATAATAAATAGCTATCGTCGTCGTTATCAACCCTTTATGGATTGCCTTATCACTTTGAAATTGTTAATACATTTTTTTTTTTTTTTTTACAATATTTATGATAACTTCAAATAAACAAAATATTAAAAACATTTGGAGTAGTATAATTTTAGGCATTTAGATTCTCAGCAAATACATTATTTCTATTTTATCGATAAATAAATAATATGTGAGTAAGTATGCATAGATAGAAAACTATCTCTTTTTTTTATTTTTTTTTTTTTTGTAAGCTAAACATTTGTTTCCTTTTCATTCAGCTGCAATAAAAAACGTCACATGTCAGTTGGTATTTTTAGAAATGCATACTGCATAGTTTTTGGTTTTTGCTGCTGTTACTTACTGCATTTAAAATTTTCCAATTTCCCTTCTTCATTCGAGCATACATAAATAAACTATTTTAAGTTTCAAGCAGCAAAATAAATACTAAAAACCAAATACACACAACAAACATCAACAAGAAGAAAAAAAAATGTTTAGATGCACGAAATTATATAAAAATAAACTCCAAGAAACACTAAAAGTGAAGTGAAATTCAAATGAAATCTTAAGTCAAGTTAAGGAGGAAGAAAAATATTAGCTCACATGCGCACGCGCACAGTTTCTGTTTAGGGGATTGTGTTCTTCCTTTTAACTGTGTAGATATGGGTACAATATGTGAACCAAATGTGATTTTATTTTAAGTAAAATTTGTATAAAATCGGAGATGACAACAACTAGATATACATAGTTGATGTATTATTATGAATATTATTAATATTCTGTGATTTATTGCAATGCTATAAACTAATCTCTTAAGAACAAAATTTACTTAATTTATCACTGCTGTTCCATTTTTCTTCCCGTATTCTTATTAAATAAATTTTATTTAATAAATACATTTTTTCTTCTTCCACTTCTTTTCCTCTTTTTCTCATTGTAAAAGTATTTTCAAATTAAACTCTGACATCTTTAGAATATCATATGCAGAACCCACATAAAATCAATTCAACTGTAGCATAGATCGAAAAAACATTTATTTTGTGATGGAATTCTAATAGCGTGCGAAACTTCCGCACTCAAGCAAAATTTCACTTCACAAACCTTGCTGGGGCAAAAATTCGAAAAATGCCAAATGGCGGCAAAGAGCATAGTTTTGCATATTCTGCATTACAACGTTCATTTCACAACTCGAAACGTCTAATTTTTACCTACCAAAGTAAAAAACAAAAATGGCCCACGGGCTGAGTCTGTTAAGTAAAAATTACTAAAATCAGCGTGGTTATTAGAGTTTTAGAATGATGGAATAAATGCAACTAGTCGGTAAGGCCCCAGTAACTGGGGCTATTTTTTTTGTTCAAGAAATCTCTTTATAAAAAAACAAATATCAAAAAAGAACTAAACTACTCGTTGGTGTTTGTTTTGTTATTTGTGTATGCAGATAATTCGTTAGTTAATTTTGAGAAGTGCCGTTACTCATGTCTTCTCTCTCTCTCTCATTTGTTATTTACTTCCGCTTAAGCAATGATTTTTACAACGATGAATGCTATGCTTTGTTCAATGTGTGAATTTTAAAGAACTTCCGATGCTAGTATTTTGGAATTGGCTAAATTGATTTAAATCTGATTTTTGGCTAACCTACTAGTCAAGCTCTTTAAATTGAATATTTATTATCCTAGCAAGTTAAAATTTTGAACTCGCATGGATGCACAAGTTTTTCATGCTCTTAGAATTTGATAAAAAAAAAATGTTTTTCCGATCCATGCTATTCAACAGTAGCATAGATTTTAAGCTATTCCAATTATATTCGGTGGTATTTTATTATAATTTTTGGCAAATATATTTTTAGTGATAATAACCTCTCTGCCATCCAACATTTATACATGTATGAATTAGCATAAATTAATTAGTATTAACCAAATTTTTGAATTTTTGTTGAAAATGCAAATACGAAATAAAAACCGTTTACGAGCTCTTTTTTGCATAAATTAACCCAAACATTTTTTTGTGAATAGAACATAGAATCAAACTATATTTTTGTGTATGTATCCGCTTTCATTCGAATAATTATGTGAGCAAATAATGGAGAATGCTTCAAATTCTGCTATGCATACATATATAAGAAATTAATCGATTTAAAAGATTTAGCATAAAGAAAGAGATAGCAGTTAAGGTTGTAGCTTAAAAAAGTTATATGAATTAGAAAATATGTTAAAACTTTTGAAATGGAAAGAAACATTTAAAATTTTTTAATTTTGAAATTTTTCAGTCGCTTAAAAATCGAAAATTCTCAATATAAAACATAAACTGGAAAACGCATCCTCAATTAGGGTAGCCAGACCTACTGAGTTTTATTTTTTAAAATACTGATTATTCAATATTTTTATATCAGTACACAAATCTTCTGTACTGATTTAGTATATCCAAAAAAAATTTTAATTTGACATGTAGAGTTCTGCATAATTTTAAAAACGGTGGAAGGCAAGGAAATACTAGTTGCAAAACTAAATAAATTGATGATTATATTTAGTTTTTAAAGCTGATGAACTTAGAGCAAGAACAGCATAACTGCCAATTTAAACAACTCAACATTTTTCATAATTTACCGGAGTATGATTATAATATGCCTTCTGATTTGGACTAATTTTTCAATTCAATTCAAGTTCAATGTACTGTTCAGTTCAAGAATCTGGTTGCCTTTTTCTCAACCAATTTTTACATAATATGAATAAAACTCTGTTTTTTGGGACTATTATTTACTATTGGAGTATGAATGTATAAGCTCGTAATTGTGACTAACTTCATATCTATCATACGCGCCATTTTTTTGACATTGACAGCTATTCTATCTCGAAGAGCGCCAAAAATACTATAAGAATTGATCTGTCAAAGAATTTTCATAGTTTTACAAAAGTGTTTTACTATAGCTGAAAATGTCGAATTTCGTGCCAACAAAACAACATTTGCGGGAAGTTTTAATTTGTTTCTTTCATTTAAAGAAAAACGCAACTGAAGCACATTCTTTACTCACTGAAGCTTATCCTGGATGTGCTATAGACGTTAGAATGTGTCAGGTGTGGTATGCCCGTTTCAAAAGGGGTGATTTTGATGTTGAAGACAGGGAACGTTCAGGCGGCCCGAAAAAGTTCGAAGATGAAGAATTGAAGGCATTACTCGAAGAACATTCATGTCAAACGCAACAAGAACTTGCAGAATCTTTAGGAGTTGATCAATCAACCATTTCTAAACGATTAAAAGCATTGGGGATGATTTAAAAGCAAGGAAATTGGGTGCCGTACGAATTGAAGTCGAGAGACGTCGAACGACGATTTTTCACATGTGAACTGCTGATTGAGCGACAGAAAAGAAAGAAAGGGGTTTCTGCATCGTATTGTGACTGGCGATGAAAAGTGGATACGTTACGATAACCCAAAGCGTAAAAAATCATAGGTACCGCCCGGACATGCATCAACATCAACGGCAAAGCCGAACATCCATCGATCCAAGCTCATGCTGTGTATTTGGTGGGATATGAAAGGTGTCGCGTATTATGAGCTGTTGAAACCGAATGAAACGATCCCTGGCGACCGCTACCGACTGCAATTGATGTGTTTGAGCCGAGCATTAAAGGATAAGGGGCAGAATAAGAGAGTAGACACGACGAAGTTATTCTTCAGCACGACAATGCTCGGCCGCATGTTGCAAGGCAAGTAAAAACATACTTGGAAACTCTGAAATGGGAAGTGCTACCCCACCCGCCGTATTCTCCAGACATTGCTTCTTCTGATTACCACTTGTTCCGATCGATGGCATATGGCCTGGCTGAACAGCACTTCCGTTCTTTCGAAGAACTCAAAAAATGGGTCGATTCGTGGATAGCCTCAAAAGAGGAGGAGTTCTTTCGACGCGGAATCCGTATGCTACCAGAAAGATGGTTGTGGCTAACGATGGACAATACTTTAAAGAATAAATTTATAATCACTTTTTCACAATAAATGTCCAAATTACGAAAAAAATACGAGTTTATACATTCATACTCCCAATATTTAATGCATATTTTTACTTTGTTCCTTGCGGACTAAAAGCGATTAAGCTTTGACGAATAAAGGCCCAAACATTTGTCCTTTCATTTTAAAATTATATTTTCTGATATTAAAATTAAACTTTTTTTATTTTCAACTTGCAATTCAGATTCTATAATGTTGAATTGATTGTTATGATTTCAAAGTGACACTTTTTGATTTTGATGGCGGGCTTCATATTTGAAGAAATATGGACCAACGATTCCCTAAGCCCATAGAGAACACCAACCAGTGACTTTTTGAGGATGTAACGGCGTCTCAACAATGGCTTGTGGATTATCATCACTCCAAATGCGACAATTTTGCTTATTAACGTACCCATTCAACCAAAAGTGAGCTTTATCGCTGAACAAAACTTTCTTGTGAAAATCGGGATCGGTGGTCATCTCGTTTTCGGCCAATTCACCGAACGTGCGATGCGCTTGATGGTCGTTCGGCTTCAATTCTTGCACGAGCTTGCTTTTGTAAGTCCGCAAACCAAGATCCTTCCGTAAAATCTTCCATAAAGTGGATGGGCACAGCTCCAACTGTTGCGCGCGATGACGGATGGACTCATTCGGGTCTTCTTCGATACTCTGCTCCACAGCAGCAATAGCGTCTGGACATACAGTGCGTCGGTGCGCACTGTATGGCATCTCTGAGGATACGCATTATTCACTAGAGTAAACGTGGTGCGAAACCGATCCATGGTTGCTCGAATTGCCGACTCTGCTGGGCGATTATGTCGACCGAATATTGGACGCAGCGCGCGATGTGTTGCGCGAACCGAACCATTATTTTGGTAATAAATTTGCAAACGTTGTTCAGGAGTAAGTATATTCATTATGAAATGGCAAACCAAACTGAAGATAAATCAAGCGACAGCTGTCAAAAAGACCAACTCCGAAAAAAATATTGCCAGATTGAAAACCACACTTCTAAAAAAAACACCCTTTAGATATAAATAGAAAAAAACCGATTTAAAATTCTTACATGAATGGAAAAATTTCTCATTGGAGACCTACAAACATTTGCATATAAAAATCATTTAAAAAATTAATAAAAATAATATTAGCAATACATATTTAATTAAATACGATGGGAACAAAGATAACTAACTGGTTAACATAACTTTTCATGAGTGTATAGTATGTCATTTTAAAATTCTAGACATGAATATTCTTAAAAAAATTTCGAAAAAAAATTAAGTATCAAAATCATGAAAGTTTGACGCTTCAATTCACCAAAAATACATGCATAAAATTACCTCATCCTCAGTAAATTCAGTGAATTTATTGAATGATTTTTTAGAAGCTATCTATTTAAAATTCAGAGACAATTGAATAGAATTACAAAACATCAACAAAAATTTATCATAATATTAGTTAACATACAGTAAAATAGAATTCTGTTATTGGCGACTAGAATGTTAAATAAATAATTTCACTGAATTTCACATTAAAAATACTTGGATCGCAAAAATTGCAAAAAAAAAAAGTCAAGTTTGAAAATTTTTATTAGAAAATATTATTGGCTCATCTAAATGCTGATGTGTATGTGCAAAATGGCGCCAAATTAACCGTCAAATATAAAAAGCAAACAGATTTAAGCAGTTCGAGTGTTCGAATGGCGACAACGATCGGTGAAGATCATGGCCATTATCATCATCATGATTATCATCACAATTTCATTCACATTTTATAGACATCATCAAGTTCAATGGTTACGAACAAATACAATTGTTTTGGGATAATAACTCGCTACCCAGTTCACTCTTTTGGTGCTTCCGTTGCTCTCTCTCTTTCTCCTGCGACTGGGGATTGTGACTTAAATGACTAACAACAATTTGCAATTTAAAATAAATTCGCATTAAATTCAAACTGATTTTTTTCTACTGTTTTATGGATTTTGTTGTCATTTGAGTTTCATATAACGCAGTTAGTTAATCAGCCTGTAGAAATCACTGTAAATGCGCATCTAGATACTTTTATAAACAAGTAATGCCCCCGAACCGCAACGAAACAAACTGAATAATCAGAGCGTTTGCATGTTAGGCAAACAGACAGATAGACAGAGACGTGGACTGACAGGCAGACAAAAACAATGAGCGCACTTAGCTTAACTAACTACAGCAAAAGTTTACTACAATAGCGCAAGTTGCGCATGCGCAGCCAACTAACTAAACTTTATTTTCAACAATCGACCGGCTGACCAACAAACAAACAAGATCGGCATGACAATCACGCTGATGATGTCATAAATCTTTCAACAAAAAAATAAATACAAATAAAATAAATACAAAAAAAAAGAAACTAAAAAAACAAACAACAACCAATCTGAGGGGAGTTAAACAACAATCATAAAAATAAAATAAATCTACAACCAACAGCGACAGCACAAGAAGTAAAAAAAAAGTATCAAAATGAGTATCTTTAACTAATTTTTTTTGCAAATAACTCTGAGCTACAATTTAAAAAAGATTTTTTTATGATGATGTCATTATTTTGCAATAAAATATTTTATAACTCTACGGCTTTATAAATATATATTTTGTTCTTCTACTATTATATTTTTATCAGCGTTTTTTCTCTTTTTTCTCTTAATGACACATTAGCTTCTTGTACTTTTTGATACACAAATAAATCATAAAAAGATTCAAAAGAAAACAATTCGCATAAAAATAAAAACTTGAAAAATGAAATTATAGAATTTGTAGTACCATTCTAGTATGATGTGCATACGTACCATGATGATATTGAATTCAATTGAAAACATTGAAAATTTAGGTTATGGGGTGTAGTGAATTCATTAATATTAATCAAAAATGTTATTTGTAAATATTTATTATTAAAGCTGGGATATTTGCTTCAACGATTAATGATTTAACACAATATGGGGTAGGCAGATTCAATAAAACAAAAATATAGCTACATAGTTATTGTTGGGTTGTTTGCCAAATTTAAATGATTTCGAATGTAACGGATTTATTTAACGGACTTTTGATTAATTTTAAGGTTAGGCTAAGGAGGCAGTTGTAGTTTTATATAAACCATCATCATCATCAGGGTATAATTTATTTATTTCAACATCAGTAAATTTCATTTTATATGGTTAAAGTGATTAGCTCAGTGATTAGAGTATGAGTTTTTGGAGAGTAGAATGGTATCTTATTTTCCGAAGAGGTGACACTGATCATCTGAGCATTCTGAGTGAAATTTCTGAATGAATAGCCAAAGTTTTAACTTCTGTCACTTCGTTCATAATTCGTGCACAGGCGGTTCGAAAATGGTATGCAGTTCAGTACTGGCATCTTTGGACTCAGCACTAGCACCTAGGCATTTGACCTACTGTTTTTGTCTCAAAATAAATTTTCAAAAGGAGCTAAAAGGAAAAAGTTCTCACTTATTTTCTTTGACAGCCCGGAGGTACTTAAATTACTCTTGTTAGGCGGACCGTTTTGTTACGTTGCGTTAGGACCAATGGGGGAAAATCAGTTAAAAATTTCGTTACGTAATATGTGAACGGTTCTTAATGAAGTTGTCGATGAACTAGTCAGAAGAATTTGTCGGTTATGGACATTAGACTTCCACAAAATTGACTATCGAGTTGGCAAGGAAGAAATGGTTTGCGTATAGGGAACTTGTTGGGAGCCTTAAAACCCCATGTGCATGTGGCAAAGCGCACTTGCTAGTAGATACATATCTAGACAGATGTCTACCAAATAAGTTTGGGAGAAAGTATGGCCTGCGTATGTAAGATGACAAGACGACAAATCACATTTTGTTTGAATGTCCAGCCCTGGGTCGACAGAACAGGGCTAGTTTCAATAACTTTTTATTGGCCGATGCAATCAGATTCTCTTATACCAAATATGTTCTCGCCTTCATTAGGACAGCTAAATGTCTTATCTCCTAATTGGTTGGCACAAAAGTTATTTCAAATTGAAATATTTAATTTTTGTTATTTTTAAATTTGAATATTACAAAATAATAAAATTTCATAAGGTTACTTACTCACTTGACTTAACAAACACTATGTATGTAGTCGTTATTGGGCAATAGAAAATAATGAAAATGAAATAAATATTTGCGTTACCCTTTGCTTATTGTTTGTATTCGTATTTGTGTAATATTTAACTGGTTTCTTTAAATTTAAATTGAGTTCAATTATAGTAATTAAAAACACATTATAATTTTATTCTTTTAAAAAGACATTGAAAAATTCATTTGTGTAAATAATATCAAATAGGCATATAACGATGCTTTGAACCCTTTTAAAAAATTTTAAAAATCTAAATAGGAATTTTAAAATGGTCGAAAAAAAAAATAAAAACTAAACTGATTTCATTTTACATCCAACATTTGGAAAAAAAAATAACAAACATCGTCATGGTTCTTGCATTGGAATCCAATTAATTTTCAATGACAATACTTTGTTCTCAATATTTATGTTAGCTTTACAAACATATAGACGTATGTACATATGTAGATATACTACCATCTCATTCGTTACCATTAGCAATTTGTCACGAAATAACAACAAAAACAACAACAATATTGTGGGCTTCTTCTTTGGAATTTTTCAATTTTCAATTTGAAAGTTATGTATGCACAAATGTTTTAATGATGATTTTCAATACACTCTCTTCACCACTTTACCACACTCACTCGTTATTTACTCCTACTCGTTTCTTCTTGTTCAAATTTAAATTGCATGGTTACATTATTACGAGTAAAAGTACTACTACACATTTACTTATATCTAGCGTGTGCATGTGTGTGTCATATCTTTCAGTTTCTGTCAATTAAATGTTTTTGGTATTGTTATCACGTGATAAGAATTCAATCGTGTGATACAAGAAATTCTCATCGTTTAACTGCCAAATAATTGAAATTTTAACATACATAAGTAATTGGTTGCGTATGATATTCTCGTAATGCATTGAGTGGCTTTGATTGTGTGAGTTATGATACTTTTTAATTAGAAGAAAAAAAGAAAACACAAAAACAAATTCGCCTTTTAAATTTGGGTACTTTTTTCCCCCAACATTTCATTTATGTTATTCAAATATGTACGTACTGAATTGCGTCTAACAATTGCGCTGATAAAAATATATTGTAGATAAGTTTGTTTTTGAGGAACGACGAAGGAAATGAAATATCAAAAATATAGAAGGTTTTACTTAATTTTTATTTGCATAACAAAATAAATAAAAATTTTATATATTATTCTATACATTTGTACATATTATTAATTATTTCGCAAGTAATAAATGTTTCTGTTTTGAGTGTGTTATTTAATTTTTATATGTATATATTTTTCAATATTTTTTCTTCTAGCCGACCATTTTGGTACGATAAAATTTAAGTATTTCCTGTTAAACACAAAACCAAAAAACACACAAAAATAAAAAAAATAAAACCTTGGTATTATAATGAATGGAAACTTTAAAAATGTTAACAAGAAACTCTAATGTAAAATGTAGAAAAGGAGACTGAGTAGTGTGGGTACACAAGACAAAGCTTATTTATAAATAGCTAAAAAAAAAAAACAAACTACAAGAAAAAGTTGTCAATTTTGAAAGAAATGAAAAATAGCTTATTATTATTAATATTATTGCAAAAGCAAAACAAAAAGAGACAGGAATATGGAATTATGAGTCATCATCAGCATCATATATACTAACTATAATATGTTAGCTTTTTCTCACATAACTAGCTGCTGAATTGCTATATAGCTAGTTATTAAATACTGTGCATACATTGGTTACTCAACTGAATGGAATTAACTGAATGAAATCTAAAACTATGACTAACGTCACTATGATTACGAAATCTATGTATGTCTAATGTGATCATCATCATAAAAACATTAAATAAAAAATTCACCTACAGGCATTCAAGTCAATGAAAGTTAATAAATAATCAGCTCGCTTCGAATGTTTTATGAGAAAATTATTTTTATTAAAATAATGCAACTTTAAAGATATGATAACATGTTTAAGGATTGGAAAATGCAGTTAGCACATCTGTGATCTTAACCATCGATTATTAACCATATCTTATTAAATAATAGCCATATGCGCAGAAACAATATTTTAAATTCATTTATTTTTATGAAACATACATAATTTTTTCTTTTTCCTTATACATTCTGTCAAATAAGTACCCGGAAATTCTCATTTTAAATTTTCCCTCTGAGAATATTTCAAAAAAAATTTTTTCCCAGGTTGGCACAACTGTCAACCACTATTCTGTGAATTTTTATTGCTATGTGTCATTTAGTTTGGTTACGGCGTCATTAAGAACAAGTCAACCTTTTGTGTGCGTTGCGATTTTTACTATGGATAAAAATATCGAACAAAGAGTTTGTGCGAAATTTTGTGTTTCAAATGAAATTTCTTGTGCCAAAACGTTGGAAATGTTGAAAAAAACATTTGGTGATTCAACCATGTCGAAAACTCAAGTTTACGATTGGTATAAATCGTTCAAAGAGGGGCGAGAAGAAGTGAACTATTTGCCACGTTCAGGACGGCCTTCGACCTCTTCAACTGAAGAAAACGTCGACAAAATAAAGGAAATGGTGCTCGAAAATCGTCATATATTTTGGTTGATGTTTTGGGTATGCGGAAAGTCTCAGCGCGATTGGTGCCAAAAGATCTGAATTTTCTTCAAAAAGTGAATCGCAGTAAGGTGGCTGAAGACATGCTTGAACGCGTAAATTCCGATCCAACGTTCATCGAACGCATCATAACTGGTGAAGAGACATGGGTTTTCGAGTACGACATGCAAACAAGTCAACAATCATCGGAATGGCGCGCCAAAAATGAACCGAAACCGAAAAAACAGCACCAAAGCAAATCGAAAATCAAGGTGATGCTGACCGTTTTCTTCGATATTCGTGGTGTTGTTCATTCGGAATTCTTACCGGAGGGCCAAACCGTCAATAAAGAATATTATCTTGGCGTTTGAGAGAGAATGTTCGTCGCAAAAGACCAGATTTGTGGCGGAACAACAGTTGGATTTTGCACCACGATAATGCACCAGCGCACAAAGCGATCATTGTGAACGAGTTTTTGAACAAAAATTCAACAAATATCATCGAACAACCACCGTACTCTCCAGATATGGCCCCGTGTGACTTTTTCCTGTTTCCAAAACTCAAATTACCACTTCGTGGAACCCGTTTTGAGAGCATTGAAGACATCAAAACTAATTCGCAACGAGAACTGAAGGCCATCCCGGAATATAGCTTTAAAAAGTGTTTCGATGATTGGATTGTTCGTTGGAAGAAGTGTATTGCCTCAGAAGGGGCCTATTTTGAAGGGGATATAATAAATTTAGATGATTGATAAGTTGTTTGTGTTTTATTTCAAATTTCCGGGTACTTATTTGACAGAATGTATAATCCCTGGAAAAATAATAAAAATTCTAACATCCATCACAATTCATTTTGTTTGAATATATCAACATACAAAATTTTAGAAAATTTTTCGTTAAATTTTCACTGCAATTATCGTATACATGTATATGGTATATGTATTTCTTCAACTTGCATCTTAATTAAATAATGGACTTGCACTGCACTGAAGATCATAGCAGCCAGCACAAGTTTATTGTCTTAATTAAACTTTATATATGAGTTTTTGCCTGAAACTAAAAGATCTTGAAGCAACAATTGCTGAGAGACTAAGAGACTATACACAAAGGAAAAAATTTTTGCATTTGCGTGAGTGTGTGATAAGTTATTTTTTTTCTTTCAGTTGATTTTTTTATACAAATATCTTTGTTGAAAGAATTGGCATTTATTATTTTTCACTATAATTTTTATTATAAATAAACAATTCTCTTTGAGTGTAGCGTGAGTAGTTAGTTGTGTGTTATGTCTTTATTACCAAAAATCACAGCGGCAAACAAAGAACGATAATTTCTTCTTTTTTTTATTATCTCCTTGGGCGAAATTTAATTAATATTTCTACGGATAAACACAATATTTACAAATCAACCAAAACATGCTGTGATCAATGGACCAAAGACTGCATTGGTTTGAAATTAGTAAAATATTATATTTTAATGTACTAGGTAGCAATAATTAATCAAATTAATATGGATTTATTATTAAGTCGTTTCTAGTTAAATCTAGAGGTAAAAAATTCGAAATGGCAAAGTTCAATAAATTCTAAATTTTATTTCCATTTAATTCATTTGTTGTTTTACTCGGTTTTAAGTTAAAAATAAAAACAACTTAACATTTAAAATTGTTTCTTCTACCTACCTAGAATGAATGCAATACAATAATTTGCAGAAAAGGAAAATGAAAAAAAGAAGCCATATTTGTGTCGTATACTTAGTTGCATTTTTATTTTAATTCCCATTTAATGGTGGGGTTACTGTTATTGTTGTTGGAAAAAAACTCATATGTGGTTGCATTGATTTGCAGTACCTACACACCTAAGTATATTCTATGCTGAGGTCAGGGAATATTTGCGACATTTCACCTATGGATATTTTCAATAAAAATATTTATTTTTAACATAACTTAAGGAATCAGTATTAAACAAAAATGTAATCTCAAAGTGAAAATACATATATTCAGTAGGAAATAAAAATAGAACCAACATTAAATTAAAATCGAATTTTTGACACATACTTTTAGGTTCTTTGTAGCTGTCCGGAGTTTGCGAAAATCAGATTAAGGCTTTTGGGTAGTAATGTCTTGAGTATGAATAACGCCCATACTCTCCCTCTTCCTGAGCTTCTAAGGTTCATCAGTGAAACAAAGAAGTTCGAGGTTGAGAGACCCCAGACCTTTCTTCTTCCCATTTATCCCCACATAAATTTCCTGTCTCTCTGCTCTCTTCTACTGGTACTATCCTTGGGTATAGCACAATGGTCCTCGTTGACTGAGTGCGTTGGTTTAGTCCAGCCCACCTCCAACTCTAAACCATAAACCTTTTAGGTTCTCAAGCCACAATAAAATTTTTACTTCCATTGTTTTAAATTTTTTTTAATTTTAATACATTTTGAACCGGTACCAGAAATGAAAATTAAATATATTTACTAAATGTAATCGTTAATATTTATAAACACTTCCAAAAATGGTACGTCTGTTTACCTAGATCAGGTAAAACATTATAATTTAAAATTATGAAATGCAGTTTTAAGGCCAGCATATGTTAATCAGTCATTATTTTTGGAATAAGTTTCCAAATGTATTTTTGATGAATTTTCAAAGTCTGATTTATGCAATATTTTTCATTCTCTTTTAATCTCGTGTAGTTACCAAATCTTTTACATATCGTCGGCGTTAAGTGCACTTTTTCATTTCTGAGATGCACTGGCAAAGCTTAAAAAGTCAACAGATTGATATACACATTAGTAAACGTTTCAACTGGATAATCAAAAATCTCATTTAGTATGTCATTCGAATTACAGAAGCTAGTTAATACAGATCTAATTAAAAAATAATAATTTGGACTTAGTGGTTTCTGCTTGAACGCCGATAACATAATAACTCTTCATATGCATACAATCATAATACCTAAAATTATTTTGCATTGCTTGCCTTCATTTGTTTGCATATTTACTCGTAGTTACTTACTTTAATTTCAATAAATTACAAAAGAATGAAATCAATAATCAAAAAGCGTAACAAAACTCTACAACAATACAAGGAGAAAAAAAAGAAGAAGTAAATTCTTTTGGATTGCACAGAAGAAAAGAATTATGAATTGTAGATAAAGAGCCACTCGGGGTTTGTTCAGTTAATCTTTTATGTTCCATTTTGTAGAGAGAATGTTCCACTTCTTTCACACAAAGTAACACCAACACAGTGGGCACCGACGGGTGGCGGGAAAATGCTTTTATTTCGCATACTCTGCTTACTTGAGTACTTCTTTTTGTTTTTATTTTTTCGGTTTTTCGAAGTTAAAGTATGGAGAATATTTACATATTCTTTAATTTTTTGTTGTTGTTTTTTTTATTGTTATTGCAGTTGTTGTAGTATTTCTAGGTCTTGGTTGGGTACTGAAATTGTATACAAAACGAAATTCATCCACTTTTTTTTTGTTGCTGTTGCTGGTATTCTTTTTCACCACAATTTGCAAACTTGTTGTTTACGTTCGATAAGCACGATCGTCGTCGCCGTAGTCGTAGCCGCAGTCGCAGCTGTAGCCAACGACTTGGTCGCATATTACACTTTCGTGTGTTGAAGATTTTCAACGTGTTTTGCATATGGAAAATGAAAACGGAATTCTTTGAAGAATACAAATATCTTCATATAAGTATGTATATTTTTTTCATGTGTACTCACTTGAATGTGCTAAATAACAACAGAATATGAGTACACATTTGTGTAGCTATATCAGATAGATAGTTAGATAGATATACATACATTTACAGTACATTCCGCTTAACCCGAACTTTAAGAGACCGGCAAAAAATAATATATATTATTCCATTTAATAGATCAAAAAGTTTCCACTTCTGCTGTATTTTTTTTCGGTTTGAAAAATCGATTTGTCCTTCAAAAGTTTTTTGTAAAAATATCAGAGAGAAAGTCCTAGTAGTTTCGAGGAAATAGATGATTATAGCGCCGAACGTAAGTATACTTTATATATTAAAAACCAATAGCCAAAACTTTGAACCCGTTTTTCTCAAAACAACGTTTTTGCCATTAGCGCGAACTATAACTAAAAAAAATTTCGTTCGGTCTGAAATTTAAATATATTCTTCCACACAACAATGGCCCCAGGACTAGAAAATATAAATTTAGTTAACTCTTTCCTTAATTTGTAACATTGTTTGAGAGAACCACTATTAACGGTCCGCCATTTTGTGAATTGTTGGTGAAAGAAAATAATCGTAGTATGTCCTGGTACCAGAGTTATAATTTTTCTTACAGTACTTTTTTTTATTCAGACGTTCCAGTGACCCGCAATCTTGCTTGCCAGTTAATGGCGATTTTCAAATCGTACTCGATGAAGCTACAAAAAAAACACCTGTTTTTTTTTAATTATTACACAATTTTTGTTCTTTTACTTGAATTCTTTAAGTTTACGTCAAAAATATTCTGGATTCAGAAAGTACATTTTTATTAATCTATCAGTCCTATAAGAGTTACTAAAATTTTGGACCAAGAAAGTGCAGGGTTCCCTTAAACGGATACGTTATAAGTGAAATGTATTGTATACTTAATAATACATATGAATATAAATTGAGCAGCAAATCGCGCTCTTTTTCAACTTTTCAACAAAGTCTGATGTCAGCATTGTTTAAATATTTACCAATTTAATGAAGCAAAAATATTTGAGAATTTGCTTTTGTTTTTGTTATTATTAAATTTAAACCCTGGATTTAACGCAAATTGAAATAATATTTGCATCAGCTGCGGGTCCAAAACTTGTGGTGAGTGGGATTCTACATTTGCTATCTCTAAAACAGCTTTCCAAGGGGAGCTTGAAACTCAAGAATCACCCCCTACGATACACTCACTGCTAAGTACATATATTTGTTAAATAGTTAGTCAGTCAATATTGAGAGTTAAAAGTTAAAAATAATTACTTAGTATTTTTACATTAATAATATGTATATTATATTTGAATTTATCAATAGAAAAGGTGTTAGAAAAATGGAAATTATTTACTCTAACTAGTATTGAATTAAATTAAATATATGTATATCGCTTTTTGCAGCAAATACTTAAAGAGAAAAATATTTATAAGATTACGTAAAATGTTAACTGAAATAGAATCATATTAAAAGTCATTTATTTTTTCTCGTCGTCATTTCTATTTTCAAATCATTAATAATCGAAAACCACAGAAAAAGTATCTACTTGTTGAATTATATTCTCGGTAGTTACCATAATTAATTAACCCTATACACTCATCAATGTAATCAGGGCGTTTTTCTTCTTTCATTTATATGTGTTTTATGTGCCTCGTTTTATTGAGGGAAGAAATTAGTCACATGAGCAATAACAGATAATTATTTATTATTATAATATAGAAGATGGCTATTTATCTACATATCTTGTTTGATTACGTTTCATGGTTTGTATTAAGCTTACACAATTAATGTTCATGTCAAAAAAACAAATGTGAACCGCCTATTTATAGATTGAACTGATTGAACTTATATATTTACTTTCTATTCTTAACGAGGTCGATAAGGCTTGACTATGTTAAAAAATAATTGGTTCACTAAGTTTTTATAGGATAAATTTGATTTTAGCTAATACTCTAATTAGCAACTGGAAAATAAAAACCTTTGCAGAATAGTCCTCACTTTTCGATATAAAGTCTTAGGGCCAGTTTTTCAGTGCGAGTTTAACTCAGTTTCTAGTTTAAACTAAGTTTAAACTCATCATCTAGTTTTTCAGTCAATTTTGATTGAAGTTTAAATTTAGTTTATATTGCCATATGTTTTGACAGCTACTTCTTTCAAATAAAAGTGTGTGTGAATCTAAAAAAAGAAGCAAGATGAATTTTTTTGGTGAAGAGAACGTGAGTGATGCTGAAATGTACGAAATAATAAACATTACAGTTTTAAGAAGACTTCGAACAATAAAATCGCGGCCAAACCATTTTCATATATTTTAAGAGAAAGGTTTTTATGAACGATTCCGTCTTACAAAGTCTTCAGCGCATAGCGTCCTGGAACTTATGGGCCCGCATATAAGGAATCGAACAAATTGGTGTGACATTGCATGTGCAAAAGAGTATTCCAGTAGGAAAGAAATCTCCGCGGAACTAAAATGAAAACTCCTTTTAAAATTTTTTTCATTGAAATTAATTTTTTAATTTTAGAAATAAGCAAAAATATCGATAATTATTTGATATTTCTCAGTGTTGCCATACACAAAAAGCAATTACTGAGTTGAAATTAAACTCACACTGAAAAACTGTTTGTATAGTTAAACGTAGATCAGAGTTAAGCGACGTTTAAGCAAACTTAGTTTAAACCGAGTTTAAACTCGCACTGAAAAACTGGCCCTTAGAGTTGAAGGTAGGCTAGATAAAACCAAAGCACTAAGTCTAAAAGGCCATTGTACTATACCCAAGATAGAGCTATTAGAAGAGAATAGAAAGACAGGAAAGATAAATGGGAAGAAGAAAGTTCTAGAGTCTCTCAACCTCGAACTTCTTTGTTTAACTGATAAACCTTAGAAACTCAGGGAAAGTATGAATACTATTCATACTCAAAACATCACTATTCAACTGCTTTAATCTGATTCTCGCGAAAGCCGTACAGCTACAAAGATAATGCTCAGTAGTATCGTCGTCCTCAAGACACGATTGGCAGGTTGGATCGGTGATGACGCCCATGTTGGTCATGTGCTGACCACATGTATTATGCCCGGTGATGGCACCCACTAGTAATCTCAGGCCTTTCTTCTCAGTTTCAGAAAAATTTCGCTGATTTCCTGTTAGGTTACTCACGAAGCACTTTGCGGTTCTCGGCTATAAAGTCTTACTCGAACTTTAACTGTAAAAACGATATCAGCATCAGAGATTTTGATCTTAATTTCTGATTTTCAGGGATATGAGTTCAGTTCAAAAACGCATATTTTTTCTGAAAATATAATCTCACGTGGGAAGCAAAAGAGACGAAATTAAAATATAACACAAGAACATTTTTTTTTTATTTTTTGAGCATTTGTATTTTTTGTTTCGTCCGCTGGTTGGTAGACTCAGGCGTGAACATTAACAAAAGGAACAACGTGAATTCGAAAATAGAACAATTGCAGCAAATAGTTGCTTGTACATTTGAACTTCCCAATAGCGAATCCGGCAAGGATTTCTATAGAAAACTTTTTTTTTTAATTTTGATTTAAAGTAATTATTAATTTTCAATTTCACTACTGAGCCGAGGCAACTGCTGTCAAAATTGTTAGTGATGGGACTTTGGGTGTTTTTTTTTATTACAATTATCGGTACGAAGTTTTATTTATATGCGTAACGAAAAACGAAAAATAAATAAATAAACACTATTTAGGGAATCCCCAAACGTCGACAATGACAATTACATTGAAAAAAAAAAAACAAAGTCCAATCATTAACAATTTTGGCAGCAGTCGCCTATGTTCAAAGATCACATTCAAAATTACCGATTACTTAAATTAAAAAAGAAAATAAATTTCTTCATTTCTGTATACAAAAATTTATAAATAAAGAAGTAATTTTCTGGTCCCATCCGGATTCGCTATAAAATAGTACGACAGTATCTACAAATAGCAAATTTTCTTTTAATTAGAAACAAGTATGTTTTGATAAATTTGAAAATCTCATAACAATGCAATTAGTAGTACATTAGTAGAATGTTGTAAAACCCTAGCAACAATTACTTTTAAAAGTTAATTATTGTTAATAGAAAAACAAACAACAACAGCAACTTTATAATCAATAAATGCTTTCAGTTATCCGTTTAATTTTTTAAAATTCACTTATTTTTATGAACTTTGAAATGGCATAGAAAAAAAAATGGATTAATTTGTCAATCAAGATTGTCATATTTGTAGCACAATAAAATACAGTAAGCGGTAAAGAGGAAAGAGAAAAGTGCAATCAGTTAAGTACCTACTCTTTGCAAAAACATAAAGTTTATATTTGATAAGAATTTTGTAGTTTTGTATTAAAAATCTGATTTATTGACATTACGCTGAGTAACTACCTAGTTTTCCTATATGTGTTAAGAATCTATTTTGGGCCAATGACGCGCAAGTGCTTAGAAAATTTTGAAATAAGCGATAATGAATAACGAAATTGTTTATTTATTTAGAACATTGCATTTCACTTAAAAAAAAATAATGAATTAAGTCATTTGAATTATAAAAAAATTATGCATTGAAAATGACTTCGATTTTATTTTAATTCAATTTGTACACACTTCAAAAACAAAAGTGAAAAATTCATCAAAAATAAAGACTTGCAAATTATCGTATTTTTAATGATAATAAAGAAACAGCAATGTATGGAGTGAATAGTGTGTAGAATCGATGCCTTGAGGGACCTACAGCCACCACAACACAGACACAGTTTGAGTTTATTCAGATTCAAATTCAGACTGCGGCTGCTGGTTAACACCGTTTGTTTTTTCTGAGACTGAGGAATGCTGTGCGACTGCGCGCATTCCAAACTACTCGTGCTGCTGTCGAATAATGGTCAAATCAGGTCGTTAGTTTCATTTTCTACTCACTTACTTACATGTGTGGGGATTGCTTTTTGTACTTTTTGCAACAAGCGCTAACAAAACTGACACACAAACAAACAGACAGACTTGTTTTGTTTTCAGCAATATTTGTAAAAAATTTAGCAGCAAAAAGTTACACAAAAAGAGACCACAATGAAGAGATTAAAGCAGGTTTTTGTTTTCCAAAAACAATCAAAATAAAGTGAAAAATATCGAGTATTCAAGGCTAAGAAATATGCATGTGGATTGGTAAAAGGAAATACAATACTACAAATGTAAAACTTAACTTATTTTAAGAAAAAATAAGTAATTAGAAAAAAGAATCCCAAAAATAAAAAACTAAATTTCAAAAGAAGAAAGTTTTATATTTTCTTAAGACTACGCGCAATTCGTTTAACTTTTATTGTAAATTGAATATTTTAATTAAAAAAAAAGACTTAAAAAATAATAAAATTTCAACTGAAATAACGCAACAAGTAAAATGTAAGCAATAAGAAAAAAAAAAATCAAGTTTGACTCCAAAAGCAAATGGGAAAGCGAATAAATTGCTGTTTTTGACTCATGCACTAAATGCAACACATGCAAACGTGTGTTGTGTGTATTCAGAGTGTGTGTGTGTGTGTGTGCGTATGAACCCAACGGGCCCGATTGTCAGCAGCTCGCCTGAGGAGTATAAGGTCAGCACTTGTTGTTTTTGTTTTGTTAACGAACACTTGCAGTCGAAAAGCAATCGTTTCCGAAATCAAATGACGACAAGATCACCGTAGTTTAAAATAACAAAACTACTGACGCAAAGATTTCGTGAGAGGTCTTTTGAAGCATTTCGAAAAGAAGAAGAAGAACATTGTAGAGCAGGGCAGTGGAAAAAAGCGAACGAACTGCTGACGCAAAGAGAGAGGTCTTTCGAAGCACTCCATAATGAGCATAAAACGGAGTGCAATGACATGCAATGTTAAAAACGCAATGGTGTGTCATACGGAGAGGAAGCGCCTACATCTGACTTGTCAGCACTCCGAAAGGCCTTTTGGAGTGCTTTTTTCCCATTGGGAAGAAATCTGTGTGTATTTGTGTGGAGCAGCATCAACTTGGAAGAACGTGCATTTAGCAATTGCAGACAGACAGACAAATAGACAGATAGAGATAGAGACAGACTAAGCAAAATGTACACAACTCGATTTCAATATGCACGTATATGGGGTAGGATTCATATTTCTCACATTTGGTGCTGTGAAGTAGATTTGCCGTACTTACAAATGCAAGTGCTTACATATATGTATAAATATAATGCACTAGTGTGTGTGCGTTTGTGTGTGTGCACTACAGGTTCGGTTGCAACACATGAAATTCCTTCATTCAAGAGATTCAACAGTCAACGAGTCATATATTGGTGGCACATTGTATTTTGTTGCAGTTGTTGTTGTTGCCCTTGTGATCTTTTTTATTTTAATTTTTTTTCCATCCCTCTCTTTCTCTCTCTTTCATACACTCTACATTCGGTGCATCAGAGGTTATTTTTTGTTATAAATACTTATGGGTTTTTAATGTTTATTTCATAGTAACAGCGCAAAACAACAACAAATTTTTGTATTTTGAATAAAGTTGTTCTTTGTCTCTTTCCTATTGAGATATTTTTCGGAAATATATACAAGGCTGAAGAATAATTGGGTTGCCTCTACCCTGTAGTAAAGGTTTAGTAGTAGAAAGTTAATAGTAGAAGCTTAGAAGAACTTCCAAGGTATAAAATATTGCTCGCAGAATAGAAAGATCACGTAAAAACTGCTATGTGCTATGCTCGCAAAACCGAAATGGAGACAAATTCATATTTGGTTGCTTTACACTTGCTTTCACTGTTGATATGATACGTCCTGCGAAGAGCTCAAAATTACGTTAAATAAATAGGCAAAGTTTTACTTTTACACAGCATTGCTGTGGAAATAATGCCAGATAGAATAATAAAATAAAATGCAAACGTGATTAGTTCAAAATCAGCTAACAACCCTAATTCTAACATGGCACACAGCTTTATTAAAAATTCCGACGGCGCTTCCGTCTGGAAATGAATCCCCGTCACGAAAACAAAGAAATGGCGATCCTAATTTCGATGAATTCGGAGTTAGTGTTGCCAACTATCAGAAAAAAAGTTTGAATGAAAGAATCAGCTGTTTTGTGTCAACAGTGAAAAGGAAAAGTATTAAATATTTTAAGGGTTTTTTGTGCAATAAGCTATAAAAAATGGATTCCATGGCAGCAGCGGAATTTTTAGTGAGGGAAGAGACGACACTCCGTCAAGCAGATGTTTAAAAACATGGGCAATGGTTAATGCAATTCTCTTAATATTGACAACCAAGCGGGAGCCGGCTGCCTATGTACAAGCATAAATACCAAATAATTTCTTATCTTAGGTTCATAAAGAATTCGACAAAGAAGCTTAACAAAGACTCATTCAAGTACGTACGAAGGATCAACTTGGGACAAATCAAAAACAGGAAGTTACAGCTTTGGGACACGTTGTAGGTATTTGGAAAATATCAGGAAATCGGAATGGCAGAATCAACGATATTGCAAGCAATGAAACTGAGCTTGAATATTTTAGAAGCGAAGCTTTGTGCAAAATAGATAAAGATAGAAGAAATAAAAATAAATAAGTAAAAATAATTTCCCCGGCCAAAGAGAAATTTTTATATTTCAATCGTAAAGGCTTTTACAATATCAACGCCATGCTGGTATTTTGCTAATTCATATAAATGCGTAAAAAGATAAATTATACACAAACAATTAAGCAAGCACAATTCCTTACATTTTGATCAACCTCGAAAAATAACACAATATTGTTAAAACGTTGTTTTCCAGTTTATATTTATATATCTTTCTTTTTTTTTCCAACACGCTTCGGCATTCGGACAAAGCCATCACGAAAAACTGTCAAAGTTCCGGAATCAGTGATGCTAACTTCCCGAATTTCGAAATTACGGGGGAGTTTTGAGACCACGACAGAATTAACAATAAGAATTGTTCATTCGTTGCTACGACGTCAGTTCCGACGGAATTACTGATAGGACTGACAGTTTTATCACAACTTGTTGGGGCAGATAAACTATTTTTGTACAAATCATAATGATAAGCCATCGAAAGCTTATCATTAAATAGATAGAAAGCTGTAGTCGAAACCTTGTGATGCATTATTTACAAATTACTTGAATTCGATTATAATTTCATCAATTTGAACTAAAATGTATTCACCCAATTTTTTAACTGACCGGACTGGAAGTATGTAGTGTGTAGTACAATATTGGATTATTCGGCATGTTGCAGTGATGCTGCGTGCCGGTGCTGATGTTGGTTGGTTCTTTTAAATGTAATATGTGTTTATTTCTCTTGTAAGTGTTTATGACTGGCATGATGGGGGCGCACAATATATACATATGCATATTTGCCCTGAATGGCCTTGTGCATCTTCTCGTTTTGCATACATTGTGGCAGCAGCAGCAGAAGGCTACCGCCACTAGCATAAACATAATATCTTTGTAATTAAATAAAATCATAAACGCTTTTGCAGTATAATAATGAAATAAAAAGAAGTAAAAATTCCTCAACGAACCAGAAAATGTTTTTATCTTAAAAACTTTTAAAGCTTAAATCCAAATCTAATTGTCCACCACTTAAAAACATTCATCAAAAATTTTGAAGTTTGTAACGACAACAACAACACAGAGGAAAAGAGAATAAACAGAAAACCTGTTCATGTCACACGGTTTTTTATTTTTGTTTTTGTTAAACGCGCCAGCGAGCCGCGCCTTTCACCAATAAACAACCAAGCAGCCAGCAGCTCAACATAGCACCACAATACAACCAACAACAAATAAAATATGTTGCCAAGTTTTATTTGCATTCAATGGGAAGTTTATTGGTGTTTTAACTGTTGTTAAGAATTTAATGTACCTGCACGACAGCAGCAGCAGCAGCAGCAATAAAAAAAAAAGAATTGGCATCAGCATGCGCAGCTCTCTAGCGATTTGCGGATAAAGCTGAGAAAAGCTTCTGGTGGTAAAAATAAACCAATACAATACAACGAACATAAAACAACAGCACCAACAGAAAAATATCTCTCAAGAAAACGAGTCTGGCTTAAAAACAAAAATGATTAATAGACAGACCAACCAAACGACCGAACGCCCAAATGACTGACCGCCCGACCGACCCTACTTAGCCCAGTTAAAATGCTCGCATTCATTGTTGCCCGAGTGTTGCACTACGCTGCGCTGTGCTGCTGCCATGACTGTTGTCGTGTCCAACTGTCCAGAAGAGAGACTTTGTTGCCTTACACCATTTCAATTTCAGTTTACGCGTGCAAGTGTGCGCTTATGCTTGTACAAGTGTGAGTGTTTTGAGCAACACCTGTAAACCTCACCTGTGTGACTCTGTAACTGTGTGGCTGTGAATGTTCAACGCAATTATGAGGTTTCTATAATATTTAGTTACTTTTATTACTGTTAATTCTCTAGTGGAAGGCACTGGTTGAAGCATAAAGAATGAAGAAGTAAAATGCCACTGTCGCTTCCACGTTTGCATCTACCTACCAATACTTTTCTACACGCCTGTACACCAACAACAATAAAAAAAATAATATTTCAGTTGTGTTTTTTATGACTTTGTTACACGTAATTATGATCTTTATCTACGTCAAACTGACAAAATTGTGTGATGACGATCGAGTTAATGGATTTTTCGTTTTGAAAGAATTTTTTTTTCATTTATTTATTTATTGCACATAAAATATGCAACCAGTTGCCTACAAATTCTAAATATTTGCAGTGATGATTTAATGTGACTTATAAAAATTATTATCAATTTAAGTATAATTTATTGCTTATTATTTATTTAGAAAAGTAGCACAAAAAGGTTTTCTAAATTCACATTTTCTAAGTGAGCTAAAAATTATTTCACGGTAACATTTTTAGAATATAAACTTGAATTTTTGCTTATCCTTCAATTTCGTTAAGGAGATTTGTAGTTTTCCAGGGTCTGGTTCTAAATATCTCTTTCTATCTAGAATTGTTTTTCTAGTTTTGTTAGGCTGACTAGAGTAGCGCATTCACATAAAAATGGTTCGTTGGTTTTTTCTTTAATCTTCAATTTTCTCTCTGAAGACTTTTCGACAAGTACGTGGTTATATTAAAATTTTTCTCGGCGTACACCGAATTATTGTTGCTCCGAACACAAAGAGAGATACTCTCATACCGAACACGATATGCTCGGTGTATTGTACACCGAAAATAGTATTAAACAGAGGGCTACATTTTGAGAAAAAACCACTCTACAACAAGCGCAATGTAGCCACCTTGATCAAGCACGGGAAAAAATGTTTTTTGTTCGTCGAACAGCGAGCACCAATAACATGTATGCACTAAGGGTTTTCATTAGTGATGTATCGATTACGATTATCATTAATCGTAATCGCAGGTTAACAACCATTTTGAAAAAGTTCATTTCTATCGTTGGACAAAATACAATAGGTGATTAGTTACATGAATTCGAAACAATGGCTGTTTGACCGAAATGTCAAAGTTCTACCCCCTTCAACTCGGCGAACATGCAAACGATTTTGCATGTGGGTTTCCTGTAATGTATTGTTTTCACACTTCAAATCACTCTCAAATATTTTTAATTAGCTCCAGCAGCAGTGCCTTCAGAAAGGATATTTTCTACCGCAGCGCTTATACAAACCTGATAAGCTTGAGAATAGGCTAGGCTTCAAAAAATTACAGATGCTATGCTTCTTGCACAAAAATTTGTCAGTCGTCAATTTTGAATACTAACATCTTCTTTTTAATTTTTTAAATTAAGTTAAACCAATTTTGCATTAGAGATCAATATACATTCTAGAATATATTATATATCAGAGCTGTAAAAGACTACAATCAATTGCGATTTTAAATCAGTAAAATCACATTCAATGAAAGCATTTTGCTATTGCATTTATTGAATAGCAAACTTTGACTAAAGATTGTAAAATTGAAATGTTTAATCATTTCGCTGTCATTGACAAATTAATCATTTAGTAAAATCATGTGTGAATACGTTTTAAATGAAGAAATCATCATGTTCACTTGTACAATCATTTGGTATAAAGAAAAAACTTATAATGATAATAAGCAAAGCAATTTTACAGCTTTCTCTTGTTTACTATGGTCATACGTCCAAAGAAAAATTTTGAGTCTCATTGCATTTAATGATAGGAACTTTTCCTCTGGGACTACTTGAAGTCAAAGATTTTTAGCAGCAAGTCAAGGATCCTAGACGAACCTAAGGCCAGCATCCGCCCAGAAATAGCCGTCACATCAGCCGAAATATTGACAAGTACGGTGGAAAATGTCGAAAAATGGGCAAATTACGTAATTCGATCTCAGGGCGACCTCTAGTGCAATATCCTCTTCAAAAGGCGATCTAATCAAATCTTAAACCAAATTAAATGATTTTCCACTTGAAAGGAGGAAAAATATGTGTTTTTTCATGTTTTTGCTTTAAATGAATGGGTCTAATATGGCCAACCCTGTACATGTTACTCTTTATTATTCACGCTAAGATCTCGTTGAAATGATTTCGAGTGACTTCAAATAATTTCGAATGAATTCAACTAAATTTAGTTAAGGACTGCAGTCAAAAGATTGCATTCAAATGATTCCAAAAAAATTATTTAAAAAATGAATAATTATTCGCTGATAGCAATATGATTAAGAATAAATTTTTTACATTCTTAATCAATGAATACAATCTTTTTTGTAAAAATATCAAATGATCTTTAGTTGCAAATGATTGCATTCTTTTACAGCTCTGCTATATATAGATACACATATTAGAAACGATTGCTACTACTTTTTCTTTTCTCCATTTAATTCATGAAAATTGTAATTCGCCCTTAAAAACGAATAGGACATTTTCTTTCCCACTTTTCTCTTTTCTCTTCAATTACACAAATGTAGTCAACTAAAGTTTTGAATAGAGTATTTTTGAATATAGTATGGCAAATACATTTTGTTTTCGCTTTTTGTTAAAACAATCAAACAGTAGTTAATGTTGCTATGTTGAGCTTTTAGTAAAATATCTCAAATATGTAATTCAAACAAACCTAGGTATTTATTAGGTGGCAACACGAAACAAGTATTCCCCAGTAGCTCCCTAAAAACCAAAACAGGCTTACTTAACATCAAGCTAAATACTTTACTGAAGTTTTGAAGCTTTCTTTTAAACTTTTCAAAGAGCCGCTATCGTGCTATTTGATTTCCCCGCGCTTAACACTTCATATAATTTGATACCATACGGTAACATCCAATTTAATCTGGCATAAAGCAAGTGTCTTACACCTTTAATTTAGTGTTTAAATTATTTTTTTTTCTAGAAGTTTTTGCCTTCAAAGTCAATCCAAAAATCTAAGTGCATAAATTAATTGTATAATCTGGTTGTATTATTTAAAAAAATACAATAATTGATTGCTAAGTGGAAATATTATTTTGTAAGTATGTTTGCAAAAGATAAGAGAACATAAAAATCTAAAAACTGAAGAAAAAATGGTAACCAATTTTTGTCAATAGTTTAAGAAGTATAATTTTTCGACTTTTTTATGTTTCATGTAAAGTAATCATGAATTTAACACAAAACTTCAGTAAAAAATATACTGAGAAAGTTAATTTCAATTTCACAATTTCAATTCAGTTTTTGAATTCTATTCTGTTAAAAATAATCAATTTTGTAGGTTTGATTCCAGATATTTTTTTTAGTTTCTCTAACGGTTTTTCTGGTTTATTCTAGTTTGGCTCTGATTATAACATAAGCAGGTTTCTAAGGTTATTTCTTATTCCTTCGATTCCATCGATATAGGAAAACGTCCGCCGAAATCCATGTCACTATAAATGAATGAGGGACAACTCTTTATCTTGGAGACATTACCATTGATAACTTCATGATTTTGTTGTTATGGATAATAAAGAGAGAAATCTTTTTTCAATAGCAATTTTATGCCAAAACCGAGAGCGAAAGTGAAAAAATATTTTATACGCATATTTTACTCTTAGTTATTTTTCATTGCCTGAAATTTTCCCTTCGCTGTTACATAAAAATAAAATCAAGCTTAATTCTAAGAGAGTTTCTGTTACCATCTATGTATGTATCGATGTTGTATTTTCTTTCAAGTATAAAAAAAGATCTTGTTGCATGGTGTTAACAAAAAGAAGAATTTAATAAGTAATAAATTAAGAAAGAAATTAAAATAAAAAAGAATTTACCTTTAACAGCCTCGTAGTATCCCAAATCCAGCGTGAATGTTTTGATTTAATCCCAACAACAACAAAAAAGGAAAATTCCTAAATTTCTTGATCTTGTTTTTGTTTTTTTGTGCTTCGTTTTTTGTGGTGTTTTGTGTTTTAGAAATGTTTCTGAATTCCAAAATATGTAGAAGAAAAAAGAATTAAAACTCCAGAAAAGGTCAAGTTTAAAAGAGAGGAGGAGACATGCGACGCAGCTTCTGCTGCCTCTTCTTCTTCTTATTGTGTTTCTTCTTTCTTTTTATGTAGGTATATTTGATTTGAACGTTATTATTTTTGTTTCTTTCGTCTTGGCGCTCGCTGCCGACACAGCGATATCACTGTCGTCGTCGCAGAATAACCGGAAAGATATGGATGGTAGAGTAGAATAAGAGCAACAACAATAAGAAGAAAAAGAAGAAATCGGTGAAAAGAATTCGAATTCGACCGACCCGAAAAACAAGATTCTTTATATACTATTATTTTTATTTATTCATTTTTTATTTTATCTTATTTTTTGGTTTTCTCAACAATTCACTTTTTGGTAGACTTTTTACGTATTTTTAGTCGTTTGGTTTCGTTTTGCTTACGATGCTGCTACCAATGATTTTGCTGGCTAACTGTTGATAGCTGAGCTGATGGTGAAGATGTGCTTACGTTTGCTTTAGCACTTAACTTGTTTCAAGAACTTTTTCTTTTTTTTAAAAAAATAACTTGCAAATAAATTATAATTTTTATTACTTTTGATAACTTTAAAAAATTCCAAAGCACAGTTTAACACTGTAGCACTCCAACTCAAACACACACAAATGTAATTCACAATTGAAATGGAATTGAAAACTTAATTTTTTTCTTTTTTACCACAATCGCGTAACTCGAAATTAATTTTCTGCTTAAAATGGCAATTGGAAAATTTCACCGTCGGTCGTGTTTAAAACACTGAGTTTACAACGGCGGCGCAAATCGAGTTGAGTTGCTGCTAGCGCCGGCAACAGTGGGGATCAGGAACAGCAGCAGTAGCTGTGTGCAGAGCGTTCAATGAGTGGAGGAAGCAGCGCGCAAGAGATCGTATGGAAACGTTTTCTTCTTCGTACACAATAAGAGAAACTGAATTTCCCTCGTTGGGTTTGTTGCTGTATGCTGCGTGCTTATAAAATGTGCAACAAATATGGTATTTTGAATTGAACAAAAATAAAAGAAAATTCGTTGTTGCTGCTGTATGCGCGACGATGTTAAATATTGGCTGCAAAATATTTAGTTGCTTCTTTCTTCGTTTGCCGTATTTTGCTGACTGTGACTGCGACTTTGACTTTATTTCACTTTAGTGTGGCGAGCACACACGGTTAGCTACGACTACGTCGACTCGAACGCTCGTTTGTTGTTGTTGCTGTTGTGCTTGTGTTCAAACTGGTTTTAAATATACGACGTCCAATGTATGTACGTATACAAAATAAAAAAGAAAATAAATTCTATAAATTGCGCGTTGCGCTCTCCTTCACTATTCTCTTTTGTCGGGTGCTTACAATTTAATTCTCTATCTCTGTTGTTTGATTAAAAATGGTTTGTTTTTGTTGTTATTGTTGTTGCTGCTGTTGTTTTACAAAAAATACAACAACAAAAAACAAGCTTTTTGTTTTTCTAATCGTTGAATATGAACCAAAAAAAAGAGCGACTCACGTCCGCCGTAAAAGTTAACAACACACGTTTGTATGCCACGGAAAACAACTCAGAACTGAATTAAATTTTGAAAAAGCGAAAAACTTTTGCCAACGTTTTCACAATTGGTTCTTCTCTGCTTTGATTTTAAATTTTGTGCACAACGACGATCATAAAAAATCAAAATAAAAATTAAATAAAGAGAGACTCAAAAGATAACGTCAGTTGAGCACAAGTGTTGCTTGCGTATTCGATTTTTTGCCAATTAACATGCAGAGCAGCCGGCTTGAATCAGAATTTGGATCGAGTCTTCGATTCTTTGGCCACTGGAGCGATGTTTGGATGATTATATGACTACAGTGATTTGGTTGGTTTGGAATAGTTATTGCTGTTTTATATTACTAGAACATTGTATTTGAGTGGAAATTAATTAATGTTTTTTCCCCGGATTGATTACAACGCATATGCATAGTTTTTCATACATTTAGCTGGTAAATACAAAATTTGACTAGTGCTGCTTTTTCAAAAATTCATAACTGTCAAAAAGAGAATTTACGTGTGCGACTCATTCACCATAACACTTCACAGTGCTTTTCAACCTAGCTAATGTGGAGGAGTCACACTATACTCAAACTGTCAATCATATCCGCCTCTCTACATATACATTTAATACACAAACCTTTTTGAAGCAACACAGGAATGCATTTTTCTTCATATATAGAAAATGTATGATTTTGATTAAAGGAAATGTATTCAATCCAAATCAAAACTTTCTGAAGTGTACTGAATATGGGTCATATGCCAATCTGGGTTAATATATGCAATCTCATCAACAAACTAATAATTTTTACATCTTTTCTATGAATGAACACTGAGAAGATTATATTTTTGAAATAATAAATTGCTTGTGGAAAATAACAAAAATCGAGTTTAAGCCTTTCATGAGCAAGGAACATATATGTACCAAATTGATTTCGCAATGTTTTGAGTTATTTTGATCGCCCTTTGTTTTCATTTTTGTATGATATCACTCATTATAGTCTAAAAATTTTAATTTAAATTTTGTTCGCAGTTTTTAAAATAGCTGCAGAATCTAAAATTTTTATATTTTTGAATTCACCGTATTTCTTGTATTTAGTTTTAAAAAAATTTCTTATAAACTAAAATTTGAAATAAACTGTAATAAATACCACTCTTAACGCACATGGTGCATATATGTCCGAAAATAGATTCATTTGTTTTAATGATATTTTTTTTTTTCAACACATCATCACATTTTTAGGTACCCACAAATCTTAACCCATTTCTATCACTTCTTGGCACACTAGAAATTAGCTGTTGGTTGGTACCTCATACCCAATTTTCTGGTTCAAAGCCTTTAATTGTTCTTTATTTGGCAAAAGCTATTTTGAAATTATTTGCTTTAACTCTATCCAAGACTCTATATTGATTTTATGTTCATTGACTAGTTCGGCAAACAGAGCAAGCTTAAGTCAATTATTGGCTTATTTAGAAGTATGGTTTGGCGTTTTCTTTTAAATATTCATTTTAAGAACATTTTTTCCTTAGGATAGAGCAAAATAATATTTATGAAGAGATCTCCGTATTAAAATTTAATATATAAGTGTATATTCAATTCAATTCGATTCAAATTTTATTTTTCTTCTGCTTCTAAACTATGAGTTGCAGCAGAAGGAGGTTTAGTTTCTTTGCAAATTTATCTTATATCTAAGAAGAAAGATTACATAGAATAAAAGAAATAATGATATTAACATAAGTTACAGTTCTTGTTTTTACTCATTTATGAGGAACGATCTAAGCCTTAAATTACTCATTATAAGGAAATATAACTATTTAATTGTTTGTGGATCTGTACAACCTAAGATTTGTGCCTCGTTTTCGCCAAAGGTGCTAAGCCAATGCTCCAAATGGTGGTTACGAACTGCTGAATAGATAGGACACTCAAATATAAAGTGCTCAAGCGTTTCCTTTTTATGCAAATTGCACAGTGAACATATGTTATCTGTTTCAAGGCGATAAATTTGTTCTTTGATACAAAATCTAGTTATGTACTTTTGCCATATGGAACTGCTTTCGGTAAAATATATAGCGTGCGGTTTTATCTTCTAGTGACCTAAGTATTCTGCAATTCATAATGTTTGAGTTAGAGGCGCTTAAAATATCTTGAAATTTCAGATGGCGTTGAAGACGCTTAAGAGCTAATATTCGATTCGCAATCCAAGTTTCAGCATCTAAAGAATACCACAGATGTGTTATATTAATTAGTTGAAGAAATTTATTGAACTGGGAGACCCAATTCAATTCAATGTTTTCATTATTATTAATATGCAGATGAGCGGCTTTGTTCCATTGACTTGATTGAAGGACATGGACTATAAAGATTAGTGTTTGTTTAAAAATACCCAGCCACAATCTAAATGAAGCATTTGGTGTGGATTTTGGTAGAGCGAGTAAGCGCTTAAAATAATTTTATTGTATAATCTCAAGCTGTTCGCAATACCTCAAACCCCATACTTCAGCTGAGTATAAAAGAGTTGAATTGTACTGTCAAATAATTTTACTCTGCCTTCCCAAGAGTCTGATTTGAATTTGCTAATTGTTTGTAGAACCAAACCCAATGCCATTTTTCCCTTCTTTAAAGCAGATTCCATTGCACATTTGCCAAGCAAGGAATTGAAATAGTTACGCCTAAGTAGGGGTATGTTTTCACTGTAGAGATTAATTGGCTTTTATAAAAGAAATCCTCAGAAGAAGCCCTTCCTCCTCTTCTAAAGTGAAATGAATCTGAGTTTTATCTGTGTTGACAACCAGTTTATTTTTATCGCAATATTTTTCAAGAGCTACAAGGATTTGACGTAGAAATACCACTGCATCGTCCGCAAATAGGAGCATAAGAATGTCGTTTAGACCATTAATGTTGAGACCTTCGATGTTTGCATTTCTTAGTTTTTTTCAAAATCAGAAATAAAGAGGATAAACAAGGGAGGGCTTAGAACTTCGCCTTGGAGAGCACCTTCGGTAACAGAAATTGGGTCTGAGTCGCCGTTAACAAGTCTAATGACGAAAGATGCACGGTCATAAATGGATGTCGGTAATTTGATGAAACGAGGGCTTACAACTTGGGAATATAGTTTTTGATAGAGTAGAGTATGAACAATAGAATCGAAAGCTCTTTCAAAATCAATAAACAGTCCGAAAGCTGAATTTCCTTTATAGCGAGGGCGTAGCTGTAGAGCTGCTTGTAGTGTGAAATGTTATCGACACAAGATCTTTTGTTTCTAAATCCACTTTGTGTTGGAGTTAAATAATTTTTCTATCTATCCTACTAAGTATCAATAGATTGGTACTTTTTAGTTTTCAACGTGCAGATTAGGATGGTACAACATATATACGATAAATGATATGCACCAAAAATACTATTGAATGATTGAAGGGATCAAATCCAGCAAATATATTAACCTGGTTATCAGCTTTGGAGATCTATTTTTTGGTCTTCCGCTTGTTTTATAGATTTTTTGCAATTTTGGGCCATTCTAAATTAAAAACAAAAACCGGCTTAAGGTCTTGCTAAGGAATATCTTGGGAACGAATTATTGGATAAGTATTAATAGAACAAAAATGCATAATTGTAAAAAAGTTCAGAAATTTTAAAAACTGATAAAATGTACTTACCTTAAATATGCACTTCGATACAAAATGAGCACATTATCATCATTATAGTATTGTAAACTTTATAAGTCGAATTTATACAACCCTTATATTTTTAATCAGTGTTGCCGAATAAAGTATTATTAACTACAAAACTAAAAGTTCATTCAAAGGAAAATCAAAACAACAAACAATGTGTTAGAAAACTAAACATTTGTGTTGCGGAATTAAACTCTTTATTGCACACTTTCAAAACTTGTTTACATTTATTATTCGTGTTAACTTGTATACATTTATTATTCTTGTTAACCAATACATTTTGTATTAACGAGTACATTTTCTACAAACTTTCTTTTGAACTCTGACTTTAATCCCAAATATCATCCCTGCGCGAAATTGAGTCAAAAAAAGTATTTTTTAATTTTTGCAGTACTTTTTCCACTTTATTCCATTCCATTAGTTCCAGCTTCCAGTAATCATCATAATTTTCAGGCAACTTTTGGTTAATTTTTTCATTCGTTCGTCGCCGCCGTCATGTGAAAGGAGAACGCAGAAAAAAGTCGGGCGTGGAATTACGATACAAAATCTTTTAAATCATCTTTTTTTCTCTTCTATGAGAAACTCACAAACCGGAACTTGTCTAAAAGTGTACCAAGTCTGTAAATTAGTGGGTATTTGAAGTATTAAAAGTGTAATTTAGTGGGAATTGTGCGCAAATTCAGTGTAAATCGATGCAGAAAGTTATAAAAGAAAAAAAATCAGTTTTTTTCTTTGGTAATTTTTAGTTATCTACCACCTCACATATACATATATACCTGCTGCTACCACCGCTGCGCCGCGCCGTGTAGAAAACTGCCACAAAATATTCTGCAGTTAAATATTTACACCAATTGGAAATTTTCTTCTAATTTGAAAAAGAAAATAATTTGGTGAAAAATTTCATTTAGAAATAGTGCTGCAATTAAGAATCATAATTTTTATTGCCGCTCCCCGAAGAGAGGCAAAGCAAAACAGAAGCAGCTCAGTGTAAAAAGAAACTATTTTCTTTCTTTTTTAATTTTTGATTCGTGCTTTGCAAATTTTTCATATAATTCCAAAAAATAAAAGTGCAAATATTTACGTTAGCAGTTGTTAATAAATGAAAAAAGTTGTATTTCATTTAAAAATAAGAATTCCAAAAATAAAAAATTATTTCGTTTTTCTTTCTAACAATAGTGTGCTAAAACCAACAAAGAAAGAAAGAACGAATGAACGAAGAACGACGACGACGAATGGAGAACGAATAGTAAAGCAGAAGCAACGAAACTATAGAAAAAGTGTGTAAAAGAATAAAATAAAAATACAACAAAAATAAGGAAAGTAAAAAAGTCAAAAGTAAAAAGGAAATAACAAAATAGCAAATCAAAATGGCGCACCTTGCCCCATCGGCGAATTGCTCATTGGACGATATCGATTTGAATGCGCTGAAGGTAACGAAGACTTCATTTATTTGTTTATTTATTTGCTGTCATCATTGCTTATATAGAAGAAGCGAAACCCATCGAGCGATTGATCTGATTTTGTTATTTCTACTAGCAAGAAGAATTGCCTCAATAAAAGTAATAATAATTTAATGTTGCTTTAGCACATAAAAATGTGAACATGATGAAGTTTGTGCCGTAGCAGTGTTGAATTTTCATTATTAAATGCTTCAGTCATTGCCCTACTCTTCTCAGTTAGATCGAGTGTTTGTTGGAGAGACAAGTTGAGGGGATAACTTTTCGCTAGTTTCTTTTTTGATCCGAACATCATTTACTTTGTTCAACAACTACAATGGAAGATATCTCTTCTATGTGCCGCTTCCGTTTGCCCCACTGTTGTGCGGTAGCCCCCTTTGCTTTTTATGCGTTCGTTTATCTACCGCTTTGCATGCACATTGTTGTAGTTTTTGCTTATTTAATTTTTGTTTGCTCCGCTGAAATAGGTGTGGTCATTAATGCAGCAATTTAATTCTGTATTTTTATCTTCTTTTGTTTATTTATTTTGAATATTTAAAGTAAGTTTTTAGTGCCTGCAAATCAATTCATTTCTATGGTTTTGATATTAAATTTTCGTTCCTTCTCTTTCATCAAATTGACAAATTCACTTTCAATCAGTGTTGCCAGACTGCAATTCCTTGCCGTATACTTGATGGGTGATGGCGATGGAGATTAAATGGTGTAAAGACTTAGCAAATGTATAATGATAAGGTTAGGTTGGAGTGGCTGTCGAGAGACACACTTAGGCCTTAACAGCCTATACAACATAGTTGGACCTACAATTTAACTGTGGTAACAATGATAAAGGCAACAAAATTTTCTTTAAAAATAAATCAAATTTAGAGTAGAGATACCAAAATACAGTATTATAAATGCTTCTGATTCATTCTTAAAGCTTGTTTCGTGTCTTGGCTTTTTGAAGTATATATTTTTATTCAGTATAACAGCTTATTTTTGTGTTCTAGAATTATACACATCATTTTGTGACATGTGATTAAAACAACAACAAATTGGCAAGGATATCTACTTACTACCTTTTTGTTTATCGCCGAGGTGAAAAGGTAATAAATATTCCTTGCACATAAATAAATATTCATCCACCACCACATTTTCCTTTCCTTCCAGTGGTATAGTGTAGTAGTTGTTTGCTACATGTCATTCATCCCCATTTTTAGACTCATACCTCCAGATGAGAGGACAACACGATGGCAAAGAAAACGATGACGACGGCAGTTTACTGCCCGGCCGGTGTCGTTGAGCTTTTTCTCAATGGTTTTATTTCCATACCTTACTCCAGTCACAGTTGGTGAAACTCAAACTAACTTACTAACCAGCCAACCAACCACCCACTCAATTGACTCGTGTACGCTATACTCCTCCCCATTCTGTAACCCCCTCTAGTCATCCTTCACATATACTACATTCCAACATAGCTTACACATTTAAGAGAGCAATATACTTAGTTAATGTCGTTTTCATACCTATATGCATATATACATATATGCGAAAGTGAGATGAAAATGTATGTATAAAAAAAAATATACATGAGTCGAGACAAAAACGAGACAAGAATGAAAATTGTGTTTAGTTTACTTCATTAAAGAGTAGCTCTTTAGCTAGCTTGAAAAAAATCACATGCAATTTTTGTTGTTAATAATATTGTATTTGTATATGTCTGTATGTGTATGCACGTGTGTATTGCATAAAGGGTGTTGAGCTTTAAAGGTCATTAGACAAAAATTGTATTAAAAAAGGTCAGAGTTCTTAAGATGAACAATGACTTTTTTCTGTTTTGCTAATAAAAAAATGAAATGTTTTTGATATCGGCAAACAAAGTTGTTTGTTGGTAATTTACATTTAACGATGAAAACCGGATTATATTGTATAATAATGAAACTCATTTGTAAATTAAATCTTTATAAGCTTATCATGTATGCATTTCATTAATTTTTTCTTTTCTTTTTCTTTAAATATTATCAAAAACGACTTTTAAGATAAACATGTTCGCCCACATTTGTTTAACGATCTGTTGAAACAAATAACAAAAAAAAACTTCAATATATGCATTCACACATACAAACATGTGTAGATATGCATTTATGCAGTTACTCTAAATTCTGTTTTGCTGTTGTTGTTACTTCATCGTTAGCAGCAGCAAGCAGAATTTCCAGTTTTGACTGCAATTTTACAACAAGAGCAGCAGCAAGTGTAGTTGTTATTTTTGTGCTGCTTTTAGCCAAAGTTGCTGCGCGCCTCCAACAACCTAAACTAAACGCTTGTGTAAACAGCTTGCAAGTAAAAAAAGAAAGACAAAGAAAGCAGCAAAAGTAATCTGCAAGCGAACCAAGCAAAGAAACTTTAACAAACTAAGCGCAATTCACTCGCTCATTCGCTACCTAAACTAAAAACACTTCATACAAATAAACAACAACAACAAATGCATATGTGTAATGGGCCCAGCCCCACAATGGCAACAGCAACAACAGAAACGATAGCGACAGCAAACAACTGCCGCAGCAGCAGGCAAATATCAGCTTAAAAATGCAAACGACAACAACAACAGTAAAAACACGAGAATAGATTTTCAAGTCAATGTAATAAAGAGAAAGAAGACGAGGAAAAAAAAGCGATTCTAAATGACTACTGCATAAGACTTTCAAACTTCTCAAGCAACGCAGTGCAGCGCATTCATGAGTCTTTTTCTGGTTCTACTTTGATTCTCTGGTGGCTGACTAACGGAAATAATTTTAGTTTTATTTTCGTTGCTGCTTATTTTGTTGTAGTTTAGTTTTACAATAATACCTCAGCTGCCTGCTTGCCGTGCCTACTCCCTCTTGCCGTCGTTCCCTATTTCTTCTCCTGTATCCAGCTGTTGAGAGGTGCCGATAAAGAGGAAAGTACACACACACATATAAAAAATCATGCGCATATGTATGCACACATTTACAGTTGATATGAATTGTATTAAAGATTGTAAATTTTAGTGTTGGTTTTGCTTTTTTCATTTCGTTTCAATCGTGAATGATTTAACCCAAACAACAAAAAACTTACCTGAACTCAATGATGAAGTAATCTCCATAAATATATTTAAACTATTGCACACACACAAACTTATGTATAATATGCATACATTGAACTATACGCGCAGTGATACTTCCCCAACAAACATTTGGGTTTGAGATCAACTTGAGGTGAAGTTGATATTCTAAAATCTCCAACGTTAATTCTGAATAGCACCTCCATTAGAGTACTATAGCATTCTCAACAAAAAGAGCATTTTTTTTTTGTATGGTAATAATTATAGTTATCAACTTGGGAAAATTGTAGTTCTCAACTTGAATTCTAACGTAATTCTCCAATTGGTCTCAAAGCAAATTTATAGTATTGCCATAAGCAATAATTATTTCTATTTAATTGAAACGCAAAAAATAAAAGAAAATTTTACATTACTTTTTTCAACTTCAAAAGCAACTGAAATTTTAACAATTTCATGGGAGTAAACAATTTTGGTTGGTAGTTGAAGTGGAAGGCTCTAGCATCAAAGTTTCGGAAGCTTTGAGCGCTCCGACAATAAGTCCACTTCCTGCCTTATTTCACTTTTTAGCTTTTTTACTTTTATGCATTATTCTTACTTTTAAAATTAAAGTTTTTCGCAAAAATTATTTTCACTTCATTTTCTTCCTTTTTTCACTTCACTTTTGTTGAAAAACATGTTATTACTGCCAAATACATATTTTTTGCAAATCCAATAACCATAATAAAATATGTAAATATTTTCTCAAATATATCTCAACTCATCCTCAATTTGAAAGCCAATGTTGAGAAAAATATTTGATATTGATTGGAGAATCATGTCGGATATCAATTTGAGAATTATAAATTTCTCAAAGGTTAGAGAAGTTTTTTTTTGTGCTTGTTGGGTCTAACCGCATATACTCATACATAGTAGTAGTAGTATATACTCCCTTTTTCTATCAATATTGTATAAATAAAGTACTTAACTACTTTTTGTTGCTGTTTGTTATATGAAATTAAAATTGCTCATTGTAGTTAAATGTGTAAGCACAGAACACATTCATATGTGTGTGTTTGTGTGTGCATTCATGTACATTTGACACACATACCACAAGCAGCAACAATAAGCAAGTAATTCTACTTGAAAGAGTCTTTTGGACGGTTTTAATTCCTGCAGTACTTTTCTTCATTCTTTTCCAATCTACTATCATTACTCCTCCTCTTTTATGTATATATGTCTCGGAAAGTGTGTCTTTGTTTGATTTATTCACCTTTCTGTAGTGTTTTATTTCTTAGATATTCCTAAATAGTTTTCCGACTACTTACTTGTTGTTTGTAATCGAGGTGAACCTGTTGAAAATATTCCTAAGATAGAAATACAACATTTTTCATTTGTGTCAATGACCTTAGAATATATTGAGTGGTATATAAAAAAAACAGACGAAACGTATTTATTCATTTGTTTATTTTATATGAAAGGATACGTTGATAATAAAAGAAATGCTCCAAAAACTAGAGGGCAATTAATATTTATTTTTGTATGTATATATGTGTAAGTGCATATAAAGGTTCTGGAAAATTGATAATAAATATATTTTGTTTACATTTTTTGTTTTTGTTTTTCTATTTTAAGGATCCTGCTGGAATCTTTGAGCTAATCGAAGTGGTTGGCAATGGCACTTATGGACAAGTCTATAAGGTAAATATGGAAAACAAAATCATATAGTTATAAGTTCCTTTCACTCGCTTGTTTCGAAATAAATTTGCGAAATGAATAGTAATTGTAATATTTCGTTACTAATATTCTCAAGTATAAATCAAAATCAATAAAGAAAGACAAGTAGGTTTCACTTCATTCACCCTATTTGATTTCAACTACCATCACCGCCACTTAGAAACTTCTTCGAAACTATCTCAGTCTCATGCAAAACATAAGTACTCGCGTACTAACAACAATTAAGTGCACAAGTAAATTCAACTCGACCCCCACAAAGTATTTATTCGATGTCGTTTATTTCAAAAATCACAAACTTTCAAGTTATGGCATAAAGCTGACACGAGTTGAAGACGACAAGACGGCACAATAACAATAGCAATAACAACAACGAAGTGACAATGCCATGTTTTTGACTGACTATTAACTGTAATTTAAACGGCAGCAGAAAAAGCAGCAATAGCAACAACTAAATAGTTACAATAAAAACAACAACAGGAAAAATGTGTGTTGCATTCAATGCGCTATTTTTGTACATGTCGGTCTGTCCGTCTATATACCTATCGTTCTGTTTTACGCTCTACGCGTATAGCGTATCTTGTATGTACATATGTACGTATGCATGTGCATATAACGCTTTGTTAGGCTAATAAACAAAAGACTTTTGTTGTTAGCATTTCAAAATTGTGTTTATTATATTTCATTTTTCAATAAGGAGTTGATAAAGGGAAGATAAAAAAAAAGAAACCGAAAAATTAAAATACCAACACCAGTGTTGCATGTTTACATTTAAAGTATGAAATATACTCAAATATGTATGTACGTATGTATATTTACAATATATATATATATGTATATACACGTAGTATTTGGAAAAAAATTTGTACAATAAAATGAAGTTTCTCCAAAGCTAATGCAAGATTTTTGTTATTAATATTAGTATCTCATGGGGTTTTACTCTTACTTGGGAATTTCATTTCAAATATCATCAAAGTTAATTTTCAGCTAATTATTTAGTATTTCTAGAGGTTTTTGATAACTCAGTATCACAGTTGTATTTCAGAATAATCAAATGCACTTTAGAAAACCCCAAATAGATTTAAAATTTTTAAAAATGTACTTCACAATATTTAATTTCCACCTCCTTCTTGCATTTTAAGCATTTCAAATATTATGAATCACCGATAACTATTGTGGAAAAGAGCAAATCTTTGAACTCAAAAATCAGTAAATTGAACATGAATTGAATTTTGCTGAACAAAAAAAAAAAAAAAAAACTCGTTTTGAATTCTTCTTTTGAAATTTTAATTGATTTTAGCAAGTTGTTTTTGAAACTGAAAACCGCTGGTTGTTATACAAATTTTGAAAATTGCCGTCCTCTATATTACGCAGTTTGTGAAATACCATTCAGCTGATACAAAATTTCAAACATTTTAATAATCATTTTACTTTTTGCCAATACCTTGGATAGTTTTTATAATATTTAAAAAGACTAAGTTGGAGTGAGAAATCAAAAATTGAACATTTTTTATATTCAAAAACTTCATGCAGTTTTTTGAACGCTTAAATTTCATCTATATTTGCATCAAAAGTTTTTAAAGTAACAAATTCGTTAAAGAGCCAATCTAAATTAATATTTTTTATTACAAATCAAAAAATCACTGTTATTGAGAAATCACTATTTAAAAAGCAATACCTACTGATAAAATTAGTACGTACTCTACCTGGAAATAATCAATTAAACTGGTGAGCAAATTACCAAAAATAAAAGTTAGTACTATACAACTTTATGAATTACTCATTACTTTTCGTCTTCTATTTTAGATATATACATATGTATGTATATATACAACTTTTCCAAATCTTATACATAGCTTAAAGTGGGGCTAATGCATAACGAAATTAGTCATGATAGTCAAGATAAATCAAGAAACTTAAAAGAAATAAAAACCAACCACATATTTTGTTGCTGGAACAACAGAACTTTCACCTCTTCAAAAAAAAAATAATAATATAATAATAAAATATAAAAATTTGCGTTACTGCGCACTCCGATACACTGCCTTTAATCCACTTCATTTCATCTCAACTCGCTTCACCTCGTCTTGCCTCACTTTCTTCTTGGCGCATTGAATTTTGCCTTCTAACAATTCGTTTTTAATGGATTAATGTACGTTAATAGCTGGCAATGTTCTTTTGTTTTTGTTTTTTATACGAGTTTTCTTAATAATTATTATCATCGTCATTAACTTATATACAATTTATTTACACTGTTTTGTGGAACGTGTAAAATTTGCACCTTAATTTATGCCTAAACAGAATTGTTAAAAAAAAAAAAATTATTTTATTTAATTCTTTTTTTGTATTTTTAACTTTTTGTATTTTGTCTCTCTTGTAAGTTCCGTTGTGTAAAGAGTTTAACCTGAAAAATAAGAAATAATAAACCTGAATAAGCCAAAGTACCACACATAAAATACCACAAGTGTATTTTTATTTTTTTTTGTCTTTAAGTTTTATGCTAAGTAGTTCATTATTCCGTTCTGTGTTTTGTCATTTCATATACCATACGCCATAGCGCAACAATTCTTCGGAAACCCACACACAAAAATTAGCATGAGTAATACGCGCATACCAGTCAGTCAGTTACTTACTACTATTTACTTCACTCATACTTAATTGTATATATGTAGTATGTATGTTGGTTACATACTTCTCCCCAGTTAGCATTTTCGACCGCGGAAGATTTTATTAATCGCCGGCGATGTCGCTGTCTGATCCCGAAAGATCCATCCTTCGGAAGAAACTATAGCGATTCGCAGGGAGAATTTTCGGCGACGTTCGAAAAAGAATCCTTAACGAATAGCCAGAGAGAATTGTAGAAGATTAGTTTAAAAGATTTGAAAGCGAGTCGTTGAAGGAAGATTATTTGTTTACTGCATAAAAGTGTAAAACGAAACTTACATTTCGTTTTCTTTGTAATTTTTATTTATTTGTGGATATATAATTATTAGTGATAAAAAATTGTTTTTTTACATCGATTAGCTTGATTTTTCATTCCAGATAAAGATACTGCTGCTGCAAAAATATAATAATGAACAGAAATGAGTTTTCATTTCAAATAATATTTTGTATAGCAAAGAATTTTACTTTAATGTTTAGAGATTTTAAATAAAGAAGTAATACAAACACTTTTTCTCCGCTGTCGTTCAGAAATACATTGTCTTGGAGGCTTTTCTTTTCTTTTGAATTTTTATTGCTGTGGGCAACTACATCTTTCATTATTTAGTTGTTTTGAACACAAATTATAGTTATTATTTAATTATTATTACACAACACCACCGTAATTAAGAAACACAAATAATATTTCAATCGTCTAGACTTTAGACCTTTGGTCTTCAAACTGTGCTCCATGGAACACTGAGGTTCCACGAAATTTTCCAGGGGTTCGCAATTAATTTTCCAATTCGAATCGATTAAAAACTGAGCACATTTGCACAGAAAAACGAAACAATAAAGAATAGGGTGTACGATCGATCTACTAATCAGATGGATGAGTCTCGAGTTGATCGCGATCATCCAATAATCTTCTCAATGCTATCTGGGTTGCATTTCATACATACACATACCCAGTAGGAAATTATTTGATTAACTGAATTTAGCATACGCAGGTGCTTATCAGGTCTGGATAAAAAAAATTTAAAATACTTGTTTAGGAAGTCTAATCACAAAACGCATAACTTCATAAATTTTTACAAAAAAAGCTAGAATAATTCTTATTACTCTTGATAAAGCCAATAACAGGTAAAATTGACAGACTACATTGCTGCTCTGAATCGGACCTGATTTTTTAGAACCTGTATTTATAGAAACTTCGACTTGGTCGAAAGCAATTCTCGACTGGGTTTATAACTACATAGAAATGAACAAACTACGATCAACTAAGTGGATGTTGAATAACTGGACAAGAGGGCAGAAGGACGTTCGGCTGTTTAACTGTCAGGCGGACGGACGAACGAATCAACGCTATAACTTGCTCAGCTGCAAAGTGTTCAAGTTTTTGTTTTTAGTTTTATATTTTAGATTTTTTGTTTTTTTTTTGGCTTTAAAAGCTAAATCATGTGGTTCAGCGCATTTAGTTAGTTGTTGTTGTTAGTTAGATTCGACAATGAAGGAAGCAAATGCAAACAATAACAGCAACAGAAATAACAAAGACAGCGACAACAACGCTTACAATATGGAAAAATAACCAGTTTTACAATTCTTATCATAAAAACAACTAAAAATAAAAATATAAATAATGTAAAAATATTTGCCAGGCTTATTCATGCGTTTTGCATTATAAAGCAAAACACAAAAAACAAAAAAATCAAGTATATGTATATAAAACAAGAAAACTAAAATTGGTAACACTACCAACCACTAACAAAAACCAACAACAACATCTCACCAGATCCATTGAATGTAGCACTTAAGAGAGCATGAGTCAAAAATTGATTTTTTCTGATTTCTTTGAATTAAATATTTGAATAAAAACAAACAACAACAACGTAGTAGCTAACTGTTTCTTTGTAAAACGGTTTATGGTTGACGTGTTTTCATTAATTTTCAAGTCACCAGTTGGTGTTTTTTTTTTCTTTTTCGTTGCAACAGAAATTTCTGGTTTTTATTCATCTTCCTCAACTCATTTCACGTTTACATGCAATTTATTCAACTCAATATTCTTTGAATTTTGATAAAAATATTTTTAATTATTAAATATTAAGTAGGCATTTTATTTTAATACAAATTTTTTTTTTATTTGGAATTTATAATATTTCTCTGATGAACAATAGTAGTGACGTAAAACTTTAACTGCCAACGGGCGATCATATAAATCAGAGCTGTAAAAGAATGCAATCAATTGAGAATATAAGTCACAAATGAATAATAATTTTTTATTGCAGTTATTGAAAAACGTATTTGACTCCAGAATAAAAAATGCAGTTCGAAGTCTTTTTGGAGTCGCCGATTGGTTATTCATTTAGAAAAGTCTTTGTTAGGGTCAAGGGAATGCAATTTTTTTTTTTTGAAATCATGAGACTGCAAATCTTATGACTCCAAAATCATGACTGCCCTGAAGTCACTTGGAGTCAAATATGTTATTCAATAACTGCAATCATGAATTGTCGGCTATTAACTGTGACTTCAAGGTATTGCAATTAAATTGATTGCATTCTTTTACAGCTCTGATATAAATCATTAATCCTCTTCACACTAATGCATTTATTATTTACAATATAAGTTAAAAACCAATAAACCGTTTGAAATTATTTACCTTTTTTGTAGATAGTGAAATAATTTCGAATAAATATTTTTTAAAATCATAGTTCAATTCTCGAACTGTTTCTTTCGTTGTTTTCAAATTAAACTTCTGGCAATCAGACAAGCCGAGCAAAGTTCAAGCGGCTATAAAAATTCTAGATCCAGACATAATAATCTTTAAGTCCAAAGGCTTGAATTAACAAGGTTGGGAATCAGCAGTGTCTAGAACTCAGTTGTAATCAGTAACGAATCCACTGACCAAAATAATGTTGGATGTGCTCTCTCACACACGCGTTGCAACTAAGGATACCAAATCACGAGTTATGTGGGACACTCGCCCTACAGAATTGTGGAATAAATGTCAAACTCATCGGCGTAGTGATTTAAGTTTTTGTTGTCATTTCTTTTTTCACAAGAAACTGAAAAGATCAGAAGTCTGCGATTGATGGTCGCGTATGTAATATTTTTAATTTTTTCAACGCCAAATTGTTTGTTTCGTCGAGCTCTTTCTATTAAATTAATGTTGCTTCATTGAAACAAAACGATATTTCATAATTAAAAAAGAAAGAATTGAATTAAAAGAAATATTTTTTTCTACACTAAAAATATTTAAAGTGACAGCAGCATTGTCAAACAATAAATTCGGATAGATATCAAGGATTTCCTAGGCATCCGTGTGCTTGTGCTGTGCTTCACCTTCTAAGACCTTCATATTTTGTTGTTGTTGTCGATTACACTAAAATAATGTGTTTAATATTCATTCATGCTACTATAATTTTTTTATCGAATTATAACTCTACACAAATGTCGCATTATTTTTCAAAAAGAAAAAAAAAACTGTTTCAATTGTCAAAAATAAATTTTGTTAAAAGCAGTTAAAAAAATCAGAAACGTAAACTACAATTGCAACTATTTGTTGTTATAAATGAAGTAGTTAATTTTAATAATATCTAAGCTTAATATTTTTATTTTTGTAGTTTTGTTTTCGTTTTGTTTTTTTTTTTTTTTTTGTGTGCCACTACCAATGTCAAAACCATTTGTGAAAAAATACAGCAAACATGCATACACAAACATCAGGCCAGGCATACATGATGACATGAAGTAATTATTACGCAAATTATACAAAAGTACAAATAACTACTTAAAAGCCAAAAACTTTTTTGTTTTTTTTTTTTTTAAATATATGTATGTATAAAGTCATTGACATATGATAATCATCTCCTCGGCACAATGCTCATTCATATTAGTCACACATACAGACACAAGCATGCATGCATGCGCGCACACAAACACAAATATAATTTGCCTCAATGTGAACTATAAAATGAAATTTTTAGTATTAATTTTTCATATTTAATCATTTTTTTTTTTTCTTTTTTTTTTTTTGAGAAAACAAAATGAATTGAAATAAATCTCTTCATGTATGTGTAAAATGAAAACAAATTTCCAAAGGTTCACTCACATTTATTTTGAAGTTTATTTATTAAATTTATAAAAATTACTTAAATGTAACCATGACATTATTGGACCTACAGTGCGCGACAAAAAAACAAAAACTTCCGAATATCTTTTTAGTAAACAATTTAAACTTTTTATTTTACAGTTTTTATTGGATAATATAGTAATGTAAAAGCGGAAGCAGAAATGTAAAATTCGAAGTTTTTATTAATAATTCAAAAAAGGGTTAATCCAAATGCAAAATTGTTTTTGGGCTATGCATATTATATGCATAATTCCTCAATTATAAAAATCACGCTGCAGCCTAATATCGGTTTTATATTCTTGTGCATTTACAGTTTCCATGAAAAATTAACTAAAAAGAAATGACTCGAGTATTGGAATCTAAGTCCCAGTCTCTACAAATATAACTAAACAGAAGTACTTAAATTGTTCAAAAAGTAGAAATTACATCAAAAATACAAATTAAGGCGCTTTTTTTTTTGTCGCGTACTGTGAATACCATAAAACATGATCGTTTAACTAACCTAATCTTAGCTATGATTTTCATTTCTGTAGATACAAAGTATTTGACAGCTAATGATATTTTTGTTTTTCGATTTCGATTCTTATGAAATTAGTTTTGATAATAAAAAAAAATTTGCGAAATGTTTTTAATTACTAGTAATGCCTTATCTCCTAATACAGAATAATACAAAATATGCATTCCTTTATCGCTGAGTCATTAAATTTAAAGTTTAGAAATTATGTGTTATCTATTTTTCTAGTTTTTTTTTTTTTTTTGAAATATTGCAAAAACTTTAGAATTTATACGATACTAAATTATTATATGTACAAATAAGAAAAAAAACGCCAAATAGAAAGACAGAATAATGATTACTTAATAAAAGTGAAAAATACTTATTAAAAATGAAAATATTTGCATATTTTCGAAATTTTCTTTAAGTAAATAACTTATGAATTCCTTGAAATTTAAATTCATGAAACTAAGAGTGTGAAATCTATTCGCCTAATCATTATTTGTAACAATTTTGAAAACTCATTTATATCAGCGTTTTGTGTTTCAATTTTCTATCTGAAATAATATTCTTTGGAATAGATCTATCGGTGATTTCCACGCTTTTATTATATTTTAAACTTCCTAACAGTTAAAAAGCGATGCGATTTATTTTGAAGGGCAATGTTCACCAAAATCACCCATATCTTCAAAATATGCTTGTTAAAGTAGTTTTTTACCCAATATGAAATGGCGTTGCAGTATTTCACTTCAACAAAAACTTCTCTAATATCACTTATAGTTGCGGGCAATAAAATAAAGTCATAAAGGGGCATAGCCGGGTTTCCATGTCAAAAATGCCCCCAAACCGAATCAAGTTTCGCATGGACTCTTTTGAAGCACTTGATTTAAGAATGATTTGGCTAAATTTTCAGACCGTTATCTGTAGTTTTTAATGAGTAATGGCGGATTTTGTAAATTTCGTTTTTCGCTAGTGATAGGAAAAATCTGAAAAAATTTATAGTGATTCTTTGGTTTAGAAGACATATTTGGAATTTTTTGCGAATTTTCTGATGCGAAATTCGCGATGAAGAAAATCGCGAAATTTTTTACATGCGATTTTTTCATACTAAAAATAAGTTTACTACTCTGATTTTTCTTATGTAAATAAGCCACTTTCGAATACTCATACTCCAATTTTTTCAGATTTTTGCAAGGTGTGGACGGGGGTCAAAAAAATTAAAAACCGAAATTGGCATGAAAGGTATTTACTTGTAATACCATAAGGCCATGAAAAACCTAATTACAGCTATTAACTTTTTGCTAATTTTTTGAAAATTTTTTCCGGAAAAATTTTTTCTTGAAAATTCAAACATTTTTGTTTTTTTACACCCAAATTGAGTTATGGCATATAACATTCATTACGCAGTGCAACGAACTTTCAACTTTTGTCTTATGTGAGAGATTTTCCAACTGTTTTAGAGTAATTTAGGGTCGCTAAAAACGACTGCGTACTCAGTTTTTCTCCATCACATCTATCACCCGTAATATGGACCCTGAAGCCGGAAAAATGGGGTCTTTAGGGGCTATTAAGAAATTTCTTTATTTCAAATGATACGAGTCTGCTGTTTGCAGTAAAGTTGTTTAGCATAAAGAGATAATAAGTTTTTTGTACACACTTTTCCTCCATCTTTTACCCTTCCTCTTAGTGGCTTAGTTCTAATGCAAAAATTCGAATAAAAAATAAATTCAGGTGAAATTATGTGAAAGAACTAGAAAAACTGAGTATACTATTTATAAAGAGATATATATGTATTTATAATTTACAAGAATTACAAAATTTACAAATTTTGTATTAAAAATGTTTAACTACTTACCATCTATTTCAACTTACAACAACTACGTATTCGGCAGGTAATACGCTGAAGGCTTTGAAAATCTAACAAACTCATTTCCACCCAAAAGTACGCTTCACACATATGTGCTTAACCATGGATATACTGAGAACTTTATGTTTAGGATTGCATAAATTTGTGCCTTTGGTTTCTGTAATACTTTTCAATGGAATTTCATGTTTTCAGCTTGTTTGTTGTTTGTGAAATTCTTAGAAATTGCATTCTAAATTGAGTCAAAAACCTTACTTGACTTTGTATGAATCACCATCGTAACCATCACCACAACTTTGAAAAGAATGTACCTAAATGCAAAAAATAATGTAGAATTATGACGAATCGTTCCTCGTTGTAAAATTTGTTTTTCTTTTTTTCTCCAGACACCTTCATTTTTTTCCATTCTCTTGCATTAAGTACTTACATTATTTCAATATACGAGAAGTATTTCAATTTCATAAGCTTTTTATATTTATTAGTTTATACAAAATTTGACCTATTTTCTTGTGTTGCTACAGAGATAACAGCAACAACCAACCAACGCCACCAACACCAATAACAACAGCAACAAATAAATAATGAAGTGGCACTTGAATAATTGAAAAGATGAAGCAGAAGAAAAAAAGCCACTGCTGGTGTAAAAATAAAAAAATAAGCACAAAATTTTTGTTGGTATTGTTGATGTTGTCTGCTGCTTTTCGTCGCCAGAGAATTGATTTGGCGTATGTGTATAAGTATTCCTATGCCTATACGCCAAATCAATTCTCAGGCGACGTTTTGTTGCTGTCTGTTGCTCATCTTTCCCCATGCGCGAAACACTATCGCTAAAGATTTACTTAAAGTGTATAAATATTTCAGTTACAAATTCAAGGTTTTGTTTTCTGGTTTTTTAGCTCTTAGTTTGGAGCTTTACTCGCGTTCAATTTGTTGATTAAATAAACTCGTACTCGTATGTGTGCATGCATTTGAAACTACATATAATGATTATTATTGTTTTTTATCTGCGCTCAACGTTTTTTTTTATTATTTTTTGTTTTTTTTTCTTTCGCTGGCATTCAATTTATCGTACCTAGTGCAAAGTAGTATTCGTCATGAATATACGAGTATTTGTCTACATTGTGATGTAGAGATAGAGAGTAGATAGTAAAATGCGACGATGTTGAAATTGTCGATTGTCAACTTTATCGATAAATCTACTTAAGCATAATTTAATGCTTTTCATGATAATTTTGTGTGAGTCAGGCAGAGCTCAGCCGCCATCCATCCAGTCACAGAGTTCAATTCACTCAGCAGAACGGTTAGGAATAAATTAATTTCTGAATTTGTGATAAGATTTCAAACGAAACAGTCAAACTAAAACAACTAGTTTTGGTTTGTTTTCGTTTTTTGCTTTTGCTGCTGTCGTTATTTTGCATACCTAATTCATATTATTTTTGGTTTTCAGTTTCAGTATTTTCTACTGCCTATTTTGAATTCAGTTTAGTTTTTTCGGTTTTGCGATTTATGTGATTTTTATGCAATTTATATATGAAGTAAATATTTTTTCTCATTCATTATCAGAGAAAGTAAAATTATGGCAATGATTTTTATTTATTTTTTTTTTTTGTGCCCATTTCCCCTTTTTATGTAATTTTCAATAATAAAGTAAAACTACTTTCATTCTTAATTTAATCAAACTTGTACATACATATATGCATAGTTACAGTAAACCTAAAAGTTATTCGAACGATCTCATATGAATTTCAATATATTAAGGTTCACTGGCAGATCTAAAGGTTTCTGAAAGAGTGGGGGATCTTATTATCGTCAAAATGCATCAGTAAACGAATTTGTTGAGAATCACTATGGTTGAAAACTAGAACGGGAAGGACGTTCATAAAATCTTCATTTAAAATCGTTTGCAATGAGTTTCAATAGCTATTTAAAATGTACCATGAAAATAACATTCTATTCAAACATACACTGATTTGCTGGCTTACATTTTCAGGCATAGATTCAATCAGGGCTTTGGAGCAGCCAAATTTTGGAATTGCTCCGCTCCAGCTTCGCTCCACCCTCTTAAGTATAGCTCCGGCTCCGCTCCTGGCTCCAACTACATATAATTTTACCAATAAATATATATATATATATATTTTTTTAATTTAATTTGCCCTAACTCCCATTTTATATTCAAATTTTGAGAACTATTTCCTAAAATTTCAATTTAAGGAACAAATCGTAAGTTTTGGGTGCATGACTCCTTTCTTTCGACACAGATAAGTGGGACGAGGCGTTATGTTGCTGCTTAAAACTATTTTGGCTTAAAACTCGACATATTTACCAAACGAAAAAAATATGGTACTAACTCGTACAATAACTATAACGTTTTAAAGGCTGTGTCATAGCAATAAGTTAAGATAGTGAACCACCCCTTATTTCCAATGCCGCATTTCGAAAAAATTAAGAATTATTAACTGCTACAAATATGTAAAGAACTGAACTACTTCGATGAAGACCTCTCTTGCCATAACCATTACTGGCAATGGAATATTTCAATTACCATTTTCATTACTGCAATGGAAATGACAATGAAGAGCTCAAGAGCAATGAATTGTAGAACAATAGGTAGTTGGAAAAATTACTAATCGGAGCCACTGAGCGGTTAAATTTTCATAGCTCTAGCTCCGATCAAAACAGTGTGCTCCACAGCTCCTTGCATCAGCTCCGCGCTCCGCTCCAAAGCCCTGGATTCAATAATGAAGCATACACCACAAATTACTTCGAATTTCTATATCTACCATTGAATGAATATAGGACTGCACAGTGCTTCAGCCAGTAGAGTAAAACCCTAAAATTATGGCACAAAAGCACTTTTTTTTGCATTATAGCTTTTGAATCTAAGATTATACTATAGTTTTAAAAATCTGATTCCTGACGGGCTACAATCAAGTGCTATTCTCGTAATGCTTTCTTAAAGTATGGCCTACCCACTTCCATTTTTTTTTCTCTTTACCCGAGTTATTATTGATTCCTCGCTTACAAGGTTCCAGCGATCCATATGATCCTTAGACATCTATTTAAGTACTTGTAGTCTCTAGATGATACTGAGTGAAATTACTTACTGCTATGCGCGTGTTTGAACAAATGCAATTAGGTCTCCCCGTGGCAGGGTTTTCAAACGGATTACTCTTCTGCGCATTCCACCACTGTGACTCGACCATAGCACCGTCCTAATCGGAGCATTTTCTTTTTCTTCCCTTCGTTCAGCAATGACCAAGTCGGTGAAGCCAGTCAGAGTCAAAAGAAATTATTAAATTATTTTGTTGGTTTGGGTAATTTTGTGGCTTACTGTATTTATATTATACATATGTAAATATATAGATGAATGAATGAATGTATTGGGATGCCCCTATTTGCGTATTATATGACGCTTGTTATTTGCTTTAATGTAATGTAATAATTCTCATTTTAATGAACACACTCATTCCAATTCAATCTATTCTACCACATCTTCTTCGCCTTTATAATTGGGCGTAAGTTTTATGATCCATTGAACCGCAATGACATTTTTCTTGCAACTAAATTTGATAATAACGAAGTGCAGTCGATGAACGGAATGATGCTGTTCTTGTTGTTGCTATGGTTATTGCTGTTGCATGGACATTTGTAGATATGTTAAGCAAACATTAATGAGCGATTGTTAAAAAGGCGCAAGATTTTAATTGTAGTTCAATTTTATTACATTTTTATGGTTAGTTTTATAATTTTTACTTCACATCAAATTCTCAACTTAATTTTAAAAGCATTTATTTTAATTAATTCTACATAAAACTAATAGATCCTTCTTAATTTATCTTTAGTTTTTAATAATTTTTAAAATAGTCTTTCTTAGCAGTTGTTTATTTTTAACTTTTTATTATACCGAAAGTAGCTGTAGTAACTGTAACACATCTTATGTAAGGTTTGTGTAGATATGTAATTACTTATGGTTCGAAAAAAAAAAAGATTCGCAAACAACGTTTTTTCCCACTGTCAGCATTATGACAATAATTGACTGATTATGCATTATTTTCATCATTGTTTTTGTTTACTTATTATGTTCACATTTTGCAATTCACAATTGCATTCTTCTTCCACGTATATTTATTTATTCAATTTTTTTTTTTTTTTCTTGATAAAACAAAAATGTTCGTCGTATTTAAAAATGAAATCGTCAGCAAAAAACTGTGTTAATAAAACATCTGCATTTGTGTTTATTTTACCTTACAAAAATTTTGGATAATTTCACAAAGCTCAGCATATTTTATTTAAGCGCCCAAAAATTTATAAGAAATTTGTGTAAAACAAGTAAGTCGAAAATATTTGTGTAGCTATTAAATTATTATGCAAAAAGAAAAGTAATTACATGCTACTAAATTTTGGTGGATATATTGACACAGCAGCACATTGTTATTCAACGTTTCGTTTCGTTACTTAGAGAAAGTACCCGAGCATAACCCAAACAGAAATGGGTCGTAGAGGTTAGAACAATCATGCAATCAGTATTGGGAATGCCTGATATAATTGTAGAAGCAATGCTGAGAAGTGTAAGAGAATAAGATGTTGAAAATCTTGAGAGATTTCTTTAAGTATCTTCAATTATATCTTCTATTTTTTTTTTTTTTTAACTTGATTTCGAAAAACTTCCCCCACCAAGATTAATGAAAACGTTTAAGCTGAAAGCATTTCCTTTAAAAATGCGTAAATTAATAAAAACTTAATTACTTCTAAATATTACTTCCTTTTTTTTATTAAAAAATTACGTTTTATTTTCTTTAGTGGGATAATGCCCTTGTCTCCCCTTTCTACGCAAATCCCATTACAAATATTTCAAAAAACTATGCAGAAGTATTTTATATGGAAATTTGCTGTTAGTTTTTTTTTTTTTTTAATTAAATTACAAATAAATTGCATTAATCAAATACCATAATTAAATTGTGTAACGTTGGGAATATCATTCAAACAGCAACAATAATATATACATACAAACATATGTATGTATATTTAGTTACATTTGAAATGCATTTTAATTTTGATTGACGTAAGCATGAACTTTTACTTTTTTCATCTGTTTTTCGTTTTTATTTGCTTGCTCTTGTTGAATAAAGTCTGATCTGGCCTGCGACTGGTGAGTAGCGTGTAGAGTATTTACACTGTTGTTGCTTTTTATGAGGATGTAGCAGTTTCTTTAATGTCGTCTATTTGTTTGAAGTTGCGAGCATCTTGAAATTTATATATTTTTTTTTTTTGTGTCATTCACGTTTATTAAATATTTATCGCACTTTAGAAGCATATTAGTTCAAGTCGTTATATTGAGCCTGTCGTTGTTTTATTTATTTATTTTTTTTAAATGAAACATGGGAGAGCAGAGGTCCAGGTTGATAAATGTTAAATAAACTGCAATCCTCCATTCTGTGCATTCGTGCAAAAACTGAGTTTCGTATCCCTCTATTCAGTTAGTTGTGACTTTTTGGTCTGAAATAGTTTTGATAGGTTTGCCAATTTTTGAAGGCTTCTATTGAAATTAGAGTGATTCCGAATTTAGTTTACAGTAGTTTTAAATTGGCTTAGTTATCGCAAATGAGAATGATAACGTTCTCGTTTCCTATGCGAATCCTTTTTCGCTAACTATCTCATTCCTGGGTAAATAAGTTATAAGGGAATTAGGGATGCAATCCAGAATAATTTTCTGCTCCGAGCGAACAAAAAATCTTTTCAAAATAATATACTTATTGGCAGAATAAAAACCCTTAAAAAAATAAAACAACAAAAAAAAAAAACTTGTGAACTGTAGCAGCGGAGGGCTTCTTTGCAAATTGTGACTATGGCGCATTCGTTGAAAGACAATTAGAATTAACTGAATGCAATATAAGCACTTTTGTGATCGTTAACTTATTAACTAGTCTCTATTGAACAACGTATAGCCATAATTTTAACAACGTTAGCGCTAATCATATCAGACTTAAAGATCAACCCGGTTTATACTTGAACAAATTATGCTGTAGCATATGAGGATGTCAAAAACAGATTCAGCAAAATTTAAATCATTACAACCATTATGGAAAATCTAACAAGTTTCTAAAAGAACAAAAATTTTGATATTCAGCACATGTCATGTAAAGTCATTCCTCACAGATGGTGAGGAAGTGAAACTTCTGTAATTTCTAATATCTTATAAAAAATGATGATCTAAACGAAGAACCATTAGCAACTCAGATAAAGAGATGGAATAGTTAAGATGGATACTTAAAGAAAGCATCGCGAGAACTGCACCCATCAGGAAACAGACATCATGGTCGCCCATAACACCCAAAGTATGGAGCGCATCCACGTTCTATACTTCAAAAATTATCTGAAAGGAATACAACATGCGAAACGTAAAACGACTGCACAAAAAAGATTCAAATGGAAACACCTTGCCTTCTGCAAGGTAAGCTACTAAGAAGAGTAAAAGGATATACAAAAAGTTCCACTTTGGAACGTTCACTTTTTCTAGACGTCGGCCCTCTTTGAATTACAATTACAATTAAATTCAGTCTTAATAAAGCAAAATAAATTTATTTTAATTACAACTTTTAATTCTGTTATGTAATTAACAAGTTACATTAAGAAATTATAAATTTTTTGGATAAATTGTGTTTTAAAAATAAATCAACATATAAATAATAATAACAGCTCATTGAGAAGTTAGTTCGCATTAAGCGATGACGTCGATTAATGAAAACCAAAAACTGAAAAAAAAAAATTGTACATATTTAAGAATAGTACATATATGTATACAAGAGGATATACAGAGTGATGATGATTAATACAAATAAAGCTACTTTTTGATTAACTTTTAGATGCCAAAGCAGAGGGACTGAGTAGAACAAGATAGCATGTAAAGTGTTGAAAAAGCCACAACTCCTCCCGTATAATTTTTTTTACTGTTCCGACCTCTCTTATCATCACTTTTCATATCGCCTATCGAAAACGAATCACCCTGTACGCATACGTATGAATGTGTGAAAGTATGAACATTTTATATATCACCTTCTGGAATGTTGACAAATTGATTAGCAATCACAACCGGATATCAGAACAAACAATTCGAAATCAGGAAGAGTTTTTGATTTCTACATCATATTATAATACTATATTGAAGTATATGTAGAATTATTAATTTCTGTCTGTATTTTCTTTATCTTAAATTGAGCATTATGCATTTTTGTATCTACAACTAAAACAAAAGACGGCAGGCAGGCGGGTGTAGCAAACAGTCATTCATCCAGCCGGGTAGACAACCACATTTGGGATTTTATTTCTTGTAAGAAAAAGTTATATACATTCATGTGTGTTTATATATTTATGTAGAAAACTCTATTGTTTTATTTAAACTGCGTCTTGTTTATTTAATCACTTTTGGTTGCTTTGCTCGCTCGCCTGCCTGCCTGTCATTGTTGCTGTTGTTACTGCGCTGATGATGTTGATGATTTCTTCCTTCATTTTTATATTTAAGTATTTCTATGTGCATGTAAGAGTATGAGTTCAAGATAGTGCAAAGCGATATTGTATAAATAGTCTTGGAAAGAGTTTTTGAAAAAAAGTGCCGACGTTAAAGGGAACACAGAGAGATAAGCGAATTAGCGGGTGGGCGGGCGTTCGGTTGGCTGATTAGGCGGTGGATTGTTGTGCAGTCACCGTCGATGTCTCAATGAGTGATGAAAACGTTCGACAACTTCATGACTGACTGATTAAAACCAAATGTTAATGTTACTGCAACTATAACCGTTTTGCTATTGTATCCTCACGAGTACACTACACCCAACTTTGATCAGCATCAGTTCTGACTTTGATTTGCTCACTTGTCATCTAAACGTCAATGATTTGTTTCATGTTAATATTTTTGAATAAACTAACACGAAGTCGTAGAATTCAATATTTTGGATTTGATGTGTTGAAAGATTACTACATTTTTCATATCAAAAACATTGATAATCACTGATTTGGTTATTTTTGTTCTCTGCGTAAAGCACTGGACATTATGATATGCACTGCAACTTATTGTTCTCATATCGCTCATTTACTAAAAGGCTGTCATAACTCAAAAAACGCAATTATGCAGAAAACGCGTTTAAAGTTTTTAATTGACTCACACTTTGCAGAAAAATGAAGAAATCTTATAGTTCTCATGCGCTGAGTATACAAGATATTGATATGAAATTTTTTCACGATATGAAGCGTGACATAATGAATAATTCTGCATCATTACCTCAAAGATCGTGTTTTTTGACTTATGACAGTCTTTTAGTAAATGAGCGATATGTCCTCAGTTAAGATATTTTTCACCTATTCGCTTACACTACTAAAATATTTATTATTCCTTTCCCATTCCAGGGTCGCCACACAAAGACTGGTCAGTTGGCTGCCATAAAGGTGATGGATGTCACCGAAGATGAGGAGGAAGAAATTAAACTTGAGATCAATGTGCTTAAAAAATACTCAAATCACCGCAATATTGCTACATATTATGGCGCTTTTATTAAGAAATCTCCTCCCGGCAAAGATGATCAGCTGTGGCTGGTCATGGAGTATTGTGGTGCTGGATCGGTTACCGATTTGGTTAAGTCAACAAAGGGGCAAAGTCTTAAAGAGGAATGGATTGCTTATATATGCCGTGAGATCTTGCGCGGTCTCAGCTATTTACATTCGAATAAAGTTATCCATCGTGATATCAAAGGACAGAATGTGCTGTTGACCGATAATGCTGAAGTAAAGTTGGTTGATTTTGGTGTATCAGCACAATTGGATCGCACGATAGGCAGGAGGAATACATTTATTGGTGAGATTCATTCATTAAACATTAATGTTTTAAGAATATTAATCCATGTAATCCTTTCAATTTTAAACAGGCACACCATATTGGATGGCTCCAGAGGTAATCGCCTGTGATGAAAATCCCGAAGCCACCTATGATAATCGCTCAGATTTATGGTCGTTGGGTATAACAGCATTGGAAATGGCTGAATCACAGCCGCCATTGTGTGATTTACATCCCATGCGTGCATTGTTCTTAATTCCACGGAATTCGCCGCCACGTCTAAAATCGAAAAAGTGGTCAAAGAAATTTCAAGGATTCATTGATACAGTTCTTGGTAAATATGATTTAATTATGCTTGGGAAAACGAATAAATCAGCTTATATATATTTTTGTTTTACCCGCAGTGAAAGACTATCATCAGAGGCCTTACACAGAGCAGCTGCTAAAACATCCATTCATTAAAGATCAACCAACAGATCGTCAAGTGCGAATACAGCTCAAGGATCACATTGATCGCTGCAAGAAACGAAAGCAAGAGAAAGAGCGTGAAGATTATCGTTATTCTGGTTCGGATAATGATGATGATGAGCCACAAATTGCCGGCGAGCCGAGCTCGATTATACAGGCACCGGGTGGTGATACATTGCGACGTAATTTCCAGCAGATACAAGAAGGACGTATTGCTGCTGAGCAGCAACAACAGCAACAGCAAATGGCTGCTGTTGCCGCTGCACAAGCAGCCCAGGCGCAAGCACAAGCACAGCAGCCGCAAGCAAATCGCAATCAAAAACCACCATCGGTAAAATATAGAGATAATTACACTTGAATTGTATCTCTTTAATTGTATGTTCCGAATTTTTGTGTTTACAGCGCGATCAAAGACAACCAATCGATGAACCAGGACCACCATCACGTCCCGCATTGCCGCCACAACGTTTGATTGTAGTGCCGGATCCCCCACATGCCAATCCACCACATGCCACACGCCCATTGCCACCAACTCCAAAGAGTTCGGAATCGTCGTCGGCGCAAACGCCACAACAGCAGCAGCGAAATTCACAAAATAACTTCAAGCCATCGGTGCGTATGGTGTGCCACAGCGAGCGTTCTTATTATAATTTAACAATTTCATTAGATGTTGTTACCCCTTCAAGCATATATCATTTTTATCCCTGTATATACATATGTATACATATATACAAATATTTTATAATTTTTGTTTTTACTTTATTTTCATGTTTACTTTCGTTTCGTTTGTCTTTTGTACACTTTGTTGTTAATGTTTTGTGTGTCCCCCGTTTAACGTTAACAATCAATCGGCCTCTCTATCAAACAACAACATGATATTTTATACTTTTGGAAAACACATTTACAACATTATTCCATCATATTCTCATATCCATCATCAACACACCTGAATCATAAAAAATAAAACAGTTACCACCAAGGAGACCTGAGGTATGTTTATTTTTTTATTCAGTTTTTTTTTCACCTTCATCACTCTTTTGTATATGCCTTCTTAATTTTATTTTCATTGAGTTTTGATATGATTTTGATTCATTCAATCATTCATTCATTTTTCCTCAAAAATCTTCCATTTATTTAAACACTACTGGAGGTACCACAAAACATTTTTAGGGACTTACACTTGCACGATTTTAAAAAAAAAACCTAACCCTTTAGTAGATGTTAGAGTGGCCTCCTCCTATTCCTCCAGCTTCTACTTCTACATATGTTAACCTATACATTGCCATACGCATACAATCTGATATGAACAAATACAAATATGCTATAACAAATGAATGCAAATTCAACACAGAATACAAATACCCTACGCTTATTTATATACGAAATTGAATCAGGCATGAATATGCCTAAATCCAATTTTCAATTAAATCACATGTCAAAGGCTGAAAAATTCAAATTCCAATCATTCGAAAGAAAATATTGAAATCTTTCAACCTGACTCCACTCATTGAAGTGAGGAGAATTCTGGCGTCTTTGAGCGTAGGGTATAACACCTTTTTTGTTGCATACTATTAACCATTAAAAAACTATTTATTTGAATGTTTTGCTTGCTTTCAAAAACCAAATCAACAAATTAAAACAAAAACTAACATTTTATTAAAAAAAAAAAATTAATAAATAAATTACTGCTTCCTTTGCTTGCGCATTTTTTGAATACAAATAAAACAATAAATTTTTAAAAGTAATACAATTTTTTTTCTATTCAACCACTCTAATTCTACTTTTACCATTTTTATAATTATCACTTTTATTTACACAATTCAAAAAATTCTAAAAATTAAAAAATCGTGAATATAAACCTCGAAAACTAAAAATTCAAAAATATCACCTCTACTCTCTCGTACACGAACCAATCAATCAAACAACCAACAAAAAAAAAAAAAAAATCGAATCCTCCAACACAAATCGTATCACCAACCACAACCAACCAACCAACACCACCACCACCAAATCACCAACCACCACCTCCCACCTCTTCATATTTCAATCAAACAAAAAAAAAAAAAACAAAAACAAAAAAAAAAACAAATCCAAATACATTAGGATTTGGACATGATAGCAGCACAATTAAATGAATTGGGCGTCTCTCAACAGCCGCAACCACAAACTGCTTTTGGACAACCACCACCACAACAGCAACAATCATCAGCTGGTATATTGCAACAACAACAGCAGCAGCAGCAACAAGCACAACCAGAAGCACCACCAAGAAATAATCGTCAATCTGGACCACCATCGTCGTCTTCAGCATCTTCACAACAACAGTTAAAGCCTGCTCCACCGGTGCCATTATCAAATAATCATCATCATGCACAACCAATTAATCCGTTGGATCCATTAGATAGCAGTGATTCGGATAGTGAACCAGATGAGCCCAACGAACGTGGACGCAATGATGGTACATTGCTGGCAAGTGATCCTCCCAAACCACTGTAAGTACAATTACAATTACTTAGTGTTTGTTTATTTTTGGAAATTGTGTGTATTTTTATAGAAAAGAAAAAGTGTACGAAATTGAATACGAAAATATCGATTCAGTAGAAAAACTCTTGATATAAGCAGATAAATTCATTAAATAGTCAAAATTTTATGCATTTGAAAAGTGATGGGCAAAAGATATTTTGAAGTTCAATATGCTATTTGTCTGTCACTGTTTTTAGCAACTATTGGGAAAAGAAACGATGGCAACGAAAACTTTCCATATATAAGATATTGGAAGCTTAAAGTTCGATATGCTGTTTGTCCGTCCGTGAATACATATTTCATAATTTTTTAAAATGTTTTTGGAATCTTGTTTTTGAAGGCCTCTGATGTAATTCTATTTCCCAAATTCTCGTAATGTCTACTGCTTATATCCAAGTTTTACTGAACAATTTAATATTTCATTCATATACAGACTAAAAATTCCTTTTACATATTTTCATATCATTGCCTTTAATTTCATTTTTTCAAGGTTACTCACAATTATAAATGTTTATGCCTTTCAATTAGTGTTAACCATGTTAAAAAAATAACTATTATTGACCAGCAAACAAAATTATAAATGCATTAAATAAGTTTAACATTAATTTGGTAAATATTTTATTTTTGTCTATTTTAATTTTTTTACTTAACGTTAGTTTCATGTTTAGTTTTAAACAAAACGAGAACATTTTACATATTATTGAAATTAAAAGTCTAAACACAATCAGAGTTAGTACTATGCATGAGTAAAAACTTGGAAGGTTTTTCAGTAATTTAGGCAACATGATGCACTTTTCTCTTAAGCTTTAATTTAATTACCCTCCCATAAGATAAGCGAAATAACAACTATGTCTTATATATCTCTATTCGGCCTTCTCGAAATTCTCTCAGTTTCTACTCATGTACTTGGTGGCTCTGACTGTATAAAAGAGTTAATTTTTCAAAATGCAGTCGGTCTCGTTTGTAGAGAGTAAAAATAATTATTTTTTGGCAGATGAAGTCGCAAGTCTCTCTGGCCTTCTATGCATGTATTGTACAGTGTGGCCAACTTTTGTTTTTCAAATCCGCTAAAATGAAGAATAAAACGCGTATTTTCTTAAAAAAAAAAACGCGTTAAATTTGTTTCCTTATAAAAGTGCGAGAAAACTCAATACATTTAAACTTTTTCACTAATACAGGCACACATCTGATACTTCTAGTCAAAGTCTAGTCACTCTCTCTCTCTCTCCCTCTCTTTTACACTCATTTAGGCTAACGTTGCATGAGCAACCTTGACAAAAAACTATTGATTAATATAAAAATAATATGAAAATAGTTTTTAATTAAAAATTTCATTTTTACTCTATACTAACATAAACTTTTTTCATTGTTCTCTTTTCTTCATCATAACGCCCTATAACTATTCTTTATTTTGAAACATAATTTTTTTTTTTTTACATAATTTATTTATTACATAATTTTTACTATACTTCTTCATTTCATTACATTTACATTTCATGAAATCTTCATTTCGTACGTTTTTTCTTTATTATGTTTGTCGTTATTGTGGTCTCTGTTGTCTGTTGTTTTTGTGTTTTTTGGATTTGGTTTGTTGTTTAGTCCTGAATTTTCATATAGGCCCGGTCTTGGACCAGTTTCGGAAGACATAACAACGCCCACACCCATAACACATAGTAGCGGCAGTGGAAGCGGCGGTGGTGGAATCAGCGGCGGTGGAGGAGGTAGTGGTGGCCCACCCAATCGTCCATTGCCACCGACACCCGATGATGATGACCAAGCTGGTGATAGAACTTTAATCATGAAAAGGGTGAGTTCTAGTCATAAATACATTTTATCACACATATTTATATAATTGAATTCAGTTTTTGAAAGAAATAATATTGTTGACAATTGAGTGATAGATTTTTTTGTTTGTTTATTTAATTTTATTCCTTTCAAAATTGGTGATTTTTTCATTGTTGTTAGTTAGTTTTTTCTTACTTTAACTACACCTAAACAAAAAAAAAAACGAATGCTTTTGTAGGTGACAAAACAGAAGCAAGTAAGAAACACTAAATTGGAAAAATTTAGAAAAAGTTTTGAATTAAAATTTCTAATTAATAGTGCTGCTGTGTAATTATTGTAAATTACTTGAGAGTTTGTGGTAAATATTTTTTGAGATTGATGAGGGTTGAGGTGTACGTACGTAAATTGTAATAGTATAAATAAAAATTAATCCCGGAAATAATTAATTTTTTCCATTTTACAAACAAGTGGTTGTGGTTCTTTATAGATTAAAAACAAACAAAAAACGAAAAAATTTATAAATACATATGTATAGAAAAGAAACATAAAACGCATTTTTTCTATGCAAATTTAAAACCAAAAGTTAGCAAATTATAATTTCGTACTTTTTTAACCACTTCTTATTTATCATATAATTTAGAGTATTATTTAATAAAATAATTATTACGAAATGATTTCTCATGCACACTCATAGAATTAACATTGTCGATTTGGAAAATAATGCTTCCATTCCCCCTGTTCTATAAACATGCTTTTCTTTAAGGTAAATGTAAATAACAGAGAGTTGTTATTTTTAGCTAGCACTCTGCTCCACTTTCTTTTCATGGACTGGCTATCGCATTCTTTAGGGCCAATCAAACTGAATCATTCCAATCTTTTGCTTTGTTTTCATTTTTGATCCCTGTGCCATGTACATAGTAAATACTTTGGCACGAAGCATTGCGACGTTTCCCAATAAAGTTTACAATTGGTTTCCTGATGATTGATTATTCTAACATTCATCAAAGTTCAGAACGGCACCACATTTACAGAGAGTTATATATAAAGTTTAAATTGTCTGTTTCTTCGGAATTTGTAAAAATTCTGATGCTTCTTCTGCAGTTAGCCAGCATCAATATTTTTGAGAAACTAACCATTATTAGGCTGCGTTTAAAATGAGCTAATATTAGAAAGCAGCCATCCAAGCGCTGAAATATTCATCAAAAATTTAGCTGATGAACGATTTTTTTTCCAAAATGTGGATCATCCATCTCTTTTACAAAAGTTTTGTAGTTTTTTTTTTTGCTAATGCCCCATCTTAATGTTGATTTTATAAAACTTTATAAGTATCCAGCATATACATATATATTTACCAAATCTTACAAAGTTTCTTTCTTGAGTGTATGTACACATAGTTATTTATATAAAAATTGCAGAAATTCTTTTTTAACTTTATGCAAAAATTTTTCGTGAATTTTACTCTAAATGGATTCTTTGCTTTGCATTTTTAATTTTCAATTTACTTAAATTTAAAACTATTTTTTTTTTTTTTAACATTTTCGATTTATTTTGTACAAAATTTTTCCAAATTTTATTTATTCTATTTTTACAAAAACAAAACAATACCAAAAATAAAATAATATACTCTGCACTTGTGCCATAATTGCATACCTCTATATACTCGTATATTTGTATATGATGATGACGTTAAATGCACTTAAAAAAAAAAAAAAAAAAAACATTCACACATAGCACACACATTTTCAGTATATACTCGTATATACATACATACTTACGTACTTTTCTACCAATATGCATATCGAAGTACATTTTCATAAGTTCAGTGCAACTCGAAATAATTCTAAAAGTTCCGAATATAAATTCATGAAAAAGATTTGCAGTCCTAAAATCATAAATATTTGCGTAAATTTTTATCAAACACGAAAAAATTTTAAACAGAAACTCGAAAATCAAAACAAAATCCAAAAGTCTGCATCAACAACATGCGCCAATCAGCAGCAAAAGCATCAGCAGCGTGTCATGCATGAGTTACGTGATGAAGCTGTACTCCTGCGCGATTGGAATTTCGATAAATTTTTTCCCAATCGTAGTGATGGGGCGACAACAGGATCAGGAACTGCAGCAGCTGCTGCTAGCTTAAATCGTGCCTCCAATTCCAGTACGCTGAAAGCAGAACAAAAATTGCATCGCAGCAGTATTTCGGAGATGTCAAGACGCAGCAGTTCACATCATCAACCAACGCAACCACCACCACAAGGTTTCCAACCGTTGAAAGGAACTGCCAGCATAAGTAATAGTGGTGCCGCAAGTGTAAGTGGTAGTGGAAGTAGCAGCAGTAGCATTCAGACTGCAACCGCAGCAGCAGCAATTGCCAAAGATCAACGTCATTCAATGTTGTCAACGCCAAATCACCACTCCTCACATAGTACCAATAAAAACAGTAATAATAATAAAATTAATAATCTTAGTAGTAGTGCCAATAATCAAAAAACAACAACATCATCGTCGTCATCGTCCTCTTCCACTTCCACCCCACAATCGTTGACGAGTGCTGCAGCTCGTGGCATTACCAATAGCAATGCATCAAAAGCACAACCTCAGGTGCACAAACGACAAGAGTCTGACTCTAAATTGCCAATGAATTTCGTTCGCGGTTTCCGACGTGAAAATTCTGATTTCTTTCCATTAATTAAAAGGCATTCGGCAGTGCTGGATAACACCAACAGCAATAATCTCAACTCACCGCAACTAGTGCAGGCACAACGTGCTAGCGCCATGTTTCCACCACGCAATAGTAGCTTGTTTAAAAATGAAACAACAGCGTCAGCAGCGGCAGCAGTAGCTGCTAGTAAACCAAAGGATAAAACAACCACGCCAATTCCTTCCAATGTTGCCAAGCAACAACCACAACAACAATCATCTTCATCGTCACCAAAAACTTCTTCCACCTCCTCCTCAACCTCAGCCGCACCAAAAACAAGCTGGGCCAACAATTTAACTCGGAAAAATTTAGATTTTCTACGATTACGACGTGAAAAGACTGAATCGGTTATTGTTTTCCAAAACTCTGCAGCTAGACAACAGTCAATAATTGCGCAGCAACTACTACAGCAGCAGGTAAACTACATTGGTTTTGTTTACATTTGGTAAAAAAAAAGTAAAACCAAAAAACTTCAAAAATATAATAATTAAAAAAAAAAAAACAAAATATAAAACAACATCCACATACTTCTTCTTTTTTTATGGCAAATTCAAAATTTTCGGATTATAATGAAAATAAAAGATCTTGTTACATATTTTCATAATGTGAATGTTTTGGAATTAAATAATGAACAAAAAATAATTAAAACAACCAAACCATTTTCTTTAATTTTCTTCCACATTTACTATTTACCATTTTACAATTACTACTACTTACTACTATTCGCATTACATACATTCTTTCCTCTTAATTTGTTAATTTGTATGTTTCACTAATTTCTGTATATTTATTTTTTTGTTTCATTTAATTCTGTTTGCACTTATTTTATATTTATTTCATTAACATTTTTGCTTTTGTATTTTTTTTCAAACAGTATAGCTTCAGAATTTAATCTTGTGCTTAAGAGTATTTGTTGGGCTAAATTATGGTTTATTGTTATATAATTATTGAGGATTAGTGTTTTATGGATTAGAAAGTTTATGAATTTCGTTGTTTATTGAATCTCATCTGTATCTGTTCTTCAGACCAAAATGAATTTATTAATATTTCGTTGTCTGTGTGCACCACATTTGCATACGAATGTTTGCCTGTTTTATAAGTACTTCATCCAAAACGTAAGATAGAACAGCTTTTTTATATGTATAAATTTTTACACTACATACATTAGCAAGATCAAATTGTAAAGCCTCAAATTCTTACCACGAGTTGAAAGTACGCTTCAGAATATGGCTGAGTACTTCAGATTTTTAAAAACTCATAAATATTTCAATTTTTATTGATTATGATAGTAAAAAAACCAAAAGCCAATTTTAATACAAATTAAAAACTTTAAAAGAAAATCCTTCTGTCAATTCGAAAACAAAAACATTTGTAAATAAATTTTGTACAAATTTTTAGTTAGGAATTGTTAGGTAAGCTCGGCTTTTGAGCTTAAATGGACGGTACCACCAGTGCTAACGGTGACTATTCTTCTTAAGCAAAACGTTCATAATTTTTTATTGAATTTTCGAAAAATCTAACTTGCGATTAATGAAGTATATAGGTGAGGGTCTAATCTCTGTCTAATAATAAACTTTTTGAAGAATAATTTTTGGAAATTTTAGAACATTCATCTATAGACTGACGATTTTTTGATAGGACTTGGGTCTATGTATATAAAAATTATTAAATTGAATTTGAATAGATTTTTAATTGTAAAATAAAAAATTAATTACGCTAATAACTATTGCTATATATTATGGATAAACATTTAAAACGTTTGATACTACATATTTATAGAAATTAACATTGTACATCGTAAACTATGTACCCGTAAGTACATGTGCATATATTGTATTATAATATAATAAAATTAATTGAAATCATTCAAGATTTTTGTCATAGTTTTCACACAAAAATAAAAAATCACCAATTGAAAAATATGTTAAAAATATGCACGTTTATGTATATGTTAATTGATTATTTATTAATTCTGTATGTTTATTTTATTTAGCAGTTTTATTTATGTGTTTCACATAAGAAAGAAAACAATTATAATTAAAAATGAAAGCATGTTGTACTTTAGCATTCTAATTTTTAATAGTTTTTTAGCTTTTCTTTAACTCTTACTTATGTACTAATGCAGTTTCTCATATTGCATTTACATAATTTTTCTCTATTAAGAGCCTCTACCATTTGTAATAAAATTTGAATTAATTTCTTTTAAGAAATTGAAAGGAAAATGTAAACATGCTGTAATTTTTATTATTTAGTTATTGCAATGGGAATTGTAAAGATATTTTTGTCCCCAGTTCTAATTAGGCAACTTAACCGAATCGTTTTTAATATTCACATGATATAAATAATCCTTGAGGAGAACGCACAGGATGCGTTAAATTATTCGGACAATATTTTTTGCAGACATAATAATACCCGGTTAAGTGACCTTTACTTAATTGCGTGCCCCGTTTAATTCAGCCAAGCATTTTTCGTGTTTTGGTCAAAATAGGCTGTAATTCCTCGATTAATTGAATACTGAATTGCACTATTTTATCGACGTAATTAGGCGGGGATTATTCTATACGCTTTTTTCGTTCCAGTCAACCACTAATTAAGGTCTTAGATGTCACTTAATACTCTCATACAAACTCACTATTCTGGCGCATCTTCTCATATTATTTCACTAGATCGAGACGAAGCGTCCACAGATGTTGCAGATTTTAGTTTTAAATTATTTTCCCTAAAAGTGCATTCTGACTTAAATTTAAATTCTTTTGGATGCAAGTGAATTCATTAATTCAAAGACATTGTTTCTACTATAAATAAAATAAAATATGTTTCTGAAAGTGGATTCTGATAGAGGCCAAAGAAGTAAATTATACGCATTACGGCGTTTTAAAAGTTTACATCTGACTTAAGTTTTACGAGTGAGTGTTTAAAGTTAACCTATTCTGAGTATTTCCTTTAGCAGCCTCTCTTGTTTTAACAAGATTTTTTAGTTTCTAGGGTCGCTGAATCCGAAAAATTCGAAGTGATTGATTAAAAATGACAGATCGGAAACATAAAAAATGTTTCGAATTCAATGAATTTTAATATAATAAAAATCTTGTGGTCCAAATCGAATTTCATTAAATCAGCAACATTTCTCATATTTTCGGTTCGCCGTTTTGAATTTTTAAAATTTAATATCAAATTCGAATTTAGCGACCTGAATATACGAAGTATAAAATTTTTCGGAAAACCTAAATTTTTCATGACTGCTAAAGAGTTATAAAGATCCAAAGAGAGAGTTTACATACTCCAGCAAAAATTTTGCTATAGCTCACTGGACACCAGGCATCTGTAGGCCGATTATGAAAAGCGCAGAAAATCGCATTGGAGAGTGGAAATTTTGGAGTTTTTGGTATTATGAAATTCGCTTTCTCTTTTTTCACTTCGCTCTAGTGCTAAAGAAAAAAGACGTCAGAAATGAAGAGTTGACAAGTAAATGTAAATAAAATATTTAATAAAAATAATAATTCATATCAATAAACTTGCCCCCAACGCTCTTCCGCCAGAAATTTTAGTGTTACTGCTAACTTTAATACCGGAGACGAGCAACTGCTTTATTGTGGCTTGAACTCGTCTAGAAAAGTACACAATAGGCTATTTAGTTAACTGAAAAAGTTTCACAAATATATAATATATTTATGAATTAATACAAATTAACTTACTCCATATGCGGAAGTTCAAATGGGCGTGAACCACATCCGATCAATCGCCTTTGTTTCTTAAATTTGATATTACTTCCGCCTCTTCTCGTTCTGAAGCGAAAACAATAGTTCTTTTAAATAAGCCAAAATTTAAGAATTTTTTTTTTGTAAAATAGTTTTATAAATTATTTTCACATTAATCGTAGCTATAAATATTAAAAAAAAAACAAATTTTGCCATGTTTTCTTTTATTTTAATAAATAATATTTCGAAACGAATCGCATTTGAAAAGTCGGGAATCATACGATCCGCCTCGCTTTGCATAGTCGACCTACTATGCAAAGCGAGTTTATGTTGTTTAAAAAAAGTCAAAATATACATTAACCCATTAATGCATAGACGAAAAAGAACTAAACTTTTAGATTAAATAAGGAAATAAAACAATTCATGTATCGAACATTTTTTTTTTACTTTATTTTTCAGACCTTAATTTAGATCAAGAAATAATAAATTTATATATTATTTATATAAATACCTTGAAACTGATACTAAAGAAAATTAGACATCTATGAAAATATCACGCATTTAAATTGTAGTAAAAAATAAATTTACATTTGTGACGCTGCAAAAAACGTTTTCTCACAAAATTTTGTCTGTGGAATGTTCCGGGATGTTGCATGAACGAAATAAGCATATTTATTTCACCGAATTGGTTTCCCTGTGGATTTAAATGAATTTTTTTTTTAGCATGTCCTTTAAAATGGCCTTTATGCATTAATGGGTTAAACTTCTAGTGTGTTATTAAAAATGTTTTCCAAACCAAATTAAAGAATTAAAAATGTAACAAGTAAAAATGACCCATAAGAAAGAAAGAGAGAGCTAAATGATTCGTTTGCGGAAGGGACTTACTACGAAAGTATTCTGTTTTGAAGACATTGTCATTGAATAGTTAAATACGTTAACAAAATTAAAAAATAATGTGTTTTCATCTCATTAATAATATCTGCCACCTGCGGACACAGATTCTAATAAATCAAATAAATGTTTTTTTTTTACTTATCGTATTAACTTATATATTTATTGCGCTAAAATATCAAAGCTTTTAATCCGAAACTAATTAACGCTTATTGCCTAATCGAAAAAAATTAACAACAACCAAAAAAAATATAATAAAAATTTGCTTTTTAAGTGTAACTAGTTAATGTATTTTTAACGCTTTTTTCGTATTTTTATTATGAAAAAGGTAGCACAATTTCGTCTTTTTTTTTATTTTTTTTTTTTGAGCTTTAAAAAAAAATTTTATATTTTCTATATTACTCTAAAAAAGTATAGAAAATACCATAATTCTAGAATGCTAATGAGGGAACGGTGCTATTTGTATTAATTGTATAAATGAAAAATGCCTAAAAGGAGATGCTAAAGATAAAACCAAAAGAAAACTGTAACTGACAAATCTGATGTGATAATTCAAGTATAAATAAAATGTAAACTAACTTTTCTTTTTATGATATACGTACTATGCGAAACTAACTATCGACTTTTTGGTGACGAAATCGAAAAATTTCATTCTGTTGTTTTTTTTTTATGCTATTGGGCTGCAACTTCAATTATGGCTCAAATGGCTTTTTTCACTTAAAAAAAAAACTCATAGCTTCAAAACGCTTTCAGGTGACAGAGCAGCGCCGCTTTTTCTTATATGCTGAAATCTTTATATATATGTTTCTATATACAATAGTCGCCAGATAAAAATTTTCACCTTATACTTTTTGAGTCAATTAAAATTTATTTCAAAAGTTAAAAATTTTATTTTCAACACTGGTTTTTTATTAAGTATAGAGTCTTATTATTTTTCAAGACAATTTCTTTTAAACATATTTTTTAATCAATTCCAAAGTAAACATGTGCATTTTCAACTGTTAATTTAATCGGCCAAAAATTAATTTGTTAATTATATTCATTTTAACAATAGACATGTGCGCTAATAAATAATTTGATGTGCCCACCTCATTCTTTGTTAACAGCTGCGGTATTCGACTTTTATTTCCCTATTCCAAGCTTCAGTTATTACCGATTACAATTCAAGTTGGATTTTCGAGTTCTTATTCACGATATAAAAAATATATATAGAGCTGCCCAGTAGGTATTTTATAGAATATATTCAAAAAATAGTAGAAAGTTAAAGGAAAGTTTTTTTTTTTTTTTTTGATCTGTCAAATAAAAAGACCCCAAACTCAAAAAACCAATTTTTAAAATAAAATTCTCTAATTTTGAAATAAATTTCACTTTATTCACAAAACGTATGAAGTGGTAACTTTTTTCTGGTCACTACTGCATTCTTCTTATATATTCATTTTACATACAAAATCATCTTTTTCGTTCAAAATTGTTTTAAAGATTTTTCTTTCTTTTTTTTCAATTCTTAATACTCAGAAACAATGGTTTGGAAAAATAAATAAAATTTTACTCAAGTAGAAAATTCAATGTTTGTTTGCCTGCTGCTAAAAGTGAAACAATTGTAACGAAAAATACCAATTAAGCAATTACTATCTAATTATTATGTAATGTAAAAACAAAATGAACCTAAACATTTTTATGAATTTTTAGCTTTAAAACAATTTTGACAATTGATTACCACATATTTATTTTATATCTATTTACATAAATAAATGGCATATTGTATCGTGTTTTTTTTTTTTTTTATCAATCATTGAAAAAATAAAATTTTTTTTCTTATTGTGTTGTCAATCACCAAAAAATGATTTTGGGGAAATGTCTCAGTGTTGTCTCTCAGTTTTATAGTTCTACTCTCATTGGCATTCATCATTTTACAATAAATCACAAATATCCACGTATCATTTTCTTTTCTTATTTTGTGTGTATTTACTATAAAATAGTAAAATAGTTATTTTAGTTACATCTGTTACAATTATTAATATTATTAAAATTTATTTAATCCCGTATTTATAGAATCGTAGCAGTGAAAATAGTAGCGGTGGACTCGGTACTCCAGGTACTCGTACAAGCAGCGTCCTACCAGATTTGTTGAGTCAAGCTTCACCAGCAACGCCACCGCGCCATGATAAATCATCCAGTGAGGAGGTGAGTAATGCGTTTCTCTTCTTTTCCTATACTATCTCTTCTGATTCATATTGCGCGTTTTTCACATACTTTGTTTTTGTTGTATTGTATACATACTCTTCAAAAAAAAAAAATTACTCGTATTATTATATTCTATTTTTACGTGCATATATTTTTGTTAAAACATTTTTTAAATCGCGTATTGTTAGATTAGTTGTGTATTTTTGTCTGTCGCCGTCCTCGCATTTGTCTTAGAAACGAAGAAATCTTGTTCAATTTGAAGTTGTCTCGAAAGCGTATACATTCTTCTTTAGAGCTTACTTTTCTTCCTAGTGTTTATGTAGTAGTCATACATAGAATAGATACGCATTTTATTTGACTCATATTTAGTTAGTTTATACATATATACATACATACATGTTAGCGTGCATTTTTTTGTGTATCATTTTACTAACATGTTACTCGTGTTTATCTCAAAAAAATCAAAAGTATATTTGTCCAAATGACGTAAACTAGTCATTTGAACCAGCCAGCCATTGTTTGTTTAGGCATAGGCATTTTATTTTAAAATCTAATGATAATGTCAAAATAAAAATAATGCCGCACATAAATGAAAAACAAATAAATTATAGAAAGTAACAGGCTATTCACTAATATTTTGAAGTATCACAGTTAATGCCACTATAGAAATTTATTTGGTATTTCAACTGTAGGATTTAAGAACTTTTTATGATTCTCTTGGAGCAGAATATAGGAAGAAGCAGGCTATTTTTACCTGAGTAAAAGTAATAGATTAAATATTTTCTTGAAATCAGAAGCATGGAAGTAAATATACTTCATTTAAAAAATATTCAGTGGAAATTCACTATTACCACAAATTAAAGGTTTTGCTAATTGCTTTGTATATATCTTAAGCTGCGACGTATTAATGCAAAAAAATTTCATTTCTTAATGTTCTTGTCTCGATTTAATTTTAATTTAAATGTGTAACCAGAAGGAAATAGTTATACTTCCAAACGCTGCGCAACCGTGATATTTAAAAGCTTTACTTTAACAAAACTTTACAAAAAATGCATAGTAGACAATGAACAACATTCAGCCACAAGTCATTTGCAAAATTTTATTTCTAAGTCATTGTCATGGGTCATGGTAACCCATTTTTGGCGGAAGAAATTGGAAAAATAATGCTTCATAAAAAGTGGGAAAGTCTAATTGCGAAATTGCATGAAGTATTTGCATATCACATGTAGGCGTGGTAAGCCTCTAATCATGAATACACTTAAAAAACTGGAGATTGTCAGGCTTCAAAAAACTTATTATATCTGAACTTCAAAGTTATTTGGTTTTGGATATTTTCATAAGACATACCGGAAACATTTTGCATAGTTGCAAACATTTTACAATAAGGGTTTGCTTCCGCTAAACACTATTTTGAATTTGCAATACGAAACGGTTATTTTTGACAACGAAAAACGTTCACATTAGATATTCCCGACTGTTATAACCTTTTCTGGTACTATATATCTAAAAAAGAATTAATCAGAAATTACTGAGACTATAGTCTGATGATGTGAGTTCAATTTGTTTCTCAAACAAAATATTAACATCTTTCGTCAAAAATAAGCAGTGAGATCGAAAAAATCTTAACACTTTTTTTGTGCTCTTTAAGTTTCTTTTCACAAGAGCCCAATATCTCTACAAAAAATTTTTAGGAAATTTTGTATGCTTTTGGATTCTAAATTGTTCTTTGACCTTTCCTCGAGCATCAGCAACATAAAAGTTTTGACCTGGAAGCCGCGTAAAATCTGCCAGTACATACGTTTCGTCGTCCATTATATAACATGAATGCCAAATTTTTGTATGAAATTCGATTTTAATTTCCGAGCCCTATTTTTGGTGTCTAAATTTTTTGCAGCATTCCTGTCTGGAACTTTCTGGACTTTGTATGTTTTCAAACCTGCATTGGCTTTAACTTTTCGCACCAAATAGTCAGAGCACTGGGCTAACCGAGCAGCTTTTCTACCAGATGTGTTTGGAGATCTTGGCTTCCCCAATATCATGTGGTCCTTATTTTCTTCCCGAACCAGGTTTCCTATCGATGGTCAAATTCTCCTGAAACTGTTTAATAACATTGGAAACAGTTTGACGGCAGACCTTCAATTCTTTGGCCAATTTTTTGTAGGGCCAATTTGGATTTTTTTGAAAATTTTTCAATAATTTTAAGACGTACTTCTTTTTCTTCACTCATTTTGATCAAACTCACAATAAATCAACATGTTTGTCATTAAAAATAACAACTGACATATTTTTCAAAGATAACTAGATCAAAAAAACGTGTGTTAAGATTTTTTCAATCTCACTCCTTAAAATGAACTCCCATGACCAGCAACATCTTTTGGAAGAGATCCTTTTCAATTATCGTATTAAAATTAACCTAACAATATAATATTCAATAAAACAGTACTTTGATCTACCAAGCAGGAGTCGCAACTGAATGTTTCAAGGAGAAAAATTTTTAAATAATGAAGCAACCCGTTTCTAACCTGGACTTGAACTCCATGAAAAATCTTTGAAGTGTTTTTTCTAACCAGATTTATTCAAGTGGCCACCATATTTCTAGTTTTAATTTATTACGAACAGAAATAAAAAAAAGCGAATGGAAGAAAATATAAGGAATTAGGGTGGTGACACGTTTTACTATATACTTAGATAGTCCATTTCTGAAACTTACTAAAGTAGTTAAAATGAAAGTATAATTGTTTCCTATGAAGCTTTTTTTAAGTTTTGAATTTAATGTATTTAAGTAATAGGGTTATTTCCATTATTTTCGTATTTATCGAATAAAACTACGTAATTGCATAAATAAATAAAAACCTTAGAAATAAATCGCACTTTGTGACGGGAAGTATACTTATTTCCATGAGTGTGTGTGTAGTAATAGCATGTCCCTGTATTTTTACTAGGCTGCAGTAAACTAGTCACTGTGTTTTTAAAGTGGTGAAATGAATATTACTTTCATATTTTTAACTCCACTTTAAATTGCCAAAGACCGTACAACAGACGGCCTTATTAATTGGGGGCACGATTTTTAATCACTATGAAATGATACAAAAATTTTTGATAAAGTAATTTGCTTATAGAGAAAAGAAAAGTTGCAGACGGAAAAAGATATGGGTATTAGTAATAACAGTAAGCCCAAAATGTGCCAACAATAACTGAGGCAATATTCTCCCCAACATTGAAATAGAATAAAAAGTGGTTGGTAAGAAATAGAAGGTCATAAAGTTAGAGGTTCCCATTAGACTCATGGGAAAATTTGATTTCAAGCCCATTTAAGTTCCCATACCAAAAAATAATAAATAAAATCTAAGTTCCAGTTTTCTATATTTTCTATGTGCAGTTTTTTCATTATCAGAAAAAGCATGAAATTCGAATTGAAAAGCTTACAACTTAAATACAATATAAAATTGATTTTTGGCAAATTTTTAAACTGTTGTCTTCATATGAGAATAGAATCTCTGGGAGAGTTAATTCTAGCGCTTGTATATGGAAACAGTAATCGATTTGCAGACTTCATCTTGGAAATTTTTACATTTTTCACTTGGAACAATTCAGGATTCCTTTCTACAAACAATTTTGTACTACTTCATGGAAATGAAAATTCTGCATTCAAGAATTTTTCTACCCAGTATATTTTACAAAGCGATTATTCTTCACTGAAAAAAAAAATTTTGATGTATTTACTTGAAGATAATTAGGAAAACGAAAGAAGTATCTTTTGATCATATGAGTATTTGCTCGATTCTTTCACTCATATTTATCAGTGCATTGTATTCGTATCGAAAAAAAAGCAATGAAAACGCAACACTGTACAGTACTTCTCAACGTAATTATTTAGTTTGGAAATTAATCTTTAATCCATCGAATTCGCCAAAGATAAAATCTCAAGTTCTTACCACAAATACTGCCTCCACAATATCTATCTGGACCATCTAAGTTCAAAGTAAAATGTATATTTTTATTAACCAATTTCGAAACGCATCTTAGGTGCAAAAATAATAAAATTACAGAACTTTGCAATTCGTGCAAAGTGTTGTGATAGCAGAAATATTTTACATTTGCAATGATGGAAGACCATTTGCACCATATCGTGAATGAATTGTTTTTTGCAATTATTTTTGCACCTCTATGCACAACATATGCAACGGCATATGTTGTGCACAATTTTATACATAGAGAATCCCCCTAATGTCATTTTAATAAAATTACTAAAACCTTGGTGATATTATTATTGTGCTCTTTCTTCAAATTACTACTAACATAGGAATAAGCGAGATAGCATGATATGATTTATAATAAGCTGTAAGAACACCAAATACGTTTGTGTATTTTTATATGTTTTTAGAAAGATTTTATATCATATGCAGGGAAGACAGAAATATGCACCAACAAATTTGTTATCCGTAGTTATCTTTGATTTTTAAATTTAAATTTTATAGTTTCTGTCTTTGTTTGCTATAAAAAAGAAAGAAACTAAAAGACCTACAAAATTTGAATATCAATGCTAATTACATATATAGAAAATTTCCTCATGGGTATTTTTACTTTCCCTGCAGATGACAGATGGTACTTTTTTTTCGATACCCGATTTAAGTATAGTATCGATATTTTTCAATTATTGTCTTTAAGTCAAATAAGATAAAAATTTTACAAAAGAATAATTTAGTTACCATAAAACTGTAGTTTCAAAATATATCAAACATTTCAAACGAATATCAGCTATGCGATTTTTTATTTTCGAAAAGCAGTGATTAAAAATTAGCTTAGGCATAGAAAAACAAAAACACAAATCGAATCGAAAATACGAATTTAATTTACAAAGCATCACAGATCAAAAGAAAGCTTCAAAAATCAACAATTTCATATTAAAAACCTATACGTTATAAAGTATTTAGATAAAGTTAACATTTGCCCAAAGTTTCAAAGTAAATAACTGATTATATTTTACAAATTAAAATAGAATACATAAAACTGAAGGTTTTGAATCAATCCATGGCTTAGTTTTTAATGCATTAAACATATTAGCTCATATATTGAATGCATGCCATAACTTGTTTAGATTCGTCTTAGAAAATAACGATTACCTACAAAAATATATTTGCTTGAACAGCAAAAAGAAGCAAATAACGTGCTAACTACAACTTTGGCGTGGCAAACATTTTTTATTTTTTTTGTTCATTTTGACTAACATTGTTGCTAAATAGGTGTGGACATTCAATTGTGACTAATAAAAGGAACAAAAAATAATAAATAAAGTTAATATTTTGGCGTGGAATAAAATTGTAAAAGCTTAATCCCTATGGAACACTTATGAAACAGAATTAACAAAATATTTATTGGCGCATTTGAATATGCATTAGCGTTGAAAATGAATGCTGTAAATTAGATTATTGAAGTAATAATTAGGAAATTGTGTTAGTGCATATTTCTTAGCATGAGATTAGAAATTATATATGAATATGTAAAAAACCCAATTTGATGATAGTTTATTAATTAATAATAAATTATATAATTACAACAAATAAAAATTTTTCTTCATTGTTTGTGCTTTGTCTTTCCGCGACGTTTTGAGCTGATGGCCACAACGAAATTTTTAACAATTATCAAAAAGCCAAAATTACAAATAAAACAAATAGTAAGTATTTTTAAAATAACCAAAACAACAACAAATACAAATGCAAATACCAAAAAAAAAAGTATATAAATTATTTTGAAACCACTCGCAAATATTTTTTTTTCTTTTTAAATAAGTCCTTCCTCTACCACCTGTGTATACAATAAATAAATAGTATTTTCTGTCTCTTTTTTTTATTGTTGAATGTATTTTTTATATATATATATATATATTTTTTTTTATTATTTAAAGGCATTTTTGGATTTTCATTTTCTTTGTACAGTGAAATCTAATTTCCCTTTTTCGGTTAAAGAAATATTATTAATTGTAAATTTTTATGCACAAAGAATTCATTCGTTAAAGAAAGTTACTATTTTGTATATATGACTATTTAATATATCTTTGTTTTTACCTATTTAAAATTTGATTTTTAGCATTGTCAGCAACAACACAATTCTTCGAGTGGAAAAAATATTTAGAACAAAAAAAAAAAAAAAAATACATTTTATTATTCTTGTGGCATGTTGGAAGAAATTTTGAGTTCCATTGATTAGCGAGTTCAAGTATATATGTATATCACTCATTAAAAATTATTTCAATTAAATTTGTAATGTCATTAATTTTCGTGGTTGAAATTTAGTGTTTGAATATCAGTCAAGCTCTGAAGTTCACTACTGATCGAAATTGAAATCGACCCGGCATAATTCATTACGTTTCGATTTTGATTTCGAATGTAATTTCCACACTCTCACACTTGTTAAATTTTTTTGTGTAATCGAATCACATTTTCATTTACATTCTAAATTGTCAAATGTCACTAACATTAGCACTTTCTATTTTTAATAACTAGGTGTGATTAAGTAGTTTTCGAATTAATGTGCTTCCAAGGCCAAATTGGATCAAAAGGAAAGTAATAAACGTTTTTTTTTTTCTGTATTGAAATTCAATTAAAACTTTTTCTTTCGCCGTTTCATCTTATGCTTGGTTTTCAAAGTGTCATATTTGCCGTCAAAGAGAGAAAAAGAGAGAATTTCCCATATGAAATTTGCCAATATGCTGGCAAATTTGATTGAATTTGACATAGTGAAAACCAGGCATTAGTCATTATTTCGTGTAATTTCACAATTACATTGTCAAAAAACTTTCTCGAGTTTGGACTTGGTGTTTTGTATTTTATGTTGAAATAATTATCCGGTTTTGTTGAAAAATTTCATAAAAATCAAGTCCTTTAAATGGTACTGCGTACAGAGTATGGCTTTGTGAGCATTTTCTCGAGATCTCCAAAAGATTTAAATTCCTGCCTGACCATGCCGAATATTAGAAACTGTTTACCCTATAAACGCATACCTAGAACATCTCACTAAAGTCAAACATATATCCAACCAGTGAGCTATGCAAACTTCTTGTGGATTTAGGAAATTCCTGAATCTGAAATAAGTTTTTATCACACCTAAATGCTTTCGAATCGAGCTCGATTTCATGAAACCATCTCTCAATATTTTTTTCAAGTAAAATGTTCACAAATGATGATGACAATAAAAAACACACATACACACCTATACCCACATACATAAACACATACATACATATACATATATTCACTCTACTTACTTGCAACTCCATGTTTTGTTTTGATTCAATTTCATGTAAATTCTCTGTGTTTTTGATTTAGATAATTCTTTTGCAATAAATAATTTCAGCATAATATTTGTTTTTTGTATTTCATGGCGTCTGGGAAAGACTAATCACATTTTTACGTTTCAACTTCTATCTTCCTACATACTTTATAAAACGTTTTGTCGTTTACTTTCATTTACAAAAATTTAGTTTAGTTATTAAACTTTTCCAAACTAACAATTTCATATTTTGAGTTTAAATTAAAAAAAAAAACACTACATTCTACTCTACTACACTCCGTAACTTCATAATTTATTGCTGCTGCTTTTTTCATTTATTTTGGGAATAAGTTCTTGGTGTATACGTAACTTGCGGCATGTGTTCATTTTGTGAAAGCCTGTTATAATTTCTTCCAAAAAAATTTTATTATATAATAATAATATTTAGAATTTAAGTGATGCAAAATATTGTTGTATATATCAAATTTTTTCGTAATTAACTTGAACTAATTTAAATTTGTATTTCTTTTTGTTTTTTGTCTTTGAAAATTGAATAATATTATCGGTCTCCTACCTACCATCTACTACTACACCTACACACGTGCAGTATCAAGCGGCCATTAGCTCATCCGTTCATTCCACGCCGTCGAAATCTTTTATTGCTACTGGCAATAATTCGCCACAGTCGACCATTTCACTGTCGTCGAATTCTCGGCAAAATAGTCCTAAAAATTCTATTAGCAAAACGCGTTCTTCCAGCAGTATTACTAATTTATTGCATAAATCTGCCTCTTCCTCTTCCAATACATCATCGCCGCAATCATCGTGTTCTTCCGCCAATTTGCCACCGCATGCGTATGCGCTACAACAGAAACAGCGCAGTTTTCTAACATTTGGATTTGGTGCTGGTGGATCGGGACCATCGAGACGTGAATCGCATGTGAATGTCAATGTGACGCCAACATCGCACGAGGCCACTAGCGATACGCCAGAGATACGCAAATATAAGAAACGCTTCAATTCGGAAATTTTGTGTGCTGCCTTATGGGGTGTGAATCTATTGATTGGTACAGAGAATGGTCTCATGCTGCTGGATCGTTCAGGGCAAGGAAAGGTATTTATTGCAGATGATGGGAGAACTAAAAACATATATAATTTTAACCGTTTTTTTTTTCAGGTTTATCAACTCATCTCACGTCGTCGTTTCCAACAAATGGAAGTGCTTGAGGGCCAAAATATCTTGGTTACAATTTCGGGTAAAAAGAATCGTGTGCGCGTGTATTATTTATCATGGTTGAAATCGAAAATTCTACGCACTGATGGTCTCTCAGACGTAAGTGTGAATTTGAGCATTTGAAATTTATTCAAGTCGGTAATATTGGAATATTTGGTTTGTGATTTGTAGCAAGTTGAACGTCGCAATGGTTGGATTAATGTCGGTGATCTGCAAGGTGCTGTACACTTTAAGATTGTGAAATACGAAAGGATTAAGTTCCTAGTGATTGCATTAAAAGACTCGATTGAAATATATGCATGGGCTCCAAAACCATATCACAAATTTATGGCATTTAAGGTGAGTTATAAAAAGCATAGGGATACAAATTATAAATTATAATTTTTTCATTTCATTCTACAGAATTTCGGTGAGCTGGAACATCGCCCACTTTTGGTCGATCTTACCATTGAGGATCAATCTAGACTGAAGGTTATTTATGGATCTGCTGAAGGTTTCCATGCTGTCGATTTAGATTCAGCTGAAGTATACGATATTTATCTTCCTAAGCATGTAAGTGTTGCAAGCGTTTTTATCCATAATATTCAAAAAGAATCAAAATAATAGATCCGCACATAAGTATTAACTTTGGCATACTTACTTTACTTTAATTGGCATTATAATCCCATGCGGGTTTGAGCCTGTTACAATATCTGTCTCCATATGTGTCGATATGCTGTCTTGGATTTCCAATCCCGATTTTGTCATATTCTAGCAAATATTTCTATCAATACCTAAATGAACAATACTATGTTTTGTGCTTGCTGTGTACGCGTGTAATGTCCCAATACTAACTATAAATTTAAAATTCTAATCGCAAAATTAGCTTAAATTTTTTGTTCCTATCTCTGCTCCATAATGTAAAAAAAAACTTGAGGTGTCTCGGAAAGTACACAACATACTCGAACAAGTTTCGCTGAGATGTTTACTATTTTCAGAATAAGTTTTACCTACTTGTTGGTATTCCAAAACCAACCCTACTCTCCACTCTTGTTGCTTGCTCTCTGAAAGAGTTATGTTCATAAAAATAGCAGCGGCATTACGAGGAAGCAATAAATCTTAAAAAAAAAAAGTTTTACCGATATATTGAAATAAAATTTAGTTGGAAATTACATCTTGAAGCCTTAGGTATCCAAAACATAACAGCTTTTTGTTTTTCAGTTTGAATAAAAATTGCAAAAAATAAAAATCCCCAACAAAATCCAGAGCGGTGTTGTCAGTTGCCTATAATTTGGCAGTTTTCTCAAAATTTATATGCAGATTTTTTTTCATATTAACTAATTTTCCTTTCCAAAAAAACAGACTCAAGGTGCAATCATTCCACATTGTATTGTGGCACTTCCAAATTCGAACGGAATGCAATTATTGCTCTGCTACGATAATGAAGGTGTCTATGTGAACACAGTGGGACGTGTTTCCAAAAATATTGTATTGCAGGTATGTGCTATCTGATTATTATATTTTTAAAAAAATTGCATAAATTTTTGATTTTATTGAAATTTGCAGTGGGGTGAAATGCCAACATCGGTGGCTTACATTGGCACTGGACAAATAATGGGCTGGGGCAATAAAGCAATAGAGGTAAAAAATATACCTATATGCAACTTTAATAAAAACGTATGAAATTGGAAATTTTTGTTTGACCTTTTACAGATTCGTTCTGTCGAGAGCGGTCATTTGGATGGCGTATTTATGCACAAAAAAGCCCAGCGATTGAAATTCCTTTGTGAGCGCAATGACAAGGTGTTCTTCAGCAGTGCCAAAGGTGCTTCATCATGTCAAATCTACTTTATGACATTAAACAAACCAGGAATGGCCAATTGGTAAAGTTAAAATGCAGAATCGATTGCTAGATGCATGAACAATTATTAAATTTTATTATTTAAAAAAAAAGGAAAGAAAAAAAAACAAAAAGAAAAAAAGATAAAGTACATTATGATTATAACAAAGGAAAAAGTAAGAATGATGCAATAATTATAAAAACAAAAAGAACAGAATGGATATTATATTATGAGTACATAAGCACACACACACACATGCATACAAAATATTGTCTCAAAAATTATAATTATTATATAAAAGTAATAATTTATAATTACAATTAATTTATATAAAATATATTCTAACTTGTATTGTATTATGAATGAAAATGAAAAATCATATAGCGAAAGAAAGAAAAGGATAAAAAAAATAACGATAAAATAAATCAAATTAACAAGTTCATTAATAATAAACTTAATGCATTGGAAAAGAAGAATATATAATTTGTCACTTTTAGATATGAACGCGATGAAAACAAAAAGAAATCAAACATACCACACTATGATGCACTCTGCTGAATGCAAAGGCAACAATTGTGTAAAAGTAATTTCTAAATAATCTTATGTAAAACAAAATGACAACTCGCGTTAATTGAACTCGTTTTAAAAGAAACAAAGGCTTTGAATAGGAAAATTTCATATACGCAGCGAATTTTCTTCTTTTTTATTAATTAGAGTTTAATGAGTTTCTTCCAAAAATGTCTCTTCGTGTTAGTTTTTACTTTCGATAATCGTATTTATGTGCGCGCATTAATTTAGTTGAAAAAAATTATTATCATAATCAAATTTAACTTAAATGAAATTTAAAAGAAATTTGTAGTAGTTTTATTCAAAAATATCATTTGCATGTTGTTTTTGTTTGGTTTTTGATAACAAAACAAAAATCGTTTTTATAATAATTAAATAAAAGAATGAGGTACACACACACAATCACACACAATCAAAAAATGTTTTTCCCCCATTGTGTAGCAAAAAAAAAACATTCAAAATTCAAAAAGTTGGAATTGCGAAAATAGCTGGGTATGAATTGAATTTTTTGTGTGTGCATTTAAAAGAAAAAAAGTAAAATGAAAAAGTAGTAGTTTTGAAATTAAACATATAATTTTTTTTTTTGATTGTTTTTAATTTAGTAAAGATAAATCTTCTGTACTTTTTATAATTATTTTTAAGAGGAACTTATAAAGTTAATGAAAAATTATATTCTTTTCAATTTTGATGATTCAGTCTCATATATTTTAAATAAATTGCAAATAAACCAAGATTGTTTGCAAAAAGATTTTTTTGAGCGATTCTAAATTTTGGTTAAACTGAATTTGGATCGAGATTTGTGATTAATCAGAAATTTTTCTAATGGAACTAAGATTTAATAATTCATTCTATATTAATAGAGTTTCTTATTAAATCGATAATAGAAATTTTTTGTATTAATTAAAAAACGAAACTTTCCATTAATTGGAATTCTAGTTCATCGACTAATTTAGTATTCTATTAATTGAAAACTTGACTATTTGATTAATCGAAATTTGAATTAAGCATAAATGCTCCAATAACACACGTGTGACTCCATTTTCGGCATGGGCTTTGACCTGAAATTCTGAAAGAGAAAGTGCTCTTAAGCAAAAAAAAAAAAAAAAAAATTTGTCGATTAGCCCGAAAGCTTGATTTCTCTACTATATTTACAAGTAAATTGTGCTCCTCTCTATTTACGCAATTGTGCTATACTCTTTTGTTTATTTCCCCCATTGTCTTATCTTCTCATAACTTAATATGCTATAAATATTTATAGTTTGCCCTTTTTTAAATTAAAAAAAATATATATTGAATTAAAATGCCATTGTTAAAACGTAAGTGATAATACATATTTACAAACAAAAAAATTAAACAAATTTAATTAAAATGTAAAAGGAAAAGAAAACAAATGAATGAATAGAAATGAAATGAAAAAGCATTAAAATAAATGAAGAAATCCAATTAAGGCGTAAATTTATAAAATTTAATAAAAACAAAACAAAAACAAAAGTAAATAAAGGAATAAAGCAGTTTATACTATGGTCTAGTTAAGCATTTTTTACTGAACTTTTTTATATGTATATGAAGAAATGCTGCAAACACTCACATGAAGTAATGAATGAAACTCAAATTATAATAAAAAGAAAAAAAATTAAATGAAGTTAACACATGCAATCACAACAACAAAATTTCGTTTTTATTTTAATTTAAATCTAATTTACAAAAATGTTTTAACAAAACGAAAAAAAAAAATAAAAAACGCTTTTAATTTTATTTGTGTTCAAATATACATATACAAATTACTATCGTTCTTTTTCTTTTCTCAATAACTCTTACCATTTGTTCTTTTGTTTGCAAAATTTGTTTAAACATTTTAATAATCTTCCTTTTTATTGTGTATCTTGTGTGTCCCATGTTTTTTTTTTTAACATTACACCTACTATTATTATAAATATTAAATATTGTCTCCATAAAAGTTTGAAGAATTATGTTTTTTATTTGTTTCATTGATGTTTGTTTATTTCACTTATATATTTTCTGAGTTATTATTACGTACATTTATGTATTTTAAAAAATGACGATTGACAACAAAAAACGATATGAAAATCTACAATTTTATATTTTTTATTATTCTTAAAATACTATCGATGTGTTTTTTGAAAATGCTTATTTTATTTCTAAAAGAAAAGTATGGTCATTAACTTGTAAAGCGTATAATAATATACAAATATTAAATACATATATATATAATCTCAAAATTAAAATGCAAAAAAAAAAACATTAAACATTTGTGTATTATTTAGTTTTTCGTTTTTGTCAAAAGTTTTGTGTGAATTTGTGAATTTTCTCAACTCAATCACGCATTAACAATATCACGTTAACTATATTTTGCATGTTGATTTATTCTATTTTGGTTTGTTTAGTGATTTTGTTTAAATAATTTTTTTATTTTCATCTGGGTATTTTAACTCCTGTATGCAAGACATTTACCCCCACGATATTATTTTTCTCGAGAGATTTTGAATATTGCGGAAATGATTTTTCCCTTCGTATATGGCAGAATTTTGCATTTTTACACACCAATGATTGCAGCACTTAAGTGTATCAAGTCTAAATTAAAAACTAAAAATTTACAACCAATTTCAAATATTGCAAAAAAAAAATTAAAGTGAAAGTGAACACGGAAAAGACACAACATCAAAAAGCAATAAAGAGGAATTAATAGGATGATTGCAATTCGCTGGTCTTTTTCGCTGAAAGGGTTATGATCCATTTCACGTTGGCAACAGTTGTCGCAAAAGTTTCATATAAAATGAATAAGCGAAAGAGAGGAGAGAGAGAGGGGTCAGATTAATTTTAAACAGAACAAATGCACACATGACAAAGAGAGCAAAACTTACTTGTGCACACGACAACTGTTGCTAATGTGGCATGATCCTATTAAAGCTTGAGCAAAGAATGTGTGAGCAAGACTGCAGATGAAAGAAATTTTTCTGAAGTTAAATATATGTATATTCAGACTGAATTGCGGTAAATAAATTTTCGTAATATGTATGTCATCACATTCTCCATTTTCTTTATATTAAGAATACAAGTTTAATCCGTCGCAAGCCTTCAGGGAAATAAAAAGGAAACGTTATTTAGAATAGGAGAAAAGAAAAGAGTAAAATTTCCCGAATATTTTATTCAGTTCTTGATTATAACCAAAAGACGTGGATTAATATGTTAAGGAATATAGGGGAAACTGCAAATGTTGGATTTAGGTAAAGTCGTAACTGCCTGTTCATAGAAAGACAGTTTTTCAAATATGCGGTAACACACAGAAACAGGAACTATCTCTTCAATACAGTTTATATATACATCAGGGATAATCTTCAGAGACCTTACTTTAACTTTTTTTTAGAATTTATTCATTTATTTTAAAATGAATAATTATTATATATTATATAATTAACCGCTTTGTTCATTAAAGAAAAGGATTACATCGAGTTTAGGCCAAACTTTTCACATTCATTCGTCAATGGCTACCAACTGTACTGTTTTGAAGGGAAATTCTTTTCATCAATTCAGCTTCACTAAGATTTGCAGATGCGTTGCCAGATTTATTTTCTGTCATTAACGAGTTTTCCCAAAGAATCGGGAGTTTCATTTAAATTTAACTGCACCAGATATCTCGCGATTCAGGTAGAATTTAAAAATTCTAAAAACTCTTCTGCGGCTCAATTTTTATTTTTCACATCAGTGTATTTTTTCAGCTCGATCGGAGAAGGTGTACATATAAGGGTTAAAGTACATAGATATTCCCCTATGGAGTTATTTACGCTGATTCGGTTTCAACCACAAAATTCATATCTCAAAAAAAAAAAAAAAAAAAACAGATCGGAAAAACATTTCAATGAAAATGGCCAAAACTAATGCTAATTAAGTTTATGAAACTTATACTAGTAAATTAACCTCCACTTCAAGTCGGATGTAGACAAATTTTGCTGAGACCTTACGACATCGTGACAATTTTTTATCACGAGAATATTAAAGAAATAGAAAGCTCTTTTGTGTGCTTTGATAAGTAAAACTAGTTCTTGTGAGCTTAACATTAAAAAATGGTAATGTATACGAATGCATAGCATGCAAGACGAGAAATAGGTAAAGTCGCGTTCTGAAAAGAATCCAGAAATACTTTTTGGCTACTTCGTATATGTAGATATTATCATCATGGTTTAACGAATAGAAAAATAAAGAAAAAAAAGTTTAGTAGTTTTTATTGGCATTTAATCATCGTACTTTGGTTCAGTCCAGTCAGTGCTGGCCCAATTCGGTAATTTGGTTTCATATTGCCAGCCAGGGCCCCTGTATTTCCATGCATGCAAATACATAACCAAATCCTTTGGCTTGGGATCATTGTAGCGCACCTTGCATTCAGAGCAATGTTTGTCAGTTGTCAGTTTGCCCGCATTGAATTTCATGTCCGGCGATTCATGGCCAGTTTGGGTGGCAACGGCAACAAAAGATGGAATAATGAGTGTTGTTTTATCCGATGTTGTAACCGATACCATACTTTCAATTGGCATATTTGAAGCATTCTCTATTGGACTTCCATTGATATCTAAGACAGCTGTCGACACTGAAGCTGGATGTACGCTGGCTGGCGTCGAGGATACCTTATGTGGTACTGTAATAGCATCGCCATTGTTTATATTATCCTTTGGAACGCTACTTAAGCTCAAATTGTCTACTTCGCAGTCGCCTTTAATGGTTTTAAAAAGTGACAAATCCGAATCGCTGTCAAGACCCAGCCAGTTTTCAGCATTATGTATATTAATTAAGTCACGCACAAGTTCCTCGGCAGTTTTGCCTCCAGTATCGCCACCACGACCCTTTAATGGCCCAAATACCTCATGATTATAGAGTGGATCGTTGACAATGGGATAACCTAAATATTGCAAATGAACACGAATTTGATGCATACGTCCTGTCAGCGGCTTGCACAAAACAATGCTCGAGCTGCCACTGTTCGCAATCTTTTGAAATGTGGTCGTGCAATCCCTGCCTTTCGGTGAAACTTTGCATACTCCTATTTTATAGCTGACGACTTCAATTGGTTCATTACATTCAATGATTCCCTCGGGAAAGTCCCCATCTACACGACAAACGTACTCCTTTTGCACTTGCCTATTACGTATCTGATACTCCATTAGACGAGCTTGTTTTGGGTTGCGTCCGAACATAAGCAAACCCGAGGTTAATCGATCTAATCTATGAATAGTGCGCAAATTTTTCAGATTATACTCCTTTGCCATAATGAAGACAACTGTATTGTGCCGATATCTGCCACACGGATGAACTGGTATTGATGGTGGTTTATCCACAACCACAATGTCATCGTCCATATGGACTATTGTGATTGGTTGACCTGTGACTGGTACTTCGTGTCTGTGTACAGTATTTAACAGCAAGTCGTTGTGCTTCAGCTTATAATTTATTGGCACCTTTTCGTGATTAATTGTTAGCTTCCCGGCCTCGATGGATCGTTCATACGCCTCAGCCGATTGTGCACGAAACTCTCTAGCGAACACATTAAGTATTTCCTCACCCACCCACCGTCCCTTAGTGAACGTGGTGAAAGTGAAGTAATATGGATACACCTTACGAAGACCATTCTCATAATAATACGATGTCTCGCAGTATTTTTCATCTGTGAATCCAGGCCGTGTAGCTCTTAACACCTTCGTCTCAACTTTTGGTTTTTTGGAGTCCTTAAACTGTTCGTAATCTTCAGCTTTTCTTTTTTCTGGATTTGGTGATTTTATAGTGTTTTTGTCGCATGTTGAGGAAAGCGATAATTCTTCATTTTTTTCCGGATTCGGCAATTTTAACTTATCTTCGTTACAGGGAGACGTTGGGAGCAATAATAGATCACTTTTTTCTACATTCTGCGATTTCAATTTGCCTTTATCACTTGGAGATGCTAAGAATACTTCATCAGTTTTTTCCGAATTCGGCGATTTAAACTTGTCTTTGCGGCTTTCTAGCGATAGTTCATCATTTTCCATGTCGTAAAACCAAACGCTCTGCGATGAACTTATATTTGCTCGATTATTGCTGTCGTTGTCACCGAATAAAGTCTTTGGTAGTAAAACTATATTCTCTTCGTCCACTGAAGAATCCCCATGCTGTGTTTGAGCATGCCGTTTTAGGTTGAGCGACATTTGTGGGGAAAGCGAAAACTTAACAACCGATGCTAGAGAACGAGAATCGCGAAATATTTTTAAACAGCGCTATAATGTAAGAATAATTTATCTAAATAGATTAAAAACGTTCTTTATAAAATAACTTTAGTGTCATATTACATACAAAATTAAAATTGACGGATCTCAGTAGGAACATTAAGAACAAGAATTACCAGATGATTTCTGTTACGTCGACATGACCAAATACTGAATACTTTTGTTGTGTACCGAGTACTTTGTTTACACTCGATTTGATACCGCGTTTACACCATCCAAACAAAAAGAGCAATGTCTATGGTAGCATTCTGGTATAGGTACTGAGCGCTCAATACATATATATCTTCTCCATGGAAATTGCATTCTGGCAAGACGTATTTAACAGAGTGAAGTCATCTCTGAAAACTCTCTCATTTTATATGAAGAGTCGAATTTTATAGTGCCAAAAAACAAAAAAGTTTAGCAAACAATTTATACTCTTCCTGAAAGCTTCTCGCTTCTCCTACTGCCAAACACAGAGAGCTGTTCCAAATTTATAAATTCCAAACAAAAACCAAAGGCTGGCGCCCATCCTATTTGATGGTATCTAAAGAATCCATAATGTGTGGCAACTGCACTAACACATTAATGCAAGAGGTAGTAGGGTAGTCAACAAAGAAAAAATGCAGAATTACGGAGATCTAATCTGCCAACATTTTTTTTAAATTCACAAAAATTAAACAATTGAAAAGGAAAATCAACTTATATTTTTATTCGTATATCATTTCAAGACGCTGTTTTCACGAGTACAAAGTTGAAAGGAGCGGAGTTGTAAATCGTGTTTACACATTTCATCAGAATGACCATCATCTTTTGTTGAAATTCATGAGGAAAGGCGGAACTGAACAATAATTGCTACACTTTAAAAAAAAAAGGCATCGCATCCATATAATCTTGCTACATAGCCACTCCGTGTACCAGAATACAACCTAAGTTTATCTGTTTTTGACAGTGAGGTATGTTTTTGGAAGCAGTCAAAATGTGTTGGAAAGAGGAAATAGGACAAAAACGTTATTCCCCTCTTTGTGACGATTTCTTTGCAATTTTTTACATATCTCCATGGCACACCAGCCTCCCTGGTTGTAATTTCAATTCAATATATTTTCCACTTATAGTGCGGACACGGCTATTATTGAGCTAATTTGAATACGAAGAGAATCAAAATGATAAACGAAATATTTAGCAATGAAATACAAGTGAATAGGAAAATTGAGCTCCTGTTTCCGCGCACTCCACAAATTTCATTTTTTATACTTTTGTTTCTCCATATTATTCAAGTTATGAGGACTGCAAAATATAAATATTAGAGCAAATTGTTAGCAAATTAGTTTTAATACTTTAATCAGTGATTTTGTTTATTTAAGGGGAATACATACCTTTGATGTTTTCTCGAAGCTCTTAAGAATGTCTGATGAAAATTTTAAGACAGAATTCGAAGAAATAACGACTGCCACCGAGCAGCCGGATCAGACTGATAGAAAAAGTCATTGTTCAACTTTAAAACGCGTTTTCCTCGAAATCACCAAAATATCTCGACAACCAATGAACCGATTGACTTGAAATTTTGTCGTTATTATATACATAGTCATCTAGTCTTTGTCGTAGAATTTTGCTATTTTTTTTCTTATCTGAAAAATAGTAACAAATTTTTGCTAGCACTAACAAAAATCGCTACTTTAAGGTTAAACCTCCGTCATTTTGTTAAATGAAAATATTTTCAAAACCAATTACTCCTCCAATATTAAATATTTTAAATAAAAAAAGTTAAACATATTCTCAAAAGCGTTTTTGTAATCATGGAAGAATTACACCTGGTGGTAGCAACATTACAGCAAGACAATAACAACACACTGCTTTTTGCTATAAGGACCTAGAAATATCACAAATACCGAAACAAATGTATGGGGGCAGTCAAAACAAAAACAGATTTTAAAAGTTCCGAGTCTCATCATATAAAAAAAATGGAAGAAAAGGAAGAGAGAGTTGACGAAACAGGTATTTCCGTCCAACCCTTCTGTGTTTAGCGAATATTTTTTTTATTTTGAAAATGCAACGTTGAAACAATGATTGTAGCATCACCAAAAAAGTCTCAATAGAAACGTACTATAATATACCTGTGAACATACAACGCTGAAATATCATGGCGGCTTAAATATAAACTGTCAAAAAAATCAAGCTACTGCAAATTTTCCACTTTTTATCCGCAAATAGAATTTAATAATTTGCGCAATAATACATTATCAAAAGAAAATAACTTAAAGTAAAACATTTGTTTTCTATAACCATAGGAAACGTAAGTAAGAAGCAGTTCACAAGACTTATTTACGAAATATAATAATCGATTTATTTATCACGCAGACAGCAAGCAAGCAGCAGCGCCTAGGCTGTTTAGGAGCAACGAAAAATACATTGCGAACGTTAAGGAGGCAAGTTACACATTGTACTCTGAACCAACATGTATAATGGAATTGGTTTAACAACACCACGTGGATCGGGTACAAATGGACATGTGCAACGTAATTGGGCATTTGTGCGTCCCGGCAAAAAGGATAACACCAATTATCGTTCGGAAGAAGACATAAAAAAATTGGATGCGACTCTAAATCGTCCCCCAAATAAAGACATTTTAGATCATGATCGCAAAAGGAAAATCGAAGTGAAGTGTATTGAATTTGAAGAGATATTAGAAAAACAAGGGTGAGTGGAATACTTTTTTGTTCTTGCTATTATGTCTTCAATTATTATTATTATGACGTGTAATGTGAATTGCATGTTTCAATAACATACATAGTGGTTTCTTTTTTAATGTTGTCATAAATATTACAATGAACTCAGAGAATTGCCTTAATAGCCTGTTATGTAACATAAACTGGAACAACTCCATTTACAATATTGGATGTCAACAACCACAACTTTTACATCTTCAATTAAGCACGTGCAATTCTTTTCTTATTGTACATTCCCCACATTTTACATACACGAAACCTTATGAACACTACAGTAGGAGATTCTCACAAGTGCTCCACTCTCATTTTTTACCGCCACCACTACACATGCCTCTTTGTAGACTTTCGAAAATGTTTGCTTTAAACAAGCTTTCGGGGTGGAAAAATGCATTCGCTGTTAGCTGGTTGATATAATTTCATAAATGCCCTGTTTCTTGGACGATACGTACCTATCTAAAATCTAAACGCGCTTTTACAACATTTTTGCAAACTAAGGAGAAAATATCAAATGAAACCTTTAAAAGTTTTAATAAAAAATGCAAAACTTATTATAAAGTAAATTCAAAATCAAAATACAAAGAGTGATTGTAGTTCAAATTTTAATTGAAAAAGAAAAACAATTACATTGAAAAAAAAAAATCTAAGTTGTGTATATATCCATAACAAAAGTTGTGAATTCAACATATTTAAATACGCTTAGGCTTAAAAAAGGCAACCCAAAATAATTTATCGATCTTTCACACGCACAAAAATCTTCACACATATGCACATGAGTAATTCTATTTTTATAAAATAAGGTATTTTTAAAATTTATTAAGTTTCTCCAATTTTATAATTAATTTTTTATATACTTTTCAGACGCACCCCTGAGGAAATAAGAACAAAAGTTGACTCCTATCGTCAAAAATTGATGGGACTAGGAAAAAATGATTTGCCAAAGGATGAATTTGGTAGAATAGTGTAAGTACATGCTAAACCAATTCAAATCAAGCATTACGCAAGAAATTAATACGTTTAATATATAAAATTTTACTGCACTGAAATGTGTTCAGCTACGAAAAATCGCTTATGTAAGAATATATAAATCCTTAATATAAACTAAATCATAGTTTTAACAAAAGCATAGTACAAAGTTTATCCTATTTATATATAAAATTCACGATACCCTTGATAGAAAATTCCCATTTGCTGCAAATATAGACCTGCTGAAATAATCAATAAAAGTTTTAAAATAATTATAGCATTAGTTGAATTACACTCGAAAACACACACATACTCATTTTTGCTCTCTTGTGAGCAGTAAGGCATAACGAAGCACTTTGAAAACAACCCCACTTGTGATGTATCTCAATAGTACAACTACCCCGCAAAGTGTTAACATTGCAGTGGCTCTTTGATGCTTTTATACTGTTAGCAAGCCGTAGTGGTTATGGGAAAAGAGATTGCTTCTGCCCACAGAGATTTCAGTTAAATCAAGTCTTCCATCGATTGCGTATAACTTTTTGCATACATTAGCAATTCAAGAAAAAAATTATAAACTAAAAAATTAAACCAACTTATAAATTATAAATATTAAACAATTTGAATTAAAAGAAAATAACCTGAAAACAAAAAATCTTCTAACCAACTACTTTGTAATACTTTATAAACTTTTTATGCATTTTGAAAAATTGCTAAAAGAAAAATGTGAAAAATCAATAATTTGTATGGAGTTGACTGCACACCTGAGTATATATTTAATGCGCGTCTTTTTAATTGGAATGGGAGATGGATATATAATGTATTCTAAAATATATGTTGTGTGGTTTTAATAAAAAAAAAATATATGTATATATAGTAAATATACTTTAAAGAAACCTTTGAAAAAACTAAGCAAAAAGTTATGAAGAAACGTAGAAAAGCATTAAATAATAAAAATAAAAATGTTACCAGCTCTACTAAACAACAACAAAAGACGTCATCATCCCCCTTGGGATATGTATACCATAAAACAAAGTAGCTTGATAGCTAACAGGATTATGAGATTAATGCAAGGAAAAACCCGGAAAAATAGGGGACGAATATGTAAACACACTATAGCTAAAAAGAAGTAATTTATATACCGAAATCGCAATAAAAAATAAAACAAAATTAAAAAAAATGCGTTAAATTAGAAACAAAAAAGCAACAAATCACTAAAGAAGTCTTCCAATTTTAGAGTTAATTTAGTTGTTAAGTGTAACTGAAACAAGCAAGCAACGAGTAAAAAATAATAAATACTAAGGAAAATGTTAGCAAAAGGAACGAAACCAAGGAGCTGCAAATAATTGATGAAAGAATCCACTGTCTTCCAGCGAAAAGCAGCGAAAATAATAAATGAGTAATAGAGGAAATTAGTAAAATTAACAAGCTTTTGAAACAAAGAAACAAAACTAATAAACTACACAAGAGATGATTGTTTTAAAATAATCCACTGGCGGAAATAGGAATTGTTTCTACTTATAAAAAAATAAATAAAATTGCCTATTGTAAAAATTTAATACGAAAATATGTATGTATATAATAAAACTGATTCACGGTCTTCCAAATATTGAAATCGGAGTAAATATTATAAAAGTTTAGAACAAAACATTTTACAAAAATTTGCCAAACTTTAAGAACAAATAAAGTATACAAATCTTTGCAATTATGTAATTAATGCTTATTGATTTAACATAATCCAATGTCTTCCAAGTGCAAAAGCGATTCAAAAATAATTAAAAATAATAAGTATTTACAAAAAGTTTTAAATAATAATCGTTTTTAACATAATATTTCTCTAATTGAACTTTTTGATTCTTTTAAATATAATTTATAATTAATATTGGAAATCACAACAACATTACAATTTTTACTACTAAATAATAAAATAACTCCCCGGAAAAATGCTCTCATCACAACTCTACATAAATGCAGAGAATGAGAGTAACAGTAAATTGCATATGGTTAAAACGAAAAAGAGGCGAAAACGTCGTAAGCGTACAACTGCTGTAAAACTGACAGCAGCAGCAGCATCGACGACAACAGCAAGTGCTTGCTCTACTCATAAGAAAATAAAACAATATTATCAACATGATAATCGTGGTGAGATGGCTGCTGCTGCGGCTGCAACAAAGACAACAACAAAAACCACAACGAAAACAAAAACAGCATATAAATTTTGCACAGAGAATGAACTTAATTATGCAGCAGTGGCAAAAAAATTCAAGCCAGTCAGTGAAATTGCATTACAGAAACTACCAAAAAGGGAGCAACATAAATCCAAACTCTCTCAGAAACAAAAAAGCACCATAAAACAGAAACGTTTACATACGCATAATTGCAAATGCGCATGTACCGGGGCTCTACATGTTCACAACCAAAACAGCAATAATGGTGGAATCTTAAATTGCCACCACCGTTACATGCCAAAAAACAACAATAAGAGTAATTTCAAACAAACTTTAGCCATACAATCAGCTGTGCTTGAGGAAGTTATAAAAAATATATTTCCTCAAAATGTCATACTTCCCATCAACACCACCACCCATTCCGTCACTACGAATAATAACGGCATAATTGCTTTACCTTTATCAAAACACTTTCCAGCTTTGACGTTTTTAGAAACTTTGCTAGAGAAACAATTTTATGGTAACGAAACCTCTCAGGGCGACACACTCAGCCTGTGTCAAAAGGAACTTAGAAGTATTGTAAGGTAAAAGAAATTTCCTTTCTGATCTATCTAATTTTTAATTTTAAGCACATTAATTCATTAGTTGTGTTTCTTCTGTCGCATTTACCCGTTTAGAAAAATGTTTGTATCGGAAATTAATCCGCGGTGCACCGCGTTGGTGCGCATTTCTTTTGCTACTTAAATAGTTGTCCTATACACGCGGCAAAAGAAACACGGCTATTATTTACAAATGAAAATTCAAAGAATAATTAATACTCCATTACTTAAAAGGCAGTAAAGCAGGATATTAAAAAAAATATTTAACAATTTCGAATATACAAAGCTGACATCCTCTAGTCGTTATTTGGAAGTAACAAGTGCACTTTTCCAATGAGCAGGCAATCCTTCATAATTTAAAGGACCAACTTGTAGGTACTGCAGTGTTCTTAACTGGAGCCTGCATTCATGGCAAGGTTATCGTTGTGTCTAGTAACAAGCAAAACACGTTGTGATGTAAAATAAAATGCTTCAAAAATTATTGTGGTCATACAACAGGAGCTAATATTTTTTTAACACAAGCCACAAGTAATGCTTCGTTACAGTCCTTACCAGAAGTTTTGACTTCGATAGATAAATAAGACAATATTATTCGCAATTTATAAACGTCGTTTATAAACATGACGAATAAAAGTAGAGAAATCACTACTTAGCATAAACTTGAAATGCAACCATCTTCTTCCTACTTTAACCCTTTAACTCCCCAATTTTTAAAAAATAAAAAATAAATATCTGTCGTTTCAGCATTTTGGTGTAGTGTAGTTTTTAACCTGTGCTGCCGAAAAAGTGATTCCCGCCTCTAAGCGGTCCTAGCCATCTAAATGCTTTTTAGAAAATCATTCGCATGCAATTAATTCATGCAATTCGAAAGAAAATAGTTTTTGTTATGCCCTGATAATTTTTTTAACGCGATAGGATTAGAATTTGGTTTAGCCAATTTTAACTTTCAACTGATATAACTTTTAAAGTACACGTGGCACAGCGACGCTGCAGCAGCACATACATACACATTTCAACTACAAACATGTCTCGAACAAAATAAACCGGTGTTTGTTATAGCACTTTATATAAAGCCTGTCTAGAGGCGGAGTTAGAAGGTTAAAATTTACCATTTCTTACAATTTGAGTTTTGTTACCCAGAATATTTATTTTATTTAATAAAAACTTGTAATTAAGACTCAATCTTTTCAATCAAATCTTATTTATTGACGATTGAGCAATAGTACGAATTATATAATATACACAGTTATATTTGGAATCTTAACTTTAAAACTTTACGTTTTCTTTACAGCGTTCGCGAAACACATCAAGTAGCCGAAGCACAACAAGAAAAGAACGCAAAATTACGCGAAGCATTCAACATTTCTGAATATTTTATTGAAGGTTCCAGTTTCGATTCTGATCGAAAGTCTAAAGAAGATTTAGCTAAAAGTTTAGCACTGCAAAAAGAACTGGACGTTCAAAGAGAAAGTGCAGCAGCGACAGCAGCTGCAGCAGGTAAAGATAAGGAGAGCAAGCGTCGCTATGCGTTAGTGCGAACTCCATCGAAGGATAAAGATATTGGTGAAAGTGGAGTGGGCGGTGGTGGTAAAAATTCAAGTGGTGATGAACGTGAGCACGTATCAAAATCTGAGCGGAAGAAGAAGAAGAAACGTGCTAGAGAAAGGTGAGTTTTGTTGCTTAAAGTCTTTCTGCGAAACTAATCGAAATTATATTCTTTATATATGCAGTTCCGCAAGTCCAGATCGTAAAAAGGATAAGAAGAAAAAGTCCAAAAAACACAAAAAAGAAAGGTTAGTTTAATTGAAAGACTCTTGTCTTGAGATGCTTTAACATATATTATGTAACATTTTTTTTATACTATTTTAATTTTTTTCATAGTGGTTTATCTTTTATTTTTGATTTTTTAAGTTTAATTTAAAATTTTGTATGTAGATTTTTTTATATATATATATTTTTTTTCAATTTTAGTATTAATACTAATTTTTAACTCAACTTTTATAAACTTTGATAAAACAAAAAGTGTTAAACAAAAATCTTCTTCTTCTCAATTGCTTAACATTTTTTATCTCTCCTCCTTTCTCTGTGCATTTAAACCAAACGAATATAACAAAGGAATTCTTATGAGAAAGAAAGAAAAAAGAAAAGAAAAGATATGTACAAATAATCAAAAATTCCGAAAATAACAGCAATAACAATTTTAATGAAAACAAAACAAAAAAACAAAAAACAAAATAAACAAATCAAAAAATTGTTAACATTAAATTTTTATATAAGAAATGACAAAAATCAAAATATCAAATAATAGACTCACAAAAACAAAAAATGCAATCAAAAACATTTTAACACAAATGCATTTATTATAATTACAACAAGAACAACAACAAAAAACATCAACTAATATTTCTGCTATTATCGAATTAATTAAAATATGAAAAAATAACTGCTATTAATCATCATTTTATACATATATTTGCAAAAAAAAAGAAGAAAAAACGAACATCTACATACATAATTTTTAAGTAAAAATTCCATTTGAAGTCTCATATATTCAAACGATTACGTGTATTTTGAAAACTTTTACATACTTTCGTAAATCTAAATATTCGTTTCTTATTTTTTGTTTTTATACAATTGAAAAATTCCAAACAATAAGTCAATCAATGAATTAACTAATTGTATGAAGAGATAACAAGTCGATCATTTATTTTTACAATTTAACTTATATACCTTATATATGTATTTCTTCGCCAATATCAAAATGGGTAAGTAACAATTAGTATTTCTATTTAATTTTTATTTTAATATTATTTCATTTTAATTTGTTAAGTTTGGTTTTTATGTTCAAGTAAAAGATTGATCGAAAATATTCCCCTTCCTTTCTTCCTGGTTTTGTCTTTCTATAATTTTACAACTGTACTGTCCTAATTAGCTTTAATTCAATTAAAAACAATTAATTAAAAACAACCTTTCTTGACTTAAGATAGAAAATATTTTATCAGATATTTTAGATTATAAATATTAAACGGGTTTGAATTTTTATATAATTTTTGAAATTACGAAGACGCTTTTTTGTTCAACTCAAAGTCTTTCCATCAGAACTCTATTCCATACAATAATATTGGTATCAGACAGACCAAGAAATAACATTAAGATATATTTCTATGAGAGGCTCCTTATTCACAATTTTGCCCGTAGGGGTACAAAGTAAAAGCTACTAAGGATAGTACAGTTTAATTTATATGTCCTATATGAAAGTATTAAGTAGGTATTTTTGAAATTCATAAAAAGCATTTGCAGACAACTGATTCTGATCTCCGATTATTGAAATTCATAAAACTTCAATACAGATGTCCAATCGGTGAAAAATTTTTTGCTTTTGCAAACGAAATGTGAATAATATTTTAAGTTGTGTTGTACAAAATCGAAAATATTTTTGTTTTGATATTTCGAAAAATTTAATAATTTTTTTTTTTTGTACGTGATTATAGCATCGAAGATCTAAATCATCATGTCTGCCATTTAGATATCAGGATTCATTTTTTTTTTTTTTTTTTAAACTACTCTAATTTTTAGTTTTTTTCAACTCCTAAACTGTATCATTCAATTATCATTATGTACTAAAACACACTAATACTTGCTTACATGAACACTAACACACATACACAAAATTACATTCTTTAGAAATACATAAAATAACAAGTTTTAATAAAGAAGAAACAAATCAATAAAAATAACAAATCGTAATAAAAATAACAAACCGTAAAAACCAAACGATGTTCAACAATTAAAAGAAATTATTTTCTCATCTTTCTTTTCCTTAAGACAGACCAATTTTGAAGAGTTTTAAATAAGGTAAACAATTATCAAAATCAAGACTAAATTTAAATTATTCGATAAAAACAAAAAATTAAAACAATAATAAACGAAAATGTTTCTTATACTAGAGAATACCCGTACCTTCGAACTTTCTCAATCATAAATTAATGAATGAAATATTAATACCAAAAATATCAACGATTTTTTTTTTCTTACCAATTCCTCTCCAAGAAAGTATAATTATTATAAATTATTCACATTTAAGTTTTGTTGTTTTGTAAAATTTTTTTTCCACTTTATATTGTATTTATGACATTTGATTTTCTCAATATACTCTAGTATTTACTTGTCTATAATACAATGAAAACGTTTTTCTTTAAATCAAAAATTGCGAAGTTATTTATAAAAAATAATCTAGTGTAATAGTTTTCAAGAAGTTCAAGTACACCGGTTGTTAAATCATTAGAAACTAGTTCAGTAAAGGAAAAGTTGAGAAATAAGGTTTGCTCTTTACATTTTGCATTAATATTGTATATTGATAGTTTCTGATTGGAAACAATGGGAAAAAGTAGATTTTGTATTCTCTCAAATAATAAAGAAATTTATCTCTTTTTCGATCCACGAAAAAACTGCTGGGTATACAATATTTGTACTAAAAGGACCTAAAAGCTAGGAAATAATAAAATTTTCTGTTGTTGCAGAAATAAAATTTAGACCGCCCAGAGCGCCGTGTCCTTAGTATATAAGTCCCAATCGTATTTTTTGCTTTGAAGCACAACTACAGCTGTCAAATGTTAATATTTCGACACCAAAAACTACAAAAAATGAAAACAAAACCTTTCCTTGCAAAATCTTTAGTAAATATTCCCAGGGGCCTTCTTCAAAGGGCCTTAAGGGTTAAGATGTCCTTAAAACGAAATAAATTATCAGCTTTTTCTTTCGTCTGCAATTATTTATTTTGATTGCAGGTAACACAAATGCCATTTGGGAAACTTGTAAGAGAAACTGGAGATTGACAGTGATCAGATTGGATTGATATCAAATTGTTGTAATGCCATTTATTTTAGACTTATTTTTAATACAAACAAAACTACAATATAAATTGTTTCGGTTTTTTCTAATGCTTCTTTTTTTTTTTTTTTTTTTTGTTTGTCAAATGATCCTTGAGACATTAATAAAAACAAACTTCAATAGCAAACTAATCATCGTCTTAGATGCCAACGGAAATAGTCATGATTATTCAATTATACTTGCCTTTATTCTTCGTTGTTAACTAAAAGGGGCACATTGCTCTAATATACAAGCAATTGTATCATAATTAGTTTATAAAATTTGTATATCTTCCACTGAGCCCCTTTAGTCTCATGACTTCTCTGTCAATTTCCATGCCAACTGTTCTCTTAACTTAATATTAGTTTGATGTACTTTGCTTGAAGGGGGATTTAATATTGTCAACTATTTCCATAAACTTGTTAAGAAAGTATAGTACAACATTACAACATTACAGGCAATAACGTCGTGGGCATGAAATAATTACTTCAGATTATCTTACTTTAAATCACTACTTTTTTTTATAATTATATACTCATATAAAATCTGTATCTACGTTAATCTAATCAATCACTTATTCAGGCGGCAATTAAGAGATTAATGAAACTAAAACTAAGCATTAGTTCTAGTTTCAGTTCTAAACTTTCTAGAGGAGTAAATGGGCTAATAAAACAAACAACTTACGTACATAACCCTATCTAGAAATATCCTACGTTGATTATGAGCGTTTAAGTTTTACATATGTCAACTCTATACTTAATTTGTTAAGAAGATAATATTAATTTTTTTTATTCGAAATTCAAACTTAAGCATTAATTACTCGCAATATCTATGCAAATTAAAATTACATTTACACTTTTTTTTCTTGGTAATCGTTTATTTGCAGTAAGTCGAAGAAAAAGAAATCACGTAAACGAAAAACTAGCGAATCTGACTCTGGAGATTCTGATAAAGATTCCGATGATGAAGGTGGTGCCAGCAGTGATTCCGAACGTGAAGTAAAGAAACATCGAAAGAAATCGAAGAAAGATAAAGTGAGTATATACTGCATATGTTTTTATGTCGATATTACACGTATAAAGTGAACCACCATCCATCACAATATTAAGCTATTACAAATCGCCAAAATAATTTGAATTTGAATGTACTTTTTTATTAAGGACCACGCCGTTAAATATATTCATTATAACATATTATTAATTAATACAATAATTTTCTTCTACTCAAAACGCATGCACTTTTTTTTACAATTACAATTCACTTAAGTATAATTCAAACCTATAAAAATTACAAATGAATCCCAAAAAAAAAACATATAATTAAATATTCGAAATTCTTCTCTTGCTTGTTTATTTTTTGTTTATTTTTCTTCAAAACAAATATTTTTAAATCAAAAGTTAAATTAACAACAGTATTTTTTCAAATATCTTGCGAAGTAAAAAGGTAAAAAGGAGTTATTTTTCATTTACTTTTAAAAACTTTTTGTGATCTTGCTCATTTTATTTTTATTATTAATTTATATAAGAATATAAGCACTACACCCTATATAAGCTATGAGGGGGAAATGGATAATATTGCCGGCAAGATATCAATGTCCATGTCATTTACTTCATGATAAGATTTATCTCCATTTGCGTCAAAAAAACTTTACACAAAAGTGTAATTTTATTTTGAAATACAGCTGTTTCTTTTCTTTTCGCTTCCTTGCAGCCAACTTCAATTGTAAATGCTCTGTCAAATGTGTGGGTATGAGATAGCTCTGACAGATAAAGCTATAAACAGAATTACCTAAATTTTTATGCCGAATCCGAACGGCGAAGTGAAAAGCTTTTCATAGGAATTTTTTGACACTTGTAGGTTTGCCATTGCCAGCTAAGAGGTGGTGCCGTGTAGATATTTTTTATTTTCTATTTATAGCTTCTGTTTACAGGGTGACAATCGTAAAGTGGCGCACACATTTCAGCAGTTATTTTCAAAAGGACGTACTTCCATTAAGTACAATTAAGTGTTAACATTGCTGAATATATAAGCATTCATTTGAACCCCACCTCATTCAATATAACCTCCTTTAGCCTGAACACATGCCTTCAATCGATCCGGAAATCGTAGGACTGTTCGCCGCAAGACTTCCTGATCAATTTCAGTCCAGGCTTTCTCTAATGAATTTGTCAGCGACTCCAGACTGTGGTGTTGAGATGCACAAGCCTTACTCTCTAAAATACTCCAAATAGAGTAGTCCATTGGATTCAAGTCTGGGGAGTATGGTGGCCATTCTTGAGATGTTATGAATCCAGAAAAATTGTCTTTTATCCATGTTTGCGTTAATTTTACCATGTGGGAAGGTGCAGAATCTTGCTGGAAAGTCCAGTTTTCATTTCCAAATGTATCTTGGGCCCAGGGAAGAACATGTTCATTTAAAATGCTCCGATAAACAACCTGGTCAATTTTAACACCCTCTTCAACGAATATTAGAGGGGTTCTGGCATTAGCGGAAACTCCAGCCCATACCATAACGGAAGCTGGCTGGAACAGTCCTATTTTGTTGCGATGATGATGTTAGCCACATTCGGTCATTTTGCGCATTGAAATGTTGTTCAGCCGTGAAAATTTTTTTCATCTATAAACAAGATATTTTCAACATTTTTTAACACGAAGGAGCGTAGCAACGCCTTGCATCTTTGCAGTCGCAAACTTTTCTTTTTTTTTGTGTCAGATCTTGAGCTTTTCGGAGCTTGTACGGCTTAAGATTAAACTTTGATTTTGCAATGATTCGCACTGTTTCACGGTTTACTCCCACTTCCTTAGCGATTTTTCTCATTGAGCGCCTTGGATTTCGCTTGATTCGTTTACGAATTTTTTTCTGTTAAACCAGTAGTGGCAACTGTTGAAAATTTTCCCCGGTCTCTATCTCCAAAACCCCCTGTTTCATTATATCGAATAATAGCTCGGTCTACCGTACGATTTGACAAATTTAAAGCCTTTGCAATTTGACGGCTACTATAATTTGCCAAATGAAATTTCATAATTTCACGACGAATATTTTCCTTGTCCATTTTTTTTTTTTTTTTATGGAAATTTCAAAAAGTAATAACAAAAATTCAAATGAAATTAAAAGCAAAGCCAATGATGAATGAATTTGCTTTTTTTTTTTTTTTTTTTTTTTTTTTTTAACATAAAGTAACGGTAAATCGCAAAGCTTGCTGCAGAGTATTAAACTTGTGTCACTTTACAATTGTCACCCTGTATAGAGCTTACAGGAGCGTTAATGTTTTTTTTTTTTTCTCTCTACTGACTTCACCTATGTCATATTCAATGCCAGAAAGAGAGAATTTCTTATATGAACTTGCCAACATATTGGCAAATTTGATTAAATTTAAAAGTGAAAACCAGGCTTAAGTTATTCTGTATGCGTGACCACATTATTTGAAAGGAAAGGAATGCTCTGATGAGAAGCACTCAGCTGAGTTAATTAGTGGAATTCTAAACGTTGTCAAAACGCGCAATGGAACTTTGCATACGAAATGTTATATAAATTTCTTAAATATTTTCTGCAATAAATTTTCCCTTTCTTTCTCATTTTTACTAATGCGTCAGTAGCAAGCGAACAATATATGTAAGCATATGTGGAAACTAAATTTTTCCTCAATATGCTAGAGAGAAAGAATCTGGACACCATGGGCTCAGATATCACCTAAGCAGGATGGGTCTGTCCAATGAGACAGAGTGTCGTCTATGTATGGAAGATGACGAGACGACACTTCACATTCTGTGTGAGTGTCCGGCCTTGGCTCGGCTCAGAGGAAGAATCTTTGATTATTCGTTTTTGACGGCTGATCACATGAAATCTTCTTCAACGAAAGATGTCTTGACTTTTATTAGGTCAGCCGAACGTCTTTTGTCATAAAATGGGGAATGGCACAAAAGATCTTTTAGGTCGCAGTGCCTGCCTGGTTGGGCTCCTCTAATACTAATAAATAGAGAAAAAGAAAGAAAGAGAGAGAGAGAGAGGAATTACATTTACTTTCTGTCGTCTTCGTTTTGTTTGACAGACATCATTTTCTCTTTTGATTTAAAGCAAAGAACGAGACCAAACTAACAATTGCTTTTCGTTTGGCTCTGCTCATTTAAACGAACGAAACACGAGGCGATTCAAACAACGAAAAAATCGAATAGACTTCTGATCTGTGTTTGGATTGTGCTCATGAGCGCAACCTCTGTATATAGAATAATAATTAGCAGTAAACGAACGAAACTTACAATACAGCGAAACCAAAGCAAAATAAGTAAAATCAAACTATTAGTGTTTATTGATCATAGAATTCATGCAATAATTTGCTCGTTCATTTTAATATTTCTTCATACACAACAATTTGGTACTAGAAATTTGTATTCTTTGATGTATACTGAGGAAATTATTGTCTGTATATTACTAATCACTAAACGATTAGTTTGTTTAGTGTATTTTGTTTTGGTTTCGTTTTGTACCATAAGGACACACATTATCAGCAAACGATACCATGAAAGTAAAGTCGGATTCTTCGACCGATTGCCGCACTCTCTTCGTTTATTTTTTTATATATATATGAAGTTTTCAGACTCAATTTAACAAAGTGAAAAACTTCACTCGCCTTATGTCCTAAACAGATGTACAGAGTTTTGCATGCAGCTAAATTAGAGTACACTAATTTGTATGGAAATAAACACATGTAAATTTTGCATGCAGCGTAGTGCTGTCGCTCCGCAGTGGCATTGCTGCCAATACATAAAATTTGATTTATTGTAATTCAGCCGCAGCATTACCAAAAATGGAAACTTAATTTTTGTATTTTGTCACTTTATTGATAAACGAATGTCAAATGAAGGAACAATTAATTGGATTTGTAAAAAATTAATTAATTAATTAATTTTTATATGATAAAAAAAAATAAAAAAAAAAAACATTTTATTTCATGTGTGCTTCCCGTCAATAGCACCTATTACATGCGGCATTCCCGCCTAGTCATAAAATTCGTTAACGATTTAAAAAGTTTAAATATGAATCGTAAATTGCTAACAAAATAGTTATTTTTTTATTTTTTCATGTTTATCAACTTCTATTTCAGCAATAAATATTATATTATTAAAATAATTTAAAATAATCGAGGAAAGTTAGCAAACATTGATAGCTCGATGAGAAACAATGTCAAAAAAGTATGCAGATATGCATGCATCACTGCGTGCAGATATTCTGCACATCTGTTTAGGGCATCAAGGAGTTTGCACTCACTAGCATTTGAATGTTTTGTGTATCGCTTAAAGTCAAACAAAACCACTAAAAAATTACGAAAGGTTTTCACTCATTGAATGAAGGAATCGTGTAGTGTTCGGTTTATTTTCGTTCACTGATTTAAAATGGTGTGTCCTTATCATATGTAGTATATTGCGAAATTCCTTAATCTTTCTCACTCTTTCTCAATTTAAATAGTCAATCTATCTTTGAAGATGGAAATTTCATGAACAATTTTGTATAAGGGTACAGCTTTGTATTGATATTGAATAATATCAAAAGCTGTAAAAACTCGTGTTACTGTCTCGGGTGTAGTGCATTGATTTTATAAATATAAAAAATAACTAATTATTTGAAATAAATATTATTTTTTACTACTAATTTTGAAACTTAACCAAATAACTTTTTATTGTTAAAGTAAAAAAATCAAAAAAAGAAAAAGAAATTTATAATTTTTGTTTATTGAAAACCCTTGGCGCTTCATTATATAGGATAGCTTTCGAAAGGCTCTCTTGTAGTTTTGTAAGTACTTTCATTTAGTCCGTTTTGTTTTACCAAAACATGAATTTGTTTTTAGCTTAAAATCTATAAATACCAATATTTATTTATGTTATTTAAATTTTAAACATAAGTTAATAAAAATTACTCGTACGTATAAATAAAGCAACGAATGAAGAATCAATGACACAAATGGATTGTGCACTATTTCATCACAAAATTAACTCTAGATTCTCTTTATTAAAAGTTCAAAATTAGCATTTTATTGAAAAAATTTGTATTATTCGTTAAAATTCATGCATTGCAAAATTATTTATCTGTAATATTTTTTTTAAAGTATTTGCCAATTTTGTAATAAACTATTCTTCACTTTTTTTGCACAGAAAAAACGTGACAAGAAGAAAAAAAAGGAAAGATCAAATTCAATTGACAAATCGCGTTCGACGTAAGTTTTTAAATATAGGAGAAAATATATATATTATATTATTATATTATATATATACATATAATTGTCATAATTTTTCTTATAGTTCACCGGCTCATCATCATCGATCAAAAGGCGGAAATAAAAAAGGCGCTGAACAGCACGAGCGCTCTGAGAAAAGTGATCGCAATTCATCAAAATCTTCAGCAAAGAATCCATTTCGAAGCCGTTCACGTGAGCGATCTGCTGTAACAGCAAAAGCAACCGTTGTTCGTAAACGTGATTCTTCGGCGGATAGTAATCGTCAAAGCAGAGAGCGTCGCGGAAGGGAACGCGTACGTGGCGATCGTGATTATGATCGACGCGATCGAGATGTGCGCCGCAATTCTCGATCACCAAAAGCACTTGAAAAACGTAGTGAACGTCGTAATGATCGTCGTGATGATCGATCTATCGAACGTCGTGATCGGCGTGATGATCGATCGAATGGTCGTGGTGATCGGCGTGATGATCGATCTAACGATCGTCGTGACGATCGTGGTGATCATCGCGATGACCGTTCTGCAAATCGTAATGATAGAAAACATAAACTTTCTGAAGAACGTTATGGTAGGCGACCACAACGCAATGATAGCCCGATTGCTAATTCGGCGAAAAAACGTCGTTTGTCACGTTCCAAATCGAATGAAAGACATGGAAGAGATTTAAAAAATCCACGTTCTCGTAGTCGTAATCGCAAACTAGCGCTACCACAACGTGACAATAAATCTCGTTCACGTTCATTCAGCGAGAAAAAACGCAACCGATCAACTACGCCACCATCGCAGAAACGTGTTGCTGATATTTCTCCTCCTGTTGCCGCTAAGAAAAATCCATTCAATCCTTTTAAAATTTCTGATCCTGTAGTAGCGGTACCAGCACAATTGAAAATAAGCGCAAATCCATTCAAAGTCACACCTGATCTTGAACAAATATCAAAACCACTACAGTCATTGAAAACTTCAACAAAATTAAATGAGCCAGTTGTGCAGCGGTCACCGTCCTCGAGCACATCCCCCAATTCGGATATCGAACGTGATCGCTCCAGAACTCCTTCCCTTACCAAGCAACGTAAGGTCAATAAAGATAAATCACCACCACCTGAAAGATCGACATCATCACGTTCTAACAGAGAACGTAATGAAAGTGCCCACTTAAAAGATAAACAACTACAGAGAAGAGAGCGTTCCCGTGATCGTCAAAGACCAGACGGATCAAAACGGCGTTCACTTTCGCGACATCGATTCCCTCGTGATCATAAATACTCAACTTCACGTGATGTTAAAATACGACAACCTAATATTGAGCCATCGCGGCAATCAAGACGTCGCTCAGGATCACCAATATTAACTTCGCCTCCCCCAAAAATTGATGCTTTACGACGTAAGTCACGCACACCTCCAGGCCGACGTAATATATCACCGAAGAAAGCGACGAAAGACGAAAAAACAAGACGTTCGCAATCTTCTCACAACTCATCGGATTTAAGTTATTCACCGGCACGTCGTGATCCAGAGCGCTATCGAGACATTCTTGATAAAAAGATTGATAAGGAAATGAAACAGGAAAGAGAAAGAGATAATAGTAAACGCCACGAAGATACAAGAGACAACCGCCGTAACGGAAAGGAAAAGGATAGTGAACCTGATCGAGTGAAACCAAAAGATCGTAGTGATGATCGCAGTGACAACAGCCGTCATCGGGATCCTCGCGAAGCAAACAGTAAACGTAGTAGCAAACCGATACCTGTAGTTCGTTTGCAATCACAAAGCGATGACGACAGTGAGAATGGAGCAGATCGACCAGAGAAGGTGGCTGTTGTACTCGATGAATTCCAAGAGACGAAGCGAGAGCGCGAATTGAAAGATTTTGCAATGTTGGAACAACTGAAGACAGGCATTGCTGCCAAAGCTAAGGAAAAAATAAAGACAATTGAGAAGATGGCGGCAACCTCATCCATAGGCATCTGTGGTCCCAACGAAGTAAGTGAAAATGAACCGCATAGGCGACGTATGCGAAATTCGCTAAACGAATTTCTCGCTGCAAACAATGTGGCTGCTGTAATGGCAGCCACAAATACCAATATTAATAACGTTGCAATAACAACGGCTGCTATTTATCCACAGCCGCTGGAGGCACTAACCGAAAGTGATAATAAAAAATCAGATATTAACAAAGTAATAGAAAAAGAGGACAACAAACCGCAGACCGATTGCAAGGCTCCTAATGTGGCAGCAAATGGTCATGCGGATAATAGTCCAACAAAGCCGACAGCAACAGCAATAGCAATTACAGCAAGTGCACATGCAAATGCAAACTCGATTGCGAATGCGAGTGCAATCAACTTTCATGCGAAAGAACAAAAGCAATCGCCGCCTGTAATAATTAGAAAATCTTATCATAGAACTAAAATAAATGTTAATAGTGGTGTTGGTGGTGCTTCTTATTTGTCCTCTTCCACGACGGGTTATTCTCAGTGCTCGTCTACTCTCACTTCTATTAATACAGCAGCAGCAGCGGCGGCGGTGGCTGCAGCGGCCTCTGCCAGTAATTTTAATCGGTCTAGCCGTATTAATAACACTCCACTAATACCTTCCTCACACTATATAAATAATAACCAATTGTTCTTGAGTAAAAGCCACAATCATCATAGCAACCAGCTTATCACGCGTCGCGAGCATCAATATCGTAGCCACCATTTGAGTCTGAATGCTAGTGCTGCTACCAATTCTACTAATAATATCTCTACCACTAATAATTTCTCCACTAACAATAACAATTTACTACTAACTAAAAACAACAATAGCAACTATCATTATCACCACCACCATCATCATCATAATAATTCTGCCACTGCGAATGCTACTGCATCGACTATAACCGATCAGCTATTGATAGCTGCCTCATTGGCAGCGGTGCAAGGTCGTCATCATCACCACCATCATGACCACCTGAGCTCCCATCATAGCTATGCTTCGGCAGCGGCAGCGGCAGCAGCTGCTGCTTCTAGTTTAAGTTATCATCATCATCAAAAACCGAAAATTGTTATTAAGCCATTTAAAATTCATGATCCACAGCCTCTAGTTTCTGCGTTGACCGATAGCACACTCGTCGATACAATCGTTTCTAAGGTATCAACGGCCACTGTAGCAGCGGCGGAGAGTGCAGCACGACGTAGTCGTAGTCGTTCACGTCGTAGTCGAAGCCGTCCACGGCGTGATGGCGGCGGTAGTGGTGGAGGAGGCGATGGCGGGGGAGGCACTACTAGTCGTCGATCGAAAAGTCGTTCACGATCATCGTAAGCCACTCAAAATTCATTCACATGTCTAAATTATATATTAAACTACTTTTCTTTTGTTTCTACGAATGAAGTCACTATTCATCGTCAAGCAGCCATAGCCGCAGCCATAGCCGTAGCCACCGCAGTTCAAGATCACACTCTAGATCGCATTCTTCGCATTCGAGTTGCTCCTCGAGAAGTAGTTCCAGAAGCTCATCAAGGTAGAGCATTCATCAATTCATATGTATATATTTACTATTCTGTACGAATACATTTATTTTCTCTTTTTCATGGTTGTGCAGCAGTAGCTCCAATTCTTCACGCACTGGTTCACGCTCACCATCGATTCCAAGACGACGTGGTTCACCAAGTTTTCTTGATCGTCGTCGCATAACAAGGTACATTATACAATAATACCAAACATACAAGGGTAAAAGATGCGTTCCACATTCAGAAATGCTCAAAAGGAATAACACGAAGCAGCAAATGCAAAATAGAACCACGGATTTGATTGCATTTGTTGTATTAGTGATATTTATCATTATTTTTATAATATTATTATTATTTACAAATTTTATTTGTAATATGATTTTTATTTAATTTTCATTTCGTTTAATTTTTTTGTAGCAAAACTGCACCACGTGAACAACGCAGACGTTGAATTTTATGTTTTAATTGCGATATACATTTTCTTCTTTTTTAAATTTTTATGTTAATTTTACAATTAAAACTTAATGATTTCGCAACACACAATTACATTTATATGTATATTCTGAATTTGATTTGAGGACAAAATGGAAGCCTCGGCATTTTAACCTACCTTCACGTCAAAGTAGTTAAAAACAAAAACCCAACAATTCGATCCCATCTTTAGCGCTCCAACATAACATCAAATTGCAATATTTTTACTTTAATTTTGATTTTATTTGAATGTAATTTACGTAATGAATTGCAATTTACACCTAAATAATGTATTAAAATTATTGTATGTATGTATTTGTATTTCTCTTTTAATTTAATTTGGAATAAATTCGATTCGTAGCGCTATAATTTTATCAATATAAATTTCGTTCTAGTTTCGAAACATTTCAAAAGGTTTTTCTTTTTTTTTTTTGTGTACACTTTTAATTTTGGTAAGAAATCTCTCTTAATTTGTATAAAAAACGCTAAAATTGAATTTTTAATGAATTTCGAAATTTTCCTCCTTGCAAATTAAAGCGCACGCAAACGTCCGATACCATATCATCGGAAAACGCCATCGGATGCTTCAAGCTACTGTTCCAGCTGCTATAGCTACGGCGGAGGCGGCGATAGCGATAGTTCTGTACATTCACCATCACGATCACCGACGCGCTGCACTCGCAGTCCATCAACAACAGCATTTTGAGTTCTAAGAAAAAGCTTATTTAAAGTATTCAAAAAGAATATTTCTTAATTCACCTATAACCATATATGGAGTCTAGTCTTTTAACTCGTCCAAAACCAAAGTATTTTCTAGTCAGCTGATATACTCGTATTCTAGTCTTTTAGTTACTAAAAACAAAAACAACCACTTGTTGATATTATTGATATTTGATGTTCAGCTTTATTTTTGAAGATACAATATTGTGTACCTAGTCATCCTTTTATTTTGCTAATTTTCTTGTTTAGCACAATTCACTGTTTTGTTTCTTCTTTCTTCGTTTTATAATTCCCTAAAGGATTATTATATATGTGGATTAAATTAAGCATAAGATTCAATATTAAATAATAAAATAAATTTATTTGTTGCAATTTGAAAATGTTGTTTTCATATTGTGTTGTTTTCATATACAAGTTTAAATGTTATGAATGTTAATAGCGATTTGAGAACATTAATCAGTTGGGGAATCAGTTGGTATCGGGTTGTTTAAGGCTTCTAATGGCTGCTGGTCATTCGGAACTTACTTGGATACATTCATACAATGCATGAGCAGAAACTGAGGGCCAACGCATATGAATGTATGGGTATCAAAAAGAGCATGAATATAAACTGAGGGTTTTCCAGGAATCTTGACAAGATGATGCCCCACAGTTGATTATGAATCATCGTTGCTATCTTGCTTTTTCTTATGGGAACTGTATTTAAAAGTAGTAGTATTACCTGTGAAAATCCTCTGTTTATATTCCTTTACTCATTGATGGATATTAAGATTTATCGGGGGGACGAGACTCCATTTCAAGCATGCGGTCCATATTGTGGATGCTGGCCGCAGAGTTGCATTACTTTGGACGCTACATATAAATCATCTAAAATTTAAAAAGCAACTTTTATAAAATGAAACTTCGATTGAAATCAACTAAACATTTATTTTTAAATTCACTTTTATTAATTTAACATTTATTTTACAAAAACTGTAAAGAAGAAATTGCGTGTGTATTAGAATTACAGTCTCAGTTATAAAAATGCCAAATTAAATACGACAACAACACCATTTAAACCCACAAAATATTAAACCAATCGATTGAAAAATCATCACATTTACAACTTTAACATTTCAAAAATCTTTACAAAATAAATTTCTATTTCGATTCAGCAGTATCAGTGCCCGAACGCGCTATTTTCTCTTGCATACGCCGACGTCTACGTGCAATATACACAACCCAAATGAAGGATACAATGCTCATGGTGATAGTGCGTAGCTGCGGTGATAAAAAGAAAATGCATATACACAATGATTTAAATAAACAATGATTTCACTTTTAAGTAACAGATTTCGAACACAACCACATACCATTGGTGGTACAAAAGCCATATTTATATATACCGCTGCTGATAAATATTGCCAATTTGCCTTAAGTAATGGCCAGTAAAGTTTCTTCAAATTAGCAACGGAAACTTCGTGAGAATTTAACTACAAATATGTATACAAGTGTAAGTTAGAATTAAGTTAATACGCCGGTTGTTCAATTATAATTTACCTCGAATCTCGAAAGGAAATAGAGTGACAGCAATTGATAGAATGGCGCAAAAACCAAACGTTCGGTCAAGAATTGAAAGAATCTACGGAATTTCATGTCGTGTTTGAATAGACGTTCCACTGTTTGATAGAAGTAGTGAGGCACACTGCCACCGAAAATGAGGCTACAATAAAAAAAAAGGAAAAAATGTATTGTGTTTGTACGAAGTTTAGTTAAGCCGCGTTTAACTTTTCAAAATTTTTTTTCTCGTAAAACTGCTCAAAAGTAAAAATTTCATTTAGAAAGTTGGGTACTCGAGAGTTTTTAAGATTATATTGTACGTTTGCTGTAAGTAGAGCTGGGCAGTAATGATGACGATTACATATTGATTACTGTAATCAAAAAAGAAGAAGTATGATTACGATTACAGTAATCAAAACGTAATCGTAATCCGTACTGCCCAGCTGTGGCTCTAAAACTGTCATAATGAAAAAAAAAAAATCCAATTAAGTAAGAGAATTAAGGGAATAATTGTTTAATGCTTTTCCTTGCGTAAAAAAGGGGAAAAAAAAAAATAATGGCATTTTATGGGCTCTCCTCGTGGGAAGAGTATATATCGTTATTACGTTATAAGGAGTGCTAGCTCATTGAAAACTTTAAATGCGATTTTAGCAAGTTTTGTTTTTTCGACTTATGACGGTCTTGCAGAAACGAGCGATATCTATAAATTTCGATTCTGGAAATAATTTCTTATACATCTTCATCGTTTAATTGCCATCGAAGTTATGCCCCACTGTACATTAAAAGAAACAAGCATACAAACATATTATGTAAAACTTAGATTCTTTCTTAACGTTTAATGACAGTAGCACAATCTTAAAGTAAATAAAAATAGATTTGATAAAGCAATCATGATAAGCTAAAAACATGGTCATGGTGTTATTTATATTTATATATATATAAGAACTCTACCGGTATTTGAATATTTTAATAATCTTATTGAAAATGCAAATGAAATGTAAATTTACTAGACTTTGACTATCAAAATTCTAGTTATATATTTTGGTTCCATACTTACCCAAACAATCCATACGCGAAAATACTCTCATGACTGATTTTCTTTTGACCAGAAATGCGCTGTGATGTGTAATTTGCTGAAGCTGCCAAGATTGAACTGAAGGGTGAAAGTAATAAATGCGTATTATAGAAATGCGTGTATGGTTTTAAAAGATTTTACCTTGTTATAGATTTAGTGCGTACTGGATGATTAAACAATTGTTCTAGGTAGACACCCAACAGGGAATATATTGGCTTAGATAACGACATATTAAATTTTTATAATTACTTTAAAAGATACACGAAACTGCAATGGTAAATTTAAGAGTTTATTAATATCTATTATTTTCGTCAATCGTACAAAGTACAAGCTGGTACAAAGTGCAAGCGAAATAATATACCAATATATTGTAAATGCGCTAATGTAATACTTCTTCTTTATTGAATGTTTATTTTAATTTTGTGAAAAGAGAACTAACTTGTAACTCCCTTGTACTTACAAGTACCTACACCTATTATTTACTTTATTTATTTCATTGAGCTCACCTTCCTTCTACCGTTGCTATTTTGGAATGTAATGAAGTAGTAAACATTAATGATATTGAAGCGCAAGCAGGGCTGCATTTGGTTGAAGTACATGCTAATGAGTTTTGTAGAGCTCTCTACGTCCATTAAATTCTAGACAATCTGTTGGCAATATTTTTTTAGTTATAAATTTTTCAAATGTTCTCAGGTAAAAGAAAAATATTCACTGAATATAAGTATATGCGGTTGTCATTCCAGCATTACTTTTAACCCAATAAGTAGTTAGTCAACCGACTTTTAGCAGTATGATTTTCGAACCCATAACAATAATTTGAGATTCATAACAATGATTGTTATTATGTGACCCCATTGACTTCATTTGGAGGATATCTTTGACTAGCCGCCTTCTACAAATCTTTTAAAGCTGCACAAGCTTATCAGCCGATCAAGTTTTACATTTCCTTATCTTCCCTTTCACGCGGCTGATTGGATGAATTTGATAAGGTGTTGGTATGAGCCAAGAACTCAATAAGTGAGTGGGAACTCTTTTGTGGTATCAATCCTCAGTTGATCGTTGGTGTAAGTGGTTTTCGGACCTTATGTGAAGATTTTATCCTTCGCTAGAGATTTAACAAGCTTTTTAATTCGTTCCTGTATATTTCAGATAGTTCACGGAGTCTAAAAATCACTATGGCAATCTCAACATCGAGAGACAGATGTTTATACAGATAATTATTATTATTTGCTCTTCAACTTACTTTCTATTGCCTTTTAAAAATCTGCTTTGGTTTGCAATCCCAATTCAAACTATAGTACCTTCAATTCGATTCGGTCCATCTCCAGTTGACTTAAGTTTAACCAAATAAATTCGTTATACTCTTCCTATCAACCTTACATATCTAACAGCTCTGTTCTTACAATATCTCCATCTGGCTACAACTACAAAAAAGAAAAAACAAAAAAAAAAAAAAAACACTCCGCTTTGCAGCTGTCACAACTAGCGAAATTAGAAAATATTTTATCAATGAATTATTGTTTTTCATATGCATTGAACATAAAAATCGTAAAAGTAAAATAGAAAAGAGTTCACATTAAACAGTTACTAAATGGAAAAGCCTGTGAAATAGTAATTCAGAGATATTTGATCTGAACAACAATTGGAAGATAATTAAATGATTGTGGGGGTGAGTAATCGCGTGGTAGCATCCCAAATCAAAACATTTGGCAGAAAGTATTCAATTGTTTGGTTTTCTATTTTAAAACAGTTTTAATATTAAGCATCAGCACAACAATAAAAATAGCCATTATCTCAACGTCTCGCCTCCTGCCATGTATTGTCTTCAGATCCTACTCCCAGTGTTGCTTATTCCAAAGCCCACAAATCCCGCATTAATGGAAACACATATCATGTTCATCGTCCTCTATATAATTGGATTCTTCTTGGAACGCAAACCATGCACAATATGCAGTTTAGTGTTTTTGACGGCAGTATTTTTGATATGTTACAGTGGTGTAGGGAACTGCATATTCTGGGGTAATTGCGAGGGTCATCAATGCGAAAACGGATAGAAACACACGAGTATACACCCCAGCAAATGTAGCAAATGTCCACAGCTTTAGACAATTCAGATAAGTTCATCATCATCAACACAATCACCGCAGTCGATCTAGCAAAAGGTTCGTGGGTAATTATGAAAGGCTGTTGGAAGTTGGATATTAAGTGAAAATTATTTAAAGACGTTGCGAATGCGACTAACGAACGAACGACAAATATATAGCCTTACGTTATTCTAAATAGCTTTTATCAATTTTTCTCCGTTTAATGTTATTTGGAGCATATTATGGGCGTTCAAGCAGAAATTAAATTAATTTTGTCGATTGGGTCCATTAATGTGTATATACATATATGAACTCGCAGATCTAAGGTGAAGCTTTAACACAAAAACATGGATTCCCAGAACAATCATGCATTTTTTCAAAAATTGTTTTAATGCCTCCACAATAACCAGGTTACAATATATGCAGTCATTAGCAGATCGAAGGGGGTCTTAAAAATAAAACCTTCTCTTGTACCTGGTACTGGATATACATATATAAAAAATGTTCTTAATGACTTCTGTTTGAACGCTCACGATATCATATCTAGATATGTAAAAAGACATTATGCACAATTGTAGAAATAGGAATGAAAAAATAAGCTAATTTAGCCCATATCTAAATAATAAAAAAAAAGCATTTGATATGGTGCCAACTGTGTTCTCCTTTTGATAGTGCGGCAAAAACAAAAATGTTTAAATTGTAAAAAACAAAGAAAAAACTTTGTCAATATTGTGAAATTTGTTTTTGAGATTATAATGTACTATTTTACTATCTATACTAGCTATTTATTTTCATCTTCACTTTGTTTCTTTAAACTATTATTTCTCTTTTAATACTATTTTTTAAGATAAACTATAAATTATTTTTTGCAACCAGTTGTAAACATAATCGAAAAATTATACAAAGTTGTGCAAATTGTGCTATATTATATGAAACTATAAATATAACAGCTGAATCAGATTTTTAAGCCTCTTTAGCGGAAAAATTATAAAATATTTTTAAAGTAATAATCTTGTGAAAAAAAACTAAATGCATAAATTTGGTTGTTCTTTTTTTATACGTACAAATATCTTTGTTCTTAGACATTAAAGCATAAATGTTTTTTCTTTTAAATTATTTGTAAATAATGAATAATTGAAATTTTAAATTAGAAATAAGTTAAATTTTTAAATATAAATTAATTTGTAAAATTGGATGTGAATGATTAATGTTTTAATTGAATTAAGTCGTATAAACAGGTGCATTCAGCTTGAAGCATTATAATTATAGCTGTTCACAAGCATGCATGAACGCCTGTTTGAAAGAGAGATGGTTTGACAAAATCGTGGCGTTGAATATGGACGACCCCTTATCATTGTGTTAAGTCATAACTAAATAGTTGTAACCATATATACATACTATCCCAAGCAGTACTTCTTTTAATTCGAAGTTCTCTCTGAATTATTTATAAGAAAAGTTTTGTGTTTGTTTGGCATAAGAGGACATTCAAGCTGAGTTTATAAACCCAGGCAACCTGAAAAGAAGGGCCGCATTTAGAATTCCGAGGCTCTAGGGCCAACATTTGGTGGAAGCTCCTAAAATTTTTCTACGTAAAATCAAGTAAAACCACCTGCTTATGCACAAAATATTAAAAACTTTATTCTTGCAAAGCGTTTTGTCCACTTACAATTGCTTTGTATTTTTATGTAAAAAAGGCTTTGCGCGATTTCTTAATTGCGTAAATTTTAACAATATATACAAGCATTTTGCTTATATAGGTATCACGTTCACTTGCCCGAAATATCTACATTCTTCTCAATGACTACTAATAAGTAATATTCCGTATTCACACACAAATTTTCATTGTCATGCTATGGCTCCTCAGTTACGTCGTTTTAACAATTCGTATTGTACATGGTAGATGCTACCAACATTAATCCAAGCCTACCCATATTTGTTTTACAGAATACCATTGGCAAATAATATTTCCACACCAAATCTTAGTACCATACCATAAATGGTTCTTGAGAAATGAGATTTTTAAAAATAAACTGCTTTTGTAGAAGTGCTGTACAAAATAGGGTTCTTATGAAATTTATTTTTTCTATATACAGGCAACTTTATAGAATACTCGTTCAACCTAGACGTGCACCACTTTTATAGGAAACTAAATGAGGTCAAAATTATTGCCTGAAGGTGAAAACCCAAATAAAAAAAAAAAATTGACGTACACAACTTTTGCACGCAAGGGCTCATATCGTCACATCATTTTAACCTTATAAGATGGCACATTCAGCACAATTTCTTTTAAATTGGTATTTCTCGAGCTAAACGATTACAAACTCTTTCTCATCGGAGACACATGGAGATGCAGGCATAACAAACTTTCAATATCCAATTACTTTAGATATGTAACTTCCAATTGCTCAAGTTTTGTTATTAATGAATTAGACAAGACTTATTTTTATTTTGGTTTTATGTTGTTCTTTCTTATATATAAATTTTACTTACATTTTTCAAATTCTAAAGACTACAAAAGAAAGCAAATCAAGAATAGAAACTATAAATAAATGTACAATTAAACATTTAATTTATTTACAAATTTTTAAATTTTATTTCTTAAAATGTTTATCAAATTTCTAATTTTAATTAAAACAATAAAATAGTAAGAGACGTTGATACAATATTTTCACATAAATATGTTGGTATACATTCCTCGGATAAATAAAAGGCCAAAAATAATTCAATGTGTGTTAGTGTGTGTGTGTTTGTGTGTTTCCCCAATTCAACTGATTACGAGAGAGAGAGAGATGAAGTTTCTATATAGATATTTAATTACAGTTTCACAGTTACAGTTGTAGTAGCAGATGCACGACAGAACGAACCCAGAATCTAAACATTTTTGGCGTTTCGGCTGCTTCAATATTCAATAATACAAAAATACATTAAAATAATAATAATAATAAAATAGAAGAGATTTAATTTTGAAGCAGCTGCAATCACAGGCTCAATGCTTAAACGGAACGAGGTTGAACAACTATGGATACAGAAGAAGAAAAATTATTATTGATATGAAATATTCTAAAGTTTGCAGTGTTTTGTTACACTCCCTCCCTGCCTCATACTTACAGTGTGGTCTCTCCGACTCAGACGAAGAGGGCAATTCTCGTTCAGCTTGTGGCTGCATCATAGGCACTGGAATGCGCACGGGCTGAGCCAAGCTACGTCCAAAAGCGGCGCGTCCGAACTGCATCAGTTGTGATAGACCATCAGCCATAGGTGGGGTCATTGTGTCACGTGGCTGTTCAGGCAAAGGCTGTAAAATGAGGCGTTGTGGTAGCACCTGTTCGATGCGTGTAACTTCTTCAGATTGTGGTTCTGTTTGCTGCGATTGTTGTTGTGGTTGCTCACGCTGGGCTTGTTCACGTTGAGCTTGCTCACGTTGGGCCTGTTCACGTTGGGCCTGTTCACGTTGGGCCTGTTCACGTTGGGCCTGTTCACGCTGGGCCTGTTCACGTTGGGCCTGTTCACGTTGAGCCTGTTCACGTTGGGCCTGTTCACGTAGAGCCTGTTCACGTTGAGCCTGTTCACGTTGGGGTTGTTCACGCTGCGCTTGTTCTCGTTCGTTCGATGCATGTGTTTCCGTATCGTCTTCTTCGCTATTGTTATTGATCTCTGCAAAGTCAGCAGCTTCTTCAGCGGCAAGACGGCGGAATTCCTCGCTAATGCGATCCTCAGCCATTCGCTGGATGTTGCGCAAGTCGTCAGGGGTTATGCCTGCGCGTTGTAAAGCCACACCTAAAGGCAAACGCTGAATCTAGAATAAAATATAAAATATGTTTTTATGTAAATTGAAAGTCGTTATCACTTTACAAACCGTCTGCTCACTTACTTGGAATTGTGGTAATTCTTGGTGTTGAGCTGGGATCTGCATTGGGATATCATCGGCAACATGAATCTCTCTGAATGGTACTTGTTGAACATGAATGCGCACAGTCTGTTGTTGTGGCTGCTCTTGTTCTAACATATTATGGGATTCGGGATGTGGTGCTTGCATTACTTGTGGTGGCATTGGTGGACGGAATGGTAAATGCTGGAATGGTGGTGGCATTTCACGGATCATGCTCTGTGGTTGTTGTTGATGTTGCATTTGTTGCATTGGTTGCATCATTGGTGGCATCATGCGTTGTGGCATATGGGTGAGTGGGAAACGTTGTGGAATTTGACCGAATGGAATGGGAATGCGTTGATATGGAATGAACATGGGACGAATGGGTTCGGTATCTTCATCGTTTTCCTCCTCCTGTTCACGATTATTATTTCTCATAGTATCGCGTGGATCCTGCTCATTCTTATTTTCATTGCCACTTTCACAATAGATTGAAATGCGTTCACCAGTGATGCGTGCCTTCTTGGGATCGGTGGTAAGATTCATTCCAAATGGTAAGGTAACAGTTTTCGATGGTGAGTCAACAAATTCTTCAGCATGTTTGCGTTCAACGACACAATTCATGCGAGATCTTTGAGAAATGGGAGAAGGATATTAGTAAGTAAAGATAATTATTATTATTAAGTAAAATAATGCCATTAAAATTGTGAACGCACCATTTCGTGCTGTTACACAGTTACACAGTTTTTTTGTAATTAAATCAGAGAGTTCAAAATAAGTGAATAATATGAAACAAATTTCATAGTTTATGAACTGTTGGCAGTTGCAAATTTTAGGAAGTTCGAAGGTCTGAATTGAATTTTTTTTTTTTAAATTCCTCTTATTTTTATATACATTTTTAATCTTTCAAGAGCATGCGAATATTCCAAAAGAAACACTTATTTTACAACCCTCAGTAATTATGGAATATTTCAACATAAAAAAATAAAAATGAATTTACTTCTTATTATTTTGCAATAACGCTGCAGCCAAATCACTCAAGTCCAATTCGAGTGGCATTTTCCCTGGGTAGTTTTTCATTACTTCTGCTTCTTCATTTTCTGAATAGTTATTATCATTTTCATTGCTTTCCTCTTCGGCAGATGCTGGTGAACTTTGTTGTTTCTTGATTTCAACCTTTCTTACTGCTTCTTCTTTGTCTAAATTTTGCAGGTCCATTTCGTCAGCATTTTCTTTGCCCAAAAGTGCTTCAGCACGTGGCAGTTCCTGGAAATGAGCAAAGGTTGAAAAGTTTTTAGTGAAATTATTACCATAAATATTACAAATTATAGTTAACTACACTTAATATTTAAATTTTTTCAACTACAATAATCTACAATCTAATCTAATTGCCAGTCCAATATTATTATCGCATTATCAAAATCACTTAACTGGGAAATTAATCATAATTGTAATCCAAATATAGGAAATGTATAAAAACCCAAACTGCGAACTGAATTCACAAATTTATTTGAAGCACTTTGAGAGAAAAAGATGAGCTTCATTGCTTCATAATCATAATTGAATTTAAAACAAAAAAAGAAACGCCTTTTCATGCAACGTAACCATTGGAATTTTTTTTTATTTTTTCCATATTTTTTCCAATGTTTCATTTCTTCATCAATGTTAGCAACAACAAATATTGTAACAGCAATAACATCAACATAAGAGTAAAGAAACAACAAAATAAAAATGCATTTCCTAGTTAATACATATTGCAACAATTTTAGAGTCCATGATATTTTGTTAGTTATGCAATGCAATAACGTAAGAAGACGAAAAGCGTTTAAATGCAACTTCTTCATTTAAGCGTGGGCTGTATACATGCATACACGTAAGTAGTTTTTGTTTTACCTTTATACATGGAGAAAAAAGGTTTTACATCATCATCAATAGCATCCAACATCGACAGCAGCTTTTTCATATCTTTATCTGCGTGTATGTACATATGTTCATAGTATATGCTGATGTTGCTGTTGTTAATTTAGCCAACATGCAACATAGTGGTAATGTCGCTGTTGTGATGCTATGTAATAGCAACTGTTACTAATGTAGTTAACATTTTTGTTAGCTACAAACATTCGTTCAAAGACAATACTCGTATACATGCATACATATGTATGTTTGTACATATGTTGGTAGATTTTAGAGTGCATTACCTAAAGCTTTGGTTAACAAAATGAGAAAGTTTATTGACTTTACTGTTTTTGGGTTTATTGCCTTTTCCAACTTTAAGGTATTTCGTAAAAGCAAAAACAGAAAATAAAAGCTATGTAATTTCATATAAGTATATTCACATTAACTCAATAGGTATAAAAAAATATTGTTTTTAGGTTATGAAAATGTTATTAGATTTTTGCATCTTAAAATTATAAGAAAAATATGAAATAAATATAAAAATACTACTACGCTGTTATATTTATGATTATGTTATGTAATAAAAATAAATTAAGCTGTATTTTTTTTTTTATTATTCTCATTTACTTAAGTACTGAGTTGGGTAATTAAAAAAAAAAGCGTTTACTAAACCTTTGCTATTCAACTTGCCATTTTAAATTCAAAATTGAATGTTTCCTTAATTTAAAAAGTTTTTATTCATTAATAAATTATGATTTGAATTGTTTGATCACACACGATAAAAATCACAATAATTAATTCTAATAACAAATTACACAACAATTTTTTTGCAACAGAGTAATTGATGTGTAATTCTAGAAATGCATATACTTACCCAATTATTAAGATGGCATGACTTCTCTGATCTTTACTATTTTTTTTAGCAAAAACGCTCAGCACAATATCCTTTTTTAATATTATAATACGATTACTCTGTTGCAAGGAAATGGCTTTTATTTATTGGACTGTGTAATTAGGTATATAAAATACCAATTCATAAAAAAAATGGAAATAAGTTTTTTGTGATTTTTCTTGACAGTTTTTGTTGTTAGTTTCAAAAATTAAACAAGCCCCTGCTAGTATTTTCAAAAATTTTCTTTAGTTAGTTACTATTTGGAAATTAACAGAAGAAATTTTTGTTTGTCATCTTTCTACCAACTCTATTTGGTTGCAAAATAAACATTAATACCTTTGAAGAGTCATTTGTTTACAAATATTGGAAGATACTTAGACCTATAGTAACTTAAGTTACACTGGAAATTCAAAGAAAATCAGCATTCTCAAGAGGGATAAAAATTAAATTACAAAACCCAATTTAAATTCATAAGCTTTTACAAATTTCTCATATTGAGTAGACAGCACATTAATCCGTCATTCTGCCCTTAAAACAATTCATCACAATATCAGGCAACAGTCTAGATAAAAATCTATTTAATTTTAATTCAATATGTAGAAGTGATTATTGTAAATTCGCTAACTTGCAAGTAAATTACAAAAATGTGAGTTGTTTTCAATAATGCATGTTATTTCAATTACATGCGCATGATTTTAAAATTGTGATTGAAACAAATCAATCATTTTACTGAAGTTAATTAAAAAGAAAAAATTACATAAAAGCATTTGATAGCTTTAATCTACACTATGAAAAAAAATGTATTTTATATAACAAATCTCGATATAAGAAAACCACATGATAAACATTCCCAAAATTTAAGTTAAATATTAAATCAAACTCGAATGTATGAATAAATTAATAAATTTGTATAATCACATTACATAATAAACTTATAAAAATTTCGATAAAAAGTGAATTTATTTACATAAAATTTCACTTTACCTTTTTTATAATGAAAACAAACTGAAAGTTTGTTGTTAGTTTTTTTATAAAAGATATTGCAAAATTGCTAAAGTAGATATTCAAATCCGCAAAATATGATTTAGGAAGAAAAAATTGATTAATTATGTAATATACGAAGCACTTCTTTTTATGGAAATTTACCAAAAATAACATAACCTCAAATATCGATATTATAGTATTAACAAACAAAAAATGTATTTTAGTGATACATTGTCATTGACTAAAATAATGAATGAGTGAGCGAGGCCAGCTCAGTGGTCTGGAGTCCCAGGTGCCTCAGATTCGATTCCCAGACGGGGATTAAGGGGATTAATTGAGTTAAAATAAATTGGTTTAAAATAAAAACGTAAATATTAAAAAACTTCTAGAAGTTAAAAGTGTTTGTTATAAATATAATTATTTCAATGCTTGTATTAATTTCAAAAGCGTTCAAACTTAAAAATAATAAACCACAAAATGTAAATAAAAACTAAATACAAAACAAGAAATAAAACCTGTTTTGAGAAAAAGTGAGCGGTTGAATAATTTAAAAATTTTGTTTTGTTAAAATCTTTTATTTGTGTAAATAAATTAAAAAAACCAAGAGTGCAATAAATAAAATGAATAGTAAAACAGAAATATTGAAAAAATCTTAAAAATATACACAAAAAAGTAGGAGTTCTTGTTATTTAAACGAAAAATTTCGATGACCTCAATACTAAAGCTGGTTAAATTAACAGTGTTAGAAAAAAATAAATAATAATAATTCCTGTCATAAATACACATAGTTGCATTTGAGCAGATGACACTGCTAGAAAACCAAGGAGATTTAAATCACATGTTAGGTATAGTTTTGAATTCAATACAACCAAGCAGATTTATAATTCAGGCGTCAAAAAACTGCTCTCTGTAGAGCCTCAAATGGAAAATGATGCAAAAGATAAGACTTAAGCATATATATTCAACGTAATCAGAACTATAATTCAACTTACAAAAACTTATATCAGTAAAATGGTCAAATGGTCTGTTTTTGACTAATTTCATTTTTGAAAAAAATTTTGAGTACTATAATTTTTGATCACTATTATCTTTTGAAAATATTATGTGCTACAAAAGTTGATCCTCTAAAAACTTGCTAGTTTTCTTGTAGTAATCTAACGGATGCCAGTTTAGCGGATGCGAATGGTACAAGCTAGCATTTATGAATACGAAGGCGAATATGGAATTCCATATTATATTTATACCCAAATTCTTTAAGAAAATATTTGTTTCCTTTTTTTTTTTGATAAAAACGAATTAAAAATGCATAATGCCTGGTTTTCACTATGTCAAATTTAATCAAATTTGCCAGCATGTTGTCAAATTTCCTTTGTCTCTTTGATGGCAAATATGACATAGTGAAAACCAACCATAAGAAACTGAGCACATATCGCTCATTTACTAAAAGACTGTCATAACTCAAACAACGCAACAACAATTTTCAGAAAACGCGCTTATAGTTTTCAATTTACTCCCACTTTGCAGAAAAAAGAAGAAATCTTATAATTCTCACGCGGAGAGTATACAAGATATTAATATGAAATTTTTACACAATATGAAACGTGATATAATAAATAATTCTGCATCATTAACTCAAAAATCGTGTTTTTTGACTTATGACAGTCTTTTAGTAAATGAGCGATATGTTCACAAACGTAATATATGAGTGCAGTTTGCACAATTTAAACATTCGTTATACATTTGGAAAAAAAAAATGTTAAAGCAGATGTGAATGTCAAATTTATGCCATTCATCCATTAGAGAATGCGAATACAGATATCTGTTTCTTGAAATACCGTATCAATCAGGTATAGTGTATAAATAAAGGATTTTTTTTATGAATAGTTGTATTATTTAATATTTTCACAAAAAATTGAGATTTTATTTTTGAACATCCACCATTTTGTGTTGAATTACTATATAATATAATTTTGTAACCCTTCCACCACTTAATTATTGCTGGTTTTTTTTTTTTGTTGAACCAAATTGGAACTGGAAAGGTCACCACGAAACAACTTTTTCCAGAAATGGTCAGATGGAATCGTAATATTTTTATATACAATCTATTGTATAACTTGTTGGAATATACATTAGAGTGGTCCTCAATTTTTAAGTATGGAATATTTTTCCATACGCCCACTAATTTTGTTCCTTTATTCTAATAATGTAAACTGTAAAAGTTTCAGACAAAAATATTTATATTTAAACGTGCCTTCTCGGCTTTAAAAAATGTGATATGTATGTATGTAATATGCTGCTTATTTATTTAAATTATTATTTTTATTATTATATATATTGGTTTTTCCATCTATTATACCCTACTAACAATTACTGGAAAAAAATCTGAGATAAGAATTATTATGAACTTTTGGTGGATTTTTTACCTTACCGACTGGACTATTTGATAATACGGGAGTGTTTTTCACATATAAACTTTGAGTCCGAGGAGGCACGTTTAAATTTAAATATTTTTGCCTGAAAGTTTCACAGTTTACATTTTTCACATAAAGGAACAAAATTAGGGGGCGTAGAGTAAAAACAATATATAAAAATTTTCCCCATATGCCTAAGAACCACTCTAATATACATATGTACATATATATATGTATTTATTAATAGACAAAATATTTAAGGTTGTAGAAAAAAAAAAACAATACCAAAAATCACATCATTTTCAGCTTTGCTATTGAGTATGACTCCTTAAGACAGCCAGGGAAACCTAAATCAAAAGCGAGTCATTAAAATTACACCTGGTAAGAATAATTTGTACGTGTTTTTAATGACCTCAGATATGTTTGAATATTTTAAATATAAGCAGAGAAAATCTTTTAAAAACTTTCTACATTCTACGCAGTAAATTGCTGATTTTTTCAAAAATCTCATTACCAAACTTCTATTAACTTTAATTGATAAATACAGACAAATGTTTTGCTTTTTACTTACGACATTTATGTAACTTATATTCTTTAAAAAATAAACCTTTCACAAAATAAACGAACAAATTAAAAAGGTTACTTGAACTAAAAACCCAAAATATAGATACAAATACGAAAAACTCAACTAACTTGTCTCAAAAAAGTTTAACCCTAACCTACTTAACTGCTCATTGTAACAGCTGAAAAATAAAATAATAACATGGATATGCACGTTAATTACAGATTAAAAATAAAAAAAATATAAATATACATATAATAATACCTATACATGTAGATAAATGACCGTAGATTTGGTTTTTATTATTTAAAAGGGGTATAACTACTTACATATACATACGTATGCACATAAATCATGAGCTTCAATACAGATATAGATAATTTTTGCCCAATTATAGTTAAAAAAAAATGTTTAAAGCATCACGTCCGGACGAATAAAATCAAAAACACATGTTCCTCATTTGTAAATTAAAATAACAAAAAACTTTAATAACAAAAATTACATTTTGATAATGAGCGCAGTTCTTTTTTGTTTGTAAAACAATTAAACTACGCATGCATAGATAATTATCTTTTGTATCTATGAAATTATAAGAAACTAAATTTTACGCATTAACCATGCTATATTACATGTCGCAAGTTGACATAAATTAGATTAGTTACTTCACACAAGAACTGCTTTTTCTGGCTTTTGTATATATGTATTAAAGTAAAGTTCAAGATCATGTCGAAAGACTCGTACCTTTTTATGTATATTTTACTTTTTAATTAACATCAGTAAGATCAGGTTTTTGTACTTTGCATACAGCATCTTCTTTTAATAATGGAATTGAAAGAAACTTTTTTTTTACATTTTTTACTGGTAAGTATACAAGTATTTTCATTTAAAAGCCAAGCCGCAAATATATCACTTTATATTTGACAAACAAAAATTTCCGCTAAAATCTTTTTGGCATATGCTAATGAATGTGGCGGTTGTGAATGAGTCATGCAATGGTTTCGTCTGAAAACTTTCAACTTAATTTTTGAAAAACAAATGTGTGTGTATGATAAATATTTTAAACTTAAGTAATTCTAAGAACGCTAAATAATAAAAATTAATGTTTTTAAAAATAATAAAAAATAAGACAAAATTGTATAAATATGTTCATATGTGTCAGATTTGTTTGAAACTGAATGATAAGGAATATGTACCAACAATTTTTGAACACCTGTTTTCTCGTACATTTATTGTTATACATAATATTCACCTTTTTCTTTAAAATTGTGAAAAATGATGTCCCATATACGTTTTTTTCTGATCACTACATAGTCTCTCAAACCCTAGTCCTTGCTTTTAGATACTTTGATAAATGTTTACTTTCCGTTACAGAATAATTGTAAACTCTACAAGAAATAACTAGAAAAAGTTAACGATATTTGGCAAGTTTACCTTATAAATATTGCTTCAAATGTTAAACATATGACTCGTGGTTAACTTTATTGTTATGACCAATTAGTAAGATGATGCTAAACATACATATTTGCATTTCGAGATTATTGAGAAAAACATTTACATAACTATTGCGTATTTTTAGCATATTGTTGAGTAAGCATATTTTACCTTCAATGTTTATAAGGAAATTGTTAAAAAAAAAAATACCTGGAGGCTTAAAAACAAAAAATACAACAATTATGAGTATTACTTGGCTAGATCAAGCTAAAGCATTTAACAGTGGATAGAAGCAAATAGAAAAAGTTTGCCGTCACCTTATGACCCATTAGATTTTAGAAGACAAGAACTAAGTTAAATTATTGCATATGTATTTTACTACTTACATATATGCAAAATTGCTTCTTTTCTTTCTTTGAAAGCCTCAGTAATTCTTAAATTATTTATTATAAAGTTATAAGTACAATAGAGTACAAATAACGTGAAATTGAAGGAACTCTTGTCTTACATGGTAGTACAATCGTGTTCAGTTTAATAGTACTCCATTGTATTTTAAACTAGTATTTTCCTGTGAAAAGTTAGTTATCTAAATAAATATTTATTTATATCATTTTGAAGTAAAATAATTCAAATTATGTGTGAAAACAAGATTTTATTTACTACAGTTTTTATATTTATTTATTTCATTCGAGAACAATTACTGATGCGGATATTTAACATGCAAAAGTTCAATTATCTAAAATTTACACATCATCTATTTATTTACTATAAATATATGTATGTATATAAACAATTAAATTTTTACTTAAAGCTTTGTAAATACCTAGAATAATTATATTTTGTAGGTATTTTTTTTTGGTCTTTTAAAATTAGATTTAACAAAGCATGACATTGAAATAAATTACTTCAAGGACAACTCAAATTGAAAAAATCAAGTTTTTTACCTAAAAAACGTAGGTAGTTAGTTACTTTTTTAATGAATGTGATTTTTTCTTTGAAGCTGAGAGATAATTATAAATTTGTTTGATTTAATTTTTTATAATTTTTCTATGGGCAATTAAGATTTATTTAAGATTATTGATGTTAGAAAAGCACGTAAAATTCAAATTAAAATAAATGGCAATATGACAATTAATTAAAACTGTGTTCAAAATGACACTACTTTGTCTGTTGAAATTTAATAAAAAATAATAAAAATTATTTGTGAGATTGCTAAAAATATCAAATGATCTAAGAAAAAAAAAATTTAAAAACAAGCATGCAAAATGGCATATGCCATAATTAAAGGAAACATTTTTTAAATGCTAATTAGTAATTGTTTTATATCGAACTGAGCCTATCAGTTTTTGCGTGACATCTTTAAAATGCCACGCACACATTTGCGCACATTTAATTCAAATTGAAATGCATATCGACGCATTTTAAAAAAGCAAAACTGCCAACAGCTTGCCATAAAAACGTCAATTGACGACAGAGATAAATTAAAGCAAAAAGGAATTAAATGTTTCTGCTTCTGTGAGGATAATGTTTCTTTTTGCCTGTATGTTGTGTGTGAATACAGTGACTATCATTATTATTATAATGAGCGCTGAAAAGCAAAGTAATAAATAATTAATTGTAGATACTATTATTTAAAATTCACGAAGCGTATGAAAATTTGCAATTCATAAAAACAAAAATACGAAAAGGCAAGAAACTATAATCAAAAAAGATGAAGGCAAAAAAGAATCTTTAAAAAGTACACACAACTACATGCAACAAAACAAGAAAACAAAATACGAGTAGTATGAAAAAAGCAAAAGATATTTATATGCATTTATGTGTGCTATATGTACACATATACTACATGAACATATGTTTGTTTTTGTTAACATAAATATTACATAATCACGCCATATATACATATGTATATATGTATACATAATATTAAAACCGACAGCAATATTATTTGTTTTTTTTTTAGAAAAAGCTTTGGATTCACACACATATAAACAAATACGATAAATAGACAAAACGAAAGACTTAAGCAAGCAACTACTGCTCGGCGCAGCTTCTGTGCAATATGAAATTTTGAATAAGCAGCAAAAACAGAAACATCAAGTTTTTTTAATAACGATGAAGCTATTCATGTATGTGCATATATGAATGTATATATGGAGCCAAGCACTAGTGTGCACGGTAACATAAACTGCAATTCGTTGTTGCTGTTGTCGTTGAGCACATTTCTAAAATATGAAACGATGCAATACGAGACTGAGCTGAGTATACGGTTCAGTTCATCTTTGGTTTTTTGGCTTTAAGCTTTGGCGTTGTTGGTACATTTTAGCTGATCTCTGGCATTTTGTGTTTTTTACTTTAGCATTTGTTGTTGCGGTGCTACTAGTAGTTTCCACTTTTGCTGTCACTGTAGCGGTTGACTGGGTTGGTTGAGACAACTACAGTATTCAGGCCGCGCTATATCATTTGCTTTTATTTTCTATTCAGTAATTGCTATCAGCAATTCATTTTTCTTCTTTTTTTTTAGTCATACTCGTATTATTGCAACATTTCTCTATATACGCGTATGCACAAAATATTCAAACTCTGCTTTCACTTTATTTTTTTTTTTTATTTATTTTGTTGCTGTTTAGTTTTTATGCATTCACCTCTACATATGTATTTATTTTATTATTATTTCTTGTTTGCTATTGTTTGTTTTTTTTTTTTTTTTGTATTTATTTAGTTGCGCACTTTTATTTAAATTGCAAATTTTTTTGTTGCTACGTTATTATTATGCAGCAATATGTTGCAGTTGCTGCATTGTATTGTTTTGTTTGTTAATACATCAAATTATGTGAATTTTGATTGATTGAATTGTTTATGAAATTCGGTATTCAATTTTGTATTTCAAATGTAAAAATATTAATTCCTTTAAATTAATTGGAATAAAGTTAACTTTTAGCTATGAGAAGAAGTATATGTATAATAAATAAACAGTTTGAAGAAAATTTTACGTATTTGGATATGGATTTTTTTTTTTTTGTACCTGAAAAAAACAAGTCGAAGCTTTCGAAAATATGCTAATAACAAATTGGAATATTTTCTTCACGACCAAAATTTAACATCGTCAAATTGAGGACAAACAATTAATATGCAAAATACAAATCGATCCACATAAAGATGAAAATTGAAGCTTTCCGTTGATGATATTGAAGTATAATACTAAAAACGTTATTTAACCGATACTATTAAGTTTGAAAAAAAAAATGAAAGCTCACACCTTCTTCAAATTGCACCAAAATGATTAAGACAAGCTTATTATTCGTTATTTGTTATTCGATCAAAACAAACAGCATATCGATGGAATGGGTATTCAATTGATTTTTTAATGATTTGCAATTCATCTCGATTGAGCTCTTTGTTTTGACTCCACAAGCATTTGAGTGAAACCATACCCCAAAAAACACAAAATTATTGTTCGGCAAAAATTCTTACCATAGAAAAAAAAAATAAAAAATTTTGTTGTGTTCCCAATTTATCCATCCAAATATGTTTTGTTCTTGGTACTTTTCAAGACTTGAAATTTATAAACCAGTGTTATTAATCCAAAAAAAATTTTAACGGAATTATTGCATTTTGTTATGAACTTCTTCAGTTCTTTTGTGATAAAGAAAAATTTGATACGCCACCATTCTTAAGATATTTCAATTCATTATAAATTTAGCTAATAATATAAATTGCTCTCCCGTCGTTCATGGAGTATCTCTTAAAAAACATAGTGTTATTTTTTTTTTATATTTTACTCGTTTCCACCAATGAACATTTGCTATGTAAAAACCTATTTAAAAAAAAAAATATTTATTTCAATGTCATACTAGCCCCGCGCTTAAACTCAAGACTTCTCTACACGCTTTAAGTACCTACACTTCACTTTTACTTTGAACATATGCATTTGCTTAATCATAGAGAAAAAACTAAAAATAAATTAATTAAATTATCAGCACATTGCAGTGTCACACAATAATCCATAAAAAACAAATGTAAATATATTTCTTTCTGCTTATCTAAACTTCTGAATATGCAATTTGCTTTGAGTTGCGCCACACAATTTACGCCTTACGTGCACAATCACAATTTGTGTATATAAAAACATCAAAGTAATAAAGTAAAAAATTTATACGGCAAGAAAATCCGCCTTCGTTTTAGAAAAAAAAAACAAAAAACAAAAAGAAACAATTGAATTTAATTGAATTTACTAAATTAGAAAGAATATAAATAAATTTGAATGATTTGTTACTGTATAGCGTAAAAACAGATTTCATTTCGAAAATACTAATTTTCATATAGTTACGTACACGCTAAACGAAGCGCAGCTGTTTGGACTTTTTTATTTTTCCGTGATTTAATTTGCGTTCACTCAAATTTATTTTGTTATGCATTTAAATCAAACATGAAAATCAGTGGTGTTTGAGAAAAAATCAAGAATTTAAAGCTACATTGAAATATAAAAAACAATAGAAATATCTTGACAATTTAACTTAACTTTTAAAGGAATAATTCTTGTTCAAATCAAAAAAATTTAATTGAATTCTTTAAAAAAAAGCTAATACTGATAAAAAAAAATCTCAGCTCCCATCGAAAACAATGAACTACACAAAATTACAAAATTACTTTAACTTAGTTCAAATTAAGTTTACCTATCTCAGCTTTTTAACTTTAGGCTCTTATAGAATAACTAGTGATTTCGATTATCAAAATTTACTTTTAAAATTTAAAGGTTTTAATTTTTTCTTTCCAAGTATATTTAACTAATTGTGCGTGCAATAAATTTTTCCATTTCGATTTCATGTCAAAAAAAAAAAAAAAAAAAACGAAACGAGTTTCCTGTAATTATCATATCTATTCGCAGTCAAAGCTAATTTTTTATAATTTTGAAACTAAAAGTATTGTACACGTACATATTTAGATAATATATTTATGTAAAAATAATTTTTCATATGGCATGAATGTATGTAAATATCAACTCAGCTATTATTTTGTAATTTTCGTTCAATTTAGCAAAACAATGATGGACTTTGATTGATGGTATCGCCATAGATTCATAGTTAGTAGCTAGTAATTATCGATAATAATGCCTGATTGAGCACAAATACTAAATTAATTTTTCTTTAGAATGCAATGTAGCTTGTGTGTAATAAACTTTTGAGACTTACCTTATTCACCTGCTGTAAAGTTTCCAACATTAACTCTTTCTCGAGTACAGAATCCAATGCTTGTACCTGATCGCATGATGCTTTCGCTTGCAAATACGATGAGGCCAAAATAAATGAGCCCAATATAAATGCTGAGACTATAATTGTGAATGCAGTGATTTTTGCAATTTTCACTGAATTCGATTGACGTTTGTAGGCCTAGAAAAAAATAAAATAATTTATAAATATTTCCATAGAAAAGTTGTGAGATTATGCAGAAATGAAACTAAGCCATGTAAAAAACATATGTTATCATTAATTTACTACTATGATGAATATGATAATGTTGACCTTTTTCAGAAAATAAAAAATACATTCAATTTATTTGTAAAGCAGAAACCCACATTTTCACATTTTTTTATTTGTTTATTTGTTTTATAATTTTTTATTTATTTTCATCCAACATGCAAATATCACGTAAAAACCTTGAATTTTAAGAGGCTACTACTTCAAAGTATTGTGCTTGCTACAGTATGTAATAATAATAATAAAAACCGAAAAAAATAGTGCTATAAAACTTTAACTTAGAGTGCTTCATCACGTTTTTACATTATTTTTTGTTGCCGTTGTATTTTTGTTTTTAATTTTTCATTAGCGTTTTATTATAATTATTAATTATTTTTTTCTTCTCCACACTTAAAAGTTAATTTAAGTGCAGCACTAATCTTCAAATAGCTACAACAACAAACTACAAAATCAACTATAGTAAACGCTGTAATAAAATTTATGAATACGTTGTAAAAAATCTAAAAGGTGAAACTAATGCAACTTAAACTAACCAATCAGCTTCAAGTCAATGTGCCCAGACACGGTCATGAACAAATTACAAAAATGTAAAATTATAAAATTTTTTATTTTGTTTTTTTTTTTTTTAATCATATTCACAAAATCAGCAAATTTTAATCTATATAGTCGTGTACATTAGCAATTGTTTTTATTTTGTGTGCTTTCACTAACTGATCCAAGGGGAAGTTTTAGGGATTTACCCCCTTCTCCCTTACCGATGAAAAACCTCATACTGCAAAACAATTGAGACCCTCATTAGAAAATGTCTGGTTCCGCTAGTGCATACTTTTGTTTATTTGCCTCTCTGTCTCAATGACACTGCTCAATAAAATGCAACTATTTTTCATGTAATATATAAAAAGTTGCAATAAAAATCAGTAGAAACATCGCTACAACTCATAGAGTAAATAAGCAATGACATAGAAAGCAATAAGGTTTGAACCTTTTGCTAATTTTGAAACATTGCAATATTTGATTACTAATAACTCGTAAATTGTATGAAATACAAACAGATCTTTCAATAAATTAATCATTTAAAAATGTATACAACTTTTTGAAAGAGGCTGTAACTTTGTAAAAAATATCTTATAAACCTTATACGAGTATGCTTGAGAAAAACTGAATACGTCAGTATCCGCAACAGAGACTTATAGAAAAAATTAAATGAAAATGTTCATGTTGAATAGTGTAATTTATGTTTGTAGTAAACATAAGTAAGCACCTTCATATGAAATATTTTTTTTTTTGCAATACCTGCACAATTTCTATATTAACGTTTTTTGTTTTTATTTATTCCAAAGTAATGCTTTCAGCTTAAATCGCAATATAAATAAATAAAAGTGTAATTTGAGAGTCTTTAACAGAAAAAAAAAAATAATAAATAAATATGCAAGAAAAAAGTAGAAGGTGTTTCACATTTCAAGTTCAAAAGTGAAATTTTAGAAAGCCAACATTCGTGACGTTTTTTTTTTTTTTTTTTGGTTTGGTCTCTCTTTTTTTTTCTTTCATGCAATTTAAATGCTATTAATGTAAATTTATTAGTTTTTACCATTTAATGTTTTTATATACGTTTCTTAGTTTGATACGTGATCATAATATAATTTCTTTGTTCGGATATCCCTTTCAGCATATTAAAGTAAATTGTGCAGTAATCGCTTTCAAAATGTTCATTAATTAATGATAAGCCATGGTAATTTATCTTTAAAATTATAATGTCTTGTGAAAAAGAAGAATTAAACAGTATAATTGCTTCCTGCTTTAGTTGGCAATTTTCAGCACATGATCATTTAAAGACAACTAGTTTAAAGTAGTTATTTTCTTGATGACGCATTTGTCATATTTAGAATATGCAAATTAGCAAACATAAAAGAGTTGAAAACAAACCAGTTCCCATTTTACAATAAATATGTATTGAAAGTTTATATTATTTTTTTTTAACGTTTTTATGTTATTCCTTACTATTTTATTTAATGATATGATCTAGAAATAAATTTATGGAAAGTTATTATTTCTTAAGATAATTTACAATTAGTTGGAAATACTTGTTTGAAATAATGTAAACTTTTTGCACCAGAGATGGTTCAGTCTATAGTTTTAGTGACTGCTACAAAATGCATTACGTAATAGACCGTTATTTAGCAGAATGAAAAAATAGTAAGATATTTTAAGTAAATTCGACAGCTAGTTACTTTCCCAAAGTGCAATCGGTTTAGTTTAGTGACGACAAGAATGATGATTATTATATCGTCTAGATTAATGCCTCATATAACATATATTTATAAATGTATTGCATGTATATTTAGGGGAGTGTACCCGGGTATGAGACAGCACCAGGTAGGAGACAGTCGATTTTTTACATCATGCAATATCAATATTGCCGATCTGACTACTGTCAAACTTTTCTTTTGACATGAGCCTGTTTTTGTGGTAACACCGGAGTGAAAAAATATATTGCTTGCATGTGAAAATCGATCACGAAAACTTTTTTTGAATTTTTTCAAAATGATATACTTAATTTCAAGTGAATGCATTGAAAAAGGTGAGTTTAATACATTAGCATTTAGTGTTTTTCGTATATTTTGGATTATGCCATTAAATGGTTGGAAACAATTTTTTTTGTTATTCCCAAAATGGTATTATTTTCCGAGTATGAGGCACAGCATATCACCGGTCATGAGACATCACTTAACTAGTGTTTTGATCCAATTTTTTTTGTATTTTTAGCCATATCAACCCCAAAAAAATAAAATCGTCCATAAAATTAATCAAATGCAAGCGGCCTGTTCTTTTAAGGTGTGCAAACATTGCAATAGCGATTTGGATGGAGAAGACGATGACTAAGAGGGAGATGATGAATAAAAACTACCATTTCTTTTTATCTTATAAATATATTTATAAATAGTTATGGAGTTTTCACTTCATTTTTTGTAATTTTTGTAGGTGTCTCACATCCGGGTACAAATTTGTTTTTCGCAAAAATACACATTCTCAGAGAATTGGTTATAATATTTTGCGTGCCAATGAAATCACTATACTTTTTTCGGATAAAAATTGTGTATTTTTATTACCTTTCCGACAGTATATAAAACATCAGATTTGGTTTAACTGGTAAAAATTTATGGCTCAAAAACAAAACCCGTCCCATACCCGGGAACTCTTACTATTACGAACCAGAAATATTTATGGACTGTTTCACTGGGCATATGGGTTATTGCTTGCAGTAAATAAATATCGTTGTAGCATTTACTTACAGCAGAGTGCACAGATTCAGATCATATCTGATATACCTAATAAGAACAAATCAAATTTAGTGATCGCTAAGTTTTCCACGTAGCACAAAGAATAAATATTCAGATTTGTATGCAAGTATTGAAGTACCCGCAACTGCTAGTCTGATAGTATCAGAGCGAAAAGTAGCAGAGATGGAATAAACGAAATACTCCAATCACTGTCTTTTCAAGCAGTATGCGAGAGCAATTCCGGTACTTTAATTTTTCACTATAACAAAATAGAAAGAGTTTCAACAATTTATGTACTCCTCTTTTGCTGAAGAAGTGTATGACATATTTAAGCTTTTTTTAAAATAATTTTTTAATATTGTGCTAAAAAAATTATATATTCAAGAAAATTGCGCCATAATAAATTGAAAAATGTTTTCGCAATTTTTAAAGCAAAGCTAACAATTAGGTGCGAAGTTCATAAAAAAATAAAAACTTTTAGCGCATGTAAATGCGCAATTTAAAGACAACAAAACACACATATAAACGCTGAGCTTAGCTGAACTGAAACTTCTATTGACTTAAACCATACAACCGCTTGTATAGAGTATGTAGCAATAATCATTAAAAACTTATTAAGCATAATGTTGCGCTTTTTTTAAACGCAGTGATATTACGCAACCTGAGTACCTCGGCGGAATGAAGTGAACAATGCTATTTCCACTATTTTGTTACTTTGGCATTTCTATGGGCTGTTGTTGTTTAACAAAAAAGCTTTTAACAAAAGTGGCAGCAAAAACGCACGTGTCCATGCCACGAATCTTCAATATCTAAGTATACATTTGGATATATCGGTGTTAGTGTTTATGAAGGCACTCCTTTGTATGCCGCTGCTGTCAATTAGCATATTCATTTACGAAGAGCTAAAGTAAAATGTTAAAGATGCTAAAATAAAGAGCTTCTTACTTAACACAACAATTTATCGTATTTGCTATATCATTTTGCAAATTAAAAATACGCAGAAATATGTGAGCATAAAAAGATTGTGAAAATGTAAATTAAATATCAAAAATTAATAATAAAAAAAACGAATTATTTCTTTATGGTGCCTTTCATTAATACAAAATACTACATTTGCAAATGCATATTACAATACAACATTTAGAGTAATATGTTGTTTTTTCTTGCAGTGAAAAGGTGCAAAGTGTTGAAATTTATTTCATTAAATTTCACATCAACACTTTACACACTAATAACAATAATAAGGTGACAAAAGGTGCAACGAAATGTGTAAAGAAATGTTAATTTATAATTGCATTGCGAAAGTGAGTCAAAAAGAAAAAAAATAAGCAAAAAAAGATTAAAGGAAAAAACAAAAGACTTAAGCGACAAACCTGATGATTAAAGTTACTAAACAATCCCAGCTGCAATAAAGAAATTGTTTTTGATTTTTGGTTTTTTTTTTATTTGATTTGGTTTTGATTTCAATTTCGAATTTGTATGGATTCGGATTCGGATATACGGATTCATTCGTTCAGGTGGGTTTTTTTTATTTAATTATTTTTGTAATTGTTTGGTGAAGTTTTGTTTTTTATTTTTGGTATGGTGGTTGGTGGTGGAGTGGTGATATGGTTGGTTCAAAAAAACGGAAAGAAACGAAAAAAAAAACAAACAAACATTATTGAACAAGTAAATGATGAACAAAAATATACTTAAGATTAATGCTAAAATAACAACAAAGAAAAATAAATAAAAGGAAAGAAAAGAGTGAAAAAAGTAAAAGTTGGTTGAATATGTGTAGATGTATCTTTCGTATTGTATATCAATAATGATTGATGATGGAAAAGCATTAAGAAAGTAGAAAAAGTATCAGGTATTAGTTTGACAGAAGAGTGTAAAGAGATTTGTATTTTTGTTTTTGAAATTGATTAAGAAATATTCACAGTTTATTAATTAACCTATTACTTTTACAAATGGCGAAGAGATTCAATTAAAGTTTTAGAAAGGTACTATTAAACTGACACGTTTATTAATAGTTACGTATGCCGTTAATTAGTTTTCATTGCATTCAAATTTAGCTATTATTATTTTCTGTTGTGGAACTAGTTGTTATGTTAAATAAGATGTTCGTAATTCAGTATAAGTAAACTAAGGGTTAACCTCGAGGTACCATATATATATATGAATACTAATTTTAATTTTGTAGCTAATAAAACCCATGATATTTCCATTAGCTAGAAACTGTCATTAACAATATTTGAAACAAAAAATGTTTGCTGCTGGGTTTTATTTAATCTTGTCTCCAATGTCTACATTTCTGTGCTACCATAGGTGTAATTAATTCAAAAATTTATTTATATTTTTGAATACAACCAAGAGTGAGCTGAGCCTGTATTTCTATAGAATAAGATGATATTACTTTATTAGAGGCACATTCAAATAAATTAAGTATAAAACTTAATAAATACAGATTTAGCAAAAGCAAAAGGAAAACATAATTTTTAGCAATATATATTTCCCAAATTCTCAAACAATATCGGTAAAAATACATCACAGTTTCAATATGAGTTTCGAAAATAAATCGCTTAAAAATTTTATATTCTCGATTTTTCAAATATGTTACTTAATGAGTTTTACCTTTAAACCAACGATATTTCGAAAAAATTTATAATTTTTGAATTATTTTCTATATTTTAAAATATTGATATTTTAATATAATTTTCTGTATTTTCTTCAATAATAGACAAAAGATAAAAACAAAAAACCAAAACAAAAAAAATTATTATCCACTTCTTGATGCAAATGAAGGTTGTACATAAGTATTTGCGTAGGTGCTACATACTTATACAGCTAAGTATTTGACATTAAATTATGAAATACACTTCCTACAATAAAATTATTATAAAGCGAAAACCACACATATTCTACAATATCAAATATGTAAAATTGCAGAGGGCATTTGAATTAAAAAACTATACATTGTTGGGACAAGATCGCAGTTATTAAACTAGATACAACTTTATCCCAACAATATCTCTTAGACAATGCAAACCCACTACAACTTAGCTAGAACACAATGCGAATTGTCACTATATTACTCGCTGGTTACAGCAGAGTGAAAAAATAATTTTCCATTATTGATTCTATACTGGAAGATTTGTCTATGAGTATGTAGTGACGAAGAGAATGCTGAAAAATAAAAGCTAAGCGATTGTGAAGGTTTGTCTTGAACTTGGCTCCACAGAATCATGCGGATGGTTCTGTCTAAATTTAACTCATCAATAAACTAGAAACAAGAAGTCTCACTGGGACTGCAGAGACCCTCAGTTATTTGTTAATCCAATCTAATGTTGATTCTCTTAAATTCATAAAATAATGTATTCTATATATATTTTATGTCTATTATTCTAGCTAATTACACAATGTACATATATTCATTTCGTTGTAAGAATAAAAGTGCCAACAAACAATTGGAATACAGAATACATACATTTGTTGAATAATTATAATTTATTTGTTCTTGTAATTAAATCATGCCAAAGTAAAAAACAACAATTTTTATTGTTCTGCTTTGATAAACAACTAAAGCAACAGCAAAAAACAAACAAACGTATGCTCTCATTCGGTTCATGTATACCCCTTTCTATTTGTTGTAATAAATAAATAAATAAATATTAGAATATGCACACAGGCATTCATACAATGATCGCAAATGATCGTGACTTTTGTATTAATAATAACAAAAAATTAATACTAATATACATACAGAAGTAGCTAAAAATAACAGAAAACTGAACTGGAATTATTATTGTATTTTATCTATGGTAAAATGAGCTCAAATCTTTTCACACTTTGTTGAAAATTATTGTAGTGCATGAAGGATTGATATTTAAAATCTTTACCACATACAAGAAGAAGGAAGTTTATTTGTTAATAATAATTTGCAATTTTTTCTCGCATAGTATTCGGATTTCTAAGCTAATATAAAATTGTATAAATTTACCATATATCGATTTGTAAGAGATACAATTATTCCGTCTGCACTCAATGTTTTAACTATTTATTATTGATGCAAAAAAAAAATAAGCATTTAAAAACGGTTTAAAAACAAAATTATACCATTTAAAATTTATCAAAATAAGCGATCGAAAACAAAAACAAAAAATAGAACATTGAACAAAAGAGAAAAATATTTCTATACCGGAACTGATTTGCTAATTTCGATAACGTTCCATAGAGAATGATCGATGAAATATTTTACGAAATTATTTAACAAGAATTTTTTAAAGCATACCTATAAATTATAGCCAGTGGGGAATTTAAAATTTAAAACGAGTTTTTCGCTCTTTGGTATATTCTGAACACATACGAACAAGTACATGTATATGTTCATCAAATTATGCGTTGTCAAAAAACAGAATGACAGCAATAATATACGATATACGTATATACTAAAAACTATGACAATGCCAAACAATAAGAAATATATGTACTATTTTTCATCATTATGGAAACCAAAAATAATATCTACTTATAGTATATTTCGCAAAAACTGCTGCACGCCAACGAAATGTCAAAAATTGTCGTAATTTTTCTGTTGTTGCTGAATGACAATTATTTTGCAATTTCATTTGCTGTGAATTTTTTTTTTACCATAGCGAGAAACAACAACAACAATTTAGCAATTTAGGTTCCAAGTGATTGTTTGCCAGTTTACTTGCTTGATTTGACTGCCAGGCGGCATGCCTGTGTTGCCTTTCATATTATCGTTATTGTTGTTGCTGCTGATCGTTATCATCAGGCACATAAAAATCACGTTGCTATTTTACTAATGATGTTGATGACGCTCTCAAAACTTGCAATTGCAATTCCGTTGAGCTTCATAAGTTTTTGTTTGCTTTTTTTCTTTCAGAAATCTTGTATGCAGTCAGCATATTATTCTTCGAGAAGTCAACCAAAATGTCACGTTTGACGTGAATGTAATTCTGTTTGTCTTTTTTTTTTTCAATTTACAATACTTATAGAATTTTGGTGAATATTGGTGAGTTTAAATGCATAAATGTGGTTTGATGTGCTCTTAAGAAATAATTGGATTGTATAATTGTATTGCCCATTATGCTCACTTAAAGAGACTAAATTTATAAATTCATCATTTAAAGCATGAAAACATGAAAATGTTTATGTTGTACATATATGATTTGAGGAAAAACAGGAACAATTTCATTTGTATCATGAAAGAACGGATTGATCTGATTTACTATACAAGTGAATTTAACTTGAGCTCAGACTTAATGAAATTATCTAAATATGCATAACCAGGTAACCTGATATGTAAATATGAAACGCCTACATACTTTTAACAATATTATGTGAGTATATAATGAATTCAGAATTCAAAGATAGTTTCACAATAAAACCTCATTTTTATATAAAAAATCATTTTCGTTTTCGCAATCTAAACATTTTTTTTGTTTAAATATTTTAAGATATAAATACCAGTTCCTTGAAATTGAAAGTATGATATTTATTCAAAAGTATGTGAGAAATGAAAAACTCTTCATTAAACCTACTTGCAGACAGGTTTCCAATTAAACATTAACTCAATGTTTTATGCATACCTTAATCAAAATAAAAAGAGGAAAATCTTGAAAAACAGATTTTAAATTGCGCATTTCCGTTGCAATATGGAAATTAGTGACATGACCATGGCATTTTCAAGACAAACAAATTTATGTTGAATGATTGTACAATAACAATAGAAAAATCGTAAAAGAAAAAATAAAAAACATTTTAAGAAACGATCTTAAAATTCCCATTAGAGAGATCCAAAACATACATTGATATTTCTGTATGTACGAGTCAAGACTCAGCTCGAATTAACGCTCGTGGTAATAAAGTACAAATACAAATAAAAACACAGTAACCCAGATTTACAGCCTGAGGCAACAATTACAAACAAAGTAATGAGTAAAAAAATGTGTAAAAAATTAACTTAGAAGAAATAAAAGACAGAAGAAACTGCATTGAGGCCGTTTAAAAAATACTTATGTTGATATTTAAAATACGAAAAAAATATCAACTAAATGAGTCTCATTTGTTAGCGGAATTATGGTAACGAGTTCGAGTAATTAGACGGGGAATCAGTTAACAATGTTGAAATAGTTGGATTGAAGTACGAGTGTGTAGTATGTGAATAAGATAAGTTTTGTGAAGTTAAGTAGATAGTTTTTATTGATGTGCAAATGGAAAATGTGAAAAATTTTGTGTGTTGTTTTTTTTTCTTTTTTAGTTAAAAAAAAAAAAAAAAATAAATGAATGTATGTGTGATGATATAGAAAAAGTTGAACTCTTACCGGTGGCGCCTCACTAGCGGTGCTGTAGACCTCGCTAGCAGCATAGTCAGGCTTCATTTGAACGGTAGTCATTGAATCTGTATCCTTGCCGGTCATCTATGTATATATAAATCCCAAAATACAATATGCAAATGGATGTATAGCGTACAGCGAAAAATCACTCAAAAAATTATATTTTTTTAATTTAACTTTAAATTGTTCACAGTCCTTTATTTTTCAAAACTCAAAACTTTAAATTTTATAATTTTTAATTTTTTTTATCACAGCTTAAATGTTGCGCAGTAAGTATAAACGAAAGTTCCGCAAACGGTATCTAAACGATACTGAATCGCACTTACAGATACGTTCGTATTTGTAAAAAGTAAAAGGAAATTTTTGTAGTTTTTATAATTGCACAGTAAAAGAAAAAACTGAATGTGTTGAAGTGGTTTTTGTTGTAGTTGTTTCTCTGATCACTTTTCAAATGATTCCGCAAAGCACGTCTTAATAGTTCGACTGCCACTCGACGTCTGAAGTTGTAAGCGCGCTTGGTATGAGATTTTTCTACCAGATTTGAAATCAGATTTTTTTTTCAACTTTTTTGTGTGTTAATATTTTTTGCTGTCGTTAATTTTGTTGTGTATATGAAAAAACAACAAAAAGTGAAAAAATTAAAATGAAAAATAAAAATAAAAAACGGAAAGAAAAATACGAAAAATACAAACACTAATACAAAAGCAAAAAGTATCAGAAAAAGTAGCAACAACCACACAACAATAGCTACAAAATACAGAAAACAAAATAAAAGTAAAAAAGCTCAAAACGTAAATTCATAAAACCCGCTTCACTTTGGTGGTACTCGTATTTGTTGTATGCATACGTATTTACTGACTCGTTCCCCCTTCAAACGATCGGTTCGCTTAGTACGAGTACTCATACACTTGCGACAACGACGACTACAACGACGTAGCACGGGGAAAAAGTTGTTATTGTGCCATTGTCTGTCGTTCACACGTTGCTGCGCTCACAAAACATTCTGTTGCTATTACCGGTGTCGATGTTGTGGCGGTACTTCATCATCATTGTCAACATTATTATTATTGAGTGCCCACTATGAATCCACTACTATGGTACAGTGGTACTATTATTTAACTTTGTGCAAAATATAAAATTGTAAACGAGTAAATTCATTTTAGTTTGTTTAACTAATTTGCACAGTATTTTTACTTGACTATTTTAGCAGACTTAAAATGCAAAAATTTTTTGTGTTTATTAACAAAAATACATTTCGGAAATATTAAATATATTAAATAAAATTTGGTGTCATGATTATGGAAGACCGAAGTAACCATAATTTCACAACAAAATGTTCCTTTCAAGCCCCATTATAATTCGGGCGTCAAAGGGTTAATGTATTTACACAGATTTCTAAACTCTTTCAGTACGTCTTTTAAATCGAGGTCGATAGATAGCTTTTGTGTTAAATTCATGATTCGTTAGGACTGCTTCTAGAACTATCTGCATATCCTTGCTTATTCTTTATTATAGTTTCAAAAATATAATGTTTCTGAAGCTATAGATACAATTCGATCAACACTTTATTTTAAAAAGTTTTGCAAACTTACTTGAGAACCAGAATTTACACTTAGCTTATTTGTATTAAAAAAACGTACACAGAAATGACAATCAATTTTTGCACTTTGATTTTTGACTTGACTTCAAATCCAAAAATTTTCAATTTTTCGGTATACGAAAGAAATGAGGAAGACTTAACGGAATATATGTACCTACTTATTATTATTAGCAAAATTTGTAAGATAACTATTTTATGCCAGATTAAAGTGCGTGAGCGTTACTCTGTGGTATCAAATAACTGAAAAGGCGAGTATTACAATGAGCTAAATTGACTTAAATGTGTCTATGAGAAGATTCATCTCAGCTAACTTAACACAGCTTATGCTTAAACTTTTGATTTAAAGCTTCAAACTAAACAATTTCCACTGTAAGAGCATTACTCTAAAGAAAATGATTTAATTTGAGTATGAAATAAATAAAGCATAGAACGTTCACTTCACTTTAAATGTAATCAGCAGCAACTTAATCTAGTCATGAAAAAAATCAGTAAAAAACAAAAGCATAAATAAAATCAAACATTGCCCATGCGCAACCCCAACAACAATCACTACAATCAACAGCAACACAGCGGTAGCATTATTAGGCAAAAGAAACATCTTTATGACCTAAACTGCTATACCAATATTTGTGAATAAAGTGAAGTTGCTGTCCAGTTGGATTCTCAAAAACGAACGCATAATGTGCTGTGCTAACGCAGCAAAAACATAATAAAGAACAACAACAACAATGAAACACCAAGTGAAATCTCACGATCGATTGAGGTCGCTGTTGTTGCGGTTACTGCCGGTCTTTACGTTTCTGCTTTTTGTTGTTGATTGATAATTTTTTGATTACATCTGCAATGAAGGCATTTGCAAATGTGTTTTTATAAACATAATTATAAACCACCTACTCCTCAGTACTTATTCCCCGTATTAGAACTCTCAATATTATAGACTATACGATAAATCACAAAATACTAAAAAAATATATATATGAAAAAAAAGAAAACATATTATTTTGTACATCGCAATTGCAGCATCAGCGCGGTAAAAAATGTACAAATGCAACACGCAGCAGCAAATTGCTGTGGTTTATCAGCAATCAAAGGTTGTAAATTCTATTTGGTTGCTTATGTTGTTGTTGCCACAATGTTATTGCAGCGGATGAAATCAATTTGTATGCCAATCTCTTATTCGAACACTGCTTAAGTAATTTGTTTGAATTATGCAAATTGTCCTCAAATTTGTTAAAATTAATAAAAGGCAAAGTCTAACACTTGCACGCCTTGAGATTGTGAAATTATAAGTTTATACTATTAATGAAGGATGGAAACCGGTTTTGAACCAAACCAATTTTAAACCGAACAACCCACAATTTGAGTGGTTCGAATCGAACTATGAACCAAACCGTATCGTTTCTGTTTTACTTCACTTGAACCAATCCAAATTTTATACCCTACACACTTTTTGATCGGGTAACGGTTGTTTGCAACTCCTAAAAGAAGCCCGGGTGCAACACTCATGAAATTTAAAGCTTCAATTATCTGAAACTAATTTCATTTTTTGTTATTTTCATTTCAAAACGTTTACTAATTTGAATATTTTCCTTCATTGTAAAACCATTCACGTATCTATCTATATTGTTATTAAAATACTTTCAAGCTGAGTACTTTCAAGCTGATTAGTAAATAAGCTAGCCTTTTATGTATTAAGATGATCTGCGCATATAGCGTGGTCGATCTAGCCATAGCTGTCTGTTTGGGTACCGATATTCCTTTGAGTCAGAAATAAGTTCTCAATTGGGTTAGATCATTCAAGAAGGCATTGTACCTCTAATATAAGTAAACATTTTAAATCGTGGTATAAATAGAAACACTAAGGAAAAGACTTATATCAAAGAAAATTCTAAAGGAAATTAAACCAAACTCAATACATTTTGTTGAAATAGAATCTAAAATAACTTTTGTGAAAATTCTCAATATTGGACAAAAACCACTCATACGTCGCATGCAAGTGAAACTTTTGAAAGACAGTACAAAATCTTACACTGCAAGAATTATTAACCAAATCATTTTTGAACCAAACAAACGACTTGGAAGTGTGGAAGAACCGATTTCTTAATCGAGTATGTGTTCAGAGAGACCGTGAATCACTGTACCGACCTATACTGCAAAACTTTTCTGGTTCACATCTCTGCATTTTACCAAATTTTCAATTGATTTCTTTGGTTTTGACGAATTTTTTTTTCGAGATCTAGTGACTTTGTGAGAACCTAACTAACAATTTATTTTATAAATGGTTTTCGAATAGAAATTCCTAACAACGTTTCTACTAAATTCAAATTTAAAATACTCATTGACTGCAAGTCTTTATTAATTTCTGTTTTTTCCTCTCACGAAAATATATTGGTTTGTATCTTAATTATTCGTTTCTGTTTTTATTTCGTTTTCATCCAAAGTTTTATATAAACCTTTAGTTTTGTTTTTGTTGTTATTGCGCTATTAGATAATACATGCAATACAATAAAAAATTTAAATTTGACAACGAACAATACAATGCCCAATCAAATGAATTTCAAATTTGGTTGCTGCTGTTTGCTGTTACTCCTAACTTTAAGTTGTTATTTTTTGTTATGCCAGACGGAGAAGCCAACAATAACAAAATAAGCTCCAAAAAGTAGTAAAAATATAACCAGAAAAGTTATATGTTTGTGTGTATGTATGCATGTCTGTATAAAAAGCGCATCGCTTAATTAAGTCTCATTTCATTTTGTTTTTTTACAAAGAAAAAGATGAATTTATTTTTAAGTTTGCCACTGTGATTATTGCTGGGTTGTTGTTGTTTATGTTTATACTTTTTGCATAATCGTAATTTTGTATTATTATTTAATTTTGTTGTGATTATGTTAATATTATTATATTTCACATTTGATTTGCTTTTAATAGTTTTGTGCGATGTTATAAGTTAGTATATTATTATTTATTCATAATTACAATAAAAAATTATGTAATATTAGAAATAGGAAAATTTATTCGTATTTGGTTTTATTAACATTTTAAAGATTATATTCTTCTTATAAAATCTTTAAAGTGTCTTGCACAATCTTATTTGCTGATTATTTTTAAAGAATGGAACGCCACCAGATGATTTATTTAAGTAAATTTTGTTATAAACAAACTAAGAGGACAGTGTTCTTCTTTAAGTTAGATTACCATCTCAGGGATCTCGCTTTTGATTCCGGGTAAAGGCATGACCATACACTTTTCTTTAAAAATAACTTTTCATATTATTTATAATTTTTTTTAACATCAATAGCTACAAAAAGCCCAAAAACCTATATTTTCATCCAAAATTCCATCAGCATAATGCCAGCCAACTGACTAAAGAGAATAAATAGCAGTAACGGCATTATTTGGCATATCCATTTATATAACATCTGGCATCCGATAGCAATTTTATGAAAAAGAGAAGACCGCAACCTTCTCTACTTACTTTATTCTGAAAGTCAGCCTTGGCAGCCTTCATAGAGAATAGCTTTTAGTAATTACCTACTCAAATAATAGTTAACAGATTAACTCTTCCGCCTACCAACACCCACCCGGTGACTTATTAGATTTTATTTTTTAATAACTCTGCAAATTTTAATCCAATCTTAAAACAAATTCTCAATTTTTGCTTTAATAGTTCAAAGTTTGCTTATCGGTCTTAATGAAACGTTATTTTTCTGTCGAAGTGACAAAGTGACTAAGTCGCAACAATGTATAAAAAGCAAGCAAATCATGTGGCCGTTTCGGAACCCCCACGATTCCTTATCAGTGATCTTTGTGATGGTTCTTACTAGCATTTCAACATTCTATATAAGTGTTTAATATTTGAAAACGTTACCGAGAATTACAAGGTTTCTGTTTTCAAGTATTTTCACTGAATAGAAATGATGAATGAAACTAACACTTATTTTGTTGAAATTCTCTTTGCATTTTTTTTCGCTTTTCTTCATGTTCACTTTTTAATTTTGTCATTTTATCTTCATGGTTTACCAATTAATACCTACCTGGGTGACCTCAAACTTTTTATATATTTTTCATGTACAATTAACAGATATCACATTATAATTGCTTCAAATTATTAAAAAAAAGAGTGAACAATGTATTTTATGCCCATAAGTTGTAGGGTTTATGTGGCGTAAGCGAAATGGCAATTTTTGCATATTACTGTACAAATGAGTTTCATAAATTCTCTCGTTTGCTGCAAGACTGTCATAATAAAAAAAAAAATTTAGGTAAGTATGCAGAACTAATTGTTATTGAATTTTTCACCTTCTGGTAAATTGCTGATAACTTTAAATGCGGTTTTCTTCAAAAATAGAAGAAAATTTTCGAGTTAAACATACTTGAATAACTGTTATTTAATACTTTTTCTTGTGTAAAAAATCATAACGGTAACGTATGTACTCTCTCCGTGAGAAGAAAATGTATCATTATTGTGTTCTACCTAGTGGTAGCTCATTAATATCTTTAAATGCGATTTTCTCGAATATTTCCTTTTTTGACTTATGACAGTCTTGCACTTGTAGTTTATGGTGCCAATTGCGTCTAGCTCATGTTGTTTACAATAAATATGAAAAATTGATCTTTGGTAAATTATTAGGAAATCATTGGCTACGTTCAGCAAACTCAACAGCTGAATAAATGTCCATCACTAAGCGATGTGTTCTGCTGAACCATCTGCTGCCCATTAAGTTCACAGTTCCGAGTCATTTGAAATCGTCATTTTGTCCACGCCATCCTGGGTTTGATTATAGCATAAAATAATTTCGGGTTTACTCTTTGAACCAGACACAGGCCCAACTTGCATATAGGCAGCTACATAGCTCATGCTTCAACTTGTGTGTATATACAAAATTGAACCGAGACCACCCTGGTGGATATTGGTAAACGAAGGTTAGTGAAACTTAACCTACTCAATATGCCTAGTTTCATCCCTATGTTCCCTAGCGGAGTTAAAACCGTATGTATTAATATTTTAAAATTTATTGTTATTTTTTGCGATACTACAGTTTCCTAGAGAACTTATTAATTCCAATTCAATTTCTATTTGTTTTACCATAGCACTAGTAAAATGCATCGAATGTGGTGGCAGAATTGTTACAGATTTTTAAAATATTCTAAAGTAAGAAAGAGATATTTTTGCTCTCTACAAAATCTATAGAAATTAAATTTCGAGTATTCGTAATAATTTCACAGTAAATTGTGTAATTTAAATTTTAATCTATGCATTAATTCTCTAGTAATTTATAAGGCATTGCTGCCTACTACTACTCTACGAAACAATACGAAAAATGCATGCAACTTTCTACAAAAGCAAAAAGTGATTGTGATTTTTAATTGAGGGAAAAACTTTTGTGTATGTATTTTAAGACAAATGAAAATTATTAGCTGTGGGTATGAAAGTATAAAATTACTGGATAAGAGGGAGTGAGTCTATTTACATTCCAAATTTTAGTTTTTGCGCTTTACTTTAAAGCACACAAAAATAAATATTGTAAGCAGAAACCAAATAAAATCATTAACGTTAACTATAAAGATGCGCGCTTGACTTGACTCATAAATTGGCACTTAGATAAGGTACCAGTTTGAACGTGGCACCGGTAGCTAAAATTCATATAGAAAAAATCCCATCACCACACAAACACATGCATATGCATATAGATATGAAAAAGTTATTAGCGCTTTGGCTTTATATGTAGTTGTGCGAATATATTTTAAAAGCGATTTATATATTGATATTATATGTAATAATAGCGATCAACTTAGCACGCAAGTGATGCGAAACAAAAATAGAAAAAAAAAACATACGTCCATATTGTGTGATAATATTTAAACACACACATAAGACATACATATAAAAAAATAAAACATTGGTTTATGCTAATGACAATATTTCTGACGCCAGTTAAACTTTTTCTTTTGCATTAAATTTCAAAATGAATGAAATTTTATTGACGTTTTAAAGATGTTCAAATTCAATTTCAGCCAACATTGGAGCCAGCATCGTAATTAATTGTAATTTACCACAGCTAACATGGTACCGCATGGCACATTTCAAGTGCAACTGATCGCTGATCGCTCACTGCAACTGAAGCAGAAAAATAAGAAGTCAATCAACCAAATGGCTGCTTCCAATATTTTCATCTTCTTATGAATAAGCGAAAGGTTTTCTTCTGTTCAAACATGAACAATAAACTTAACATAGGTTGTAATATAACATTTGCTGCAACTGATGTTGCTGCAGCAATATTTTGTGCTACTCAAATGCAATTTATTGTAGCAACAACGACTACCAACATAGACGTTTTGTTGACATTGATTTGAACAATTTTCATTGCGTATACGCCCCGGCAACCCGAATATCTTTTATAAAAATGTTTGAAATTTGTTGTTATTGCTAGCGATGTCATTATTGCTATCACGTTGTTGCTGTCGTTAGTATCTTGAATAACATGTTTCAATTGTAGCGCATGAGTTGTTGTTGCTGCAGCTTATACTGCTGTTTGCTTCATTTCACTTTTCTTTGTCTCTAATTGCATCTCACAATATAAAAATATATGTAAATCCGAATGTACATATGGTATATATGTGAATTTTTATATACTTGTATACCCACTGGTCATTTTGCTTCTTATCAACTTGCTGAAATATAATACATACATATGTACACATGTTCATAGATATGTATGTATATTTTTTACAATTATTATTGACTGCATTTACAATCACAATTACAACCAAATTGATAATTTCATCGTTTTATTTAGTAGCTGCAAAGCGAGCTTTAAACTTCAATAATTGTAGTTTCACACAGTGTGTGTCTAGTTACTCATAGCAACAAATTGACATGCCTGCTACCAATTCATGTTGCTGACTGTTGTTCCAAACCAACGATTCATCGATTTATCATATTTTTTGCATTGAATTTTTTACCTTTAGGGGCGTGAAACATTTTCGGGAAATTATGCTTGTTCATAGTGAAAATTTATGAAAGTTCAATGACGATGCAATTATTTTGTTTGTTTTGGCTTTATTTGGAATTCATAGATAATATCTATTTGATATAAATGTTTTATTAAATTTGAATTTTGAATTTTCTTTTAAAATAGGGAAAATAATGAGTTTCAGAAAATGTTTTACGGTTAATAACACTGTGCCATAAAATTGAGTTATTTTCATCAGACAGGCGACTTGACATATAGTTCGCTGAGCTCGAATCTGAAGACCACTTTGCTCCATCACGTCAGGTTTTCCATATAGCTTTATTAAGACTGTACCAGGGCATTCTTAATTTATTTCTTATCGTTTTTGGTGTCTATAGAAAAGGTGTTTAGTAGAAAAATAAGCACATTTTTTGTGAACACAAGAATCCTCAATTTAAGCTCCATACCCCAAATTAGAGGCGATAATTTTATATAATTTGGCAATTTTTTTAAAAAATTGTACTGGCCACCACTCACTGTCTAGAAGTTAAGCGTATTGAAATCATATTCAACCACATGTCTCACATCGTTCCAACACTGTTCAACACTGTTCAACATTACTAATGCAACTCTAAAAGTCATAACATGTATGACATCCCATCTTGAGGTGGTTTCCTACTCTCGAACTTAATTACTTCTGCACCAACCAAGACTGTTTAAATATCAACAAAATATGAAACCTAATCAGATTATTTAATGATATTTCAGGCCATGTATTTAGTGCATTTTCGGGAAAAAATATGCGTATAAGTGAATTGAATTTATGAGAAATGAGTAAATAACAATAGGGGAGAGCCCCAAGTTGGACACTTTAGGATTTCCATGAATACTTTATGTTATTGTCGTTGTTAGTGGAGGCGAAGTTTTTGGTTATGTCTGGAAGTAGGTAGTCGTATCCGTTTATTTACAGTACGCACGCCATGAAATTTCTTCTCCCAAAATTTTGTGAATTTTTTTTTTCAATTGAGTAAATTCATCGAAATTGACGATTTTGAAGTGATAAATATCGTTATAGTTCTGTTTATGCATAATAGTAATATTCTAATTGAATGTAGATAATATTACGTTTGAAAAAATTCTTACACCTATGCTTAAAAAATAGCGTAATGACTCTAAAATGGACACTTTTTTGGGTCCAAGGTTTTTTTGAACTGAAACTTCTTTAACGAGGGTAAATCGAAAATTTTGCAACGGAGGTCGCGTTGTTGTTGTACTTATACGAAACTAATAAGAAACGAAGTTATGCTGTTGTTAATGTTTAGTACTACGTCATGTTTGAGTCGAGAAGTGTAGAGAGTATCAACAGAAAAAAAGTTTCAGAAAATAAAAAGAGGATGAGTGCAAAAGCTTCAACAACAACGGTCACGTGAAAAATCGCACTCATACGAAACCAGTAAGGGCGATGTTACACGGTCAATGTTTTGCTGTCAAACAATGAAATTGTTGTTGCTTTGAAAAATGAACACTGAGCAAAAGAGAGGATGAAAACATTTCACTTCAAAAAAAACCTGCATCACTTCAAATAAAATGGGGTTGCTGAAGATGCACTGTTGCATTTTATTGGAAAATACTAATATTTTATGAAAAATAATAGACTTTTTACTAACTTATAAATACATTTTTTCTTTGCCACCCTTTGCGTTGTTTGGCTTTTGTTTGTTAAAAAATTACTTAATAATTTTTATAAAAACATGGTAATTCAATGGCCAAGTAACAAAGTGGCGGAGCTTTTTTTAATAGTTCGCAAATTTTAAAGATTATTTTTCTGCGTTTTTCATATATAAATGCAACATTTTTTGTATAATTTGTTGCTATTTCCACACGCATTATCTCATATTGTCATAATTATTTTCCATCCAATTCCATTCCAAATGTTGAATTTTCATTCACTCCAAAATACAATTAAATACTTTTTAGTTGGAAAAACATAGTTGCAGGTAAAAGTATTAAAAAATGACATTCAGCAAAAAACTGATAATGTAACAGGGCATCAAACAAAACGATGACAAGAGAGTAAAAACAGAAAACATTGACAGCAAAACATTGACCGTGTAACATCAGCCTAAGAAACGAAGTAATGCAGTTCGTATTCTGCTACATAAAATCAACCAGAGAGTCTACTTCTCGCAGTTTTATCTCATGTGCTTTATTGAGAGAGCCGACCAAGTTGGCTCTGCTTGATTGCATATAGCGGAACTACGTCGTGTTTGTTCCGATAAGTGTAAAGAGTATCAACAGAAAAAAAGCAACAACAAAATAGAGAGAAAAAGACTGCAAAAACTTCAACAGAATTTGTTATAAATATTTTCTAATAATTTTCAAATAAACAACAAAGTTTCACTTCTACTGTGAGTATCTGTAGACACATAATTTTTTTTTTATGAAAATGCGATCATACGAAATATTTATCAATATTTTTAATTGTAAATGTGAATTTTATTAATTTTTCAAAATTTTTTGATGGTTTTTTGATTATCATAGTATGGTAGGGGCCATTCTCAAATGTGTACATAGCTCAGATGATTCAGATTGAATTCTTATTTTTTGATAGATTTTTTAGCCTACGTTTTTATATTATTAATTTCATTGCCTTTTAATATAAACGTTTTTTATAAACTAAAAACAATGAATATTAAATAAAAGTACCTTGTATTGTATTTTTCAACTTTGTTAGTGAATTTTTTGCAGGTGTCTACATTTTTGAAAATCGGAAATTCGATTTTTTTCAAAACAGCTCAAATTTTATGTCCGTTGGTAGCTAATGAGTTAAGGTATAATATCATTTGGGGTCTACAGTCATTGGGCCTCCTCTCCTATATATATAGAGATGCCTGTAGGTTATTTATGATTTGTTATTATTTTCGATAAATATTAATTACCTATTTCAAAGCTTTAAGAAACATTTTCGAAAAATTTCTATATTGCTTAGTACTTTGCTTTTGACTCTGATTATGGGCCTTTGCATTTAATATTTGAACAATGTCAATGACTGGAATTGTGTATTTTAGTGTCGTGCTTGATGTTCACATAGCGTACGAATAAAACAGTGTCTAATATTTATGAACTAATATTATTTGGTTTCATACGAAAAAAAAAATGTAGTTTTCTTACTCCCCCTACAACTTATATACATTTATAATTAAAATTATTTCAATTTACACATGTGCAATATATACATAAGTATAAATATAATCTATAAAAATAGGTAGGTACATATATATTTTATTACAACGAATTTGGCCAAAGAAATTATTGCAGCGTTAAATTTTAAATTGAAACGAAAAAACAAAAATATTGCGTGACAAATGCCGCATATTTCCGTTAAAAATTAAAAAATATATAGTAAAATACTACAACGTAATTGAAATAAGAGAAGAAATATAAATATGCATTGTAACTTATACAATTGAAAAAATGGTAACTGAGATTTAGACTTAAAATGTTTGCGTTCGTTTGGAAAAGTACTCACTCACAATAATGATACCTACTACTTACGAAGTTGCTGTTGTCGTTGTCTGTAGTTGTTTAGGTAATTTTAGAAGTACTAGTTATATAGTAAATAAAAATAATGTACAAGTATACGAAAAATATTGTTATTATAAAGTGAGGTACAGCAAAGTCCCATTTATTTGATAAGTTGAATACGGTAAACATAATTTTTGTGATAATTTCTGTGTACTATTGTATTGTTATGTAACAATAACTTTGATGATTACGATGATGAGTTTGATGTTGATCGTTGATGATAATGCGGAACTACCATTGAGCTTATTTTTAGTATATACAAAGTATATACAATGATGCACAAATTGTGAGAAAAAGTGTAAATAATAATCTCACAATATACGAATATGATGAAAATGCACGAAAAGTACACACAATTTGTATATGTAGTTATACAGAAACTCTATATCGTATGTCAATTTACGATACATACTTATCTAGCGTAAAAAAATAATCAATAGTCTAATTTAAGCCTGATCAGAGTCAATTAAACCTAATCAAAATATAATATTGCAATGCTTACTTTCTATTTTATTTAGTACTTATTTATCGTTGCCTTCATTTGCGATTAATTCTCATACGAACATAATTTTTAATTTGATCACAAGCTAAACTCGTTTTGTTCCCAAATTATATCTTTTGGTTAATGAACCGAATTGAAAATTTGAAGATTTCAAAAAATGATTTGTTTTGCAATTTAATCCAAATTAAATAGTTTGCCAAGCCAAAATTTCGATCCAAAGCTGTTTACTGATTTTAAATCCGTAACAGACTTAAATATAATGCAAAATTTAATTTATTTTATACATAAATATAATTTTCATAATTAATTTCATATTCGATTGAAACTGTACATCATATGTAATTAGGATTGCCATTTTCATTTTATGTAATCCCAGGACAAATTGCCATAACCCAAAAAATAAACGGAATTAGCCTTTTTTCCCGGGACACAAAATAGAGACAATATAGTTTATAAATTAAATTTTAAAAAAATCTAATGTACTCAAAATAAAAACAACAAGCGTTGTTTTTTTCGTTTTACTTTGTTTCCTTTCCGGTTTTAAATTCTTCATTATATTTTAATATTTAATCAGGGTTGCCATTAAAAAGTAAATACTAAGTAACAAAATTAAACTCCTTTTATGAGTGGATATTAACCCTTTCATGCCCGAATTTTAATAAAATGATGTTTACTTAGCATTTCTTCAATCATCACACCAAACTTCATCCCTCTATATTTATTTGTTTGCCCTTTAACTATGGACCTATAGACAACCACTGGATAACCTTTTTTCTCCATATTTTTATTTTCATATTCTATTGCCTTTTATAAACAGCATTTTTTTTAAATTAAAAGAATTTACGATCAATTTTTGCACTTAGGATTTTGACTTAACTTCAAACACAAAAGATGTAAAAAAATTGGCATAAACAGGAAATTACAAATATTCCAACCACAAAATGTGAACAAGGACGTTATTCTTGCCTATTTAACGTGTCCGAAAAATGTTCCCCTCTTCGATCACTTTTGTGAATCAGTGTAGTTCTACTCTTTTTAATATTTTTCAATATTATAAAAAAAAACTCCAAATGTTTTTAGAATCACAATCTTCCCAGATAACTGGCCATTGGATGTTTTTATGGGCCACAAGAATGAACTCCCTAAAGCTTAAAATGATTAATAACCCTAAAAAAAATGACCTTTATTCACAATGAGCAAAGTGGTGGTTTTTTTAGGCTATTCTTCATTTTTAGTTTCTTGGCAATTTTCACTTGGCCAATTGCTCTTTACAATACCCACTGTCGCAACTGCAAAAAATTGGGCGAGGTAGAAAGCTCTGCATAGTTTCAATGCACTTGCCCAGCTCTGGCTAGAGCAGAGCTTTGCTCTTTATAATTACCCGTCATATAAATATGACCTCATATCTAAACCTCTCGGGGTTGTAAGTAGCTGCTACTAAGTAATATCGACTAGAAGTTAGAAAGTGATGTTTTTCTTTTATTCTTGAGATTTTTGAGTAGAAGCGACTGATTACACTGTTCAACAGCCTGCTACGTCACAATTATTGATATCAAAATTTTTAAAATTGAAAAAACAAAAAATTTAAAAATGCAGTTCATATTTTTTTTCATCAAAACATCCACTTTTACAAAAAAAAATTTTTCGATTTTTTTTATTTTTTAACTTTAAAATTTTTAAAATATTTTTTTTTTTTAATTAATTTATTTTTTCGTAATTTTTTTCATCCTCGTTATCATCGTACACTTTTATCTCGTTGTTAGCTTAAACCAGTAATGCCCAGCGATGCCATATGGCACTTTGTCGCTAAGCCGTTCCTGAGTCAGGTTCAAAAATAATTTTTTTTCAAGTTACTTTCTTGATCTATCTACTTTGAGTTCTTGAACAATTAAATCCTAAAAATTTCTTTGTGTATACCTACAAATAAATTTATATATTGTTGTTTCCTTTTTGACACGTTCACGTATTCATTTTTGAACACATTGTAGATAAATATATAATATAAAATAAAAAAGTACCTATGCACATAGTTTTTGACAAGAGAAAGATTTATTTTTAAATTTTAGCTTTTATTCATAATTTGTCCGAAGATGTTTTATTTTAGGTTCATACACGCTGGATTCCATTTTTGCACACATCGCGATTCTCAAAACACTAATAGCAAAGCAAATAGTTTGTACAGAATTAAAACTGGTGACAGAAAACTCCAAGCTTGCTTCGCAATTTAACAACAAAGTTTAAATTAATTTTTAGGATTTAATTGATCAAGAACACATTAAATTAAAGCCAAATTTTTATACTGCTCTGCATTTGAACGTTGCAACGGCATTTTTCAGCGAAGACGAAGGCATGGTTGTGGAGACGTAGTTTTGCAAACGCAGTGACTTTTAAACATTCTAAAATCGGTACAAGTTATGCTGTTGTTGTTGCTTTCTTTCTCTAATTACGTACTGAACATCTTATTCAAGTACGCCAATCGCATTCTTACATACGCATCGTAGCTTGAGAATTGATTTGGCATATGTGTATACGATATGAATAAAGAGTTTAAAGCACATTTTGCATTTAAGTACGTGTTTGGCCATCATTGCTTTAACCCATTAAGGACGAGCGGGAACCAAAGTAGATAGATCAAGAAAGAAACTTGAGAAAACAATTTTTTTTGAACCTGACTCAGGATTGGTTCAGCGACAAGGTGCCATATGGCACCGCTAGGCATTACTGGGTTCGTGGTATTGAGTACCAGAAGAGCACGTGCAGAGCTGGTCATCACGGTTGGTGATCATAACATCACCTCGTGTCCACACATTAAGTACTTAGGAGTACTTATAGATTCTAGAATGACGTTCAAGGATCACCTGAAAGCTGCTAGTGGAAAAGCAGCACGAATAAACAGCGCATTAACACGCATCATGCCGAATATAGGAGGCCCGCGTGAGGGCAGGCGCCGGCTGCTTTCAACGGTTACTACGTCAGTAATCTTGTATGCAGCACCTATCTGGGCGGACAGCAAGAAAACACACCAGAAGGATATCCGTGCGATATATAGGCTCAGTGCCCTGAGGGTTGCTAGCGCGTATCGCACAGTATCGGACGATGCTATTTGTGTCATAGCAAGTAAGGTACCCATAGATTTACAGGCACAAGAGATGAAGCGGTTATATGGCCGTGACACAAAATCAACCGAAGCCATAAGAAGAGAAGAAAGACAGCGTACCATCATGGAATGGCAGCGAAGATGGGAGTCATCCGAGAAGGGTCGATGGACCTACAATCTCATTACGGATATAGAAGAGTGGATATCACGCAGACATGGTGAACTGAATTACCACATTACGCAGCTGCTTAGTGGCCATGGGTGCTTCAAGCAGTACTTGCATAAAATCAACACCGGAGAAGAAGACCCGTTTTACCCAAGATGCCCAGAGGAACGGGAGAACGCGCAGCATATACTTTTTATATGCCCACGTTTCAACAAAAACAGAGATGAGCTGGAGAAAGCCTTTGGAGAACCCCCTACAGAAAGGAATCTGACGACACAGATGTGTAACACAGCGGAAAAATGGAATGCAGCATGCAAGGTTGCTGCAGATATGATGACCACTCTGTATGATGCAGAACGTGCGCGCAAAGTCGAGCGCACGGCAAATACTACAAATATGGAGCCAGATATCGTCAACCGACGATAAAACCGAACAGAATTGGACAGAAACCAATACTGACGATTGAGCACTAAGCTCATTACGGCCTTCCGACGTAATACCTAACGGTGGTTCCGGGAGGAATATCCGTACAGACGAGAGGTGGTTTTAGCGTGAGAATGTCACGCACTGACTGGGTGGCTTTTTATGCTTTCCTCCTCGTTAAAAAAAAAAAAAAAAAAAAAAAAAAGGCATTACTGGGTTAAGCTAACAACGAGATAAAAGTGAACGATGATAACGAGGATGAAAAAAATTACGAAAAAATAATTAATAAAAAAATCGAAAAATTTTTTTTTGTAAAAGTGGATGTTTTGATGAAAAAAAATATGAACTGCATTTTTAATTTTTTGGTTTTTTCAATTTTAAAAATTTTTATGTCAATAAAAAAAAATTGTGACGTAGCAGAGCAAAACGAACCACGGATTCGGACTCAGTGACCCCCCGTTACCCCAAGTGCATTTGTCCCGTCTCTGCTCGTTTTCAAAAGTTTCCATTTCTAGAACAGTGTTAAACACATGTAAATGAACTTAATGCCCTTCAAAGTAGTTAAATATATCAAAGCAACCATCATAAATGGAAATCTTTTAGATTATTGAAGATTCACAATGGAACTCATATATTAAATAAAATTAAATTTTTTATTATCAATACAAACAAATACATCGGTAAGTACATACATGCATAATTATATACTTTAAAAAGTAGGATGATGGGCAGCACCGCTGAATGCAAAATGTCGCATTTAAATATAAAGATAGCACTGCGCAGACATTTAAAACTATTCAAATTTGTAAATATTCCATTTGAAATAAATTTGTAAATAAAGAAGCTGTGAGATAATCACCTTCAAGTTGTTGTTTTTTTTTTAAATAAATAAACATAAATTTAAAACAAACTAAAATAAATAACAAAAAATTGTTGTAAAGTTATTTACATACATACATATACTCGTTATTAAAGTTTATTTGTATATTTAATTGATCGAAGAGTGCTAAATAAATTAACCAACATATATGCGCAATATATTTTCTTCTATTATTAATATACGAAAGTATACATACATACCAATACAAATGTATATGTTTTTTTATGTTTTTTGTTGAAAATAAAAATATATTTACTTTTTTCTTATTTCTCATTTTTTAACATTTTAATTTTAGCTTTAAGCATAATGTTTTTTTTTGTATAATTTTGTGGAATAACAACAAATATGTGATTTTTTGGACTCTCATATATACCCGCAAGTGGGTTTTCCCCTAGGTTAAAGTTTTAAATGAGCCAACAACAATATACCGTGATTGTTAACGATTGCCAAGTGAACAATCGCCCATTGAAATTGTCTATATGAACGAAAAAAATCTCAACTTTCAACATGCTTCATCTTTGAAGAAATCTTGGCTTGTGTAATAATAATGCAGGCATATAGGAAGTACTGACATCAATATCTAGTACTGGTTAGGCAGCACTAAATATTCTATTTCCTCCAAATCTTCGATTATTAGTTTAACCATAAAAACACTATAAAAACCAAAAGGCATCTCTACCGTAACGAAAAAAAAACTAGTTTATTGTTAAAAAAATAGAAGTTAAAAAAACAAATCCTCTCGTTAAATACTAGTTTTGTATGTTTTTAATATGGTGTATAAATTTCATTCAAATCCGTCGCGTGGTATTTGAATAAGAGTGGTCACCGAATTTAAAAACATAGTTTTGGGAAAAACGCGGTAACTTCGTTGCCAATTAATTCTTTTTTTTTATATTTTGGTCAAGTAAAGATAAAACATAGAGTAATAACTCTGTATTGATAGTTTTTGGAAATATATGTAATTACTGTCAAAAAAAATTATTTAAAATACAAAATTTTTCACGCCTCTAACTGGACCTAACACCTTAATTGCCCAAATCTTTTTTTTTCAGGATATAGTCAACACACAGGAATATTGCCCCTATAAATGTAAAGCATTGTGTTGATTGGGAAAGGAAGCTAGTTTAATGGGAGGAGGAAAGAGGAAAAGTATCTGTGAACGTTTGTTTTGAATTGAAGGAAATTAAAATTGCTTGTCATTCCATAACAAACAACTTTGCCTCATGCTTCAAAGTTATAGGACTTCAAAATAATTAAACTACGTATCGATTCCCATCTTGATCTTGAACTCCCCAAAACAAAAATGTCACGTAACAGTCTATATGTTACTTGGGAGGAATTAATCTAGGCAGTGACTTCTGTTAAAAAACCATCATAAAAAAGTAACTTTTGTTGTTTTCTTTATTAATAACTAACTCTGATAAAAATAAATTATAGATAACAGCAAAATGCATACGATTCAATTAATATTATTACATTCCAACTGATAATTTCGTTGAAAGCATTGAAGCAAACAACCAACATTAAAAAGTGCCATCAAATTAATCTGTCCTTTGTCTAAAAATTTTCCCTAAGCAAAAAAAATTATCGGTTGCATTTCACCATTGCATTTATCTCGATGCGCTAAACTTAAAAACTGCAACTGCATCACCTTTAATGTTCGCTGCATATACATCATTACAGATGACGAAGACGTTATCCATAATTTCTTTTAAATGAACTGAAAACTGGTGAAAGTTTTGCATGTAAGTAAATGCAAATGGGGGGGAAAAGTTTAGCTGAACTGAACTGAACTGAACGCAGCAATTGTTGCGCTCGTCTCTAATTGTGAAATTACGATTTGAACATAGATTTTCTTTTATATTGTGATGGAATCACAGTTCACATTATCATCAGCATCAGCTCAGCATCTTGGCAACAACATGATGCTCATGGTGGTGGGCACTTGAAGTTGAACTCTGCACAGTTTCCGTGAAAGAGCTTCTCTTGCATTGCGGTTTCATCTTGTTTTTTATTACTTTACTTTTTTATTAACTACATTTTATGAGCTCGTCTTTAATAGTTATTTTTGTATTGCCTGATGCTCCCATTCATGCTGCAACAATAGAGTAAAAATGCAACGTGTGGCATGTTACATGCTTGTATGTGGTATGTTGCCACATCAGCCTCCAACAACCGCTGCCAACAGCACAAGTGTTGCTAGCTTGCTCTCAATTTAGTGTTTATCTACTGTTGTTGTATTGAACTTTGACCTTACTTTTCTTATATTGTTATTGTTTTTTATTTTGTGATTGGTGGCTGTTATGGTTGTGCAGTTGTGCTGGATTTCGCGATGGGATTTAATGTCACTGTTATGCAAAAAATCAAACAAAACCAAAAGCTAAAACAACATTGTATTGATAGAAAAAGTTTTTACACTTTGGTTTTGTTGTGGTTCGGCTGCATTTGTTATTATATTGTATTGTGTTTTACCACAGGCAAAGAAAACATTTCTCCATTTATAGTTAATTTTTTATTTGTTTCTTTTATATTTTATTATTAGTGCTTGCTTATTTTATGAGCAGGAAGCGGAAACAAATCTACTGTGGCGTAAGTTTTTGATTTACGCTTTGTTATGATGAAAAATGGATATAATAAAACACAATACAATAAACTAAAGACACTTTAACATGCGGTTAAAATTTGTATCATTACATATTTTAATTACTTTTTAACACTTTCTGGTAAATTCAACAGTTGCAAGTATCATTTCAAAATGTTGCAGCAGTATACTAATTTGCTCTTATTATGATTATGTAATTTAACTGAGGAAGTGCAACGAGAAAAAGGGTTGCATTTAATTTTTAGTAAAATTTTAAACTTTTGCTTTGATTGTAGAAATTACAATAGTTAAAACGAATATTTTAGAGTCTAATAAATTATTTTTACTAACTTATTTGGCAAGTCAAGTCCCCTTGTACCTAGCGAATAGGTCGCCCTCTTCTGGGCAATTCAATACTTCGGTTGAATAGTGTATTTTCCTAGCGAAGCGTTTTCTTCCATTCGCTCAACATGACCTAGCCTGCGAACCCGTTATAATTTTATGTGCTTCACTTTGTCAGTATCGGTGTACAGGTTCTATAGCTGATAGCCGCGGATATTGGACCCCAGATCTGCGAATATCGTATGCTTTCAATAGTCTCTCGTCATAGTTCATCATCGTTCACGTCTCAGCGTCAAACATTAGGATGGATGAGAGACTTATAGAGCATTATTTTCGTTCGGCTAGTCTGGAGGTTCTGCTTCTCAATCCCCTACTGATTGTGAGCGCGTAGTTGCACATGTTGACGAGAGCTATTCTGCGTTTGATTTTAAGGCTGACGAACTCCTTGAAGTCAACAGTAATATTTTGTGCAAGACTCCGTGACTATTTGTTTTTTTACACTTTTGTCGTCGTTCACAACCTACTCGACGAGCATAACATTGAAGAAGTCGAAAGATATGGAATTAATTAATATGAAACCTCGAGCAAGACATTACAATATTTTCCAAAGTCCCCTGAGGGTAACTCTTGGATTAAGAATCATTTTGTAATCACATTGAAGGCAGTGGGTCTCAGCGCATGTGACTACGAAATTGGTTTAATGAATGACTCTGGTCTAAAGCAAAAATATTGAGCCTCATATTGAATTCTTTCAAAGAAAAAAAAAATTCAAAGAATCAAAAACAGAAGAATATACATAATTTTATTTTTCTGTTACTCCTTAGAAGAATGTATATTTTTAAGAGACCACTTCCAATTTTCACTGCGGTCAATGTAATCTTTCAAAGTCTATTAGCCTTCACAGAGTGATATTAAAAGCAGGCATTGGAACATATTCACATATAAGATTGATGTTGTTGTTGTTCGTGCAAGGTATTAGAATAACCTTCTCTAAATATAAGAATTATCTTTCAGGCCAGGGGCAATTTTCAATTCAACACAGGACACTCTAATTCAATACATTCTCACCCAATCCGGAACGTCTGATCACTTTAATTTTGACCCTACTACGTTTTACTAGAATCCATGAACATACACAACATCTCAGCTCAAAAATAAACACATCTACTACAATAAAATTGTGACAAAATTAATGTTACGCATTAGCGCATTGGTTTGTTGTTGTTGAAAGTACATGAATCGCACCTAACATCAAAAACATTTTTCTTTGTAATCTCAAACTGCTTAAGTTTGTATTTCTGCCAAAAGTTACATTTGTATCATACAAAATACTTTTGTGTTTGGTGTTGTATCTTTATCATCATTATTGGCAATATACATTAGAGTTGCGGTTCCCAAACTATGTTCCGTGGAACACTGGTGTTCCGTTGAAGATAAACAAGTAAAAATCTCGTGAGATAAAAGAATTTTTATTTATGATTTTATTCGCTCTTTAAAATAAAAAAAAATAAGATATACAGTGAACGCTCGGTATTCTTAAGTTCGGAAATCTTAATTGTCCAGAAAACTTAAGCAATTTCTGACTTGTATGCAACTTCCTAAAATCTTAAGATTTGACTTAAGTTTTATGAGTAAGTTTGGAATTAAATTATATTTCGATTGTTCTTCTAGCTTTTAGTGATTTTAGCTAAAAAAAATTCTACTGCGTACAATGTATGTACGACTATGAAGCTTAGAAAAATAATTAATAAATGCATGAAATGTATGAAGCATTGAAAAAAAAAAAAGATTTTAAGAAAATCCAAAAATCTTAAGGAGTCGGAATACTTAAGTAGTTTGTTTTTGGGCTACTTAAGAATTCCGAGTGTCCACTGTATATATAAATATTTTATATAATATCTTTTATTGATTTATTAACAAATTTTTCATGATTTGTACTTGCTGCGAGTTTAGCAGATATTTTTAATGAAATGAAATTATTTTATCACTACAATTAAAAAACACAACAATTTTTAACGTAAAAGATAATATTGCATCTATTGATAAAAAATTATAGTTCAGGATTTTATTTTCGACATTAGACCAGTTTAATCGAAATAAAATCTAAAGTAGATGGATGATAAAACCTCCAAAGTAATTTTAGAACACTTACATGACTTACAAGCAAGACATTACAATATTTTCCAAAGACCCCTGAGGATAACTCTTGGATTAAAATTCATTTTGTTATTACATCGAAGGCAGTGGATCTCAGCGCATGTGACTATGAAATTGGTTTAATGACTGACTCTGGTCTAAAGCAAAAATATTGAGCCTCATATTGAATTCTTTCAAAGAAAAAAAAATTCAAAGAATCAAAAATAGAAGAATATACATAATTTCATTTTACTCTTACTCTTTAGATGAATGTATATTTTTAAAAACACAACCTTATAACTTATTAAAAAAAAGTTAATAATTTTGCAAAGTGTTCTTCGATCCAAAAAGTTTGGAATCCGCTGCATTAGAGAATGCATTTGAAATTTGTTTTTAAGTATTTTTGTATGTATGAAAAAATTTGATATGCATCGTTGCTTACGCCGTTTTCAATTGAAAATGTTGCATTGATAATGTTGTTAGTCACACCACAAATTTTACAAAATTAAGTGAAACGATAAAAACAAAAACGCAGAAAATTTTAAGTATTTTTACATTTAATTGTGGAATGAAAAAATATAATAATAAAAATATTAATAAAAAAATATTTACAATCTATAAAAACAATAACGACTACATATGTATTATTTTTAATAAAAAGTTGATAATTATTTTTATATAGAGCAAACACTTAACATACATATCGTAATCTTAATTTATTAAGCCCTAACATTAAATTTTTCATTATCGAGTTTTTGATGGGTTATGAAAGCGTGAAAATTTTGGAGACACACCGAAAACTTACGATCTGTTCTTTTAGTTTAAATTACAAATTCTGGAACAATACTCGAAATATAGGAATGCTTTTTGTAAAATTTTGAAAAATGCGTGTGTTAGGACTTTAGCAAATTAAGATAGTGATATGTGTTTTGTATGTGATTCCTGTTTCTAGAATTTTAAAAAGCTTAATATTTTTTTTTTTTTTTTTTTTGCATAAATTTTGTTTGCTTAAATTACGAATAAGCAAAAGAAATTAAATTTTTGATTGTCTTCGAAGTGAAACTGAAATTTTGTATCATCATCATCGTTAATATTAACGCCATTATCATTAAAATCAAATGCGAATTCATAGTTTTTATTTATTATCTTTATTCATTTTTGGCACAGTTAAGGTCTTTAACACAGTTTGTGCATTTGCATTGAACAATAAAAACATCAAAGAAGGCGAAAGTCTTTTTTTCATTGATTTAATTGATAATTAATTGTTGTAAAAGTCGTTTGTGTTTTGATAATTTTAATTCGCAAAAATGCGTGTATAAATTCTACCAAATGTTTGGGAACAACCGAAAAAAAACACTTCCCTTTCACCGCTATCAACACTTCTAAACATACATTGCAGTAAGAACACAAATGTCACAGATTTTTTTTTTTTTTTTTAAATATTACCAACATTATTTTTTCTCCCCAACTCTATTATTTTTACAAAGCTAAATATGAAGAAAAACAAAATGATTATTATTAATTTACAAAATTTAGACTTTGCGCATGTTTTTTATTAATTAATTATTGTAAATCTGAGAAGCAAAATTCCTACAATAATATTTTTTTAAAGTAGGAAAAAAACTATTTGGGGAATTCTTTAAATAAATAACTATAGTTATATAGCGCTATAGTGAGCTTTTTTTAATTCTTTGTTAATTTTAATAATAATTAATTTTTAGATCAGGCAAATTAAAAGCAAAGGAAGAATGAGAATTTTACGCTGAAAGTTTGGTGGCTCCACTATTCATAATTCAATATTTTTGCATACGCCATCATAAATTTGACATATAATTTTATTTGATGTTTTCAAAGAAACGATTGTTAAATTAAAACGCCCAAAAAAACCAAAAATTAAATAAATATTTATGGATTGCATATTTAATATTCATAAAATTTTACCATTAAATGCATGGATTGAATTCATATTTAATGTATTGAAAACATTTTAATAAAATGGCAAACATAATTTGCTAACTTTAAATTTTGGCAACAATCTGAGTATCCGACATGGACGAGAGCATTTCTGGGAATTTTGACCAGCCGAGACATTAGGGAGATGCTTTCATTAAGTTTAGCAGAAGGTGCAAGAATTCGGTTGCTGCCTCGATAGCAAATATTTGCCATTCTTTCATTTTGTATAGGCATATTGCTCGTTTTCTAGAAGACTTTCATAAGTTAACATAGCATACGTCGAAAAACTATTCAAAACTTTCATTTATGAGTCTTAATGGGTTAAAATTATATTAATAGGTTTGTTCCTGTACAACTGTACAAAAAGTTTGTACAAATTATCATCAGGTTTGTCCGTAAGGCGTTCTTCGTTTGAGAGATTTAAGTAACAGCTCGCTATAAAAGAACTTTCAAGTTTTCACTGGATAAATTTTTACTTGTAAGATTTGCAAGCAAAAAACATATAATTGAAAAATATATATGTTGGAACGCATATATATATATATATATATATAAAAGGTTTTTTTTTTTTAATTTTTTTCTAGTGGCATCTTCATTAAAAAATAAGAGAAATTTTCTACATTTGGCTAAGCAACAGCAGCCTCAAGTACACAAATTGAAAAATTTGTTGTAAAACATATAGTAATATCAAAAAAAAAAGCGATACCATAAGAAAATACCTCAAACATGGTATTAGCAAAATTTCTGAAAAATGGTCTAAAGCTGGAAGGATGGAAGTGAAGTTTGAAGAAAAGCACCATGTTTGGCGTGACTCAAATTTTTACTCGGATTTTATTTCCATAGGAACCTAGCACAAGCGGCGGTAGGCATCAAGTTCGGTATGAAGATGCATCTGAAAAAACAAAACGTTGACGAATGAAAAACTTACTTAGAGCATATCCGCATGAGGAAATAAAAGTACAAAAGGAAAATAAAAATAATACGAACGACAAGTCTTTCCCAATTAACCAAGCACTGGCTTTGTTCTATAATTTAGATTTATCGGTGAAATAATACAACAACGATCACGATTACGATCAGATGTAAATTCAATCTACCCTAATTGCTTTCCAAGCTACAAAAGACTGAAGAAAGCAAAAAATGAACTACTTCCATACCCAATTGTTACTTCAGAAGTCTCAGCTGAAGTTAATTTACAAGATTTGCTTAACGAGATAACACAAATGATGCAGAAATTAGTTATGACTCGAATATAGATTTGGAATATTTTATTTCAAGTCAGTCATCGGATGAAAGTGAATGAGATTGTTTAATGTATAATGAAATAAATATGTGTCTACAAAAATGAAATATGCTTTTCATTTTTTATCGGTTTTTTTTTTTTGCAGATTTGTGCGGAAGGTAGGTGCGGCATTAATCGGATTATACCTACTTTTTGCAATGATTATTGGTATAAAATATCCAAATAACAACAAATTTTTATATTTGGAGGTGGGCGTGGCCGTGGTGGGATTAGGTTTATTTTTGCACCATATGTTTTTATAGCCAAAACATTCATATGAGATTCGAAGATGTGGCTTTTTAAATTTTATCGCTCTATGACTGTTTTTTCTTGTTTTGACCACCTATTGTATGGTGATGTTACACTGTAGACGACACATTTTTTATATAGGTACATAACCTTATGAGTATATCACTGTATCCTAGTTATTAGTGTGTTGGACTGCAACGCAGGGGTGCCCGGATGCAAACCTCGTTACGCTCAAAAATCAAAGATTAAAATTGTTCAACACGACACCACCTCTTGGGTGGCAATGACAAACTTTCAAGTGTAAAAAAGGGGGGAGGGAATTGTAACTCCAAACAGCCAATCGCGTAATGACAGATATGGTCTTAATTTGTTATTTAAAATAATTGTTTCATTTTCGTAAGAAAATTGTTTAATATCCAAAAATATGTAATATGGGCATGGACTACATTAATTAATTTCCACTCCAAACATATGTGACAAAAGAAACAAGCTATTATAATTTTTTTTATTTATAATTCTTAACTATAACATTGTCAATAAATTTAAATGTTTCAGACCAAACATCAAAGGATAAACAAATATTTTTTAAAAGCTTTTTTCTGTCATTTTTATTATTTTTCGTTCACATCTAGTAGTCTTAATTTTAAAATGTCTTAAAATTGCACAGTTCAATTAAAACTTTTTTTAACAACAATTTCACTCACCTTTCATTAAAAATGTTAAAATTAATTATAAATTCATTCGCAATGCAAACAAAATTAATTGTAAGACATCGTGTGGTTAACATTTTGACATGCGACACTGGCATCATTTGCATATGCCACAAATGAATTAAGTTTTATTGCTAAATGTTTAACAACAGTACAACACCAATTGCGAAAACAAAGCAACAACTAAATAAAAAACTTGTTGAACAAATCATTTTGCAGCATCAGCCAGTCATCAGTATCAGCACGTTTTATGTTTGGTGTATTGTTTTAAACTGCAAAAAAAAATACAAAAAGGGAACACCTTTCTTTTCAAATTATGTACTTATATATGTACATATGTACCTATCTATGTCCAAATCAAATTGAATGACAATAAGATGCATCTGAAACTATATTCACACTTATTCAAATATTCAAGAGAAACATGCACTGTCTATATGTACAAATGTTTGTATACCTCTATATGTACATGAGTGCATATATGGGGAAAACACCTTTGAGCAATATGCATACATACATACAACCATATATGTACGTATTTCATTTCTTTACGTCATTATAAAAAGCGAAAGTTTCACGTACTCTAAATACTTCAGCACCAACATTTTTTTTTGAAGCATTTTGAAGGCGCACTCCAAGTATCGTTGATTTTTGATTTTTTCTTTACTGCACATGCAACACTCACTGTATTTTTTATACGAGTACAGTGAGCGTTGCATGAATAAATTGAGTATATATCTATAAATTGCTAAAGAGTTGTGTAAAATATGTGCGTTTAACTGCGTCTGATTCACTCTGTATGTGATTTGAAAAGTTGTTAAAAAACAAGATGAACATAAAAAAACAAACGTACATTGCCCTTTAATAGTTTAATATTAGTTGCGTTGTGTAGGTGTGGCAAAGTAATAATTGTAAGTAATCTTGTATATGGTTTTTAGTAACTTTTCTTGTCAGTAGAAATGAAAGTGAAATTATTAAAAAAAAATTGGTAATCGAAAGATTTAAGCAACGAACTGAAGGATATAGTTTTCTTATTAATTCAATCAGCTAATTTGGAAATAAATTGTATAACAAGCTATATCTAACAATAAAACGTGATTTACAGAAGCTTTCAGCATGAGGTGGCGATATTTTGGAAAACCATTTGTAACTAACAACTCAAAATCACTTTTGGTACAGTTTTTGAGGTCGATGATATCGATAGCGAAGCAGATTTCCATATTTCAAAACCTTTTAATGTGTTTTTGACAATTATCTTCGGAATTCTTTGTAATCATCTAATCTAATCAGATATGTGTATAATTCTTTGTTAAAAAGGAATAACGATTTAAGTGTATTTTTTTTTTTTTTTTTTTTTTGTCATGCGAGTTAAATAGCACTAAATATAAATTTAAATGAAAATATGGGAATATTAACTAAAAATTTGTATCAGTTTGATATTTTCTATCATATCGCCAGTTAGGTTGATATTGCATAAATGAGTGTGGCACCTCTCATACAAACGAAATTCCAAAGTTATTTTAACAAAAATTCTACTCGATTGATTTTAAATCATTTGAAACGATTATGTCAATCGACAAACATTACTGAAGAGCACTTCCCATATAAATGAAATGCAAAAATAGAAATAATGTTTTAATAGTTTGATTTCTAAGAAAACTTTTTTAAGTTGCCAAGAACTACATATTGAACGTAAGTATAGCACAGGTGATGCCAACACCAGCGATCCCGCTGCAGCGACTGCAGAAACTGACTTACAACCCAGCATAAACAAGTGCGTAATACGTAATCGCGAAATTACGCAGCGCACTCGTACACAACTCTTGACTGAAATGGAGCACAGCGTACTATCAGTTTCTAGCACCAATTCAATTAAATTATCGTTATTTAGCTTCACAAACTCTCCTCCCTCAAATTTCTCTCTTTACGCAATGTCAAAATAGACACAGGTTTGCGTACGTTCGCTGCGTATTTCAGTCAGCTCTATTCATTGTCTACTTTTATTTTTTCACTAAACGTAAATTTCATATAAAAAATTGTTCGCTAATATTGCGGACACACGAGAGTTAACTTCGTTGAAATTCTGAATTTCAAATATTGGTGGCCACACGATAAAAATTTCAAATTCGTTTTTTGACATTTTATAAGTTTGGAGAAGAAGAAGAAATTTTGTGTGTGTTTTGTGTAAATAAAAATAAATAAAAATGTAGACTTTCAATAGGTCTGTTCACGTATGAAAAATTGTTAACAATTATTAATAGTTTTCACTGGAAAAGTGTTCACGTACTCGAAAAACTTTCAACGAGTGAGAAAAACGAGAGCGTAAGAATGTGCGAGAGAAAAAAGTAGTTGAAAGCATGGCAGAAGAATTAAGAAGGTAGATGCATTTTGACAAAAACTCAAAATGGCTACTTTTTGAAAAAATGCATCTACCTCTAAATACTTCTACCATGATTGAATGTTTCTGTAAATTTCTACTTTCACAAATTTTTAGCTGCCGAAAAAAAGAACTGTCAAATATGAAAAGGCCAACAATAATTTTGTTGTTAAATTTGTTAAAGTGAATTTGTGGCTTGAAAAATTGAAGTATTTGTGAATGCAAGTGTGTCACACGAAATGATTTCAACAAATTACTCTTTAGATCAATTAAATTAAATTATAAACTGCACAATATTTTTTCGCGCTAAAAATTAATTGTCAAAAAAATGGATCAACTGTTTAGTTGAAAGTTTTTAATAGTTTTCTTAACGTACTTTTTCTGATAGTTTCTTTTTATGAAATTTTTTTCTCAATCTTTCTTTTACTCTCTCCCTGCAAGTTTTTGTTGGAAAAGTACGTAAACAGAGCAAATTGGATTTGGACACCAAGAATTTATATAGCAATTATGGATAATTAGAGGAATGACAATGGGTTACTCTACGACTCCATTATTTTATTTTTTCACTTAATAAATATTACAAGGGCAGTTGTTATGAAAACAAAATTCAAAATGTCTAAAAAAATGTAAGAGATCTTAAATTTTTCCTGTTCCTTCTGCATTTTAAGTGCATTTCGTTTAACATTTAAGAATTATATTAACATGAATTACTCTTTATATTACATATGTTTTCGTAACTGTTATATTGTTAAATGAACTATTTTCACTATTATTAAGTATCATATTGTAAGTTGAATAAAGTTTTTTAGTCTCATAACATCTATACACTAGAAGATAAAAAGGCTACAAAGTTTCATTCCTAGCGGCTTATCTACTCTCGCAATTATGCACGTGGGCCAAGGTCAAATAGTGAGAGCACTTGGAAAAATTACGTACGTAGTAAACACAGCATTTGGGTATCAAAAATGACATCAAAACCCGCTTAAGCCGCGAGGTGACGAGCTCTGTACTGGGCAGATACCTCACAACATTATCGCTGACGATAGGCGAGAATTAACAACGCTTATGGAGCCGGCTGTGGAGAGAAGTTTCACCGCTACCACCGATACAAAAACTCTTCGTCGTGAATCGTCCGATAAGGAGCCACTTCGTAGGAGTGAGCGCAACCGGAACCCTGTAAGCGGATTTCAAGCGGAAGATATTCGGAAATAGGGGTTTTAGAAGTGTAACATATTTACATAACATTTAAGAGTTATATTAACATGAATTACTCTTTATTTTTCATATGTTATCGTAACTGTTATATTGTCAAATGAACTATTTTCACTATTGTTAAGTATCATATTGTAAGTTGAATAAAGTTTTTTAGTCTCATAACATCTATACACTCGAACAAAACAGTCTGAAATGCAGAATTTCATTTGACAGTTTTTGTATAGCGGAATTCCGCATTTCAGGCGCATTTCTACGAAATGCTAAATTTGCCTGAAATTCACTATAATACAGATGTCGTAGCGCAATTGACATTTACACCTTGGTTGCACGAGCAAGTTGCAAGTGCGAAAAACTCAATACATTCACACTTTTCACTAATACACTCACACATTTGCTATTGCAAGTAATTTTCGAACTTTTCGAACATAATACGTATTCTCTACTTGCAGTAGTTTACTTACACCTGTTGCCGCAGGGTTATTAAAACAAATTTGTGGATCATATAAAAAAACTATAAACTCTCTAATAATTTTTCCTTCCAATATTTGAATTTATATGAAAAAATAGTCGCACCCACAATGCGTTGAATTATAATTTTAAATAATTTTATATTTAAGTTCCAATTGTTATAATTACATATATGTTAAAAACGCTGACGACTACGTTCTAGGTTAACATTAATTGTACAGAAAAAATGAATAAACTTATTTAAAATCATTATTTTATATTAGAAAACAATTACAAACATAAAAATAAAACAATGACAATAGTATATAAAAATGAATGGCAAATAGACAGGCTAACAAACACACAAAGAAAATAGTAACAAATTGCTTAACAGAAGATTGACGCAAAGATAATAGGTCTGTTGCCGTAGTCTTTGGATAAAGTTTGGTAAACTGAAAGTAAACAAAAACTACTCTCTGCTATAAACAAAAATGCACAAAAGTACGGGAACGCAAAAAAAACCCTTTTCTTGCACGAAACAAAACGCCAAATTGTAGCGGCAGTTAAATTTAAAAACAAAGTGTCTGCGATATTTAATAAAATAAAAATAAATAAATAATGAAAAAATTAAACATAAATTGTTCGCCTGACTACTTCTGAAGATTGTTCATCGCCATTTGCATTATTCAAAAATAGCAGAAGCTCCTACAGCATCAGAAGTTGAACAGACACTTGCGCCATTAATATGTTTAGAATGTAGTTAAAAATTAACAAATTTACAATTAATACACTTTCAAATGTCTTTTGAACATTTTCCATTTTAAATAACATTTATTTTTCCAAAAATTCTTTATTTATTTATAAATTTCAAAACAGCAAAACAGCTGATTGTTTGACACTTTTAACATTTTTACCCGAAGAAAAAGTGCGGGCTATTTCGTGCAAGAAGAAGAAGACAATTACTTCCTCATCTACGCTCTCATTTGCAAGTTTTTTGTGTACGGGAACGTTTAGGGCTGTTTTGGGTAAACTCGTGCACCCGTGGTAAAGTACGGGAACGGACCTAATATTTCAAGGTGTCACAAAAAAACAAGTGAGGGCCTACAAGCAGGTAGGCAGGCAGTAGGCAAGCAAACCAACAAGTTTAATTACCAAATTTGTTTCATTTTGGAACGGATTTAATGACTACTTCTGATTTTGATTTGATATGCATTTCTTTCAAAATATCTGATTTAAATAAATTGTGATTTGATAAAAGAGTAATTTCCTCATCAATCTTGAAGGATGCCAAAAAAAAATCGGGCAAAAGCAATAACCCTGCTTGTTTCGTTAATGATAAGCTTAATTAACATAATAATCCATCAAGATGGCAGCTATGGCTAGCACTGTGTAACAGTCACTGTAAAACTTACCGCCTCTTTATGGTTTCAATTTTAATTAACTATACGAAAAATTTACTAAAAAGGTCTTCCTTTAAGACAACTGGCTATTTCAATAAGAAAATTTTAAATTTTGGTGCTTTTTTATGTTTGAACATGGAGCATCAGAAAATAAGTTTACAACAATTGCATTTGATGTTTGTAAAATATACATAAATTATAAAAATACTTTTCTGCACATAGGAATTAGATAGGCTACGAGAATGTAATTGGTCGTTGAGAGTAAATGTTTGTTTGCGCAAATGCACCAACAACCATACCAGCATGTTCATAAAACAAAATAAGCAAAAAGTGGCTGCCGCTAATAAAAATATTGTGCAAATACAATAGTCATTTTTTTATAATACCTATTATTATTAGAGACTATGAAACCGAAATCTATTTTGACTCATTTTTTCATTGCTAATGTTAATGAAACGTCCTTTTTGTCGAAGTGACTAAGTAGCAACAATATATAAAGAGCAGGCAAATCATACGACCCTTTTATTAGTCACTTCGACAAAAAGGACCTTTCATTTACGCAGATTTTTTGCAAATAGTTTAGAGCTGAGTAAACTGCGTAGGTTGATTAGCTTTTCTCTTTTTCGGAGCAGCGCCTGCCAAAGTGCTGGGCCCTTGTGTTTCTGCCTGCATATTTCATACAATATCTGCTGACAATTGAGTTCTTGGCTAACATTTTCTATGGCGAATTACTCCCTGATGAAAGTCTAAGCCCAGATTTTGGAGGAAAGTTTGGCGCTTAAATATGTTTGACGCGTTCCAGTGAGGGTGGATTTATCCATATTACGTAGGCAATTTTATTTCAGTAATTCGACCGCCCCGAAAACGGTCATAATGCCCAGTGTAGAAGCGGTCGCAACGCCTAATTTTTTAGGCTTTATGACCGCCTTAAAAGCGGCCATAAGGCCCAACAATTATTTCTTGTTATATTTGGTTTTCAACAATGAAAATCGTGTTTTGATTAAAAATCAGTTACTTTTAGAAATCAGCATTACGTTTAGAATGTGTCGCTAAAGTTTTGCTTAGCATCGTGTCAGTCGTATATACGATTTTGTTTTCAGTGACAATTGCGGATATGAAAAAGAACTACATTGAAGCTGACAATCGTTATTATTTAATTGACGCTACATTCTCGGTCGTACCATTTTGGGGGTATAAGCAATTGCTCAGCCTGCAGCGCTTATTTCAATCTTACATTTCAATTGAACTAAATCAATATCTTGGTTTATTTTTGTAAAAATATTTCAGATCAGGCGCTCATTTCCATGCCATTCCCATTTACTATATGAGCATATTTTTCCCCTTTGTTTTTTTTTTTATAGGTTTACCCATTCGCTTTCATACTAATGTTAAAAAAACCGAAGAGATTTTTTATGCATTTTCTTATACATGAAAATTTGGTTTCGTTTTACTTTTGAAATTTTAATGAAAGAATCACAAAAACGGTCATAACGCCAATTAACGCTCATTTTAAATAAGAAAAAAATATTTTTGGATTTATTCTTTTTTAATTTGATTTTAATTTTATATTATTCATAGACATTTATTAGCTCCGTTCCCCTACTACAACGCGGGTGAACGCGTTCGCCCAAAACAGCCCAGAAAGCGTTCCCTACTCAAAAAATTTACAAATGAGAGCAGAGATGAGAGAGTAAATGTCTTCTTCTTCTTGCACGAAATAGCCCGCACTTTTTCTTCCTGTAAAAATGTTAAAAGTGTCAAACAATCAGCTGTTTTGTATTTATCAGCTGTTTTGCTTTTGTGAAAATATATAGAAAATTTGAAATTAATAACTAAATAAAGAATTTTTAGAAAAATAAGTGATATTTAAAATGGAAAATGTTTAAAAGACATTTGAAAATTAATTAACAGTATATTAGTTAATTTTTAACTACATTGTCCACAAGTTAATGACGCAATCGTCTGTTCAACTTCTAAGGTTGTAGAAGCTTCTGCCATTTCTGAATAATGCAAATTGCGATTGTGAACCAGAAGATTCTACAAAAGTAGACAGGCGAACAATTTATGTTTAATTTTTTCATTATTTATTTATTTTCTTGTAAGATTTAATAACTTTTGTTTTATTAAATATCACAGAAACTTTGTTTTTTGAATTTAACTGTCGTTAAAATTTGACGTTTTGTTTCGGGCAAGAAAAGTGGTTTTGTGCGTTTCCGTACTTTTGTGCATTTTTGTGTATCAGAGAGAGCGTTTTTCGTTTACTCTCAGTTTACCAGACTTAATCCAAAAAGTACGGGAACGGACCTATTGTGTTATTGTCTTGTCTTCCGAAAGTGGTGAAAAAGTACTTTCGAGGGGTCAACGTATGACCATCGATATATAGGATATTGCAAGATTAAGAACTATCACTAAGATCACTGATAAGGAATCGTGGCGGATTCCGAAACGGCCGTCTGATTTGCCCGTCTCTATATACACTGTTGTTGTGATAACTACATATATACGATCTTTAAGCCTGTTATACTTTACTTTTTTATAATATTTAAAAGAATTGTTAACTTTTTTAACTTATTTTCATAGCAATTAATTTCGTATTTCGACAAAATGCCACTTAAAAGCACTTTAAAATTTAAAATGCGTTTTAAAATATTTAAAATAGTATTTATTTTAAAATACTCTCAAAGTTGTTAAAAGATAATCAAAAACTCGATTATTGTTTAATATAACTTAATATTTTAGTTAATTAATAAGTGAATTAAAATAATTGGTCCAAATTTTGAATTAATAAAAAATTTGTTTTAAAAATCTTATTCCTACATTACTATTTCGAAAATAGTTTTATCTAATATAGAATGTACCCAAATTTCATATCAAAGCAGCATTAGCAGCTGATGAAATAAAAACAAAACAATACGATTTTTTTGATGTGGCAGTACCTTATAAAGTAAGAGTGGTGAAAACCCGAAAATGTTGAGAAAGGTGAAAAGAGTATTGTCAATTTGTTGCAACACGAAATGTCAAACTGAATTTTCTTAAAAACATGCACATTCGCGACTGTTGTGAAAATTTCAATAAAACTGTGTAAAGTTAAATAATTATAAACTCAAAACAATTAAAAAGTGTAATCAAATAATTATTCTTCAATTTCCATATAGACTTGCAAAAGAAAAATATGATTTTATGAGTATAAAATGGACTAGAAGTTATTAAATTTGGCACTTGATTTTTCTCCCTGTCGGTGATGGCAACGCGGAGAGATAAATGTGAATGTCGTTGGCATTAATTGATTAGTAATTTTCCTTAAGCGTAATCGCTGTAAAATTTGATTTCGATCCGCAAGTGGAAGTAGTAGGGAAAACATTGGGCAAAAATCAGTATCCACCAATCATGTCCTCCGTGCACACATCACCACGCGATACTAGTGCAGCTACGCCCACGCCTACTGCTGTCTCGAATACGGCAAATAGTAAAAATGAGATAAAAGTTTCGGCAGATGGTGTAGCAAAATTAACCTTCAACTTTTTGGATGAACTACAGGGTGATAGCAGTTTAGAGCCGGGCGAGGTAAAAACACCACCGCACAGTACACATAGTAGTCCAATAACTATGCGCGAAATGTCCCCATTACCAAGAGAAGACGTACAGCCTCCGCCTCCACCACCTGCGCCATCCAAAGAGACAACATTAATAGTAAAACAATTTAAATCAGTATCGCAATTGGAAGCAGAAATGTGTGAAGAAAAAGTGCGTGCAATACTCGAATTGGATGCTATCAAGAGAAGGCAAGATGCTGAGAAGCGCAAACAACAAATGGAAAATCGGCGACGTTCTGGTGAATTAGACGAAGATGAAGAGGCAAAAAGAAAAGCCAAAGAGGAACGTAAGAGATTAAAAAAGCTTAAAAAAGGTATGTAATTGTAATCACGACTATGTCGCTCTTTAATTATCAGGTCGTCACTATACAAAACAAAAAACCTGTGTTATTAGCTAGGAAATACCTACAAAACACTTCAGCTAAAAGGTATCTGCACTCTAAAGATGGATTAAAAATATAGGCATTTGTCATTTTTGTATAGTGACGGTCTGGCAATCATGGTACGATGGGAACATTTTATTATTGATAAAACTAATGTTATACAGAACAAGAAGCAGCACATGTTGCACTACAAAGTGATGACTGTTCGGACGATGAAGAGGGTCTTATTAAACCAAAAAAGAAAAACAAGCATTCAAAAGAACATGATAGCTACTCATCTGACCAACAACATTCCTCACCGGAACGGAACGATGAGTTACGTTCCGTAGTCAACTCGGTCTCTGTTTCCTCTTCAACACGTTATCCTCAGCTTGGCTTAAGTGGGCCACCGCATTTACCCCAATTTCCAGAGGGTTTCATGAACTTTCGTCCCATGAATCCTTTTATGCGTGGTGGCTCGCGGCCAGATTTCCATCATAGCCGCGGCGGATTTATACCACGTGGTCGAGGAATGCGCGGAGGTGGTATGCGATTTTCTGGTGGCTATCGTCCACCGTTTTTCAATAATGGCCCACAGCGGCATCATGGTCCAATAGGGCAGCAACAATACCGTCAACATACTCCGCCACCTCCACGCGGACACTCACCAATACAGCCACCAAATTCCAATTTGAGGTAAGTGTAAAACAAACACTTCTAAGTTTGTCTCCAGATATGAAAATATAGATTTAAAAAGGAAATTGAAGGACTTAATATCAAAGTTTTTTTTTTTTATAATATTTTTTATTATATTGCATAATTTTACATAATATTTTAAAAATTCCGGAATACCTTTAATTATGACGATAAAAATCTTGCAACAATGAATACAAGAATCACATCAAATTTAATTATATTTATTTTTATACAATACTTATGTAGATGGACTAAAACAAACCCATCTTTATCATATGCATTTAACCCACGTGAAGATAAACGTATTAAACATGAACAAAAAACTGAAGATTCTTCAGCTGCAAATATAGAAAAGTCCCATAAGGTAAAAGATAAATCGAGGAGCTCTAAAAGTAGTCCACGCAAAAAACTAAAGAAATTGCATGAACGTCAAAAAGTTAAAAAGCGACGTTCTAGCCGCAACAGCAGTGAAAAGTCTAGTAAAAGAAAAATTGAGAAAATACGTGAATCCTTAAAGAAACCGGAACGTGAAAGCACTGGTACACAAAATCTAACTAAAGATGTCAGTGTTGAGAAAGATCATAAATCAAAGTCAAATAAAATGCAGGACGAAGAAGACGAAGAGACATTGGATTCCGAGGAAATGTGGGATGTTGTCGAAAACATAAAGGTCGAAAAAGTAGATACATATTTAGATAAAGTGGCAACGCCAATCTTCGAATTAAGTAAAGATATTGTAAAAGTTGAAACTAACGATATAAAAATTAATGAAAAAGAAAATACTTTGGATCAAATCGAGGAAGAGAATGCCAATTCCAATGAAGCATGCTCAGCAATATCTTCAGACATTGTGAATGAAAAGGCATTTGATATGTTCGCTGATTCACCACCTAGACTACAGCCTACAACTAAGGATATTGATAATCTTTTGAATGCAGTGCGAAAAGCCGTTGAAAATAAAGATACATCAGGTTTTGAAAATGCTAATACAAACAGTAAGCTGGATGAGAATAAAGATTCTCAAAAACATTCACAAAAAATAAAAAGTGGTACACCACCCTTACCACCCGCTACTACTATCACTACCAACTCAAACACAACTTCAGATAAAACTCAACTACAAAAAGCGCTTGAGATACAAAAACGCATTGACAAGTTGCTGCAAGATGATGATTTGAAACTCGAAACTATACAAGCAACTAAGGAAAAACTATTTCAGAAATCTAAAAAACATGCTAAAGAATCGAATCAAACAAAGACAAAAACCAAAAAGGATCTATGTTCACTTACACCAGAACTTCCCAAACATAAGAATCCCTTCAAACGTTCAATTTCACGTGATCGTTACTTTGGCAAAATTAACCCAGCACGTCGTTCAAGTTCGCGTACGTGTGACCGTGACAATAGGAGCATGCATAAATCTTCAGCTGAGCGTGGTCGTAGTGGACAGAGATCCCAACAAAAGCCACTTAATCGTTCGAACTCGGGAGATAGTAATTGTAAAGGCTCTTCTAGTTCATTAAATCGTTCCCGCTCAAAAGATTCTGCAGATAGAAATGAAAAGGGAAAAGCCAACACATCCAAACGTCGCAGTGATACAAACCGAAAACTCTCAAAATCTCCATATAAACGACGGCGTTCATTTTCGAATGATAAATCTAAATCGTTGGAACGCAATCCTGCAAAATCAAACACACCTCCAGCTCCAAAGTCGCATATCAAACAAGTTTCTGTTACGAAGAAAAAAAAAACAGAGCCTCTTAAAAAATCTGGCGCTGCAAAAAAGAAAAATATATCAAAGCCACCACTATCATTCACGGCTGCTGAATTTCTTTTCCCCGAAGAAAATGATGATATCGATGATATCAGTATTTCAAGAAAAGGCGCATTAGTCGATGATGAAGACACGGCTTCTTCTAGTAAGAACACAAAATCCGCAAGTCCCGACACTGATGATTATATGGACAATTGGGAAAATGATGATGCTGATACAGATTTAAACTCAAATGCAGCTTGTGAAAGTTCTACTCCATTGCAATTATCACAAGAAGATATCGATTATAAATTTGTAAACCGTTTTGTTAACCCTAGTCCTCCAATGGACCTGTTGGCAATGAAGCAAAATGAAACGAAAACAGAAATAGAAAGCAATACACCAACGAATTCACCACCGCCTTCTATAACAGCATCTGTCATTGCAGGTCCTATTGAGAAAACAATAGCTAATGATACTACTGATATAAATAGTGTTTCAATTCCTGAAAAGAAGATTCCATTAAAAAATGAGCTTTTCGGAATGCAAGAAATTTACGATCAATTCATTAAAAGTGTTGAGGATTCCGGTGTCGACATTAAAACTGCAAGTAATGCCCCTGATACGGCCAGAGAAGTAAAAACAATGGACGAAGCCTTATCAACTTCTTCGACTTCTACCTCTTCGTCGTCTTCATCATCATCCTCAGAATCAAGTAGTTCATCCAGCGCTACTAGTTCAAGTGCATCATCATCTGAAGATAGCAATGACGCGGATAGTTTCGAAAAGTCAACGATTACTACAAAACCAGCAAACGATACTTCGTTTGATGAAATTGCAGCAAATAACATTTGTAAAATTAACAGTAGCTTGCCCACAGAAGAATTCATCATTCACACTGCTAAAGATTCAGTAAAATCTTCAACACCACCAGTTGAGGCATTACGCACTGCCACGATCACTCCTCCACCGCCATCTTCATCCCAGCTATCCGAGAATCTGCCACCGCCTCAGTCCTCTTCATCAACACCAGCTAAAGCTCAAAAATCGGATGTCGCCAAGGACTTCAAGAAACTCAAGAGCTTAGAGGCCAATCTCGCACGTATACAAATGATGCGCGCCAATTATGACTCAGCTGACGAAATTAGTGAAGAATTACTTAAAATGGAAAAACTATTTCTGCAAGAAAAGAACCTTATACTACAAAAGTATGCCAAATCAACAACAGCCGAAAGTAATACTCAAGCAACAGAACAAACGCAAACACCAACAACTGCAGCAGCACCACCTCCAATAGCTGGAATATTCGTACAATCAATGCAACAAACTGAAATTCTCGAAAGAACTTCTCCACCCATAATTGCTAATAAAATATTTGACACTAATCGGGAGGCAATCAAGTTAACAATATCACCCTTGAAATTACCTAAAACACCAGCTATTTTTGAAAAAGCTGAAGATAATGATGCTGATACTTCCAAACGCTCCTCGGAACCTGAGGAAGCTGACTTCACTGATAAATTGGTGAAACCTGCTAAAGAAATAGCTATAGTAAAACCGATGATGGAATCGAAAGATTCCCGTTCCAGTCATCAACGTCATCGACGCTCGCCAGCATCTTCACAATCACGCATATCGAATAATGAGCGCCAGCGTTCGCCCAGTGGGTATCGTGGTGGAGATCGTTCTAGACGTTCAACTTCACGGTCACGTTTTAGCCCTTCACGTCGTGGGCGCGTACGATCGCTCTCTGTGAGCCCATCTAGACGTGCTGGACGTAATATATCGCCCCAAAGACGTGGAGGATATTCTTCGGCGCAAGCACGTTATCGCACTTCAGGACGACGAAGCCGTAGTCGCAGTCGTAGTATTACACGACAGTCAAGTAGGCGTGGCGATCTAAGTCCACCATCACACCGCAGGCGTCGTCCTACTGGGCCCTCTGGGCAGCAAGGCGGCTCTGGATCATTGTCGTCACATTATAGAAAACCAATGCAGCAACGTTCCCGCTCGCACTCTCGCTCACCACGTTCTTCACCGCAGCATGGAGCGCGTCATCGTTCTCCACGACCGCATTCACCTCGTTCTCCACCATCTTCAAATCGACGCCGTTCATACAGTCGTGATCGATACTCACGATCACCATTACCATTTAAACCACCGTCACCTCCAATGCGTCGCAGTCTCTCCCCGTTGGCCTCGCGACGCCCAAGCAGCTCATCCCCGCTACGTTCTTCATCTCGCCGTTCACGTTCCCGATCGCACTCACGATCACCACGTATGCCGAGGTCACCGCATTCACCACCACCCTCACGCGGGTATGATGATCATCGACATCGTCGAGGTGATAGCTATGATCGTCGATCACTATCCCCGCAACATCAATACTACTCGCAGGAAACACACTCTTCCCCAGGCATGCCTGTCTCGTCGTCATATTATTACAACCTTTCACCAAACCGCATTTCATTAGACGCACGCATTAATATCGTGCTTAATGGTCCATCGGCATCAAATCAAGAAGACGTCAGCGGCAATATTGTATCTTATGAAAGCTACTCTCACTACAGCCAATATGGTGGAGCAGCTTACATGTCTGTGCCTCCCGATGGAGGAAATTATTATGCAAATCAGTATGTTCCAATGGCGAACAGTGGACCTGCTGCAGGAACTCACCCCCATCCTCATCAACAAATATACTCTAATATACCCACCATTAGTGGTACGGGAGGAGGACCACATCCTCCAATTACAGCAGCACATCATGCTCATGCGTTGCCATCAAATTACTATTACAATGATTTTGGTCATCCTCCTCCAGCGGCGCTTCCGCATCAGTCTCAACCACATCATCAGTCATCGTCGTTGTTAAAGGAGCTGCCGAAGGCAACGGTGGCAGTGCAAAAAGGCAATGTTCTAGAAATTGTGCCTTCAAGCGAAGTATCTATGACGTCATCAGCTGCAACAACCAAGTTGATTGAAGCACAAATAAAACCGGCAAAGACCAAAGTTAAGAGCGCAGCCGTAGCGTGGAAGGAGGAGATCAATAGCCGTCATGTTACTGCTGCTGTTTTGCGTCTCAGCCGAGAAAATGATGGCACCTCGCGAAGCATACTGAAGAAAATTGTAGCAAAGGAAGAATCCTCTAAGGATGAGTAAGTGAAATTGATTAAAATATAATTACTTTAAATGAAACTAACTTCATCATTTGTTTTAATTTACAGAAAACCCTCAAAGAAAAAGGTCTACTTTGAGGATGGCATCTTTCCGAACAGAGAGAGTGACGACGAAGATCGGAAAGTTATTGATGCAAAGATTCGCAACAAATTGCGACGCTTACGTAGGCGACATGGCGTCAATATCGCTGAGAATAATTTGGAAGCAGAGAAAAAGACCAAGGAAGAAGTTAAAATCGATCCCGAAGTTGAGAAATTGCCACCTCCTCCACCGCCTGCAACAATGGTTCCTCCATATCTGGAACAACCAATATATTTACGACCACCTACTCCAACACCTCTGCTTTACTTCCATTTCGATTCTGTTGTGCACTCAATGTATGTTTCGCAGCAGGAACGAGCTATACCGCCTCGTCTGATCAACCCAAAGTGCATGCCAGCAGGTAGCAACACCACTGCTGGTGTGCTTCCAGCACATAATGCCACTACCCAATCACCCTCGCACACGCAATCACCCAATGGTTCTTCATCCTCCATGCCGTCGTCAAATCTTCACAACCCCAAAAAGGATCTCAATGCATTGGCCGCTCATAATCGTTCTAGTCGTGCTGATCGTGTTCCATTGCGTCGTGAAAGTCCCGCTCAACAACAGCTACATTTGAAAACACCACCAGTAGATGCAATGCAGCACCATCATCTCCAGCATCAGCACCATCCTGAATCAACCCCTCCGCCTGCATTGGTAACAACATCAACTATGACTAAAGGAACATTCCAAGCAATTGCGACTACAACGACAACAACTCCTCCTCATTCACCACAAATGCACGCTGGAGCATATCCATCAACATCGCAACGTCAAGCTTCGCCCCTTGGCTTTGTGGGCATGCGTATTAATAATTTTATGCGTTTACCACCATCACCATTGGCGGCAGCAACTGCACGTAATACACCTCCATCTACCATTCCTGTATTGGGTGTACGACATACATACAATATGCCACCACCAACAATGTTTCCACCACCGCCTCACCAACAGGCAGCAGGACCTCCACATCCAGTTGAGTTTTCACCACAACAATACCCCCCATCGCCTCATCACCATCTGCATCATCATCCTCCTCCCAATTATTTCATGCAAACGGCACCTCCGCTTCCTCCAGGAGTACTGCACAATATTGAGACAAGTGCAGCCATTGCTGCCACAGCAAATAGTGCAAATACATCCAAAGATTGCAGCAGTCCACAAGCAATGGTAGCTCCATTTAATATCAAACGAGCGTAAGCGAGAGGTGCGTGTGCGTATTAGTATGAATTACAAATTTACAATTTACGTTTACTTACTTACAGGTTTCCGAAGTGGGCCACAACACAACTTCACAGTTGCTAAACAAAACAAGCTTTTAATTTTTCACATATTTCACCTAGATTAAGATAGTATTAGAATTAGCTTTTAATTTCCTCTGGATGGCAATTTTGAATATCTTTGCGTTTATTATGTTTCTTTATCTTACTTTCTATACACACAAAGCATTGTATGTTTCCTTTTTAGTTAAAAAAGACTCCGTACGTCGCTACAAATTTTAAGTATTCGTTTCAACTGCATTAGCACTATATACTAGGAGCGCAGTAGCGAGTTATGAAATCCATCTATAACATTGTAAATATTTAAAGCACGAATAAGAGATTGGATGAAATTTTGCATAATTTTTGTTTTAAATTAGCTCTTCGAATTAGCTACATTTAATTTGGTTTTTTATGAAAATAATGACAAAAACAAAAAGAAAAAATAGTGTTCATAGCTTAATATTAGTACTGTACTTTATTTTCAAAGTTATTTAATACAATAAATGAACTCACAAATGTACTGATAAAAAAAATACATCGTTCTGAAATTGTAATTAAAGTTTAAGTATTTATTTAAAATTTCAAAGTCTGGTACAGCCGAGGAAATGAGAAATTCATTTGGTGGTAGACACATTGTGCATTTTTTACTATAACTTCATATTTGAATTCGGATTCTTTTAATTTTTATTGCAGAATGGAGAGGTTAAAGCTGCGTTTGTACAAAAAGCGTAAAATTTAAACTGCAAATGAGCAATACTGGATTTTAATTATACATCAAATCATAAAAGAATAATATATCTTCATTCGTTACTTTTACTTAATTTAAGACAGAACTTTAGGAAATTTAGGGAGATATTGGAGAGGAATAACAAATTTATACAGTACCCATAGGTTTTCACCAAAACGCGAGGTCTGGAAAAGACGCTGTGAAAATATTACACCGCTGACGAAAGCGGCACGTCTACGAAAGGTTCTAGCTAAGGATACTTCCAATGGTGTAGGACAATTGAAGAAGCAAGATGACTCTTTTTACTGCCAATCAATACCCTAGAATATTTACTTAAGGGGCCGTTCACATATTACGTCATCAACTGCGTTACGTTACGTCAATTTTATACTATCAAATACAGATGACTCTCAAATTACACTAGTTTATAAAATGCATTTTCTCTTGCTAAATTCGAAAATCATGGCTAAAATTTTTTTATGGGGTCAAAAATTCCATTACGTAATATGTGAACGGCCCCTTAAGAGGGGCCAACGTATGACCATCGGCATGTGAAAAACGGTATTCTTTTTTATTTTAAACTTATTTTTGTATATTGTTAACAATAATAAGAGTTAAAAAGATAATCCCTATATTACAGGATATTTCAATTGAAGTGTAAATTTTTTTTGATCGCTTCAAGTGATTTCAAAAGACTTCAGAAACTCCTGATTAATTCCAAAAGACTTCAAATTCCAATTGATTGCATGTGACTCCAAGCGACACCAAGATTTGCATTCCCATTATTTCAAAAAAAAATTGTATTCCATTGACTCCAAAAAAGACTTTTCTAAATGAATAACAAATCGGCGATTCCAAAAGACTTCTAACTGCATGTTTTAATCTGAACTCAAATATGTTATTCATATACTCTCATATTTATCATAGATTAATCTATGATATTCAAATTCAATACCAATATCATTGTTTGACAGCAAAACACAGAGTCTAACATAACCCTTAGTGCCTGGTTATATTGGTGCTAGGTGTTCGACGAACACAATACATTTTCTTCCGTGGTCGGTCATGGTGCTTACATTCAGCTTGTTGCTGAATTGCTTTTTGTCAAAATCCAAATACTCCATGACTAAATAATAAGGTTATAGCGCTACAAAAACAAAATCGACCGTATATTTTGTTTTTGTATGCAGGGCTGGATCGATTGTTTAATATTATTTTGTATGTAAAGCAGCGGGGCCACCTGAATACTCAGGTATTCGATGTGAGAGTGAGTAAAGACTCGCTCTTTGTGTTTGGTGCAACAACAATTTCATGGCGTTTGCCGAGCATATTGCCAATATAACCACAGCCTACACCGAGCATATCGCGTTCGTTTAGCGCCTGGTTATATTGGTGCTCGGTGTTCAACGAACACAAAACATTTTCTCCCGTGCTCGGTCAAGGTAGTTACATTCAGCTCGTTGCAGAGTTGTTTTTTGTCAAAATATACTCGTTTGTTTAATACTATTTTATATTTAATGATACTGTTTTGTAAAATAACTCATTACCACCCTGAATACTCGGCGTGATCGGTGTACAATACACCGAGCATATCGTGTTCGGTGTGAGAGTGAGTACAGACTCTCTCTTTGTGTTCAATGCAACAACAATTTCATGGTGTTCGCTGAGCAAAAATTTATACATAACCACGGTTGCCACTTTGGTACAATTCTACCAAAACTGGTACATTTTTTTCTATTTTTCTGCTTTTGGTACATTGGTACATGTTTTTAAAATTTGGTACATTCTGTGGGCACAGTTAGCTTTTATAATAATTAATAATTGTAAACTTATGTTCAAAATATTTTTTGTTGAAAAAGGTAAAATTTAAATATACATATATAATATATAATACTTTAAAAAAAATTGTGTGTCGGACGTTAAGAGTCTCATTATATCTAGTCGGCCAAAAACTATTTTTAAAATACAAAATATATTTCAATTAGTGTGTTACTTTTTATAAAGGATGTAGTCTGGTATTCCGGCCTAATTTTTAAGGTTATTTCGGGAATTTTTTATTATAACAAAATAAAATGTGATCATTTAATTTTTTTATATGTTACTATTCAAATCATTAACTGTACAAAAAATTGTTTTTGGAATTTATTTTACGATATTTTTTTAGTGTTTTTTACGTCCAAAGTAGGCACCTAAAAAAAAGTGTGGGGCTGGCCCGGGTGATTACAGTACTTAAAGTCTTCTTAAACAAAAAATTTAAATATATTATTGTTCTGTAGGCTTGTCATTCTAGCAGGTTGTAGATTTAAACATTTGGATTAAAAAATAACAAAATGGCGGACTTCCAAATATTTTTAAAATCGAGTTGTTTTTTGCTGAAAATCGTTGTAAAAAATAGTAAATAATGATTAAAAATGAACCATTCTATTAACAGCGAGAGCCATTGGCGTGTAAAATAACACATTAAAAGTTCAGCCCAATCGGTTCGATAAAATTCTCTCATACCCCTGAACCGGTCAATAAAACGTTGTTTCGAGAAAAACGCTTTTTAAGTTTTAACAACAGATAAAGTTTTCATATAAAATGAGTAAGTGGCAGCCGTGTACATAACCACGCATTTAGCGAGTAAAAAATACCCGATCGTCACATCACTGGAGAATATTCCTTTGGCCAGTGTTGCAGTTAGGGTACAATTGCAAATTATGACACGAAAGTACGGCTTTTTTTATTATGTATATCCTAAAGGTAGAACTATGGCATTCCTCCTGTTAAGCATGATCACTATAAAAACTTGGCAACAAATCGAAATAACGAGTCCTCACATACAGCTAATGAAGAAGACATCATTTATATTAATGTTCAATTAATTATAAATGATAAATTATAGCAGAATTGTTAGTACTCATTTTTATGGAAAATCTGTTTTAAAAATATATGATAATTAACTTTTTCTGTAATAAAGAACCTGAACATTTAAACACTAAATTTAAATTTATTACTTTTCTCACATGCTAAATCGATTAACTCCTCCAGGCACATTACAGCAGATTATTTTGTGGCTATTCTTTTTTAGGCTGTGGTTATATTGAGAGTATGCTCGGCGAACACCATGAAATTGTTGTTGCACCGAACACAAAGAGAGAGTCTTTACTCATTCGCACACCGAACACGATATGTTCGGTGTATTGCCCACCGAGCACGCCGAGTATTCAGTGTGGCAATTTGTTATTTTACAAAACAGTATCATACAATACAAAAAGCAACTCTGCAACGAGCTGAATGTAACCACCTCGACCGAGCACGAGAGAAAATGTTTTGTGTTCGCCGAACACTGAGCACCAATATAACCAGGCGCTTATTAATTTTAAATACCATTAAATGAAAGCTACATCTGTATTTATGCATTTTACAATATTTATTTGAATTTATATTATAAAGGGAATTTTAGAAAACAATGTGCGTTATTTCATCGGATTTCTCAACTTTTTGTTTTATAGAGTTAATCAATTTGTGCAATGAACGGCTCATATACTGATATATACAACACAATTTTTATGAGGTACATTTTGGTATTGAAAAGTACGTTTTGTCCCAAATTGTGGCACTTTTATAAATTTGTTAATCGCAACACTGCTTCTTGCATTAGTATTAGAAATGGTTTGCTGAAAAAAATTGTTTATTTCTGATTAGTTATAAATAAAAGTTGTGCAAATTAAGGAACTAAATAGGTTTGTAAAATGCATAAGTTTTCAAAAACCGTAATAGTATTGGGATTGAGTTTAATTTTTGAAGCCATCTGCACAGCTGAAGATGTAAGTATTTGGTGAAAATATCTACATATATTCCTTCCCCTTCTCGTCAAGCTACTATCAACTAGCTTACAATTGCATTTTTTTTTCTAAATTTGTGATGCACATGCTTTGCTTTGTGACTCATTAGATTTGTACAAGACATCTGCACTCTCTCGCCAACCTGCAAAAGGATTTTGTGCAATGCGCTACGCTGCATTCGGTGCCAGTTGCATTGTGCAATGGTTGTGAAGAAAAATATTCAGGAATGATAGCGGCTTATTTAGAACTACGTGAAGATAAAAATTGCACGAACAGATATTTTGATAAAGATCGTATCAATATCGTATCCAGTACACAGTCTATACTTACAGGCTTATGGGAAAAAGCTTATTGCGATGGTAAGTACAAACGCTTAAATTAAAACCCCCAAAGATTGATTTTCATAAATAAATTTTTGTTAGATTGTTTCAGCAGTAATAATTCATTTGTTTTTGATGAAAAGTTAACCATACTGGAGTCGTGTTTTGTACAAAATAACCAATCAAAAAATATATGCATACATTGCTTGGAAAATTATCAAGATCTTAACACATTTTATACTAAACTCGATGAACACAATAACGGAAAAGTTTGCTATGATATGCAGGATTCGGTTTGTATTTTTAGAATAAAGCAATATGAACAGCTGAGTGGGAAAGAATAAAATACCAAATATGACGAATTGAGTTTAAAATGGTATGGGGAAATAAATTGAGCTCGATAATTTTTAGTAATAGGTTTTCCAGTTTAACTTATAAATAGCAAACATTTTGACTCTACTCATCTATTCTTATTGGCAGATGGTCCTAAGAACAAATATTCAGAAGTATTTGATTATAAAGCTAAATATAGAAAATTTTTTTATAAATCGGCAAACTTTCTCGAAAAAAAAATTTAAATTACTGTCAAAATTAAATTCGCAATCGTGATTTTAGTCAATCCAGCATTTATTAATTATATATATATATATATATATATTTATTCACTGGTGTTATAATTTTCACAATTAAAAAATAAGCACAAAAAGAAGACTTAAATTAGAACAGTAAAACTCAACACACCGCTCCTGTCGGAGCATAGTGCGGCAACAAAATCTTTCGATCTTTCGCGATTCAAAGCAGTTTTTCTTATTTCCGACCTAGAGCAAACTTAGAGCTTTCCAAGAAAACAGAACGGATCCATGACAGGGTTGGACGGCCCCTTCTACGCAAGTTAGTGTCTGCTTTCCGCAGCGTGTGACCTATTCGTCACCATTTTCACTAATGCGATTGGACTGCAAGATGTTAATTGTAAGAGATTGTCATTTAAGATTGTTATTGGCAAGAAGATACGACATGTTTTAAGGAGACACTTGGTGAAAATTTTTAACTTTTTTATCAATTATAAATTCGTTATATTTAATTCTTTATTTTTTAAATCATAATTCTGCTTCTGGTATCACTTGCGTAAAGACTTGATTATGCAAACGTAATGTAGAAATCTATCGGAGATAGAATTTTAAGTTTCGGTAATCACACGCACTGACTATATCACAGAACTGAGACGCCACGTAACGTTTCCATACTCAAGCCTCATATGTTTATGTACTTACTGTATAAATTATTAAATATTTTTTAAATTTTTAGATGAACCGTACCCGTTCGAGGTGGTCCAAAGAATTTAAATGTTGTCACCGTGAATCCAGTATTTTATTATTTCTTCTAACCAGCGGTTTCGTGGTATTGCTACCAATATTATTCTATGGCGTTACATTTGCATTGACAAAACGCCGGGAGCGCAATCATGGCATTTTGAATGAAGGTACTTAACTGGTTACTATATCATCAGTGTCATTGCTAATTTCAGTCTTCTATACTATTTTTTTGGAACAAATCCATATTGGAGACATTGTCTATTGTCGTACGTTTTATACAGGCTCTTAGCTAAGCTTCGAAATTTTTTAGTTATATAAGGGAGAGGGGCCCAATATGGACATAGTATTGAAATAATACTCTAGAACCCAAACTGAATAATATATCATTAAGTGCTATATACCGTATGAAAGTACAATAGATTAGGTAGGTATATTTTGGCCACAGAGATCAACTTTTATTTTGCACACATTTTTTGTTTTCAAAATAGTGGCCCAAAGATGAGCATTACTTCGAAATTCACTATGTATAAATTTTGAAGACAATTTTCTATTTTAACGCATCTGGGTCACATTTCGGGCATGAGGCTCATTTTGGTACACTTTAACTCATTAAATCCTAATGATGCATATACGCACAACAAAGTATATTTTAATGCAAATAAAAAAAGTTACCAGAACACGTAATCAATATCACAGTTGTTCTAACGCGAAGTGAGAAACTTTACAAAAAAATAAAAAAAATCGATAATACCATTTGCTGTTTGAATTTGTAACGATAAAGACGTGTGATTGAAGGTTTTTTGTTTTTCAACGGGTTCACTCTCGGACTTAATGGGTTAAGTGCACTTCTCTCTTATATTCGTGGATAAAAAACATTGCGACGCATGCCTTTAATTTTCAACACCAATAAAAAAATATACATCTCCATCTTAGAGTCACCAAAATGTCCATCTTTGAGAACTCGACGTCATTTTTGGAGCGTCAGTAAAAGTTTTTACACAAACACAATATCAATCAAATCATTTTGGAATATTATTATACGATAAATAAATAGGATTATAGTCATTCAACTAAAAAAATTAACGTCGTTGTGCAGCAGAAAACTAGGTATTTTTTTCTTAAGTATGCATAAAAAACAGCGGCTATACAAACGACAACAATGACATAAAGCAGAAAGTGCTGTCGCCTTATGCCAAAATTTTATACTCAATGTCCATCTTGGAGCCGTTTTCCCTATGTAAAAAAAATATTTTAAGGGCCTGCAACAAACCGCATAGTGTCTAAACTTGTCAAAATTTATATAAAATTTGAATGCTCATGCGGTTTACGAAGTTTGTAAGGCTTTTACACATTCTGATGAAGACACTTTGTTTTTTCATATTCCTTTTAAGCTATAGATACGTAAGCAGAATTGCAGTATAACCATCGACACATGTACTTATATGAATTTTAAATTAATCTTTTATTATTTTTTAGATCCAGAATTTGATTCTCCTTCTACTTCATCGATATCTGTTTTACCTACTGTAATACCTGTTGCACCTGTTGCCGAAACACGCGATATATCTGTTGTACCTTCTTCTACAGCTTTAGCTAAATCAGACGATCAACAAACTTCCAAGAAAAATATCAAGAAAATTCAGCCGCTCGATGAAGATAGTGATGATAGCGAAGACGATATGTTTCCCAAAAAAGATCTTTAACATTTCATAAGTAATCCTCTATCTACATATTAAAATTTATACGTTTTTATCGAATTTAATAATAAGAAAACAAAATTAAATTTTTGGTGATTTATCATTTTTATTTTTAGTACGAATTTTCATGTAATTTAATCATCTTCGCAATGTGGTGCTTTAGCAAAGCAATTCTATATTAACTAGGTTCTTCCCCTGAAATATGCCAAGAGCTGAAATTAGAGGAGAAGAAATATACCGTACTCAACTTTTAATTATTTCATCACAGTCCATTGTTTTGTCTTGTTTGACTATTTCGAAAACGTCATATCTGTCTATATGTGTGGTATCTTTTTGTTATCAATTACAGAAGCATTTACATTTTTCATGGAAAATAATTGTCTGTAAATGGTAAATTGTACAAAAAAGCAATTCAATGAGCTCGAAAGTTTTAAATATTGGCACTAATTAAGCAAAGTTTTCAACACATCGATGGGTACAAGCGAGTTTATCTTATCGCGTCACAGTGCTCACAATTCGTCGTTACTTTGGGAAGTTGCATGAAAAGTTCATTTGAATTTTTGTATTGCAAACTAGAAAAATTAAAGAAAATCAAAATGTTTTCTTTTGATTTTTTCAAACCTCTTTTACTTCGAAAGTAATTTCTTACTGTATGTAAAATAAATACAAATACCCCCTGGTCGTAACAAAACATACCGCCTACCTAGTAGCGTAACAAATTTCGATTTTGCTATTTTAAACCATTGTGCATCCTTAATATTGCTTTTCTTACGTATTTTCTTCCGCTAAATTCAAAAATCAAGGTTCAAATTTTTTTATGGAACAATTTTTAAGATGTGGTAATTTTCTTAATTTTTTCGACTTTTTTACATAAAGCGTATGATGGAAAAACCATAAAAATCAGTTCTGGGGTTGAAGAGCGACCCCTCAAAAAACCTTTTATTTACTAAAAAAAAAAAAAGCCTTTATTTACTAATAACCGGTTAACCGTTATATATATAAAAAAAAAAAATTAGCCAAAATTTAATATGCTGATAAAATTGCAAAATGTGAATGTTTTTATTTCTAATTTTTTCAGCATTTTCAGAAGTAATGTCTTGAACTAAAAGATAATACATTTATAACTTATATTGAAGTCAGTTATTTTTATTAGGTGTTCAAAAGTTAAAGTAGCAAAAATCAACTGGCAACTATACCATGTGCATTCACGGGTTGATGCAACATGCCCTTGCGACGTTGGGAAAGTCCAGATTGCGGAAGTTTGACACCTTTCTACCTTTAAATTCGTAAGAAGAATCCAAAATATTTTCATTATTTTTCAATGAGATGGTAACATTACATTTTGACAGTTAAACTATTTCGCATCTCCAATATTTGCATTGAACGCCCACATCTTAGTACTTTAAGTCGCAATTTCGCACTTTTGCATCCACGCGTGAATACCCATACTATATTGTTATGTTTATATACTAAAAATTATCCGTAGTCAATGAAAATAGCAGAAAATATTGTATTTTATATCCTTTTCAAAGACCAATTTAATTTTTCTTCCTAGCTTGTTTGGTTTTCGCATAGGCTGGGCGCTTAATTTCAAATAAACAAAAATGCTCGCGCAAAATTGCAATTTTCTCGAAATTGACATATTTGAAAAAATTACTTGATACCTTCTTTTTAGGAAATCACTCAAGCTTTTTTTTTTTTTGTTGTAAGTAATTTTTTAATATCTCTAACGGTTAACCAGTTATTAGTAAATAAAAGATTTTTTCACCGTCGATCCGCAACTAAACTGATTTTTGTGGGTTTTCCATTTATCATACCCCCACTAACAACTACTGAAGAAAAATTTCAGATAAGATTTTTTATGAGCTTTTGGTGCATTTTTTACTCTACCGACTGGACTAGCAGAAAATCCATATAAAAAATCCACCTTTCGTCGAATGCACAAATATTGCACAAATGCACAAAGCTTTAATTTTTATGAAAGAGACGAGGTATGTAGGAAGAAAATCTATGGGTAAATACTAATTTTATGAGCGACTGGCGTGTGGTAGTACCAAAATTCAACTTTTTCTCAATTACAGTAAGTTTTTCGGTTTATAGCGTTATTTTGTTTTTTCTTTAACTCATTTGATTTTTATGTCAAGTGGGCAACAAAAATATTGTTCGTATGAGAGCGAAAAACGCAAAAACTAACCATCCGATTGAGTAGGAACTTACACAACATTCATAAACCTGAATTTTTATCTCAGGAACCGTATGTCGTACGGCACAAATACGATTTTCTCCATGAACTGCATGTTGAAATTAACATAATTGAACCGGTTTACATCAAAATTAGGTTTAAACACAAATCTAGCTCGGTCGACGGACGATTTAAAGTACCATTATCTTTAGTTCGGGGCCCGCGGGTTAGAAAAACCTACTATAGGAATAAATGGATTGGGTATTTCCCACGATTAAAGCCTTTAATTGGATTATTCGGGCGCAAGATATGATACTATTTTGCCTCTGAAATCTGCTATTATTGCAACGGTCATAGAAAATGAAATAAATATTCAGAGCATCATTTCATCTTAGAGCATCTTTGACCCTTTTCTCAAACCTTTTATCAGTATGCCAGTATTTAAACTCTCAATTCACTCGTATAAATCGAACTTTCTTATACGAATCATAGTTTTTCTTGCTTTGTCATTCCATTTCAGTTCAGTAGTGTTAAGTCAAACAGCCATTCCCCAAATGAAGTCTGCAAAGTCTGAAAGACAAAAACTTTTGATTAGAAATGCTTAAAACAAAGTTGTGAATGAAGTTGGTATTGGTACTGGTAATGTGCTGGAAAGGAAATTAGCTAGGACTCTAAAGCTGCAATACTGTTCAGCTTGAATCCCAAAAATGAAAAATTGCACTTTGCTTTTTAGATCTCTAGCAGTCTATGATGTTGTTTACAATTATAGATATTGCAGTCTTTTCATTTGGAAGTCCATTTTGGGAACAATAGTTGAAAACAACATCGAATTAAATTCACAAGCACTGATTTCTTTTTTCGCTTTTTCTTGTTCAAATTTTGTTTGGAAATCTCATAATTTCATATTGAATTTGATTTGTTAGGTTTTTTGATTTTGCATATCACTTTGCACAATTTGAAACATTTTTTTTTTTTTTGCATTTGACGTTTTGCTAAAGAACATTCGCAACCAACCCACACAGATCAGTAGTTCATATATTCGTTTGAGAGAAAGGGAGAGTAAGTGGTAAACGAAGATCGTCTTTCGGGTCAGTCCTTTTTATTTTTGCCTTTAAATTATTTAAGCAAAAGCCTCTCCTCCTTCTTCAAAAAAAAGTTCACATTAATATGGTTGATTTTATATTTTTACGATTCTAATAATTATTACTATGTGGGTATCATTTAAAATTATGTGGTTATAATTCAAAGTTTGTTAAACTTTTCGTTATTTTTTGCTTCAAATATTGCTTTCAAGCATAGTTGTTTTATACTTTCTTTAGCTTAAACTTTTGATTTTTTGTTTTCCTTTTGCTAGGGAATAATACATTATTAGAAGTTAAATTTTAAACTGTTAAATAAAAACTTTTGTCTCACTTAATTTTGTAAATTATTTGCATAAAAATTGCAACTAAAAAAAGTTTCAATCATCAAATTAAATTATAGTATTATGTGTAGATTACTTTATAAATATGTAGTTTATAATATGCAGTGTCGTCCTTGTGTGAGGATGCTCGGTGTTGTGGATGAAGATTTCAATATTGGCAACACTTTTACGTAATAGCTCTTGTATTGTAATGATACTTTTTTAATTTCATGGGGTGCACTTTAAAATATCGCGGTTTAACACGTTTAACGAACGTCGATTTGAATGAGAAAATATTGGTAGTATGAAAAAGAAGAGATTTTGAAATCATATTCACTCAGCGAATAGGAGCGCACTTGGTACTTTAGTTTAACACGTCAAACGCAATAGCATTCAAATCCGTTTTTTGAACAAGAGACACTTCGTAGCTGAAGCTACTTTCAACTGCTGCACGATTAACGTCTACCATCTCTATAATTGCGATGACCACCACCACGATCATTTCCTCCACCAATGCGGAAATGTCTGTCGTGGCCAGCACCGCCTCCACTTCGCGAGGAACTGGCGCCGCCAATATTTCCGCCAGTGCTACGATAATCTCGACCGGCACCGCCGCGTTCGCGTGTACGATTTCCGATACTTGCATTGCGATTACTCCGATATGAATTGGGGCCACCCGCGGAACTACTTCCACCAGCTGTGTTGCCCCCAGAAAAACCACCAGCGCCACTACTGAGAGAACCAGCTCCACCATTGGACGTGTTACTAAAACTAGGAAAGCCTGGAGGCATAACATCGGGTACTGTTGGTAACCCAGCATTTTTCCAAGCTGCAAAATCTTCATAAGAAGGCGCTTTATCGAAGCCTGGAGGTGGTGGTCTTATTGGTTGTGGTGGCGGATAGTCTGGCAGTGGTGGACCATCATAATAACGCACGGGAGGTGGCAATTGATCGTAAACTGAAGGTGGGCCAGATGGCGGAAGTCCTCCTGAACCTGCAGCAGAAAGCGGCATCTGCGAAAACGGCGGCCCAAAAGACAGCGGTGGTAATTGTCCATGCATTGTGCGCATATAATCGGCAACATATGCCTCGGCAGCAGCGGCTGAAGTCATATAACGTTCCCAAGGTGGGAGACCAGCATCACCCCCACCAGCTCTTGAACTACCACCACCGCCACCACCGGGACCCCCTGGGCCGCTACGATAAGGTGACGATGAGCGTTTAAAACCTCCTTGTGGGCCCATGGGTGGTAGTTTGTAGGGGCGATGTGGTCCACCGCCGAAAGAACGTTTATGGCGCATTGGACCGCCTCCACCGCTTCCTTCACGGCGCTCGTTATAACGATAGCCTGCACTCCCCCCACCACCACGTCCGCCACGCGAAGGTGGATTTCGGGGCGGTTGCCTAAAAGTGACACGTATGCCTTTCTCACGCATCATTTTGGCAGTTTCCTTGGATTTACGCAGAATCGGAGTTAATTCGATCTTATCGTCTTCAGGAAAAAGTCGACACAATTCGGCCCCAACTTTCGGTTCGATTTCTTGACCGTCTCGTCCAATTTTTACTGGTTTTCCTTCATTCCAGGAATTGTAAAGATGTGATGCACAATTGAAGGAGAGCTCTTTGCGACATATCCAATCAAGCTCGATTATTCCGCCTAGCGCCTTCGACGAAATACTGGGTGGAAGGACCCAAGCAGGATGAGGTATGTCACGACGTGATGCAGCGGTCATGCGAGCAAACCCAGCAAATTTGCCTAATGTAAAAACAATTAATAAGAGAAATTTGTATTATATTGTTGTATTCAAAGTCCTTGACATACTCAAATAGAGGGTAAACAAAATGTAAATTGCGAAAAAAAATTGTTTTACAAAAGTAATGACTCACCGCTCTCATTGACTGAGAAAATTAGAAGCACATTACGTGATTCCTTGAAAACCTGATTTAGGTTTGCGTCATTTTGTGGCAGCGTGGCCCAAACATTTTTGCTCTTGGACAACGCAATATTGTCGGCGTTATTCGATTTAATTAGGAAGAAATGTGTTCCACGAAACAAGTAATTCAACTTGGTCATATAATCGTAGTTCTTGTATGAAGCGTTTTTGCCAGCATTGCTACCACCATTGTTGTTTTTCTTCTCAGGTGAGGCACTTTTGGAAGCTGCTTTGCGGCCATTACGCTTTACATTTGCGGCAGAATCAGAATTTTCAGATTCAGAGTCACTGCTTTCGAATTTTTGTGGCCCAATTTTAGATTCTTCTGCATCGCTGGCTTCACTTTTATTTCCACTCAGATTTGTAGCTGCTGCGCCAGTTGCAACTAAATTATTAGAAGAACCAACAGTTGATTTTTTCCGAGCTTTTTTTACATTTTCGTTGTTAGATTTGGTCTCCGTAGATGAAGCGGCGATCTTTGCTAAACTAGTAGCATTTTTTACGACGTCACCAGTTCGTTTTTTCTTTGCAGCACTACTTTTTCCATTCGCCGCGGCCACGGGAGATGATGCACGCTTTGTTTTATTTTCTGTCTTATTTTCATTGTTCTTTAAAGATTTCTTCTTTGCTTTACCTTTCCCCTTGTCTAGAAGAGATGATGGGGTTGTGCTCACCGAACTTATACTCGGCTGCGAGTCCGACGAATCAGAGTCGGATTCTGATGCTTCGCTACGCGTATCAAAAGAGTCGTCAAAGTCTTGCAATTCTTCTGCAATGTCCGCTTCATTCTCATCGAGACCCAGATGCACTTCCAAATCGGCCATGATTTTCATCCGCTCGGTTGAATTTCTCCGCTGTTTTTTCTGTTCTTAACAAATTCCATAATGAATTATGTTCATTCATCAGCGGCGACGGCAGCGTACGCACGAAGAGAAGGCAAGATTGTAAAAAGTTAGTATAAAAGATTAGTTATACATTTGCCAAGTAATATTTCCCAGGAATTCAAATGCTTTGAAAGCTATTTATTTTAATGCTCACCTTGTTTATTATATATGCTAATTGTAATTTATACACTTGAATTACTTTTTCTACTAAACTAAAACAAAAACTTTACTTAATATATTGATTTCTTTCTTTTTAAAAGTGTGAAACTAAACTTTTCGTCTTCGTTAATTTTTTTCTACAGCAACAATGGAGTTAAATGAAATAGCTGCATTCTCCTTCAAATGTTGTTTCACTCACTACGCGGTTGCAGAGCTGCACAATTTCGTATTAGTAAAGAAAAAATAATACATTACAGGTAGACCTCGCTTAACATGGTGGTTACGTTCCTGGAAAATGCCGTGTAAATCGAAATTTTTGCAACGAAAATCGCGTTATTGTTGCATTCATACGAAACTAATAACACGGTGCGGCAGTAAAAATACCTGGGAAGTGATACTATTTTTCTTGTAGGTCTTGTCGAGTAAAACAAGAGTCTGTATGTGAATTTGCCGAACACCCCCAAAATCTTTGATTTACCGTTAAAAACCGGTTTTGCGTACCATTACGCACCTATAAGCCTGTAACTAAGTAGATTATCAACAGATTTTCAGTTTCTTACCGTTTTGCATGAAATTAAATTTTATGGCCTTGTTGCAGCCCATTTTACCATACGCAATTAAAAATTCATTAAAAACCATGACATAGTCGTCGCTTCTGTGATTACCAAGGAAATTATCGCATTTTTGGAAAGAATTTCATGCTGAGTGCCAAAAAATTACTCCCATAAATTAAAAACTTTCCTTTTGCGATATAAAAAATATAGATTTTTTCACATTGTTCAGTTTACACTGTGTCAATCCAAAAGCACCCTAAATGTCCATTTAACCTTGTTTGAAAGAATTTGAACGAATTAGAAAGATTTGGATGAAAAAAATATTTCGTTGACTTAGGAACGAAGATTCTTCACAAAAAAAAAATTGAATTCCAATAAAATTGTGTAGATACATACATATGAATTCCGAAATTGTCCAAATTTTGTGCTTTCTATCCAAGGATCTCAGGCTCCCGGGATTGACATCCCTACTATAAAAATATTCGCAGGTATACCAATAACTTAGTTAAATCTGGTGGATTTTTCCCGCGTTCTGACAACTCTGATTTAATTTTAAAACGCATAGAGCACGAACTGTTAGATAACAGCTATTTATAATTAAGTTTACCTTTCAACAAAATTTTTTTCAACCGTTTTGATCTTTTTGTGCAAAATGGATAAATTATAATCAGCCCTTGTCCGCCATTTAAAATTTTTGTGTATTCTCTCCAAATATTATTTTCAATCGTGCTCTGTCTGCTCAGTCAATTTCTTTTGAGCACGTAGAACACGCTCTGAGCGCGCTCTGATCACAAAAAGAAAGACAATTACGTTTGCTCTGAGTGCTCAGAGCTCAAAAGAAACACGAATACGTTTTTTTGACAAATACTCGATACTTTTCATTCAATTCAAGTACTTTTTTTACTCGATGCTATACCATAACTATTTTACTTGGTATCGGAAAAAAGGGTCAGTATCGGATACCCGATACTTTGAAAAATATTTAAAATTATGGATCGTTTTAAAATATTTTACAGCAATCAATACCTAATATATTTCCAAATGTTATTGCAGAATTATTCAATATGCATATTCAAAATATTTTAGTCCATATTGCAATATTTCAATGTATGAAAATATTGCAGTACAGTATTGAAATTCTAGAAAATATTGCCGGCCTTTTCATTGAAATAAAAAATATTTTTAGCAAGCTATAATCTGTTGATTAGTTTTCCTTCTATTATAAATTTTCTAGCGATTTGCATCTAAACAAAATAAATATCATATATTGAAGTTAGCGTCATTTCTATATGATTCATAGGTTTCCAGTGGAAATATCTCAAAACCATAATGTATAGGCAAAAAACTCGTGTTGAATAGTATGAACTATATGTTCAACCATGTGGTATCACAATGGTCTGTTCTGGCCTGAGCGTGTCCCTCGACAGCCACTTAAAACAAAAAGTGTAATTTGCCTCCTTAAACGAGTATTCGATACTTTTTTCCGATATTTTCGGTAGCATCGATACTTTTATTCGATACAAGCAATGAGTAAAAGTATCGATACTCTGTGGGTATCGAATCAACACTACTAAGATGCAGTAATTCAATAGTATTAAATTATTTGCAACAGTTTGCTGATGATTTAGAAATGTGCAAATAAGAAATTTAATTTCTTCAAATAATTTTATATTATATTGCATTTAAAAAAAATTTATTACAAAATAAGGAAAGAAACCTCAAAAGAAAACGCCAAATCGGAATATTGCACTTAAACGTAGAGACTAGTCTTTTAAATTTGTCAAACTATGTTGGAATAAAAAACCGCATAGTTTGTGGCCTACGTGCGACCGTATCGATTAATATGTCAAACAACATGGTTTATAGCGTATGGTCGTTTTAAGAGCAGACTTTCCCTCAGTTTTGAGCGCGCAGAAAGCGTAGAATGAGTGTTATAGAGTTTGAACGATATGATTTATTACATTTCATACCAAAATTTGCAACTTTGAAAACGAAAATGAAGATGAAAATAAAAAAGCAAAAATTTGAGTTTTTAGGTTAATTTTTCGAATAGGGATTTCATTTAGTTCTTAACTATTCAAAATCAGAAATGAGTTTAAATTTAGATATTTTACCTTTAGAAATTGTGGAAAATTTAGTGCCGCAAAAATGTCTGCTGCCAAAGCATAAATTCCCGTCAGATTTTCGGCCAGGCTCGTGGGCTAAATGTATTCTGCGTGGAAGCGGTTTCATTATGTGTCAAGTATTTCCAAGGGATTGGCCGGCTGAACACAACTATTGTTACATGGATGAATGTGTAGCATCTAAAGAAATTACAGAGGAAAAGTTTCTGGAAAAATTGCAACCACTTGAAGAATCCGGCACAATTACAGAGGCTGATTTAGTGATAGATATTACGGAACAATTATTTGCAACTAATTTAAAAAATATAACTCTGGAATATCTCAAAATTACTATACAACCAGTACTGCAAGCACTAAAATTGGTAATAGGCTGCACGGTAAAAAGACCTGAGTTAGCCAAGCTGGGTATCCATGCTGTGCATATAATATCAGCTAAAAAATGTGATGAAAACGCAATGTTCTCTGTCACAGACGACGTTGTATTAAAAATAGTTGACGTGCATTTGTTTTCACGTTGTAGCGTTCCTGTTTTCTATCCTTTTGGATTTGAAGACGCATATCGGGATCTGGGAGATTTACTCCAAGTCGCAACGTTGCAAAAAAAAGGTGATGCAATACTTGATTTTTTATTAAATGCTATACTAGTGGGCCCCATAGGATGTGGCAAAAGTTCACTAGTTGCAAAATTCATAAAAAACAATTATTGCAATTGTTTTTGCGTTACATCATCCAGTGTGCTCGGTCAGTATCCTGGTGAATCTGAAGCTGAGTTGCATAGAATATTCCAAATAGCGCGTATTTTCGAGAAAGAATTAAAACCGAAAGGTAAATCAATTGAAATAGTGCACAATTTCAGAAATGTAATTTGTTTAAATAATTTTAGGCCAAACTATTATTTTTCTCGAAGATTTTCATGTTCTATGTCCGACAGTTAACTCGTCATCCACGGAATCTAGTAGCTCAATGCGTATTTGCGCCCAACTTCTCACACTTGTAGACAATTTGCATAGGTCCGGTTTGGGTATCATTTGCTTAGCTGCAACATCATCACTAGACTCAGTAAACGTATTAGCACGTCGAGCTGGACGTTTTGAGCACGAAATTACTATTAATATGCCAAATGCCATTGCACGCAAGCAGTTGTTTCTTACTTTGTTTCAAGATAGCTTTGAAGTACAAAATTCGCAAATATCTTTAACCTCAGAATTACTTGATTTGGTTGCTAAACATACCCAAGGTTACGTTATTTCTGACTTGGCTTTACTTGTTCGTACCATTGAATATGCACTGTTAAGAAAAAAAAATCATAGCTTAGGTGATATAATTAAGGAAGCATTAAAAAAGGTAAATGTCTACTAACTCACTTTTGCTCACAGTATATATTCGATTGCCTCTTTTTAGTCAATACCCATTGCCATATCTGGTACAGAGGTTTCTGTTTTTAGACCAAAAGTTGATTTTAAAAGCATTGGTGGAATGGATAATTTAAAACGTACTTTAGATGTTTCAATTATTTCTGGACTTATGAATGATGTAGCATTTAAACGCATTGGTTTAAGTTTACCAAAAGGTTTTCTATTTTTAATATCTTTAAATATTGTAATTAACCGAAATTAAATATTAGGTGTGCTACTTTATGGACCACCTGGATGCGCCAAAACTTCATTTGCCAAGTGTTTAGCTAACGAGGCAAATATGACGTTTATATCTACTTCGGGAGCTGAAGTGTACTCTCCGTATGTCGGTTGTGCTGAAAAATTTATAGCGAAAATTTTTGATACCGCCCGAAGAAATGCACCTTGTCTAATATTTCTCGATGAAATTGGTTAGATTATTTTTCTGATTACATACATATATATGCGTTTGTATAAACATATGTGTACGCATTTCTTACAGATTCGTTAGTTGGTCGTCGCGCGCTCCTATCGAACGGCGCTTCAGGTGATGTACAACTACGCATACTTGCTACTTTATTAACCGAAATGGATGGCATCATTGGGTCAGGAACAACAAATAGCGAAAAACATATACTAGTTGTGGCTGCAACAAATCGTCCAGATTTGGTTGATGATGCTGTATTACGTCCTGGTCGTATTGATAAATTAATTCATGTACCACCACCAGACATTGAATCGCGTCTTTCCATACTCAAGCTTCATGCAAAACGCATGCCTTTTTCTTCCGATGTAAATTTGAAAGCAATTGCAGATCGAACTAATAATTATTCTGGTGCAGATATTTGTAATATTTGCAATGAGGCTGCAATTGCTTGCATCCAACGTGACTTAAATGCTGAGAAAATTTCGGTACAAGATTTTGAACTCGTTCTAAATGCATACAAATCTTCTTTAACACAACGTCAGATAGATAGTTATTATGAATTTGAGAATAATTTTGTAAGATGATTTAAGAGAAGTGATTAAATTATAATAATTTATTATTGTTCAAACTTTAAGAAATAAATAAAAATGTTAATTTTGAAATAAATGTGGAAATCTCATGAAAAAATATATTTGTTTTTATATTAACAAGCAAATTATAATTAAAAGTTAAGTACATACACTTTTATTTCGTTGTTAAATATTTCGTTTATCATTTTGATTCTCTTGTTATTCATATTTATTTAATATTAGCATAACTATATTAGCCGCCTGCATTTTACAACAAGAAATAAACAACTAACTGTCAAACGAAACCAGCTAAATCAATGTGAACGATTGCCGTTTTGCTTGAAACCATTTGCCGAAACTACGCTCTTTCGGCTCAGTGGGAACATGGTATTAGACATCCTACCAATTATCATGCTAATTCATTTCCAACAAAATATCAGACAGTTTATTTTTAACAATTTAATTTCAATAAATGGCAGAAACGTCAAATATTGTATGCTTGCGTCAAAATTCATTGGCATTGAAATATGCTTGTCAGTGGCTCTGCCAATGCAAAAAGTGTATGTTAACACTGGTAGGTATAGACCCTGGGTAATAGAATGACTGATTCAAATTATTGCTCGCAAAATGTAATTAAATTCGCTCTAACCAAATCCATTTTCAAACTCACTACCTTTTTTACGAAAAAACTATTTTAAATCTATTGGATTTCACAAATCCTCTCTGAAATGTTTGAGCACGGTGTGAATAATCGAATCAGAAATATATAATGCATGGCGCAGCTATCAAACGATAGATCCACCACCAACGTCATCTACTGAAACTTATCCAAAGTGGCTATATAAATGAATGCTCATTGTAGAAATACAATTTTCTGGCTTTCCTTCAGATTTTTCCACCCCAGTATTGAGACAAACAAAATGAAAGAAAAATGGTCTAAGTCGGTCGAGCTGTTCTCGAATTTGTGTGAGACTAAATCAGCTCTTCCACGGTGAAACTAGTTGCATGAGATTTTTTTACATTCCCTTTTAAAGTTTAATGAAATGGCGCTCGCAATTTTGTCTATCCTTCTGCCGTTCCTCTCCTCTTCCCCACATTATTGACAGTTGCATGAAACTAGATTCTCCGCGGAAAAGCTGACTAACGCACGGCAATTGAATTTTATTTATATAGATAGGCATTTTTTAAACCAATAAGTATTACAATAGGCCAGTTTCATCAAAATCTAAAATATTCTCAAGACATGTACTTTCTTATTTTCATATTGATAATAACAACGACTGTGATTACATACGTGTTACATGAACAGCTGCCATCGGCGGTTAAGATGTCGCCTCCGCAATTCTGTACCATTTCATACGAGGATGTGCATTTTAGTTTTGACAGCGGGTAGCCGTCGACCGTTTTACCGTCGTATGACACAATTTTGATTTAAGCTTCATGCGACCTTGTAAAAAAATTGCAAGCCATTTACAGTTTAGGAAGCACGGGGAAAATTGAAAGAAAATTGGGGTGTTGTTCTACTTTGTGCGCTATTTACAAGAGGGGTTAAACGAGTGCGAAGTAGAATGATGCAGATGATAGCAGCGTCAACTCTGCCTTCTTCTTCCCTCATTTTTTTTTATATGAAGATAATCTTAACTGTCAAAATCTTTATTTTTGTCCATGCATTTGTGCTTGTGTTTTTGACAATTAAGATTTTTAACAAAGTTGAGTGTTGTTATTATATTGTTGTATTTGTTGTAACGCTGCTATCACCATAGATGCAGAGTTGACAATCGTGTTTGCACATTTCATCAGCTTGACCCTGCGTATACACTTGAAAGTAAACTGCTGCAAGTAAAAAAGGATACGTATTATGTTCGAAAAATTCGAAAATTACTTGCAGTAGCAAATGTGTGAGTGAATTAGTAAAAAAGTCTGAATGTATTGAGTTTTTCGCACTTGCGCTTTCTCGTGTAGCCCCGGTGGTACCCAGCGTCCACACACACGAGCAAGTACATACAAGTGCGAAAAACTCAATACATTCACACTTTTTCACTAATACACTCAAAAATTTGAAAATTTTCGCACTTGCTGCAAGTAATTTTTGAACTTTTCGAATGTAATACGTATTGTATGCTTGCAGCAGTTTACGTCATGAGGAGCGGCGGAAATGAACTACAATTGCCATATATTTTTTTAAAACGAAGCAAAACGTTCATATTTGCGCCAAGTTTTATGTTTGATGTGGATTTTCGGCCCATATTCTCTTTCTCCTTCTAATTAAATAGTTCTCTACCGCTCTCATTTACTCAATCTTTCAATTTTGCTCTCATGCAACCAGCATCTTTGAAGGCGATTTCTTCACTAAAATTTTATTGCGACTTGACAGAGTTTGAAAACATGACCTTCCTTTTTGATAAATCTAGATAAATGTTCAATGATTTCTTTTTGTCTAATTTTTGTTAAAAACATTTTAATACAGCAAAGCTAAAAATAAAACATGTGAAAGCCGTTTTGGATACCTGTCACCCGTTTTTTACCCAGGTTCCTTACTTAACATGACCTTACAAAGGCATCTTCAATCCCTTCATCAATTTCTTCTACATGCATGCAAGTTTCCGGATGAATTCTTAATAAATAAAAGTATTTGGGTTTCTTGAATCACTACGATTTAATCGCAATTTTGAGTTAAAGCACATTATATTATTGAAAGAAACGAAGTTTAATTCACATCTATAGATAGGACCTTCATGATCTCAGCTGGAATTTCTAGGCCGTATCCTACGACCTATCATAAAGCTAATAGGGAATTGATTGATTCTGATGCAATTTGCTTTAAGGTCAATGCTTCTTGTCATAAATGTAAGCACTGACATAGTAGATTAGTACAGAAGTTGAAATGGGTGTAGATACCCCACAACTGCCAAAAACATTCTTTGACTATTACAAAGCAGCAAACTACAAAACTTGTAAATCCATAAAACAATAAGAATCCAGAAATTTCTTTTGTGATTCACACATTTCCGTTCACACAAAGTTTGAGAGGCACTGAAATTCAAACATGTTGTCAACTTGTAGGCATCGTGTGGTGAATTAATTGTTTAATTATAATTATAACTTAGATAGGTGTGTTTGATGACTTAGACTAGTATTGATATTAAATATTCATACTAAAATTAATAATCCGTATGTTAAGCTTTTCTGCCTTGTTACCGAAATTACAACAATGCCCCCATTTATCAACAACATGACAATCAATATCACCGGATGTTTGGGTAGTTTCTTCCAGAACATTCTCGTTTGTTCTGGCACTTTGACATTTGCTTGTAGTCTTTCTATAAATAGAGCCGTTTACAGCATTGCCGGTATCAGTTCTATAGAAAATTTTGTGGAGTTAAGAGGCGATAAGTCTGCTGAAGTGAATTTTCATTCAATTCTTAAAAAAAAGTGATTAAAAGAATATTCTTGTGCAGAAAAAGAAGTGTGAAATAAATTGATCAAGGTGTGTACATAATTAAAATGATTCTTTACAACCAGAAATTGTGAAGTCTTAGAAAAGAAAATTCGTCAGTGAAATCGCAATTAGCACAACGTGCGTCCTTCAACTTCTGAAAAAATGCGTATTGATTTCTTGCAAATAATTTTATATATAATATATAAAAGTAGTTGTGAAATTCTGGAATTTTCCTTAGCTACTCAGCCCGACCGCAACAACGAGTTTTCTGTGCTTGAATAGCAACTTGAGTCATGTATTAACCATCCACGTTTTTTTTTATGATTTTTCTTTTAGATGCCAGAAGAATGCGAGACCTTTGCTTTTCAAGCTGAGATTGCTCAGCTTATGTCGCTCATCATCAATACCTTCTACTCGAATAAAGAAATCTTCCTGCGTGAGTTGATTTCCAACGCGTCCGATGCACTCGACAAGATCCGCTATGAGTCATTGACTGATGCATCCAAATTGGACTCTGGCAAAGAGCTTTACATCAAGCTAATTCCAAACAAAACTGCTGGCACACTTACCCTCATCGATACCGGTATTGGCATGACTAAATCTGATTTGGTCAACAATTTGGGTACGATTGCCAAGTCTGGAACCAAGGCATTCATGGAGGCGTTGCAGGCTGGCGCTGATATTTCTATGATTGGCCAATTTGGTGTTGGTTTCTATTCTGCGTACTTGGTTGCAGACAAAGTTTCTGTGACATCGAAGCACAATGATGATGAGCAATACGTTTGGGAATCGTCGGCCGGTGGCTCATTCACAGTCCGCGCTGATAACTCTGAACCATTGGGACGTGGTACCAAGATCGTTCTGTTCATCAAGGAAGATCAAACTGAATATTTGGAAGAGAGCAAAATCAAGGAAATCGTCAACAAGCATTCCCAGTTTATTGGCTATCCCATCAAATTGTTGGTGGAGAAAGAACGTGATCAAGAAGTGAGTGATGATGAGGCTGACGATGATAAGAAGGATGAGGCCAAGAAAGACATGGACACCGATGAGCCTAAGATTGAAGATGTTGGTGAAGACGAAGATGCCGACAAGAAAGATAAGGAAGATAAGAAGAAGAAGACTGTCAAAGTGAAATATACCGAAGATGAGGAATTAAACAAAACTAAGCCCATCTGGACACGTAATCCCGATGATATCTCTCAGGAGGAATACGGCGAGTTCTATAAATCGTTGACCAACGACTGGGAAGATCATTTAGCTGTCAAGCATTTCTCGGTGGAAGGTCAATTGGAATTCCGTGCTCTGCTCTTCATTCCACGTCGTACTCCATTTGATTTATTTGAGAACCAAAAGAAGCGCAACAACATTAAATTGTACGTACGTCGTGTCTTCATCATGGACAACTGTGAGGATCTTATCCCTGAGTACTTGAACTTCATTAAGGGTGTCGTCGATTCTGAGGATTTGCCTCTTAATATTTCGCGTGAGATGTTGCAGCAAAACAAAGTGCTTAAGGTCATTCGCAAGAATCTCGTTAAGAAAACAATGGAATTGATTGAGGAGCTGACCGAAGACAAGGAAAATTACAAGAAGTTTTACGATCAATTCAGCAAGAATTTGAAATTGGGCGTACACGAAGACAGCAACAACCGTGCCAAAATTGCTGACTTCCTACGCTTCCACACTTCTGCTTCCGGTGATGATTTCTGCTCGTTGTCCGATTACGTATCACGCATGAAGGAAAGCCAGAAACACATTTATTTCATCACTGGCGAATCCAAAGAACAAGTCAGCAACTCTGCCTTTGTTGAACGCGTCAAGGCACGTGGCTTTGAAGTAGTCTATATGACTGAACCAATCGATGAGTACGTCATTCAGCATTTGAAGGAGTACAAAGGCAAGCAGTTGGTCTCAGTTACCAAGGAAGGCCTTGAATTGCCAGAAGACGAGGCTGAAAAAACAAAGCGCGAAGAGGATAAAGCCAAATTCGAAGGCTTATGCAAATTGATGAAGTCCATCTTGGACAACAAAGTCGAGAAGGTCGTCGTCTCGAATCGTTTGGTTGACTCGCCATGCTGCATTGTCACCTCACAATTCGGTTGGTCTGCCAATATGGAACGTATAATGAAGGCACAAGCTCTTCGTGATACTTCAACCATGGGCTATATGGCCGGTAAGAAGCACCTCGAGATTAATCCCGATCACCCTATTGTCGAGACTTTACGTCAAAAGGCGGAAGCTGATAAGAATGATAAGGCCGTCAAGGACTTAGTCATTTTGTTGTTCGAGACATCTTTGCTGTCGTCTGGCTTTTCTTTGGATAGCCCACAAGTGCATGCTTCTCGCATCTACCGTATGATCAAGCTCGGCCTTGGCATCGATGAAGAAGAACCAATGGCGACTGAGGACACACAAAGCGCTGGTGATGCTCCTCCATTAGTGGATGATACCGAAGATGCTTCGCACATGGAAGAAGTTGATTAAACTGTTGGTCATTGTCTTATTTTAAGTTCATCTGAAAATTTTAATTTAAATTCCAAAGATCCAATTGCACATTTCGTAACTTTAAAAATTTATGATTTGTCATTGAAATTTTGGAATTCTCAAGCTGACATTCATTTCATTTCACCGCGTTTTAAGCGGTTTTTCGTTCACACGATCAAGCTTATTTTATCCAAACAAAATGAAAATATTTCGTTGTAAGAGCAGTTAACTTAAGGTTTAATTTAAAATCTATGTAATACGCTTAATTTTTAATGAATTGAATCAAAATGAAATGCATAAAGAATTTGTATTTTAGTTTGTAAAATGGGATTCAATACTAAAGCTAAGTTATTTAAAAAAATAATAAACAAAACAATGTTTAGGAACTTACATGAAGTGTGTGTATTTTACAATGTATTATGTGAGTGAGTATAAAAGGAACGTGTATACAACTGTGAGTGCAGAGTATCTCCTTGTTCGGTTGTGCGGTACTGTAGAATTTGCCAAGCTAAAAGATTCAAAATGCGATATCAGGCTGTTGATGCATCAGCGGCGCCAAACAGTATCCGCTCCGTGATTAGCAGTCAGATATTGCATTTTGAACGTTTTTGGTTTGGCAAGTTCTGCAGTACTGCACAACCGAACAAAGGGTATTTCTTAAAGATTTTGGGAGCTAAGAATAGGTTATAAATACGATGAAGTCTCGAAACTAGCAAGGTGAAAATTTTCTACGAATTAATCGATTGGGGGAGACGTGAAATGCGCTCCTTTTTTAATGCGTAAATATTCTTAGTTGTCAAATGCAGTAGAATCCAGACTCGACCCTCTACTGCATAAGGATGCCTTTGGGCACATTTTCTTAATTCACAAAATTTTAAATTTTTAACGTTATTTTCAAAGAAAAATAAAGTAGCTTATTGTTCATTCAAAGCCTATTAATTTTAATCAAAGAATTCGTCAGATTTGACTACAAAATCGATTCGCCGAAATACCCGATTTTAATTGATCTGGATTACTTAGATTCTTGTGCATTCTGTTTTTCAGAAGTTTCATTCTGTTTTGCCTGGAGTTTCATTTTTTCAATAGATTTATTCGATATCTAGTTATGTTCAAAATTTATTACATTTTGGTTGTACAAATTTAAATAAATATACCTATACATATATGCAAAAAAAAAAAATTATTTCTCGTAAACATAAAATTTAATAGCCTTAATGCTATGAATCACATTCCTTGCGTAGCATCTGCCCCACAATTTCTAGTGTTGTTACTCCTTTGTTCACACAAACAATTTTATTGCGCGAACGTGATCCTTTGTCCAATGATACATCGCTCTTACGTAGTCCTAACACTTTGGATAAATATTTCACCAATTCGGTATTGGCTTCGCCTTCTGTGGGTGGAGCTGCTATCTGCACTCCAACGCCTTCACTTCCGATGCCTGTTATACCATTTTGTTTCGCACCTGGCTTAGCCAATATTCGAATGGTTATATTGCCAGTTTTGTCCATTTGTACAGGTTCATCCGGTGACTGTGCTGATTCAACTGGAGTTGATGCCGCAGCTGCTACTCTCTTTTTGCTTTTATTTTTCGACATTAACTGTGTTGCGGTAACGTGTACACAACGACGCATCAAATAAACAATATTATTTCAATTTAAAGAATTTGCATGTAAATACAAATCTAAATCCTGCGTCAAAACACTGAATGTCAATTAGATTTTGTTTCCGAGATAGTGCTGCTTAAATATGCAAGTACTTTTTCAGAAGCCAAGTAACGATTTAATTCAAGTATGTCTGCTTTTAGCGAGGTAACTTGTTTCTGGACGGTCAAAATGTGCTAGAAAGAGGGGGTGTGACGAAAGTGGTATTTTCCCCTCTTGCCATTACATTTGACAGCTTTCAGAAATAAAGCAGATTATTTTCCTTCACCTCAAGTTTGTTTTGTTCCCTTTTGTGATTGCAATTTGTTTTACACTGATCAAGTTTTGATGATATCAAGAGCGTGCAAATTTCACAATATGACAAGGAGTTGAGAAATCTCTAAATACTGTACCCTCCCTCTTTGTTCTTATTTCCTTCCTTTATATGCACAGAAACTAGATGAGACTTGGCTAATGTAAAAGGGGACTTTAGACGAAGCGAAGAAATCATAAGATTATTCATATTTAGGCTGCTTTTGGACGAAATAACATTGTCTTAAGGCAAATGTCGGGACTTTCTTCACATGTCCTAAGACAATTTCGTCTCATCTAGAAGCAGTTTTAGCTGTGATGTGGGTCGTGTAAAGCTCAAGTCCATACAAAAACAACGACATGAACAGGGCATGACCAATTTTTTCCTAACTGGTAAGATCATTTCCACCGTTCCCCATGACGTCAAACAAAATATAACGGTTATGCTGTAAACATGATTGTTAACGTCGCACTGTTGAACTTTGCATTCGTCTAACCAGCGTCATTAGTTATAGCCAGAGCTCGGATTTTGTTGACTTACCTTTTTTTTTCTTTTATTGGAGAATGTTCTATACTGCATAAAAAAGTTGCATAAATACAACAAGTAAAGACAAAATTACCCTTGTTCCACCCAATTCTGTGCATTTGATTCATACTAAAGAAATATTTTACATTTAATATTTTTTATATTATTTTTAAACAGTTAACTAGTTTACACACAAGTCTTAAATTGCTAAAATCTGCTCAAAATAATCGTATAAATTCTATTTTGTATTCGCAAGTCTGTGTGCGCTTCTCAAAATCAAAATAAGAGTAAAGCAAAGAAAAAACTAAAGAGATAGAGCTCTATTATAGCCACTATACACGATTAAGAATCGCATACAGCATTTCAAGTTAAGTAAATGAGACTTATAAGAAACTGTATAAGTACAAATCTTGGTAGGCAATGGCAAAACCACCAAATAATAACAAATCGCCGTTCGGAAACGGCGCTAAACTGTAAATCCAACCATCGCCAATGTGGTATAGTTGCAGCGTTCCAGACTCTTGATTCGAGTTCGGTTCTCGACTAGGGTATGGTTTCTTATCTATCTTTCTTTCTTTCGTAGCTTGGGGCTTTGGTACAATAGATTTTATATGTCGCAGTCCTGACTTTCCGGTCTACCCATCGTTCAAATAATAATTGCACTGCAAGGTACCGCAAGTGATTATGATTCTTATTTTATTGTTAATTTTGCACATATCAGCGATTTTAACTTTATGTATCCATTTCTGACATCTTCGACCACAGCTGTCAGCTACCGTCACAGTTAAATCTTTTAACCCAAGCTATTTTGTTTCCGTAAAATATGGTAGCGCCGAATAAGCTGCGTGTATTTTGCAGATTGCGTTTTGTTTTTGCGTAAATTCTTTTCGTTGATTATTTCGTTATTTGCTAATAGGAAAAAAAGTTTAAAATATTTGTATTCTATTTACAAACTAGTGAATTATGGTGTCCACTCGAGGACCAAGGAGTCGGTATATCGAGAAGGGAGAAAAAGTTCTTTGCTATGAACCGGATCCTACTAAAGCCAAAGTACTTTATGATTCAAAGGTTAGCAGCTGAAGAACGACGGACGAAGATGTGAAGAAATAGATGCAAAGAATTGCTATGTGGAAATCTCATAGTAAATTAATTGCGTAGACAACATTGTTGCATTGGAGTGCATCTGAAATACGAATTTTGTCACTGTTTTATTAAACATTTTATTATTGTTTTTTAGTGTATAATTCATAAATATTAATGTCTATATTTCTTAGATTTTAGGAATCTATGAATCCAAAGATAGACGCGGCCGCAAAGTTCTACAATATAAGGTTCACTTTCAAGGTTGGAGTAGCTCGTGGGATCGTAAAGTAAATGCAGATTTTGTACTGAAAGATACAGAGGAGAATCGCCAGTTGCAACGAGATTTAGCAGAGAAGGCGCAACTGCAATTGTAAGTTAAGTTTTGTTTAATTTTTGCACAGTATATGTACATAATTATCGATTGAACTGGGTAATGCCAACATCTGGACCGGGAATTAAATTTTTACAGTTGTCCCCCACCATTATTCGTACACTTATGTAATGAAATTACCCCTGATACAATTTTGGAGATCTTTTTAAGTTGTGTTTTTATAGTTATTAAATTGTTGCAACTGAGCTTAAGGGGACTCTTGTTTTGATTAGCACCGGTTAGTCGCTTTTAACCCCATTTATATAACTACATTTATATCTGTTTGATCGCGCTGTAGCTGATGCCTATAAAAGCGACATTTGTCGAATTTCAAAAGAATGCGTTCGATCACGCAGTTACGATTTTGGCTATACCTTAAAAATGGCATCCAAAATAATTGTTAAAATACTTGTTCAGGAAGATTTAAAATATGTATTTTGAAATTCGAAAACTAAAAATGAATCGATTCAACATAATTTTCAACATTTCAGAGATGCTTACTTGTATCGAAAGGAACGCAGTGGTAGCAGTAAGAAACGTTCACGCAAATCTGTGCCGTCATTAGTAATGGATGATTCAGGTGGTGGTGGCGTCGGTGGTGGTGCAGGTAACTCTACGCCATCAGCAATCGAGCACACTTCACCGAAATCAGAGGATAATTTCAGTTCTGGTAGCAACACATTTGAAAAACAAGAAGACTCATCAATGAAAGAGGGCGGTATGTGAACACACAAAATATACATTAACATTTTTAGTTTTAGTTTATACATATGCAATTACTTTCTTTTTGCTATTTGTGTGCTGTGAAAATGTAAACACAAGTGTTACTAGTGCGTAGATTAATGCAATATTGGCATTTCTGCATTGCACACGACGAGTGCATAAATAGCAATAGTGTCAATAATATTCAGTTTTATATATTTCTTCAGAGAAAATAGTTAAAATTGTAAAACTTTTGAGTTTATTAAAAAAAACTAAAGCTACAATTATTAAAACTGATTACACTGTGCAACAATTTTAGGGTCATGGAATCTAACGTAGAAGCGATCAACACAGGTTGGTAGTACTGGTCCAGAGTAAGAAAACCTTAAGAGGGTTTTAAAAAGGTAGCTTGCTGTCAATGTATAGCCTTTCAAAATTGAGCTGGTTTAGTGTATTTTTCAATTCTATTTTCTGTTTATAATAAAAACAAAAATTTAAAAAGTAAAATATTTGTTGTTTGTTTTGTATTTTATAAATCCTTTTTAATTTACCTTTCTATCTCTTTACCTTTCTACCTCTCTATCTTACAGAATGTGATGACACAGATTCTTGCTGCAGCAGTTCCATGGAAAGTTTGCCAGACGAAGAACGAGTCATGCTGCGTATTAGCGAAAGATTGCGTCAATATCTGGAATATGACCATGATATGGTCGTCAGATATGGCAAACAACATGATTTGCCATCACGCACACCCGTTATTGCTATTCTAGAGAATTTCGTTAAGCAAAGTGCTATAAAATTGGTCTACTCGACTACACAAATGGAGAGTACACGGCGACGCAGCACACAACAACGCACCGATAAAAAGGAACGAGAATTTGATAAGCTTGTAACAAAGTAAGTTTCATATGTATATATCGAGCCGTCGCACAGTAGCTCCGAATTTGAATCTATCTGGAAAAACTAGAAATATGCTCCGATTATCTTGAAATTTAAGTTTCATTTAATTTATTATTATTAAGTCTATGGCAGTTAATCTTACATGACAGAACAGAATAGTACTTAAGCTAGGTAAATTTACACATATGTACATCGAGAAAAAAAGAATGACTAGGAAAAGCAAGTTAAAAATAATTTATTAAAGTAGAATTAAAAACAGTACGAGCAGAAGAAATATCCAAGTCAATACTAGAGTAAATAATATACAAATTCATAGCCCATACAATTGGTTCATCTAGTCCGTAGCATAGTCAGTCCGTAGGTTTCCAAGAGCAAAGAAATTACTATGGCGCAGACATCTAGCTGGAACGTTGAATTTTATTAAATCAAGTAAATATACTCGATTTTACCACAGATTATATCAAAAATTATCATCAATGCAGAAATCTTTCTGCGAACCTCCAGGAACTTTAGATTGATAAGTAAGCAACGAGCATTGTATGAGAGAATAGGCAAGTCAAATCTAAGAGAGCTTGGAGCAAATTTTAAAAATCTTTTCTGCACATGCTCAAGACGATTAATGTGAATGGCATGATGGGTATTCCAAATCACAGATGCATATAATAAACTGGATCTAACGTAAGAAGCATACAATAGATTCCTTGTAATCAACACTATTACGTTTTATAAACGCAACCGAAGAAAACGATTTAGGTATTATGAAATCCAGATGCCTAGAAAATGTGAAACTAGAATAAAAAAGACTCCAAGATCCAATATTTCGGTAACAGTCTTAACAGATTGATTAGAAATGGAGTAAGAATATATATGATTATTGTACAATGTTGAGTATGTGACATGGTAACATTTATTTAAATTTAAACATGTCAAAGCTATCACAGTCAGTCTGAAGCATAACCACATACCCAAGCATCGCACCCTCGAGAATATTTTCATGTAATCAGCATATAATAAAAAACTAGAGTTGGTGAAGTAGCTGTTAACATCATTCATGAACAGAGCAACGAATAATGCCCCCAAAATGCTACCCTGCGGGACACCCGAGGGCGATTTGTAAGGATTGGATTAAACGCCATCAACGACAACAAAGTTTCGCCTATTGTTAAGATAGGATTCGATCCACAGCAGAAAAGTAGAATGGAAACCCATTCTAGCAAGTTTGACCAATAAAATATGCGATACTTTATCAAACGCTTTAGATATATCCTTGAGAACCATCTGAGAATGCCGAGATGCAATAATTTGTAAAAACAACTAAATTAGTGACAGCTGAGTTGTCCTAGAACAAACCTATGTTGAAATGGGGAAACTAATTGCCTAAAGGCGAACGACAATTTATCCATAATAATATGCTCAAAAAGTTTGGATATAGCAGTTAATTTTGATATTAGCGTGTAATTAGCTACATCACATTTATTACCATTTTTAAATACAGGAGTTATGTAGCTGATCTTGCAGCCATCAATGAAGACATCTGTAGGCAGTGATTCATTAAACAAAAGAAAAAGAGGCACAGAAATGGATGAAATACATATTTTTAAGAAAAAAGAAGAAACACCATGATCATCAGTCTGGTGAGAGTTCTTCAATTTAAGAATGCCGTTCATAATAACCGTAAGAGAAATTCATCTTTCCAGTGAGAATCAGATGCAAAGTTTGAATTAAAAAAGTTTGCAAAAAGATTAACTGATTCAGGCAAGGATATAGAAATAACCTCATTATGATGCAACGACGACGGAATGGTGGACCGAGATCTTTTAGATTGAATAAAGCTAAAAAAAAATTTTAGATTACACCTGATATCATTCTAAAAGCAACGGAGATATTGATTGTGAAGAAATTTATCAAGACAGATAAATTCCCTCATACAATGAGTTAGTTATTATTGCAGTAATGAAGAGCTTTTCAGTTGAGAGATTTCAGATGAGATACTTAGCATTTGCTCTTTGTTTGTTGTTCATTCAATGTAAGCTTATCCCACTCATCGAATACAAATGACTTTAAATCACTAAAATGTCCATTAGCGATTCAATTTTTTCTTTTAAAGTCTTGGGAAGATGCTCGAAACCAGACCGGAATCTTGGTTTTTCACCATTCTTTGAGATACCACCATGCAGTCACCGCAGTATTAACCTTAATCTTGATTAGCCACAAGCAGTTTAATATCATACTCAGTGAGCTGACCCACACAGCAAGCTCTGTGAAAGAAGCGTTTATAAAAGCCACTGCAAGGCACGATATTATATTCGCTCCCATTTCTGGCATGTAGCATAATTTTTTTTTAATGGTTTATGCTTCGGCTGCCTGGCACGATTTCAACATAAAATTCAGAATATCTCAAAACCACAATTTCAGGTGTAAGCTCTGAGTATGTGAACTCTGCCATATTTTCACAGTTATATGTCAGTATGAGAGCAATATGTATGGTCCTTAATTTGATATCTAGCGCTCCTCCAGTTTTTCTCTCATGTCTTATGGTTTATTGGGTTCGAAACATAAACACATATTCATTTGGAATAAAGTGGTAATCCATCGTCATGCAATCATCATCATCATATTCAAGGTCTCGAAAAAGCTTCAATACTTCAGGAGATAAAATTTACTTCTTTCTTAACGCTTTACCCGATGATTACTTGCAACAGGATCCAAAATAAACTATTAGTATATGTATTAAATCAACATTATGATTCATAAATAGAGGCTGCAGTTTAAAGCAATTCTTCTTAAAAATCAACTCTAATAATATAACTAAAAGCTTAATTTGAAAATTAACTAGTAAAAAAACACACACATATTATTATGAACACCTGCATCAATAGTAGCCATAATTTTTTTTTTTTTCGGTGGGTGTTTAAAGAAAATCCTAAAGTAGCGCAAAACTTTGGTTTATACTTACTTAAGTGTATAGCAGATTCCTTTTTTTTTTTGTAAAACCGATATGCTGAATATTCGTGTTTGATTACAATTTCATGAATTTTGTTTCAAAGAACAAAAATGTTGCACTTTTATCCAGCTAGATTCTTCAACGGAACCACAGTGCGTCACCGTCAAATTAGTGTAAATAAGCTAAAAAGTAAATTGTGCGGGATAAGGTGCTTTTCGCTGACATGCTGCGAGGCGCTAAATTTGTTCTCTAAAATTGTTTCTCAAAAACTGGTAATTTTTTATCAGCGAGCTGATACGTGGCACACGATATACGTTTTGCATGTTTAAAATGGAAATAAATTTCTTTTAGACTAACTTGGCGGTTAGGGCTCAACATATTTAGTTATATGATTTTCTCTGACGTATATTCTACATTGCAGTGTTGGTTTGCTGAAAGAAGTCGCCGATGGTATTCGGATTTACTTTGATTTTACCATAGCCGAACATTTGCTCTATAAAGAAGAAAAAGATCATGCACTATCCTATTTATCTGAAGATAATTTAAAAAATTTCACTTATGTTGAATCACCTGGTCTTTCAACAGATTTTCTTAATCCTAAGTATGACATTGAGCAGGTAGTAGCAGCAGTGGGATCCTCATCAATGAACCAAACATTAAGCACTGCGGAGAATGGTGGTGCTAGTGGAGGAGTTGAAATTCTGCAAGCACCACATACTGCCGTCACATCCACTGAATTATTGACATCTAGCGGCGGGGCTGGCGGTGGCATCAGTGATGAGCCACAAAAACGTAAATTACGATCTCATCGCAGTGATGATTGTGATCTTATGCTAGAAAATTGTCTATCGAGCATTGCTAGCACTAGTTCTGGTGCTTCAACACCATTATATTCAAACGTCGGGAGTTGTGGTGGCGGTGGGGCAAGCAGCTTAAACTATTTAAAATCCTTGCAACCAACAATAGCATTGAGTATACCGCCACAAGCTAAAGAATTTCTGCAAGCACTTTTATTGTGGCGTTTAGTGCCGGCAAATGCTGCACCCGCACCATCAATGATTTTTGGTGCACCACACTTAGCAAGACTGATAGGTAAGTATATTTTTAAAATGTTGTTACATTTTCATACAATTTAATTGTAATGTCTGATTTTTTTTTTCTTTCAGTAAAACTACCTGAATTTCTTAATGCCACATCTATGAACGATGAGAAATTGAAAATTCTATTGCAACATTTAGGTACTTTTGTAAAGTAAGCAATGCTTTATTTAACATTTTTTCAATTACAACTTAAAGCTCATACTTTCTTTTTTAGTTTTTTAGAAGCTCGCAAAGAGTGGTTTAATGAAGAGAACTATGCGCGCACATCATCTTCATCTGACAAAAAAGTAAAACTAGAAAATGTAAAATCAAGCATCATCGAGCAACAACAGGAGAAACAAACAATTTTAGAGGAGAATAAAACCACAACAATAACAGCAATAGCTACTACAACGACTTCAGCATCATTTACCTTAACATAAAAGTTTAAAAGCATTGCAGCAGAAATTGAAAACAATTTTCTGAAGTTTAAATAATATATTTTTTTTTTTCATATAAAACTTTCAGTTTTTATTATTATTCCAGTTATTCACATCATTTTTAAAGCTTTTACTCATCATAATATTATTAAACATAAAAAAACTCAAATTAATTTTTATACAAAATGAAAAAAATTAAAATTAAGTGTTGAATAATAAATTATTACAAAATGTATTAATATTATTAAAATATTTTAATATTAAATTTTTATTTCGAAAAGATATTACTAAGTTTAATGTATTACTTAATTTGTTAGTAAATATAAGTTTGTATTTGTTAATATGGCTTAATTTTTGTTTAAAGATTTTTTATTATTATTAGTAATTTCTATGATTATTTGTTTTTTTTTTTTAAAGAATTTCAGTAGTAAAAATCTTAAACTTTTTTGTCTTCTTGTTTGCTGAAAATTAAAGATAATGCACTTTTTTGCATAAATTTAAATGTTGTTTTTATATTTTTTATTACTAATTTACTAAAAAATTTTAATATTAAGTAGTAATTAATGTATGTTTTTATTTTGACTTTTTCTTTGTGACTTTCATTTGCCAGTATGTGTGTGTGCACCAATTATAAATTTAATCTTATTTCACTTGAATTTAACCAGTTGAAATTGATGGTTTCTTCATCAGTTAATAAACGTATTATTAAAATATATTAATTACTCTTTGTTCTTTGCAATCATTACTTAGTCTATTTTAAATATTTTGAGAACAACAAAACAAATATTTGAGTGCCTTTTGGTATTTTTTTTAAAATATTTTTTATATCAAGTTAGCATTCATTTGACTATTGTCTAGAAAAGAAAAAAATCACATACAAGTTATTGCATTATTTAATCAAGTAAAATAAACACTTTCCGGCAAAAGCTTTGATATGGTTGTATCAAATACGTTGAGCATGTGTATTTCAGCGAATAATTTAAGTCCAAGTATGTGACTGAACTGAAAGTCTGAATAAAATCAATTGAATATCATCTTATATTCTGACTTTGTTGAAAAATTAAAGTTAGCTATCGTGAAGGAATAATATTAAAGTTCAATTATCGCAATTAAATCCATACTTTTTGTAGAAAGTCTCAACTCAAATTCAATTTAGATCGTTATGCCAGTAATGCTAAAAATAAAGACTGATTTTTATATTTCTGACCTTTTTGATCATTTGGTTTCACTTCTCTTTGTTTTTTCTTGTTCCATTTCATTTTTGATTCATTTTATTTTAAAGCCTAAATTGGCGCTTTTTAAACACGAAGCGTCATTTCTGGAGTTTTCTGGCATTATTGAGTAAGCGTTGTCTGCCAGGAACAATAACTTCTATTGAAAACCGGGATTTGCTGTATTCACAACAGAGGTACTTTGCTGATCTTTGTGCGTGCAAATTTTATAATTATGTTTAAAAGTTTTATTTCCGTGTAAAAGGATACAATTTTCTACACTATTTTAATTTTATTAAAATAGTGTAGGAAATTGTCTAATTTATCTAATGATCAAAACTTGTCTTTAAGACAATTGCTTTTCATCAGTTCATAATTATAATGAAAATTGGTAAAGAAACTAAAAAAAAAGTTTATGCTGAGTGCTATCGACCATAAATCAGCGTTTTGTTTTTACAAATTTTAATGGATTTATTTTTCATAATTAGCAAAATATATATAGATCGAATAAATGAAGAGAAATAAATTTCATATGTGAGCGGATATGATTTTGAACCTCTGAAATACAAAAAGGTTAAAAAATAAATGCTTTTCGATTAACTTATCGCTTATAACTGTGTGATTTTTTTTTACCGATTTTCATTATTTAAAATTTTGTAAAGCATCAAAACAGTGCCACAATCAAATATTTTTAAGAACCGGGAAAAAATCGTAGATAGAATCAGTCAACGGGAATCTGACGGTGCTATCTTTGAAAAATGATTCAAAATATTTCCAAATTGTGAAACATTTACATTATTTTTTTATTTTTTTCTAAAATTTGCTCATCATACCTTTTATATTCTGGAAAAGTTTATCACTCAATATTTAAATATTGCTATAGATATTTTTTTGTTGGTATTAACATTAATTTGTGAACCTGAACATTTGTAATTTGTGTTTGTTGTGCAAAAAAAAAAAACATCAAAACAATTTAACTTTGCATACATTTATATAATTAGAATGAATTATTACAAGTGCCAGAAATTCGAAATTTTCTACATATGGACGGCTTGGGTACTTTTTTTTTTTATATATAAATTTTTTTATTTTTATATTAACACTTGTAATCTCCTTTGTGGTACACTAAAATATTTGAAAAAACTAAACTTTAGCTAAATACTGTAAGAAAAAAAAGAGGAAATTTATTTCAGCACTAATGTCATTTTGATTGGTCTCTTCGTGCCTCCATTTTTACCTCCATTGCTTACCTGTAACCTACATACATTTATATATTTATAGATACATTTATTTCGCTACTTATTACGCTTTGTTGCACTCGAAGCAGTGGGACGCATAAATCCATTCATTGCACGTGTACTCGAACTACTTCTTGAACTGTTGCTACGTTGAACAGGTTGCTGTTGTTGTTGTTGACTTGATTGCTGTGGTTGTTGTGACATTACAGTTTTTACTAGTACAGTACTACGTGCTGCATTAGTGCGTGATGAGGAGCTATTCGTCTGTTGTGTTTGATTCTCTTTAAAGCTTGTGCTTCCCAAAATCGATGAGGAGTTCGGTATTATTCCACTTGTCGAGCGATCGCGTCCACCACTCGCTGATATTTTACGCACAATAATAATATTTTGGCCTACACTAGAACCACTAGAACTGCTACGGCTTGCTGGTACACCACCGCTTGTGGTACCTGTTGTTCTGTGGTAATTTGCGTTGGTAGATGCACGTAAGTATGGAGTGTTGTTTTGCGTGGTCAACGGGCGCTTGCTGGGCGATGAGTCCACTGACGCTGTGTGAAGTGCTGATGTAGTTGTCTTACCACTAACTACGATGGGCATGCGTCGCACGGTATTTGTTGAAATGGCGCTATTAATGGAGGAACGTGACGATCGTAGACTATTACGTGAGCCACTGCGTTCAACATCTCGCCTGCTCGGAACACTTCCATGACTCGGTGATGTATGTAGACTTTGGGTTGATGTTGGCGCTTCCCCATTACCGGTTGGTGCCATCGGTGGCTTACGCATTGAATTCGCACGCCTAATAGCTGCATTAGTGGTATAGTTGCTCATATGCGCCGCTGCTGTGGAGCTGGCAGGGCCTTGGACTATTTGTCCGCTGCTCTTTAACAACCGAGATCGGTCGACTTGGGCTCCGCTTGGTGTTCGCCTTGGCGAAACTTGTTGGCTGTGGCTTTGTAGTGTAGTTTGTGACTTATGTGGCAGCGTTGAACGTAACTTCGAAGTTTGTAATCTATCAGCTAATTTATTTGAAATTGTGCGTTGCTGTTTTGTGATTTCAGAAGATTTTTGTGTTCCATTTGTGGCGTTCTTAACCGTCGATTTTTGTACGGGCGGTTGCGGCAGCTCTGTAGCTTCATTACAGGATGAATTTGTGCTATCTTTGCCTTGGGACGGAGTATCAGATACTAGACTTTGCGTTTCCTCGAAACCCTCATCATTCAGTTCGTGATTTGATATTTTAATAATGGTGGTATTGCTATTTGTTGCAGTCGTTGTTGTTGTGCCCTTTGTTGTTACTAGTGGGTTTGCATGTTGTTGGGTGAGTATATCACGTGGTGGGCTCCAGATGCGTTCTGGAGTTCCAGTCGGTGATTTGAGATTCCTTATGGCTTCTTGTACATCTTCTTGATTAATCGAGCTTATGTGCCGGCCAACTTTTTCCAGTTTAGTAATTGTTTTCTCTGATATCGATGGACGTTTCGAAAAGGTTTCGTTTTCCTGTGTTGGCTCGATTCTGGAAGTTGTGGTTATAGTTGTAAAGCTTTCCGTTTGATTTTGATTGTGATTGTTTTGTAACCTTCTCATTTCATTTGCACTAGCTGACTGTCGTAAGTTGTTGCTGCCCTCAGTGGACTCTTTCGAAGATGTAACTTCTTCATTGCCACTACTATAATCTGTGGGACGTTTGTAACGTCTTGTACGCCTGGTTAATGAATAACGGTCAAAGTGCCCGGGGGTATCTTGTTCCATGTTGCTGCTGTTGTTATTGTTGTTGTTGTGGGTCTTATTCAAGCTATCAACTTTATTTTTGATACTCAAATCGCCACCACCATCACTTTTTATTGTGCCATTAATTGTAACTATTGTTGTATTTGGACTAGCCATTACACGCCTCGTCACTGGAGGTGTCTCAATATTATCCGCATCGATATCTTTGCGACTGTACTTCTCATTGTGACTTTTATGATGACTTAGTAAACTGGCGAATGTATCATCAGTTTTTGTTGCTTCATCTTCGATATTGCAGAAACTGCTGCTTGACGATTTGCTAAGTGGAAGTGAAGGTGATTTTAAGCTATCTGTAGTATTGACTTTGGTATTACTAGTTGTTTTATCGGATGATATCGTTGGTGATTTGTGAACTTCGGCTGTTGTTGATGTTGGTGTTTTGGGATTCTTTATTTCATTTATATCGGCCTCAGTAGTTGATGACCTACGGATGTAGATGTGCAAGCGATCTGAAGCATTACGTTCTCCCAGCTTTTGTATATAAGATCGGCGACGATCTTCTTCTGCTATAGACTGTAGTGGAGATGAACGCTTTTCAGAAGCATTTTCCAATGATCGCTGTCGTCTGTATTCACGTAATTCATCTGCAGATGTAAGATTATTTGAACTAGGCATTTCTGCTTCTGGTTTATCTGAATTTGTGGTTGAATTTTCAATATTGTTGTTGTTGGTGAGGTTTCCCTTGCGCCAATGTGTCTTTTCGCGTGCGTTGTTAGCATCTAAATATAAATGTAAAGCATAAATGGTTAGAGAACCCCACATAACTTAGAAGAGCTAGTACATAGTACTATGTACTAACCAGCAATTGCTTGTATGGTTCCAACCACATCAGTTTGTTCTAGTGCTTTCGATGGTTTCCAATCGGGATACACACGTTTGTAATTGTCGTCCACAATGTTAGTATTGGTATTATTAACAATGTTGTTGCTGTTGGTCTTTGTAGTTGGTGTTGTTGGCACAATTTTTTCCTCTGGTAGTGTATCCAGTTTTCGTTCGCTTTCTATAAAAGACAGGCATACATTTGAATAGATTTATACTTAAGATAAGATTTGGAAAATTTTAATCCTCAAACCTGTATCGTTTTCAAGCGATCGTCGACTATTGTTAAGCAAACGTCGCTTACGTTTGTATTCTTCGTTTTGTTTCTCATCGCTTTCGTTCGATTGCAGCCAGGTTTCGATTTTTTGTCGCCACTCACGGGATATTCTGTAGATCGAGAAGAATGAATTGTTTTTTAATACATCAGTATTTCATAAAAACTTATATACTTTGGTTTTGCATCCTCGTTAGCATGCTGCATTGCCGCTGCTACACCACCTGCGGGAGATATTACGGGTGATTGTCTGTCCTGGTGTAGTGTTGAAGGCGCTGGTGAACTTGCACGTTCTCGATCTGCACCAAAGTCTATATTTAAAAGTTCAGGACGTTTACGACTCGAACTACCGGAACGTGCACGACGAGCCCAAGAACGATCTGGATTGTAGTGGAATGAACACATTAATGTTATGAGTTATATAAATACTAAAGGTGGGTGGTTTTAGCTTCTAATACTAACACTTCATTCTATGCTCTAAGAGGAATTGAATAATGTATGCATTTACTAATTAAATGCTATAAATGCGGGACAAGGTAGTATGCAAATAATAATGCAATTCTTACATGCAGAGAAACAGTTTAAAATCTTTTAAATTTATGCCTGCCATTCAAACAACCCATTTTACCTATGTAAATTAAAAGTTGTATTTACTGTTTTTATTGTAATGTTTTTTGGTTTTTGTTTTTTTTTGTTTTTTTTTGTTCAATATTTCGAAACTTACCCAAGCTGCCGTATGCTTTGCGTTCTCTGCTATTATGTTCATGTCCTGATGTTCTTAAAAATTCCATTAAATCATCTTCTTCGGGTAAAACGCGACTACGTCGCCTTCTTAAACTACCATTGGGTGTAATATCTGGTGACATATTATCATTCGACGATTCCATACGTATAAATCCATTGCATATATCGACGCCGCTATTAAAAGACCCCATTCGACGGCGTGAGAGAGCAGGACTTGCGCGTGGATCAAAAGCAGGATCCAAAAGAAATTGATTCTCTGAATCGGAAACTGGTGTACCACATTGATTCACTGCAAACGCATAGGATAATGTTTATATACTACTACTATTTCTGTATACTAAAATCTTAATAACTAAACCTACTTTGTCTTGATCGCCTAGCAAGTTGCTCTTCACGTTGTTTACGTCTAATAATCGCCTGTTCTTCCAATTGTTGACGTCTCTCGTTTTCTTTAACAGCTTGCTTAAATTTATCACAGAATGACTGAAATATTTTGAAACATTCCTCAAGCTTAAATTGTGCTGGATCTTCGCAAAAGAAATCTGAAAGCTTTAGGCGCATTGACTCGACTTCTTTCATACCCGCTTGCAGAATAGAGACTTCTCTTTCCGCACTCTATAATTATTGAGAAAGCACAATAATTAATACCTAATAGTTTATGTAATTCTATTCTAGTTTGTCTTAACCTCCAGGAATTCTAACATTTGTTCCTTGATGTCAATATCAGTCGTTGGCTGCTCTATTTGTTTTTTAATTTTACGTATACGGTTATCGAGTGTATTAATCTCGTTATTTATTTGTTCGGAAGTGGTTCTAAAAGATATGAATGTCATGATATAGTAATTAAAAAGTATAAGAAAAATAAGTTGCTTATTTCGCACTTACTTTGAGGCATTCTCCAGTGCACTTAATTGTACTGTAAATTTCAATAATTCCGGGCTTCGTTTTTCCGCTTGCATTGCAACAAAATGTATGAGATTCATGCCGGGCTTATTGGCTCGTATATCGGTTAGCTTCTGCAACGATGACAATTTGACGCCTGCAGCATTCCCAGCATAACCGCCTGAGTTTAAGAAATTTCCAGCTATAACTACCATATAGAGAACTTCCTGTAGCATTTTGTTGTTAATGAGATCTGCCAAGAAAAAAATTTTTGTTATCCGAATTGTACACAGAAGTAAGACGTCAGAACTTACCATCACCCGCATAGATCATGGAGTTTATACATGGATCTAAATAACCAACATTGGCTGCGAATTCTTCTTTCAACAACATACTCTCAATGCGTAATTTATAACTGTGGCAAATTTTAAAAACTTTGTTAATGTACTGATGGCTCATTTTAGGATCAAGCGATTAATCGAGCTCTTTTATTAATTAGAATCCCGAGTAATCGATTATACATAAAGGACTTTGGATTTCTTAATTGTGTTGTCAATCAATCAGTCTTAATCGATTTATCATGGATTTTAATAAATTTTGATCTAAACCTCAATAATTTTTACAAGCCTACTTACTTGAACATACTTACTTTGGTACTTGTAATAATTGTAGCAGAAACTTTTCTGCATTTCCCAAACGATTTTTGTCACCATTAAAAGTTTTAAGCATATCTAGCTCATCAACTTCTGGAAGTATTTTCAATAAGCCGCGTAATTTTTCAGAGCCAATGTCATCGTGCTCGCCATTGCGTATCAGTTGGATAATGTCCTCATTCGAGCTGCAGAGAAAACAAACAGGTAAATTTAAAATATGCCGACCAAAGTAGACAGAGATTGTTGTGACTCACGTTCTAAATTGCTTTAGGAAAATGTTAACATTAAGGCTTCTCTTTCCATCGAGTAATGTGATTTCTGTATTTTCCTTCTTCGATTTACGATCCAGTGTATCATAGCCCGAACTGCTGTTACTATCACGCCCTAATTTCGGTGAACCTTGTGCGCTTGTGGATTGCAGACAGAAAAGTCCTTCCATTTCATTCCAATCAATATCGGTCATAGGACTATCCTGATGATTATTTGCTACAATCGCCCAAATATTCTGTTTGCCAATAACTTTATTCGGCGGTATTTTACCCCAATTAAGGGTCTTCATTTTGGCTTTGGGTGCTGGTGTATCTTGCTGTGGCAACAGTACGACATTCTGATTATTGGGTTCGGGTGTAATAGGACGCGCCGAATGAGAAGAGGAGTTCTTCACCAGTAAATTGTTTGGTACTGGTGGTGGTGGAGCAGGTGGCGGGGCGCCAGGAATTTGCGGAGGAGGTGGCACAGGTGGAGCTCCTGGTATAGGCGGAGGTGGTGGAATATTTGCAGCCCCTCCGGGAATTGGTGGTGGCGCCGGAATAGGTGGAGCTGGTGGAGGAGTTGGCGATGCTGATGTGCTGCTATTACTCATAGTGTTAAGAGATGTTGATGTCGCTGGCGGCGGTGGTGGTGGAATAGGTGATAACGGTCCATTATGATGTGCTGCCGATGATGATGCTGATGTGGATAGCAAGTTATTGGGCACACCTGACGTTTTACGATTAGGACTTGTTGCATCGCTGCTACGACAGTGTTGACATGCAAATTTCTGAATGCTCGATGTGCGCAGCAAGCGTACCGAATCTTCGTGATTTTCGAGTAATGTAGCCCGATGGACAAGCTTTTCCGTAGTATCCCATATGACATCGCTAACTGGTTCCTTGGGATCAATTCGTAGTAGATGCTGCAGTATGCTTAGAAATGGCACTTCCTGTGGCGTATCGGCAACCTTAATATGGAAAGTAAGATTATTTTAGCATCGTTGTGTTAAGAAATGCAAACGGAAAGAACAAACGTACAGATAACCGGTTTTTGAATTAAATACATACGCGTACTTCTATTTGTTTATTGTTGTTGTTAATTATTGTAACAATTGCATTGTTTGTCGTAGCAGTTGCTAATATTTTTTTTATTTTTTTTTTTTTTTACAACAACCTTGACAAATTATGTACTAATATGGAAAATAAATAACATCTAGTTAGGTTTCGCGTATTATTGACACATACATACGTACACAATTGACTATTTCAAAATTCTAGCTATCGCAAATACATATAAATTTATTAACTACTACTAAATATATCTATCTACTTTGAATTTACATACCTGTCGCAGTATCGCATAGAAGACATCAAGATGTGAGTTTAGGTTGATGCCATTTGGGCCCTGTAGGCTTTGTGCCTCGTCGCATTCTCGCTGCTCGTCGAATACGTCCAATTGTACAATAATATCTCCCACACTTTGTGCGACTTTTCTGCAGAATAGATAATGTATAAAGCAAAAATAATATAAAAATTATTTTAATGCAATTTGTCTTATTTGCATTTATTTGCATTTTTAGAGAATGCTTATATTTTTATTTTATAATTTATTTTTTATTTTATGCAAGCATATTTACATATCTGCCAGTATTAACTTCTATAAGTAAGTATGTGATCTAAATAATTAATCTATATATTTATTTTATCTTACTTATAGCTTCACGTGTAACAATCGATCTTAATTTAATTTCACATTCATTTACAAAACACAGAAGTTGAAAGTTTAGCTTCGAAACAGTCGGGATTTGAGTTCAGAATCTTTGAAAATATTGAAAACGTCTAAACTGTCATCTTTAAACTTGGTTATGTATTCCGCTAATGAATAGTACCTGGTGACATTTGCGATTGAAAAGCTATTTTATAGTGCGAATGTGAACAGATTTTTAATCAAACGTTCTATTTCTCTTACAATTTTTATACCTTGACTCCCTACAAACAAATCAACAAGTTAGACTCTAGTGGATGTGTCATATCAGAAATGGAAATGTATGATTTTATGTTTCATCGAATAAACTTTCTCCTTTCTTATAAAACCCAAAAGTACACAGTGATTTCTATTCTGAAAAATGTTGGGTAACTGCTAGAGAGTTGAGAGAATATACTTTCTCCTTATTTCAGAATTAGTTTTGCTATAGTCTTGGAAGTAAATACATTTCAATAATGATAATAAAGTTAATAAGTTAATATTCGACTTTTGACGAAAAACAGTAGTCGACTTTATTTAGATATTGGGCTAGTCAGACGTAGTTATTTTCTTGGACTATTTTAAAATTTTGAAATTTGTACGCAAATCTACTGATTGTTGGACTTTGCACTGATTTAGTACTTATTTTTCTCAATCCAAGTCTACCACAAACTTTTAATCAAAAACCGTCTTTTTAATTAATTTATAATTACGTTAAAGTCTCTTATTAAAATTTAGACATAAATTAACATACTTTTAAAAAAATGTAATAAATGTTATTGGATGGGCCATACACAGCGACCATAGTTGATCTTTTGTGTAGATTTCCAAAACATGCGAAATTTGTTCGATCTCTCACTTCAATGACCCCACTGAATTAACTTTCATTTTATTGTTTAATTTTTAGAGAAAGGAATGAAACATCTCCCCTGGTGATTTTGGAAAGTGACTTATAATAAAAAGCAAAAAAAAAAAAAAAAAAACTTTTTTTTAATGATTTTTCAATTTAATTTAAACTGTACTGTTGTACTGATTTTTTAAATCAAAAACCTGGTTACCTTAGTTGTGAGTGCCCGATTTAACTATATCAGATTCTTTGAGCTTTTAATTTAATCCCTGTATAGATTTTCGCGTTAAGTTTACAAATATTGGAAGTAACTATTTAATTTATGTGTCAAAAATCCCAAAACTATTTGCATTCTTTTGACCTGAAACTATATGCATATGTATGTATGCATGCAAATATGTACAAGTGCACACTTCAAAATTTATGTAAAACTAGGCCAAACGTAACTAATTAGGAGATTTAAATACTTTTTGAATCTGCACCTTAACTTTCTCTTGTAATCGTATATAAAATTTAAAAATCAATAAATTGCATCCGCATGCAACAGCAGACAGAAAACTAATAAAGAAACCATATTTACATCTTGAGTTAAGTTTACAAAACTTATTTTTATTTCAACCTGTCAATTAGGTGCTAGACATGTGTGCCTTGCCATATCCTTACAATAACAATTGTACTAACCTTAAATTTTGTACAAGATGAAAATTGCTTAAATTGGTATTGAATCTAGACAAAGAACAACAAAAAGCCAAACAGCCAAGACGTTGTAACTTTGTTGTCGACTCCACCGTTATAGCCTTAAAATTTACTCGTACAAGCACGACCACGTCCTTGGCAATACACTTTGATTATTTTTGGCCAGAGAATCTATCACCACATTAACACAATCTTTATTTTAAAGCACGTCGTATACAAATATTCATAACATTTACTTATATAAAAATACAATTTAAATAATGTAATGGAAAATCACTGATGAAAATTTTGACAGGAAATATTTATTTACTAAATGAGTTATGTAAATCTTTAGCGAAAACTTTTGCTATAATTTCTTATTGTTATTTTGATTCTGATTAGTATTGTCTTTTATTGTTGTTGTTTTTTTGTATTTGTTTAAGCTTGTCCAAAAGTGATATATTATATTTAAATGCTTTCGTTACTGAATGTTATACATTTATGCACTCATACTGAAAAGCGTATCTAAAGTTATTAGCCAACCAGTCAGCAGCCGTGAGCACATTTTGACCCATTGCCAAAATACGAATCAAAAGTTGGCTCAATTCATCGGCTACACGTGGTGCGCGCGCCGTAAATTTTATACGGGAAATGGTTGCTGAAAAATATTTCACTGCTCATTTTTAAAGTTTGATGTAGTTTTTTCTTATATTACTTTCGCTCCCAAGTTGAAGGATGAAAAGCTTTGCAGACTTCGGCTAATGTGATGTTTTTGTTTTTGTCTTTACAAATTTTATTGATGGAATTGTTTATTTTTGTTTTTGTTCGTGTTGTCATACACTGCACCCAAAGTTTAATACTGAGAACTTATCTTCATATTAAAATTGTGGAGATGGAAATTATATAAAATAACTATGAAAAAGATTACACAGGATATGGATAGGTATATGGATATCCAAGTACCGATTCAACAAGAAGCTTGAAGACATAAAATTTTATTTTAAATAAGTGAAAACTTTCCTTTGAAAAAAAAAGCCTGAGTTCAAAAAAGAAAGACGTTAGCGAATTTCTCATGCGCAAATTTTAGTCTTAAGAATAAGAAAATATTGTTCATTGATAGGTAAAATAAGCAGTGGCAGACGAAAAGGGTTTTTATTAGGGAAAAATGCAAATACGGTGGCTGGTGAATTTAAGCAAAAATCCTGGACTCTCTGTGAGGTATGTAGTAAAAAATATATGTACATATTTATGACATCATCATGCGTAAAATTACTGCACAAACAAGAAGATTTACAGCCACACAAAGTACAAAATAATTCTACCAAAACACACGCTGTAAAGTTAGACACAATTTATTGTATTTCGTAATGGATGATGAAACTTATATGAAATCTTAGTTTAAACCGATATCAGGACAACAATTCTACACTGCAAGAAAAGAGGCTTTAAGAGTAAATTAAAAACTTTATATTGAAGATATTTCACAAAAATTGTTATTGTCCTTGTTAAAAAAAAAAACGGACGGGAATAGAAACGGCAAAGTGTCAATTATCGCCAGAAAGACAAATTCACCAAATTGTATGCAGCTCAGGTGTTTTGAAACTTATTGGGAAAATAATAAAAGAAAACTGGTCAAATAAAAAAAAAGAGTAAAAAATGACAAACCTTTCAAAATGAGTAATAATAAGCCACGAAAATAGTGAAAAAGCAAATGATACACAGCCCCTCATGGGAGGCGTTTGAGTGAAGCTGTGAGATTTTGCACCAAACAAAATATAAATTGTAATAAATACAATACATAAAGTTTATTTAATAGTATAAATGTTCTTAAATTATTTATTAACAAATTGAAACAATTAACGATCGACCACAATTTTTCGTGCACATTCTATTGACGGGTATTTTCATTCTAGGTTTTCTGCAGAGATGTTCTGTTTTTTCCAGAACTACATGAACCGCGTGGAATAACGAAATGCGTATATTCCTGCTCATGTCAGTTATAGCATTATCTAGTTCAAAGCAAATTTTCATAATTCCTTCCCCCTTCTCACTATCGTATTATCCTCTCAGCATATCATATAAATATTCGGTTAATAATAATTAAAATTGACATCGTTCAACTTGGGAGTAGTATAAGACAAGGTTAAGAAACGTACAAACTTTTCATCCCAATGAGGGTCTCATTTACTGAAAGTAACATTAAACTAACGTTTTTTAATCTGAATATATTATTTTTGGAGAACAAAACATCAATGCTACCACAATGGTCTCCGAATACTGAATGGACTTGAAATAACAACACTTTATTCATAAACTAAAATAAAAGAATTAAAAAAAACAAAAGAAAAATAAACATATAGCTACCAGTTTACACGATAAATTGTTTAAATTCAGCACAAAAACTTAATTATGACATATGATCACAAGCATTCAATTCATTCAACCGTTCAAATAAAAAAAAATTGTTAATTTACATAGTAGCAATAGAAATGAAATTCATTTTTCTTTTAATTATTTAAATCGATTAATGGTAAAACGACGCAATTTAAAATAAATACAACTATTTTAATAAAAATAACAATAAAATTTGAAAAAATATTTAAATAACAATAAACGTTCGCCAAACGCTTTACAATCACAGATAAGCAGATATTTAGGTATTCGTACTTGTGTCGTCGACGTATAAATGATGCGGTTTACAAAACTGACGGACGGATATTGCCTGTCTGTTTGTCTGTCTTCTTCGTAAATTAAACCGAACGCCGAAACAAAAAAAAATGTTTTGGAACAATTCATTAACATTCGAATGTATAATTAATTAAATGTTTAGTTTTTTGTTGTTGGTTTTTAATTTAATTTGTGTTTTATAGACTTTTAAGATTTTCAAGTGTTTTTTTTTTTTAGGTTTTATTCTTTTCATAGAAAAAAATCATTAATAATAATAAGTTTTAACATACAACAGAACGAGAGGGACTGTGATTGCAGGCGCTTGTGCCGAAGTGAACGTGTTAATTGATTTATTTTTAGTAATTTATTATTTAATTAATTATGAACTCTTTTTTTTAATTTTTGTGAAGGGGTGAAATATTTTGTTTTTGTTAATGATCACATTTAATAAGATAAGAGTTAGAAAAAAATTGTATTCAGTTCTAAAAAAGCTTCACTTAGATTTTGGGTAGGTACCTATTAACTAATTACAAGTAGGAAAAAATGTAGGTGTAGAATTAATAAATTCAAGCAAAGCAATATTTATTTGTTAGAAATTAATATACCATGGCCTAATATTTTTTTTACAAGCTTTTTGTTTTATTCATTGTTCGACGAATCTACAATTGGGCAAGCAGAATAAGGAACATGAAGAACACGTTGTTTGCTGTTCATTGCAAGTATATTCATGAATACTTGATTAACACTTTTGACAATTTTCGCGGTAGCAACATAAATAAGGATGCTAAATCTACTGCGAAAAGAAAGTTCAGGTCTGAATGGCTCGAAATGTTTGGCTGGCTTAGTGAAAAATATGGGACTGGTTATTGCATTGTATTTTTGGATCCAATTAAGATGAGGTTCGACTTCGACAGAGAAGATATTATATAAAACTTATATTATATTATAAATTATATTAAAATTATAGAGTCAACTAATGTATTGCAAAAGGTAATTTGGAAATTTTACCCTTAGTTTTAAAATTTTCAAATTTAATGGACTGCGACCCTGTCAAAAAAAGAACACCATGAAATTTGCTTAGATTAATTGCCAATAATTTAAAATTTGATATGAATATCAACTCATTTTGAGATAAGAATACGGCCTTATGGCAAGAAGCCCTTAATATGTAACTTGTGTAAAGAAGAAAAGAATTTGTAAAAATTAATTTAGGTTTTTTTAATAAAAAGCATTAAATACTGCAAAAATTTGTGTTTTTTAGTAATAAAAAAGTTGCATTGAATGCTCTGTGTGTCACACATGTTTTTTTGTCAGGTTTTGATATTACACTGACTCGGTTTATCTACTTTCTATACAAGTCAATTTATAGGAGAGCATACCTAGTCCCAAACCAGAAAATACATGTTCATAAATAATTATGAGGATTTTAATGTATTTCTCAAAATTGCCTTAATAAATTAAAAAATAATTTATAATTGCAACAAAAAAATAAGTTTACAATTAATGCAAATAAATTAATAACAAAATTTTATGCAAATTGTTTTTAGCAACATGCAAAAATGTCAAATTATTCAATAATAACTCACGATAGTAATCACACGAATAAAAAAATAAAGGCAAAAAGTTAAACTCTATCCAAATTCATTTAAAATGATCTCGCGAAAATTGCTGTTGACAGCCAATGGCAAACATAATATTCGTTGTAGTAAATATAGTTAAAATAAGAAAAAAGTTAGGTAAAAATAATAATAATAACCATGTCGGCATGTCGCTTAACCTTTGTTAATAACTTAAAAGGTGGTAATTCGGTCATGCGATTGCAAATTTATTGGAAAAAATCGTTGACTCCACACGTTGTTTTACTTTTTTTTTTTGTTTTTGTTTTGGTGGGCAAGAATAACTAACAAATTTGAACTACCACCACAACATATTTAAACTACTACCACTACTACTACTATTTATATGTAATGCTACTAGTGATAGGTTTAATCTAATGTGTGCATATGCTAATAATGATAATCATCAAACAACATCATACAGGAGCCACTCAAGTTAATTTTTTTGTTTTGTTTCTGTGTGTAAATTATAATAGGTTTGATCTTTGATGTAATGTTTTTTTTTGCTGATCGTCGCGGTCGCCATCGTCTTTGTTGTTGCAATATGAATAATAACAATAATAATAATGCCTTTGAGGGATTTCTCATATATTCATGCAACTAACTATGTGTACATATTTTGCATATGATTTTTGTTTTAAAAACAAAATGATAATGATCGGCATATCGTGTAAAATTGTTTAATGCGGATCGTTCGATTTGCTTAATATTGTGTATAGACATTGCAGTTACACAGTGGATGCTTATAGTAGGTGTGTTCAAAGGCACATATCTTGTAATTCTTTTCTATGTTCTTTTTATTGTTGGGAAAAACTTAAGAAGATTGGTTTTTTATGCTTAGAGTTGACATTCTTTTTTTTCAAGAATGTTAAATTTTGAAGTAGTATTAATTTTAATTTTTTTAAATTATAAAATTATTTTGAATAGTAAACTTACCGTAAATTATTTAGAAGTGGTAATACTTTAAGACCTGAAAATAAAAAATAATATTAGGTAATAAATAAATGGAAGATTTGTATGTAAATTGATATTTTTATTATTTTTTCGAAGAATGGTATAGACAATATTTTCAAATACATAAAGCCCATGTAGCACATATTTTTAAAAATATTTAAGTTTTGGGTTTCTTAATTTTTTGGGTTTTTTTTTTGCAGATTATCTAATTCAGTAAATTTATGAACTTTATTACGTTTTCGGGCTCTCTGTTGCTACAACTCAAAGAATTTAAATGTATATATGCGAGGACAACAATGGAGAGTCTTCAATAACTTTTTGGTGAAGGCTTTTAAGAGAAGGGTTTACATAACCAAACAACACAGGGTTTAAAGAAATATTGTCGTCAGTAATGCAAAAGCTTTAGAAAAAGCTATTACTTGTCAGTAAGAAAATTAAGGTCATTTAAATGATCTTATTTGCCCCATATTCTAATAAATTAAATAAACTTGGCATTACTTTTAAAAATAAGATATTAAGAATCTTATAGCATCTTTCTATTAAACTTCGAATTGGCATTTGGATAACTTCAGTCTGCAAAGCAAACTTTACTTCGAGCAGGAAGAAGGTATAGAATACATTCTCTTTGACTTTATGTATATCAAAAATACTGCTAGGAATTTTTTGCTCATAGTTTTTTAAATCCAAAGAATATAAGGAATTTTATTCCTTGCCTAATAGATGTTGGGTTACAAAACACATTTTGCAGCTACTGATTTCAAAAATGAACTAAGTTTTTTCTGTCCGGTTTCTCAGATGTTAAAATTTGAATTTAAAAGGAAGCTTGAGTTATTTAGAAAAAGTCCAAAGTCTAATTTTCTTAAAAGTTTTTTTTTTTTTTAAATATGATATGACGATTGACGGTCGCACTTCATGTATTGTAGTTGCCGAGTTAGTGGGATAAAAATTTGTAAAATTTCAGATTTTTTGGAGTTTTCCTTTTACATATACTTAACATTTCGAATTTCAAATTTGAAAATTGTTTAAGGTTTATAAAACTGAAATAAACTTTGTGACCATAGATTTTTAAGTTTCATTAATTTCACAACATTTAAGAGTATAAAATGCTGTAGTTTTCGAAAGATTATTATTGATTTAGGTATCTTTGCTACAACAATTAGTGATTGCTAATTTTTTCAATACAACTAATTGGTCGGACAGAAGATTAAAGACAACAGAAATGTAGTTTTATATTCATTTTAATAAAATAATATTACTATACATATTTTTTGTAAGAAGATAAAAAAATATATACTTAATTAAATTGAACTTAATTATACGCCCCCGTGGCATTTTCTTATAAATATTTCAGCGAATTCATTTTTATTAATTTATTAAATTAAAATAAAATAATTTCCATCTTTATCTTAACTTAGCAAATGCATATTTATCAATTAAATAATTGTTTAATAATATGTTGCTCTATCCATGAATAAACATTTAAATATTATTATAATAACAAATACAACAAATAATAATAAGTAACAAACGTGTATGTTGTTAAAATAATAAATTAAAATGCCATAAAGAAATACGATAAATTATCATGTAATTTTGAGATGAAATTGCATATGAAATATTTTGCATAAAGATATAAAAACTTATGAGTAGTTTGTTTATTAATTTAAATAAAAGATACTATATAAAAGATGTCAGCTTTTAAATTGCTTTGATTGTATTTCAGATTTAATGAAATCTATGCAAATATGGCGTGTCAAAAGTGAAAATCATGATACTTTTGAAAAATGACATATTTTATACAAACGCCAGATGATTATGCTAGCAGCCAGTTCCGTCAACTTAATCTTGACGAAATATTTGTATTTTATATAATGTTACAATCGAATATAAGTATTAAGTTTTTAATTGATAATTTTAAAAGTTTTACAACGCTAAATTGCATATACTTATAACACGAATGACATATTCAAATACTTTTGATGGAATCAGTAAAAATCATTCATATCTTTCAAAAAATTATCAAACGATTTTTGAATGCTAATCGCTTGACATCTATTATTTTCTAAAAAGAAATAATTCATTGACTCCTTCGGTTCTACCAAGCACAAAAATAAACAAAATCAAATCAACGAAAGCATTTGTCAGAATTTGTGTTGAATCGGCAGTGGCGGCATATTTAAGCAGCTTTACTTTAGAGCTGTTGCTTTTTTCTGTTGGATAATTCATTTGTTTTGTTTTTTGTGTTCATTGTTAAATATGCTCATAATTTTTCATTTTGTTATTCTGTGCCAATGTCTTTTGCATAAGTATTTCGTTCTTGCGTTTTTTGTCTCAAACATTGATAAAGCGCATCTCAATTTATTTTAATTAAAAACAATGAAAATTTAGTGCGACTTGTTGCCTATACGTGTGTATGTGTGCAAAGTGCACCAAAATGCGCGCACGCATACATACACACACACTCTTACGTACACTGATACACTTATAAACATGCGCTCAATCAAAGTCAACAGTCAGTTCTTTGGAGTTCATGAACTTCATTCTCTTTACTACACTCCACTGCTTCTTTCTTCACCTCCTGCACCACCTTACTAATTTTAACAATACAATGAATATTAATAATCTGTGCCAATGGCTTAGCTCTCGTTTATTTATTTTTTTGTTTTTTTTTTTTTTCGGCAGTCACATTTCGCCTAAATTGGTAATTGTCTGTTATGTTTTTGTCATTTTGTGGGGGTGTTGCTTTTTTATTTGGCGGTCAATATACACATGCACATCAAATCCATTCTAATTTGTTTTTCTCCTTCTCTCTCAGTATAAAACAATTAAATAATGTTCAACATTTTTAATAAACTTTAGAAAAAATAAAAAGATTGATGGGAATAAGAATATACATTACACAAATATTTAGATGTACAAGTGTCACAATGTATTAAATGTTTTAAAGTCCAGTTGACATTTTTACAATTTTACGAGTTTTTTTTGGGATCGTTGTTGTCTTTTGAAATTTGTTACTGAATTGAAATAGTATTTTTGAGAAATACCAAGAAGTGATCACAATCACAAATGTTACTTTCACTTGTGTGTATTTTTGAGCTAGTATTTGAGTAATTGCAATGTTTTTTTTTTGACGACCTCTATTTAATAAAATATTTTATTTAATATGTAGTACCTACACTCAAAAAAGTGCGGAGTAAATACCACAATTTTTGTGGTAATACTAACTCTTTTCGTTAATGGTTTTCAGCCAAACCAGAAAAAATTAATCCTTACCCCGACGGAGTATATTCAACTCCGAAGTTATACTTTTGAGGAGTCATATTAACTCCGTAGGGAGTTATATTAAGAATATAAATTCTTAATAATAAAAAAGGTTATACCAACTCCGTAAAATGTAGATTCAACCCTCAAAAGAGTTTAACCACTTGAAATTCTTGAACTAAATGTAAAAAGAGTTAGTTAAACTCCGACTAGGAGTTGAATCAACTCGGCAAAATGTTACCTTAACCTTCAAAAGAGTACAATAAACCATGTGAAATTCTTCAGGCAACATTGAAAAGAGTTGATCTAACTCAGATTAGAATATTGTCCCGACCCTTAAAAGAGTTCGATTAACAAATTAAAATTCTTGAACCCAAATTGAAAAAAAGTTCGGTTTTTATGTTTTTATTAGTTTTTTATTATTATAAAATATAATAAATATTTATAGACACATATTACAGATGTACATGTATTACATAATATTTGATTCTTGTACAGAATATATTCACTACAGAATTCAATGTAACCACCGTATAGTACACATCGTCCATATTATAGAGTTACAAAAAATTCACAATTATTCACACCAAATTTGACAGGAATTAAAAGTTTATATAAATTAGTACAATTGAAAAAAAAGAGTACAATTGATTCCGTTCAGAGTTAATCTTACATTTTGGGAAAATTGATTTATTTTAAACTTTGTTTTGGAGTACAGTTGACTCCGTTTAGAGTTAATAGTAGATTTTTATAGAACCTTTGAAAATGAGTTATATTTACTCAGAAAAAAGTTGATTGATTTACCTTTTCCATGGTTATATTAACCATTTTCAAAGTTAATTGAACACATATTGGTTGAAACTGCAGAGTTAATTTGAAATTGCCTTCAGAGTCATTCTGACACTGTCAGTGTTATTATAACCACAAAAAGAGTTGAATCAACTCAAAAAAACTTCAAACAACTCGTTTCGGTGTTGTTTGCGTAAAAATAGTATTAACTCCGCAATTACAGAAAATGTTGTATTAACTCCGCATATTTTTTTCGGTGTATATATAAAAAGCTGCTCTCAAAACTTAATCATTACGCTCTAATTTTTAATTCGAGTTGTTTGAAAACGAATAATTAATACTTTGTCAAGTACAATTAAGAATAAATAGAGTAAGTGGTCTAATTAAATTAGTTTTTACCATTTTTTGTATCTTATGTAAATATTTTTAAAATAATTTTGAAAAATATTGAAATTTAGCTTTGAATACTATTGTATTCGGTTCGAGAAAAAACTTAGTTGACAGTGTTAAAGTTTTTTCATTTCTACGGTGTAGGTCAATTACTTCTAATCTTCTACTAAGGAACATCAATCAATCAAACTCTTTATATTTTTTTAAGAGTAGAAATGTTGTAATATAGAAAATTTTGTTTTTAAAATTTATTATAATACTTTTGCGTTGCTAAAAAAAAAAATTAAAAAAAAAGACGGTTTGAGATGGCATCCTTAGCCTCACCAATAATTTTGAATTAAACTTTCCCTTGCCGTTCTGTTGCTATTTTGGTTGAGCCGGTTCGCTTTGGTGTTAATTAATCTTTATGCTAATTCCATGTTTTATTTAATTAGTAGCGACTAAGCCCAAAGAAGCGTATATCGGTCTGAGAGATCTTTTCTCTCCAAGTTCTATATTAATCAAGTTTTGAATCAGCTATGCTAGTATTATTCAACAGAACTATTGAATTACAAGTCGACACATGAATATTTTATATTAAAATATAATAATTACATCAATGCATTCCTGTTATGGCGCAACAGTTTTGCTGAAGGCCTAGACCTACAGTTTTATGATAAATCTGTACGCGTTTTTCGTTTCTTTAAGAAGAGATCTTTTAATTTTTTCGCCTGAGAGTGGTAACGAACCTAAGTTTTCTGCACAATAGTCCACGGGCATCATACCACTGAAATAACAACAATAATAATATGCTCGTTGTATTCCCCATAGGGTAAGGGTATCTACTATGGGCTGACTAATAAAAACCAGTCAAGTTTATTATCATTACATGTTTCTTGAGAACTCCTTCAGTTTTTTGTTTTTTTTTTTAGCACAATTTATTAAATCAAAAGTTTTTAATTGCGAACCAAATTTGGCAAACGAAATAGTAACATCAAAATTATTGACGTAAGTAGACCAAAAAAGGCAAACTCGCTTTCACGATTATTAACTTTACGAGTATTATTGTTTTTATTATATTTTGAGAGAATTTTTTTAACAATTAATTATTTGTATTGTTTTTTTGTGTGTTTGTTTAAAAATCTGCATAAATAAGAATGATTGACCGGAAGCTTAATCATCAGCAAAACCAGCAAGAAAAAAAAAAACTAACAAAGACATTATTCATTGATGGCAAATAAAATTTAGTAACAATATAAAATATGATAAACTATTAAATTATTAATATTTGCATACAAAAAACGCACCTAATTTTCAAGTTCGAATAGTAGTAATTTTTTGTATTTGTTTAAAGTTTAAGTTTATAAAAAATAAAAGCCTGTAATCAGACGCACGTGCTAAGATTTATTTAAAACTATTATGGTTATATATTTTTGATTTTGGTTATTTTCAAGTTGTCCCCTCAGGTAAAAATTACACTCTGTGTGCATATATAATGTTAATAAATAGTAGCGCTTTGGTAATACAGCATAAGTCTGGCCAAACTAATAGCGTACGACGGTGGTGGCTGTTTCTGGTCAAGGCTAATAGCGGCGGATACATCAATAAAATATACAAGACACGATCTTTTTTTGTTGTCTCTTAGGTGAGTTGCGCTTTTGATTTGAATGTAAAGAACAAACAACAAACATAAAACTTTAAATTTTTTTTAAATACCACAGTATTTTGTTTATTTTACATGCACACGCACTTAAGCAACAATAATAAAAATCAAGAAAAGACTATCAAATCAAATTGATTTGTCATTATCTTTATGGGCTAAAGCTGAAGAAGCCGAAGGCTTTTGTTTACTTTTGTATTTACTTACCAATAAATTCATTGCGTATTCTAATGCGATCTTGTAGATTTGATGCCGAAATAATAACGCAATTGATGAATGCCAATAAGGCAACTTGATATTCAACATTGGTTGCTTTTTCTAATTCGTTGATGACGATTTTGAAGCGATAACGTTCTTTTTTGAGATTCTGTGTGTGCGAAAATAAAAAGAAAATGTTAACGTTATAGAAATTTTTAAACTATTATCTTTAAGAGTAAAAAGCTAAATTTAGATAATAGTTTTCATATCCAATTTAGTTCACTAATTAAGTATATATGGCAATAGTGGATCCTAGAGGGAGTTTTGGGTTTGCATTTTGATCGTTAATTATGAATCCAAAAACAATTTTAAGGGAACGAAAATGTCTGGATCCGGGCAGACAGCTTTCTATTAAAAAAAAGAAACAATTATATGGAGCGTTTTAAAGCTAACAGATTCATCTTGAATATACCAGCAATTTGATTCTTGTCTTTAACTAATGCCAAAACATTTGAAGAGCAAATTAGATTAAAAAGACGAAAAATTTGTTTTGTAAAATAGAGTAGGGCTGATCAGTGTCCGATTTTCGATCTGGTCAATCACTAAAATCGAAGAGGATGCACTAGTGGTAGAAGGTAGAGCAAACGGTGCAGCGTACAGAAGATTTTGATTGCTAATAAAATTATAATATTTGTTTTGTTGCCTATAAAGACAGTTACGAAAGAACATTCTTCATTCAGTGTGGAAGGAGACTAATACTATGCTCCCACTGAACCGAAATTTAGTGGTTTCGACCATTTCCGAGGTTTCGGCCGAAGCTGAGCTGAAATGCTCAATTTCGTCATATAAAAGAATGTCAAACAAAACCACGGAAATGAGGTGGTTTCAACGAGACCGCATTCGAAACTACGCAAAAATTTAATACAACCCTGAAAGTGTTCACTGAAATGAATATTAAAATGAATTTGCTCTGAGATTTCTATTTGTGTAGTGCGCTGGAAGAGGAGCTCATAGCCCAAGTATGGGCAGAAAAGGTGGAGGTGCTTCGTATGGGGAAAAAACGATCATACATATATATGAACAAATGAAGGAGGAGCTGCATAGTGACTACGGTTGAAGCGAAACAAGATACATAAGAATTGACGCTCTCTTTTATACACTTTTATTTTGTTGCTAAATAATTTGATTTTCATTTTGATTTTCTTCGTATTCAAATTTATTCAAAATTAGCAATAATTATAGTAGCTGTCGGCATTTTACAACAAGAAATAAACAATATACTGTCAAACGAAACCATAATCGAAACCAGCTTCACAATGTGAACGATTACAGTTTCGTTCGAAACTATTTGCCGAAACGACGCAATTTCAGCTCAATAGGAACATGGTATAAAGTCATTCGTTGCTGGCATTTTTGACTTAGGGCTTGGCTTGTTTTGACATTAAGCAAATTACTGTATACACATAGAAAAAACTTGTGAAAAATTGAGTATAAATTTTCTTAAACTTTGGAAAAATTGTGGGTGGATCAATTTTGGTGCTTTTTGAGCTCAATTGAGCGGGATAAATTGTAGAAAAATGCATTTAAGGCACTTTGTCAAATTTTTATAGGGGATAAGCATAAGTTTTTTCTCTATGTGTAGGGAGTACGGATTCACATGAAACTCAGTTTGTGAAAAAAAATATTGTTGATCCACTATAATTCTGAACGTCTCATATATGTATGTATAATATTACCATATTTCTCTTTCTTACCTTATAAAATTCTAATGTTTCAATCGCTCGTGCATAACCATCTGTATTGTAAGCGCATAAAGCTGAGAGCAGTTCGAAAACTTGCTTCTTTACGACGGCATTATTTGTATCTAAGGCTGTGCCCAATTTTGAAATATATTCACGATTTTCGACAATATAATCCAGGCCGATGCGTGAGTCCATCTTTTTTTCTTTGATTTTATCGCAGTTCTTCAATTTGTGTCTTTTGTTACAAAATCTTTTCGTAAATGATTACAATCGATACATATAGTTAAATAATTGTATAAAAATATTTTATTTAATTAGGTTTAAGTTCTCTTTGGAATTTGGTATTTTTTGTTTGTTTTGTAATTGATAATTTCTATTCGTTGCATTCGTTAGAGCAGTTGAGGTGTTTAGAATATTTAATTTCTCGGTATGCAGCAATTGCATTTTTCATTGCAATCATTTTTTCTTATCGTTTTTTGTTGCTTATTTTCTATTCTATGCTCTTAAAGTTTTGTGTGTGAATGGCATAAATCTGTAAAGAAATAAATGAAAAGAGAAAATGAAAATTAATATAATTGCATTATTTCAATATCAATTTGCTGAAGAATCCCAGCAGTAGCAATATAAATAGTAATACTTATGAGTTGTTGCTATTGACTATGTTGAAGTTTTATCAGAACACATACATAAGTATTTGCTTGAATGCCTTTAGTTTATTAATTAATTTATTGAATTTAACGCTTTGCTGTTTGATGATATGCCCTGTAGGAATTTATTAGATGATAATACAATACGATATTTCTTTAAGGGAATAAATTCATCCATTCTTTCAGTATCAGGCTAGAAATCATTTCAGATAAATCATTTAATTTCCTAATGGGTTGCTATGTGTGTCTGCAATGTTGTAGAGCAGTTGTTGCTGTTGTTTATTGTAGCAGCAGGAAAGTAGGGTTCGTGATCGCAATAAATTAATTATTCTTTATTCGAAATTTTTTTCTGTGATTTAACTCTTTTTTTTTTTTTTCGTTTCAACTTGTAAACGATTTTTATCTAGTTCCATATATGTGTGACAAAATCTTTAAAAAAATGCATTTTTAAGTAATAAAGATAATGAATATTTCGTTTTACCATGTATTATAAACAGAAAAAAATCAATAAAATAATTTACTCGATTCACGCAAATATTGGGAATATTTCATGATCTACTCAAAAACAAAAAAATATTTCATACAACGTATCGCAAAATATCAAACGTTTTCGCTTGTAATTACATCTCGATTACGATTAAATGATCTTGTTAATTTGTTGTTTTACACTCAACAAAATAAAATAGATATATACAACAAGTATTTGAAAGACTTGAGTCACTTGACAATCACTAAAATCTCGAACACGAATCAAGTGTAGTAAGGCTCCACTTCTTTATGCCGTCATATTAAACAGATTTGCCAAAACAAAAACATAATTTGTAGTATGTCAACTTGAAAAGCAAAAACAAGAAAACAATAAAAATAATAATGAAAATCAGTTTTTATAAAAGCCTTTTCGAAGACTTGTTAAAAGTAAGAGGCACCACTTTTGTACAATTGAATTAAAATTCAAAATTATAATTTTGGTATTTCCAACTAGAAAAAATACGTGCATGCTTTATAAAATTAACTAATATTGACAGCTAAATATAATAATATTTAATATACTCATGAAATGAGTATGAGATACTTGAATATTTTAAAGTAGAATTTTTATTATTTATAAAGATGTTATCACTCCAATTATACTTAAGATTTTTTTTTTTTTTTTAATTGATTTTCAATTGAAATCTATTTTGTAAAATAAATATTCATAAGTCTAACTATAAACTCATATTGTCACTGAATTGTCATGAATGGAATGAAAAGAATTTTAGAAAAAAACTTAACTGAAATGTAACAATAAATATTTATATGTATATTTTAAAATAATTTAATAATAACAAAAGGTTGGGCGCCACTTGTGAGTATTTTTGCGTCTTTATTACTTTTAATATATGCGCGTATTAAAAATTAATATAAATAACGTTTTTATTTATTCATTTATGATGAAGTTACTCGTTCCATTAACTTTATATAGCTTTAATGTATATTTTTTGTATTTATGAGCGCTACATTAAGGAGTTATGCCTAGTTGAGTAGGTCGACAAAATCAATTTTTTTATACATTATTTCAAAATCGAACAAAAATGCTCATACAAAAGTTATAAGCATCTATAGACCGCTACCATGAGTCTTCAGCCACATAAACTTAAACCTTTAAACGCATTTGTTTCAAAGCTGTGTTTTTCAAAAACGATGTTTTGTTTTTGGTTTTGCTTGAATGAAGGATTTTGTATATCGGTTTTATTTATTGTAAAAAACCAAAATCGGTAAACCCCAAAAAACTGATTTTTTTTATTACTGTCATTTGTATAAAAATGAACAACAAAAATTACTTTCAGGCACATTGTAATGCAATATATTACATATATATCTTTGGTTCTGATTACAGATGATCAGTTCAGAAAACATTATAGCCACAGCAAGTGTTGTATAAAAAAACAGGTGTTCTAAAAATAGCGCAATACTTTTTTCGTGTTTTATTATTTATATATAGACTATTTTATTTCTTATGTGGTTTTTGATGTAGTTTCAAGATTTTCAATATATCTGTGTTAAAAACAGCCTAACTCGACTTAAAACGGAAAATAGTTTATCACTTAAAATAATAATAATTTTAAGAATTATATATGACTTCAAGAATGGTTTTGCATTGATCTTAGAATCTTTTGAAACAGTGCTATAATTTCTTCAATACCATATTTCTATTCAAAGCTATTAAACTCGGCTGACAAGAAAATAAACGTAAGCTTTTACCACAGATATATTGACCATTAAAAAAATTTCGTGAAATTCAGGTAGATATAACCCCTTAAACGAAGTCAATATATATTGTCATCGACATTCTTTTGTAGCTAAGTAGAACCTGCGCTAATTTGACACTTAATTATCATGTAAATTTAAAGCAAAACATAATTTTAAGTGGGCATTTTAAAGCCAAGTGTTGTTGCTGTTACTTTGTGGTTAATATGTTTTTGGATAGTTCCAAAGTTCCAAATTCAATACTGTGGTTCTCTGGCAATGGCAAGTTTCCTAGTTGATCTTTTAACGCGTTTTAGTTTTATCTGACAGAATATATATATAATTTTCTTAATAACACTATTTTTCTGCAAATTTATTTTGTTCTTTATTTTTAAATCTATTTAGTTGAAATAATAAGCCATTTATAAGCTTTTAATTTTCAACTTTAAAATAAAAACACATTATACAAAGTGAACCAGTTTTAAATGACTTAAATATAAAGATACAAGGTTGCAATATATGGTTCGTTTGGTTTTTGTTTTCCATTTCCTCTTATTTTTGGTAAAAGAAACAGTAAACAGTGCAATAAGTTTTTTGTATTTTTGCATCACAAAGTTTCATCTTAAAATAACTAATAAATAGAACCAGGAATAAAAAGCAAAGTACAATTAATAACACTGTTCAACAGCCAAAAATGAGCACGGACGGGACAAGTGTAGTTAGGGTAATAGAAGGTCGCTGAGTCTGAATTCGTGGTCCGTTTTGCTCTGCTACGTCACAATTTTTTGTTATTGACATCAAACTTTTTAAAATTGAAAAAACAAAAAAATTAAAAATGCAGTTCATATTTTTTTCATCAAAACATCCATTTTTACAAAAAAATATTTTTGGATTGTAAGCCATTGACAATGACAATGAATTACAAGTAAAATTTTTCAAATAACTTGTGGCGAAATCCGTAAAATTTGTTAAAGTAAAGTTTATAAATACCACGATTGCATCATTTGGAAGTAGAATTATTTCCTTCTGGTTCAACATTTAACTTCAAATTAAATCTAGACAAGGACATTAAGAAATAAAATTTTGTTGCATTAATACGTCGCAGTACAATATATATACATTGTAATAGTGAATTTCCACTGAGTATTTTATAGTGTAAGTATATTTATTACCATGGGTGTATATAATAATTTTGGAGAAAAGCATGCAGACATTTAAACCGCATTTACAAGGATTTCGAGAAAAGTAAGAGGAGGTGGGTTAAGGGTTAAAATCTTCAAGTAAGAGTTTGACATATTTTTTCTATGGCTACACTGACTGTATTTAAATAAAAATTTGTTAAATGTCAAAAGTGTAACATAAAAAGTTACGCTTTTTATATATATTTATTTTAAGCTTATTTGTTATTTTAGACAATAACTTTTAAATTTTATGTCACAAATAAATATATACATGCATACATTTTTATATTAATAATAAAACAAAAAAATAAAAGGCGTCAAAATTTTTCTTCGAATTTAAAGATTTATGTGCTACTCGTATATGCGCATGTTCTTGAGGTGTTTTATTCAAAACGTAATGTTGGCTGCCAGGTACCACAGTCAACCAGCCAGGCAGGCATGCCAACCAGCCCCATTGTAGCAGGTGTCCACTGCTTAGCAATTATTGATGTTGTTGCATGTTAATGAGGCATATCATATTTCTGGGTTTCATTTTTGTTTTTGTGTTTTTTGAATAATGAATGAATTTTTAAGTGCAAAAATTCTTTTTAAAATAATTTTATTTATATTATTTGTGATTCTTAATAAATACAAAAAAGAAAAGAGAAAAAAAAAAACAAAAACAAAATCGAAGTTTAAGAATTCAACATAAAGACAAAAAGATTTATCATTGTCAATAACATTTTTAATTAATTGTATTAAAATTTTCAATTTGACATTACCTTTATTATTATTTGAGTTTTAGTGGCGTATACGTAATAACAATCGAAACTTAATATGTTTACTTATGTTTTTGACAGAATTAATTTTTATGGTGCATTTAAAAAATATTAGTTAACTTAGTTTTTTGCCTCAACTATCTGAGTTTTTTATATAAGAAGCAATTGGGAGGAAAGTCATTGTTATTTAGTAAACATTTTGGTGTTGAAGTCAACTACAATGTGTATATCTGTGCGAAAAAGGAGTTAAGTTTATTTTCTTGTCAGCCGAGTTTGATAGATTTGAATAGAAATGTTATAGAAAATATAGCACTATTTCAAAAGATTCTACTACCCAAACGCAAATATTTTGATCTAGTAGATTTTTTGTTTTTTGCAAATAATAATATGTAAGTGCAATTCAGGGTTTTCGGCCTATAGAATTGCGAAGGTTTTCAAATAATATATAATTCCAAAAATTATTTTAAAATTTGTCACAAAATGTTTTCCATCTTAAGTAGAGTTAGACTGTTTTTTCTTTCTTTCAACAGGCTACACAAATTCTAAGTCGAATTTTTTTAAGTTATTACAAATAAGATTTGATACTAGCATCGAAAAAAGTCTAATATCTGTTTGATTATTAGCTTAATTGACGCCCTCTGCCGGAAAACCTAAACGCATAAAAAAGAAAAAAAAAAATTATAATGAAGTTTAGACATAAAATATTAAAATGTAAAAAGTTTCAATTTAATACAAACTAATAAAAAAAAATTAATTAGTCGATTTTCAGTCTTAAAAATTAAGAAGAATTCTTAAGAGAGTTGGAACACGTTGCGTTTTGGAGATATCATTTGAAATTTGTTTAAGTCTATTTATTTTAAATTAAATTCCAGTTTAAAATAAATCATGTAAAACAAATAATTTTCTTACTGATGAGGATCTGTCATCGATTCTTTCTTGATTTTGTATTGGTTTCGCTAAATTTCAATTATAGATTAACGTGATTTTCTCTGAGTGTATTAAGTTCATTATTGTTGTTTTATGTGTCGGTATGTTTTTAATAGCAAATTATTTGAGTGAAAAAACTTTTAAGCGTATACTTTCCTCAAGTATATTTGCAAATACTCGTTGAGTTGAATGCCATAAAAATTCTTTGCATTTGCGAATTTAGCAATTTGCGCAATTGAAAATTGTACAAAATTATCGTAATGCATGGTAGATAGATAGATGAGATTCTATTTACTTATTTATTTATTTATTTACTTAGTGTAGGTTGTCATATTAGCAATTATCTTTGCTAATGTGCGGAATGGCAAAAGCATTTACTTATATTGTTATAATGATATTGCATTTTTCGTTTTCTTATTTCACGAAATAGTTTTGCGTTTTTAATAATAACAGCATTTTTAATATATAATATTGTACATATAAGAACCTAAATATGTTAAAATTATGTGTTTTCATCGTTAAATATTTCTTCCTGATATGCTACAAACCTATATTGTCACATAATGTGCATGATCTAATCTAATTTGTATTTAGGTCAAACCATCAAATTCTATCTATAATCTTCCTTTGGACAATGTGACTCAAAAGAAATTATGTTATCCGCTCTATAATAAAAAAAAAATTATATAGTTATCGAAATTTGATCTTGATAGAAAGATAAATCAAACCATTTTGCGAAATCGTGTTGAATTTGATTTAAAAATTTGATATTTATATATTAAATATACAACCTTAAAATAATTTATTTCTAATGAATTAATTAGGTAAATTAATTACTAATGAATTAATTAGTTAAAACAAAAAAATATTATACGGGAAAGTATTTAGTAAATAAATGAATATAAAAGAAAGGAATAAACAATGAAAAAGAAAGTTAAGTAGAAATAAATACCAAAATATTTTAGGGTATAAGGAAATAATTTCAATTTAAATACATACTATGTGCATAGCGATACATTCCTGAAAGAACATCGTAATCACCATTTCACTATTTTTGTTTGTTTTGGTTTTTGGCATCCAATTATGTTTGATTTTACCCTAAGGAAAACAATGCGACTTTTTTTTGTTTCTTACTTTTTGTTGATTTCGATATTCCTCTGGGAAGGTATCTATATAATTGCTTATATTTCATACTGGTATTTCATTGCAGTTGAACTAGATCATATTACACAGGAAAAATGCTGTTTTAACTTAAAATTTATTGAAATCGTTAAATGAAAATATTAAAAAATAAACCAAATAAATATGGCTCATCTGTCGATATATCTATTTTTCGACAATCTATTCGGTGAAAAAGCTATCTCAAAATATATTGACCAATTCTAGCTTTGTGGGCTTATTATGCTTTGCATACAAATGTTTAGTCCTAAAAAATGGTCTCTATTAAATTGAAAATTCTTGACGTGTTTTTTCTTCAATAGAATATAAAGTACTTTAAATATAGAACGATGCAATGAATAGTATGGATGCAACACCAACCCGACTATAAGATGACAAAATGGCGTCTGCAGCAAATGTTGTCGTGTCGTCTGTGAATGTGTTAGCGACAAATTGACTTGAATACTTTATTTTCTACAAATAAAAACGTTTTTAATACTTCACATAAACTTACACACAGAAAATATTAGAAACAGATTACTTGGTATCTGCGCCGTATTAGCATTTTGGGTGGGTCTGAGGCAAAATGATTCCGGGGCCATAAAATGTGCCCGATGAAAGGTCATTGTCAAAATTTAAGTATATTAAGAATTTTTTAAGAAGCACGATGGGCGAAGAAAATCTCAATGCATTCGCATGTTTATCGATTGAATATGAAATTAATGGCCAGAGCCATTTCCACAACATCACCGTCCGCGCATCATCTGTAAACAGCAAAAATACCGCAAACATTTAAATAAATCATAGAACTATTTTATTCTTTTTAGTTTTTTTTATTCTATTTTTTCCTTGCAAATTTATTCTTGAATTTCTTTGAGTTTAGCCTTGCAGCTCGGGACTCTGAGCCAGCTGCGTCACTCGCTTCCATCCAAAGTTTTAATATATATCATACAATTTAACAGATCTTGTCGTCCAGTCTGGTTTATACCATTAATTCCTAGCTTTGGAGAGGGTATCAATTTCTAAATGCTTGAGGGCCTAAATCGATGATGCTAACAGTGAAAGGCTTTAAGCCTATCCTTCCTATGCGAGTAACTGAATGACTTTAAGGCGGATTTCAGTTTTTGGTATTTGGGTATTGAAAAAATTTAATTTTTTTTTAAATGGAAGCTAATGTAGTTTACAGAGTGTAGAATGTTTGTATTTTAAACAGAATTTTGAAAAATTGCCAAATTTATGCGGCAGGAAGTATTTCGGCGTGAGTTTTTCCAATCAAATTTGCCGCGACTGGTTTACACGATATCTCTGAAACTAAATTATCAATTGATTTCAAATTATTGTAGGTCGATAATTGATGATATGATTGATTTTAGATGAGAAATTTAAATTTTTATGTAAATTTGGATTATATACTATTTAACTATTTTCGTTTCGTCAACTTGGAAGATGAATATCATGCAACCCACCGGCTGACAGACGGTCTGGTCGAGAATGATGCAATTCATTATAAAAAAAATACGAAAAATAACCTATTAATTTGAAAAAAAAAATAAAAATTCTCTAATAAAAATGTTGAACAACAACAAAAGTGGAATCGCTCCTTAAATATTCTGAATTCTTTCATAACCATTTTGCGTATATGCAACATTCACTTTTATGTGGCATAAATAAGATGTTTACTATTAACGCTATTTGTAGTCGGTTCTATCCAGTGGTTGTCTACAGCTTTATAGCTATTTTTTAACCTTTAATAAAGAACAAACAAAACAATATAAAAGCATGAAATTTGGTTTCATGATTATGGAAGACCAAAGTAACCATAATTCCAAAATAAAAGGTTGATTTCAAGCTCAATTAAAATTTGTGCGTTAAAGGGTTAATAACGCTAATAACTTTTTCGGGATTTTCTTTGTTATAAAAATGGCATATTTAGGCACATGCAGATATCGGGAAAAAAATACAAATTAAACATGGCCTTTGACGGAATGATTTTTAATGGGAAAACGATGATTTCAGTTCTATTAATTTGAATAATATGCACTATTTGAAATCGCAATACAAACATACTGTACATACATACATAGTTGTATATGTAGAGATAATTAACTTTACAAATATCAATTCTTTTTAAATTAATTTTACATTATGACTAAGTAAATATATCAAACATAAATTAGCTGCATTTATAGCCACATATTTCATGAAATTTCTAATAAGCTTCAACTTATATATTTGTACTTGTATATAAAATCGAAAACTAACAAAACCTGTTTGTAGAATAACAACAAACAAATGCCAATTGCAATAATGCCGTAATACAAAGGAGTGCATAAAGTTTAAAAAGTAATTTGCTAATTTTGTAGGTGGATCTAAGAGAAAAAAAGCGCGCAAGTCAAAGCGTCAAAGCGCACGCGCATATTAAATGAGAAGATTTGTATAAAAAAATTTTATAAAAAATAAATATAATAAACACAACAACACGCAACTGAGTTTGATATTAAGTTTACACTTTACCATCAACCGACAACGACTTTGACACACCTTTCAATAATGACAAAACAAAAACAAAATCTTACAAGAAAACTGTTAAAAGTTGCAGCAATAGCAATATAGTAAGGAAAAAAGCTTGTGGCAATTATGGAAGCAGACAAACTACTTACTTAAACTTTGGATGCTTCCATAAATAATAGATTATAAAAGAATGAGAAAGAGAGAGAGGAAGAGATGTGAAAAACGCATTAGCAAGTGAATGAATGTAGAATTTGTAAATAAAGAAATTAATTAGAAGAGAGAAACTAATGTAATGCACAGGTGTTTTTTGTCTGTCTGCTTGTGATCTCTCAGTGGCAAAGTGAGTGGCGCATGCACGCATGCACAAGAAAAGCAACAACAAATATACATACACATAACGTATGCATGCAACTAACTAAATAAATAAATAAAGAGCAACTTTAAATAGCAAGCGTAACGACAACAACAACAACAGCCATAGCAACAACATCAATGACCTTGCGCCTATTGCGCCAGTGCCAAAGTCAACGATCAACGATGACGACGTGGACGACGACAACGATGCACACGATTTTTTATATTGTATTTTTATATTTGTTTCTTTTTATTTAATTTTTTATTTGTTTTCTTTGTTTGCCTTAAAGTTAAAAAACAAAAATGTATCTGCAAGTGTATTACAACAATAGCACCAATGAATGAATGTGAGCGTATATGCTGCATGCTGTTTTTAACATCATCGTCATTATTATTGCTATCTATTCATAAATAGAGAAACACTTAAAAAAATATTTAACTTATTTAATTTTATTTATTTTCCATTCTATTTCAATTTTTTCTAACAATCCTCGAATGATCTTTTAGTAATTTTTGGTCTTTTTTTTATATTTCAGTATAGTACATTATTGTTGTTATTGTTAATACCGGCAAAGTTACATACATTTTTTTAGTCGTTTTCTTTTCTACTTTGTTTTTTTTTTTGTTTTGCTTATTTTACCTGATTTCGATTTTTCTGTGCGATTTTGATAAATTTATCTGCCGTGTGTGTATGTTTTCTTTTAGCGAAAGCTTCAAATGCAAACACACACACTCTCATATTTTTAGGGCAATAATCACATTAAGTTATTTTCGATTAAAATATATTTAAGGCCATTTCTAGGTCGATTGTTATTGTATTGATTATTTCTTGCTAAATAAATTACAGTTATAAGCTTTTCTTTGTTATTCTTCGCCAATTGATAGTAAAAAATCAATAAATTATTTTCTGTTATTGTTCAACTATGGAAACAATTTTATGAATCAAAAATAGTGCCATTCCGCAACCAATTGAATAATTTTTTTGTTTTGGCTAAAATTGTGTAATAAATATTTAAGCATGAGGCTGCACAATTCTTCTGGATCCGCGATGAAAGGTTTCCCTAGTTCGGTAATTCAACCCTGGTAAATTCAACTCTAGCTTCAGAAAAGCAAATAGATTGGAGAAGTTCAGTTACTTTTTCTTTGAACTTTTTGAAAGATTTAAAACTAGTTCTGTGTGAAACAAAAACAGTTCCTCATTTTACTAAATAGATATTTTTTAGTTATGCTTTTTACTCGAACATTCTGAATGCCATTAACACATTCCAAGGCTAAACATTTTTTATAACATATTACTATAAGAGTGTGATGTATTTCCATAAAAAAAGTCAGTAACAAACAACAAGAAGTAAATGCTACTTCGTTAACAGGCAACACTAGCAAGCTCATCATCAACATGACAACTACAAAGTGCACCATCATTTCAATCAATCACAACTATATTGTATGCAACTTTAAGTTAATGTAGATGCTGCAATAAAAAAAAATGTGTCTGCCATTTAATTAAGAATAGACAGATAGAAATAAATAAAATAGTAGGGGTTCTCAAGTCTTGTAAACCCCGTATACCTGGTAAATCTTCTTGCAAACTGTGTAGTATATCGTAATTATCAAAACATTCTGAATCTGACCAACAATTTGCAATCAGAAAGATTTTTTTTATGTACTTTCATTTCAATTCACTGACAGTTCTAAAAATTCAACGAGATCCAGGGGGTGATCTATGTAGGCCGATGTCCTTTCAATTTTTTTTTCAGCACAACCATACAAATGCATCTGACTATATATACTTAAAAATCGAAATTTTCGGGTCAGTTTATGTCATGATTATGTTATGATGCCCATATACTATACATATACCTTGATAACGATTTTGGTCTGAGTGCTTGATAATGTATTTGGTGTGGTTTTTAATCTGCTTTTTGAACCTAATTTTATGATCTAGATTTTTATCTTATTTTAGGACAAGTTTTTGGTATGACTTGTGAAATGTTTCTTGATCTTAATTTGGTCTGATTTCAGTCTAAATATTATCTTGAGTTTTGGTCTAAATGTTGTCTGAACTTTGGTCTGGATTTTGGTTTGGTGATGGTCAGATTTTTGCCCAGTATTTTAAGCTACATCTAAAATAGTTTTAAATTATGCCCCAGTAATTTCCATTACACCATTTTAAATTTTTATTCTCAAGTTCCAATTTTGTATTAACTCAATCTTAGTGATTGCGCTTATCATGTATCGTCTACTTAATTTGAACTGATGTGCAACAAAGAAGTACCATTGTTTATTTTCAAGTAAATGTAAAAATATTTATGACATTTACTCATCCATAGTAGACAGCTGCTGCTGTTACTGCTGTTGCATAAAAGTGACAACTAACAACACCCAGCAATCTTTCACATAATAAGCGAGATCAGTCAGTCATTCATACAGTCAGTTATTCAGCATTGACCTCATGACTTCTAAAATGGGTAAAAACTTCTTTTTAAATTTTTATTTTCGTTTTTTTTTTTATTCAGTTGTTGATGTAAACTTTAGGCTTTTTATTTCATGTTTTTTTTATTTTGGTTTTAGGATATTCGTAGCAATAAATTCATTCAATTTTTTCGCAATGAATGCGTCACGCAAGCGTAGTTTGCCATTTTTCCCATAAACACAGAGCAATTGTTGCACTTGAATACATTTTGATTGTTTTTTAACTTTTTATATTGAAGGTAAATTTAACAAATAAAAAATATATAAATAAATAAACAAAAAACTGCATGCAATTTGTGTAAATTTTTGTAAATTTGGAATCATTGAATATGTCAAATTATTTTCAGTTGTTGTTTTGTTTTCGTTTTTTATTATGGGCTTTTTTCTCTATACATACACAATATTAAAATGGACATTTGTCCATATTGGTAAAAGTGGCGTCAGTCAAGTTTAGTAGGTAAGGTGGACCGGTTAACAGGTTGTAGTCTAGTAATGTATATGTTTTTATTGCTTATGTTGTTATTTGTTATTGTTGCTGTTGATGGCATGAGCAACCTTCCGTTTTTTTTATTGATGTGCGTAGTTTTTTTTTATGTATAGTTACTTTTTTCTTTTGTTATTTTTGTTTCTTTTTTCATTCAATTAAATTCGAATTTTTTCTGTTAATTTTATAAATTAAGTGAATTTTAGTTTATGTGAATAAAAAAAAATTCATAGAGCTAAAAAAATGTTCGGGCTAATTAAAGAAAAGTTTTCTTTTTTTGTAAAAAAAAAAAATATTTTCTCTTTATAATATTCTGTTCTAGTGATAATATTTTTAATTTACTAGTTATTATTATTTATTGGTATTTATTTACATAATATTGTTTTCAGAGAATTTTTCAGAATTATCATTATATTTATGTTTAATTTTTAATTTATGTAAATGACATTATCATTGCATTATCATACATTTGATGTACAAAAACTAAATTCTTTAAATATTATAGGTATAAATAAATTTTAATGTAAAGAGTAAGTAACAAATTTTTACGTTTTTCTGAAATTTTTAATGTGGCAATCATTGGCGGATATTGAGATTGAAGAGGGCTGATTTTGTTAAAGTATATGAAAACATTAAACAAATAAGTTTAATGGGATATATAATGAATATATATAAAAATAGCAGAACACACAAAATGTTTTTGTAATGGCTCAAACTAGACCAAACTACAGACTAGACCTGGTTATAAACTATATACAACAAATTTTCCACAAAATAAAGGCCAAATATCAAGTTAAAAAACCGAAAATCAGATCGAAACTCAGACCAAAAGTAGACGAGATCCGAAACCAAAAATTTAAACCAAAATTTGGCTAAAATTAACACCAAATTCAGCCAAACGTAAAAATAAATAAAAAATCAGACTAAAAACCATTAACCATTAAAGAGTTGCGCTGAAGAAAGATTTTTTGAAAATTCAAATCTTTTATTAAATTCTGGGAGGAGCTCCATAGTCCACTTCTGTCGACTGGCTACAATAGAACATATTCTATTTGTGAAATTTATAGAGAAACGAAAAAATAAGGGAATTTTTGGTCGTTTACCGTAAAACGACAGTTCGGTTGTTTGGGAATAAAAGTTTTGATAAATTCAGTTTAAACCATGTTCTGGTATTAAAATCAGCACTTATTATTTCCATAATATAAATATTCGTATGATTTTATAGCTTTGGCTAATAAGGAATAAAGTTTGATATAAAAGTCTTTGTAGATTGATTGCAAGTTACGATAGCATTGTATCTATGGTATTAAAAATAGATTTCATAATTTTATAAAGTTTGTACAGAAATATATAAACATAAAAAACACAATGACAGCTGATGACAAACCAAATTCATAGATATAGAAACATAAAAATATACATACATAAGTCATATGAATAATAAATTCTAATAGAAGATTAAGCTGACAAGATGAATTTTATGTATGTATATATGTATACAAAGGTTTATAAGCACGGTTAAATGACGCATTTTATTTAATTTTGAAATGTGGGAGTCTTACTTGACAGCTCTAACAAACAAATATAATAACTTAAAAAAAGAGACGAGTTTTCTGCAAATTATTACACGAATATTTTTTCTCTAAATAAACTGAAAAAGATACTAGTGTACAAAAAAGCTCGAAGAACGTTTGAGATTTTCATTCATAGTCGCAACTCTATATGACATTTGTACTTTACGAAAGCAATATTATTCACCCGTATCTACAAAAGTACGTATGTATATGTAAATACACATATGTATATGTATAACTTGTGAATATAAAATGAATAAAATCTCAAATTTAAATAACGTGGGCATGCATTTTGATGACCAAAACGCTAAAAACGAAAAAAAAACGCTTTCAAAATTACTTCATTACTGACTTTGGTGCAAGAGATGCGACAAATATTTGTTTTGTTTTTATTGTTGTTTGTCTTCTCTGCGTGTTTGAGTTGATGGCATTTAGAATCTGGTTTAAGTTAATCTATGGTTAGATGAAAACTTGAAGCTTAATTTCAAAGCTCTACTAAAGTTTCATTTGAGTGTAAATTTGCTTTTCACAACCAAACATGAATCTCACTTAAAGTGAACCTTAGGCAATTGACAAAAATTAAACGCTGTACTTGATCTTAATCAGTGGTTAAACCCAATTACGTGTAAAAGACAAAAGAAACCATCAATAATAATAAAACACGCTACTTTTGTATGCATTTTCATACATAAAAATCACATCAATTTAACAAAATTTTACAATTATTTCACATATACTTATACAATGTACATAGGCGTGAAATCGTATTGAAGAAAATAAATTCACGCTACCATTACAAAGCATAAAAATTCATTAAGCCAAGTTTAAGTTTAAAAATTATTCCGGAGTAAAAAAAAAACACACACACATTGAAATATGTGCATTATCATCATGCACATACAATTCTTTTTTAATAATGTTTATTTAAGTTGATTTCGGAAATTTTTTCTTGATTAAGTGTGATTTTTCGCACTTTAAATCGGCGGTGGTGAAAAATTTGAGCGGCAGTAGTAGTAGTTGGACCCTAACCTAAGTAGATAGTAGTTTTGAAAGCAACAATATCTGCAGCATTAATATGGCTGCAACATAAAACGGTGACTTTTCAAAGCATCACTGCCTTGGAATGTGATGGAATTTTTTATGTTTGTTAAATTGCTTTCGATGCAAATACTCTTATGCAATATTTAAACTATCATGCTAAGAATACAGACAACACGAACTTTCATTAACATTTATCTCTTGCATTAAACATGAAATAATTTTTTTATTTTTCCAGTGTAACATAAAGTGCATTAATATGTTGCGCGGTGTTTTTGTTTTTGTCGCTGTATGTCCCAAAACAAGAATTTCAAACATGCAACAATTATGTCTGCAATTCAAAAAACACATAGAAAAATCATTTACATCGAAATAAAGATTAATGATTTTGAATTTAACAAATTACACTATGCGGCACAAAAAAAAAATGTGATCGGGATCAGACTATGCGAAACTGTTCCAGAGTACTATGGTTAACTCAGTTTTAGTCCTCAACATCAAATTGTTTTTTACGCGGTCTTCTTTCGAAAAATGTTGGTGTAATAAATCATAAGATATCTGTTATGTTTGCACCTGAGAATGTTTATGTATTTAGCACCTTGCAGTCGAATTTTTCGTAAAACATATTTTTGGATTTTTTTTTATCCCTTTCAAGAGAAATCGCTGTTTCACCCTATTACGAAGGTCTACATAGAGTTAATATGTTCTAGAAAAAGTTACTGAACATCAGAAGCATGCAAATTTTAGAATTACCACAAGCAAAAAAACATACAAGTGGACTGAAAATCTGAAATATTTTTTAAAAAAATACTGTAAAATTATATATCTTCGTTGAATTTTTCATGTTTATTTTTCTTATATTTTATTTCTTTCCTAGTTCAGTTGCTTAATTTTTCCTAATTAATAGTTTTTTGACTGCCTAAGTTTACTAATTTGAGCGTAGTCGGAGGAACCATAGTTCCTTCCCACTTTTCTTAGCTTATATTTTGTAATGTGAGTTCCTTTGCCTAAAAAGTATTCGATTCTAAAGTGATACTGGACCGCTGCCTACTTTGTGTGTGTCCAGGTACCCAAAATATGAAAGCTTTATTTGTCTTGCCCTGACTGGACTAGGATATCTCAAAAGAGTCAAAGTATATTATCAAATCTTGATTCTTACACTTACTGTCCAGGTTGAATTGTCCACACAGTCTTCCCATTAGACTCAGACTATCTGGTGTTTGATTCGCTGTACCCGTTTCGTAAGCCGTATGTATTCTTATTCAGAAAGGCCCTGGAAATTATTATACTAATTTAACCTTAAACATTGCGCGAAAAAGTAAACATGTTTTTATGAAGTCTTCGAGATTAAACCTATCAGCATCGGTGGTAAATATTTCAGTGGTATCAAATTACATTATAATTTTTTACCATCAAAGTCAAAGTTCAATGTACTTTCCCCAACACTTTACACAAACCCATTCCACTCACAAAAAAAAAAAAAAAACAAACCAATTTTGAATGCACTTACAATATTTCAAATCCCTTGTTGACCTTAACTTTGAATTGTCAAAATATGCGGTTCAATATTTCATCTTAACGATTAATGTTTTCTTTTGTTACAATCACAACAATGTGAATAAAGTGAATGAAGCTTGTTGAATAGAAATCAAAATCAAATTACAAAAAATTCATAAAAATATAAAATCGAAACTACATACAATGAAAACCTACATAAGTGTTAAGTATATTAATTATATGCGTTATTAACAAAACTCGACACTCGTTTTTGACATATATAGTTCAACATATTATAGCTGCAGCAAGTAGCAGCAGCAGCATGTTCCCTATGTCACAGCGCCAGCAGCAAGCAGCAGCTTCAAATGTATCTTGCAGATAAAACTTACGATTATGCATATGCAAGCATATGTTGGTTGCTTCTTTGTGTTTGTGTATATAATATGTGTGTATATGTGATTATCTTTCATGGTGCTATACGCGAAATGACATTGACTTGAGGTTTCAGCTTTTGCCGTTTCTGTGTGGGCATATCGATCAAATATTTTCCTCACTTCAAATTATACTCGCACTGTGGAACCTACTACTTCAATAGTAATATGTGAGATATTTTTGTCGTTTTGTTTTTGTTTCAAAAAACTCATTCATGATTAGTCACTTTTATTATAAGGCAAAAGTCGTCGTGAACGTGTATGCTAGAAGCATTTTAGATTTTTTTGTTTTCTTTAAAGCTCAGATTTTGTTAGTGGGTGCATTTTTTCCATTTTTTTTTCTATTATATTTTCCTGCTTTATTAATTGTATGTAAAAACTTTGTTTTTGTGGTAGCAACAAGTAGAAACAATATACGAGTATAGCACTTTTAGCCAATTCATATAAACGAGAAAATTTGCGTGGTACTTTATCACAAAAGTTAGTTGTGTTATTTGTCCTTCAATATACATACATATATACAGAACTCGTATGGAGTACTCGAGTTAGTGAAATAATCGTAAGCGTGCTGCATGTTAGTTTAATTTTTAATCAATATGTAGCAAATATTTGTAGTGGTATCCCATACATGTACTTCCGTAAGATTTTTTATCTGATTTTTTTGATTGATTTTTGTAGGTATTTGAAATAATAAAATTTTATTATTAATAACTCAAACACCTTTGTAAATGATGATGTGCTCATCGTCATTTTATAGAAAAACGAATTGGAAAATTTGAAAAAATTAATTTGAAAATTAGAGCTTGAACTATAAAATTTGGTTTTTATTTTTATGTGGTTAAATATAAATATGTAATAGTGTAATTTAAACTGAATGATCATTCAAACTGCAGCATCTAAATTCACCACATGCCCTATCAAGCTTGTCAATCAGCGTATTGCAGAGAAGAGTGAATAGAGCACTGTCTGGTGTGCATCTAAGTGATCAAATATTGATTGTTCAGACGAAATTAAACGCCTGGCTGAGATCTAAATTATTTTAATTTTAACTACTAAAAATGGGAAAGTCTCTCTTTTTTGTATGATATCTGATTCCAAGTTAAACAGATTGACAATTTCAGTTAAAATGGATCCTTGCTGGTGCAAGCACACTTAGCGATTGCGATACCATATTTAAAAGCAGCTAAGTTTCTCTTAGCGGTACAGAGGACATTTGATCTATTAAGCTCTTTTTAGGAAGCTAGGTATACACTTACATCTGAATATCAGCCAACTCTTTTAGGTAATCGAAAACATATCAGTCGTACATGAATCAGAGAAGGGCACACAGTTAAAGTTTGCTTGCAGGAATAATTTTCTTTTTCCAGCTAATTTATCTGCAGTTTTGTTCCCCAGTATTCCTCTATGCCTCGGTACCTAAAATAAGTGCAAATCAAACTGGTCGAACATTTCGGTTAGAGGCGTTTTACAGTTTGGAAACGAGGAAAATGGATTCAAGGAATTTCATAGCTACCTGGGTATCAGTAAAAATATATTCACCCCAATTATGAAAGTTTTTTTCGCCCTTTCTCTTATTTTTTCTTTTCCCCTTAAAGTGACTTTGTCATACCGTGAATTAATGAAGAGTTCGAAAAAAAAAGAATGACAAATTGAACCTTGATTTCATTAGAAAAAGATAAATAGAAATAGAAAATTATGAGAATAAGTATTCTTAATTTTCAGTATTTTTTTATGCCAACTCATGGCGATTTATAGAAAGAAACGCATATTTTTCACTAAACTCGTAAATTGATTTGAGACCCACTTGCTTTTTTCAATAGAAAAAATGGAGCGCCATTTAAGAAAATACTTATTCAGATTTAAGGTGATATCGTTTTCATATACCATTTTTTAACTTCGCCACACCTTTGTCTAAAATATATTGTAGTGGTCAGGAAAGCTTTTCACTTAGAGCGCCTGCACAAACCCAGACGTCAAGCTTAGAGCCCTTTTTTTTAAATTAATTGAATCTACATAAAAATTGTGTCACTTTCTCATTCCTGCCTATCACGAAAAACAAAGTCGAAATCGTCGCTAAAGATTGGTTTAGTTTTAACACGAATTTAAAATAATTCATAATAGAATCGTGGATAATTCTTACAACAGATAGTGAAAATAAAATCTTTATACAAAAATCATTATTATTCGATATAAAACTTTAAACTCCATTTTAATAGTGTGGTAAAATAACTAAAATGTCAAAAAGGCACTGAAAAGTTTCGTACTTAACTGAGTTCAAACAATGACAAGGTCAAAAAAAGTTATTTATTTGTTTTTTTTTAGTCATATTTCTAGCATAATTAAGTTATTAACTTTCTGTACATTTAATTATTAATCAATAATAAATTTTAAACCCACAAAGATTTCATTCATTCATTGATCTATCTACTCATACCTACTTACTATATGTATATACTAGACACAAATATTTAGCTACGTTTAATTAAACAAATTATTAAGTGTTTATTGGCAAATATAAAATTAATGTAAATATCAACAACAATAAAAACTACATTTAATTGGCAACACTTGAAAGGAGGAATAGAAAAAAATGAATAAAACAAAAACGTTAAAACCCCTCAATTTGCTGTGTGACGAATGCGCAAATTCTAACTTGTAATTAAATACTACTATATATGTACATATTTACACATACAAGTATTCGTTTATACATAATATATAAACCTGTTACATGTCAAGATATACATACATACATACATAGTTATTATGACTTGAGATATTATTTTACAAGCTACAAGTTCATGTGTGATCATATAGTAAAACTACCAGATGTGCGCCATTATTAACGCCCTATTTAGTAGTATTTGTTGTTGTTGTGTTTTTCACATTACATCCAAAGAACAGTAAAATTATCTGAAGCATGCCACTAACCATCAAGCATCTTAAGATATATGTGGTTTATGGATCATGTGCTTTATTTATATTAAAAAATATGTATTGGATTGGATTATAAAATAAATTAAGGTTGCACTGGGCTTTTTTTTAGCCGGCATTAACACTCCTTGGATATGTATAACACTTTTTTCATAAAAAAAAATTCAAAAACCTTGATTAGGCGAGAAGACTGATAATTTTTTTGAGTAAACTATCTGCTAAGACTATATGAGTAAAAAGTTGCTGTGTCCTGGCTTTTTAAATCAACAGTTTATGCACTCTTTGAGATAGAGTTGAATAACATTCCCATACTTCAGCCAGGAAAACTGAAATCGATTCTAATCATTCATGAATCCTCAAAGATTGAGAATATAAGAGAATATAATACTGCATTATTTAAGAGCATTAATTGTGATTGAATATTTTAAACAAATGCAGCTGAAAAATAATGCATTATGAAATCTTTTCATACTAATCTTTAACCCAAAAGCCCACAACTTAAAATTAAAAAAAATTTTAAATTTAAAACAAAAAATGCCAGTATCGTTAAATTCTATTCTGTGCTTAATTATAAGTAGCTAAAAAATATTAAAGGTTACAGAGAATTGCACCAGGGATACAAAATGTAAGCCTATATAATTTTTTTTTTTTGAGATGCCAGGGGTTTAGGGTAAAATTCGCATAAAACCATAGGTCATTCGAATGGATCGAAAAAACAGCTCATTATTTTCTTAGAGTATTTCCTTATTTTGCACACTAAATGTTCCAACTATGTTAGGTTTTTAATTGTTAGTGAGTGTCCATTAAAAATGCTGGAATAATTTTTAATACTGGGAACTAATTTCAATTTGAAATGCTAACAATTCATCACAACAAATTGTAGGTACAGTCGTCGACACAAAAACTCTCGCATTCAAAACTTTCTAAGAATCATTTTTCGAATACTTCTGATTGGGTAATAATAGGCTGCCATTAGAAAATTCTTTAAAAATAGGAAAATCCCACTGTTTTAGGAACAAGAAGCGAAATATGGTTAAATATTGAAAAATTGTTTGTTTTTTTTTTCAAAAAAATTATCGATAAGTGGTTTTCCTATACAATTATCGATGCTAGTTATACACAACTAGAAGCGAGTGGCGAATAAAACGCAGCTGAAATATCTGTAGCTACAATTCGCGAGTTCTTAACACATTCAAATTTGTATTTGAAAATCAGGAAATCAGGTTCCCAAAACCAAGAAATTCCTTCAAATTCCTGAACGAATAGCCAGCTTAGGTAATAATATTCATGGAAATGTTTTTCGTTTAATTATATATAAATATTTTTAAGAACATAAAATACAATACTTTTAAATTAATGGATTAATCATTTTAGTTATACGAGAAATAATGTTTAACCAAAAATTTGTTAGGTAATTTATATGGGTTTCGTTAAAGTTTTTGGCATTAGTTGAAAGTCTTACTGAGTGTTATAGGGATTTATTTCTCGGCCTTGAAAGCAATACCTTTTCACATGATCTCTTAAATCTTTTTACTTGAATAAGAAAATATTTATTATTTATTTATTTACTTCAATTTAATAAATCCTAGCTCTACAAGTTTTATAATCTTGATATGAGAGCGCTAGTCACATATTTAAAATTGAAGTTAATTTAAAAATAGGTTAGCCTAAAGTGGTTCCAATGGTAATGATTGTTTTAGCCTTATGACCGTCCTGAAACATTAAAAAAGACCACTCCAAAGTCGGCGCCGTTCCATTATCATAAACACGGACCTATTTTTCGTCCTTCACTGATTCTTTTAGCTCTATATTCCTTCACATTAGGAATGACGTTCTCCAGTCATAAATTATTCTCACGAATTTGCATCGGACTCAAACAATTAAAATTTGGTATCGTTTGAAAAAGCAACTTGTTGACTTTTAGTTTGTATCCTTTTGTAGTAGGTTTCAGCTCCAGTAAGTTTTGTTTCTACATTTTTGGATTCAAAAGTAGCATCTTTTTCAGTCATCCTTCCCCTACTGTCAGCACCTTAAATCCTTTAGAGCAGTTCTGGCACAAGATTTTTTTCCAATTACTACCCGAAGACCCTACATATTTTCTCACTGTATTTAACTCCATTTTTAATACATATACATGATTTTGTATTCTAAAGAAAAAGATTTTTAAACAATTTTTGAAGCAAGGGTTTTTATCGACGACTGTATATGTATATAAGATGCATAAGTACTAAAGTAATTTAATAGTTAACTTTTTCACTATACGCGTTTAGCTTACAAGTACATACATACAAACATATATATACATTAACTATTTTATTATTGTTGGCAAATACATATGTGCATATCTACATACGAAGATACTTTTGTAAAACACAAAACATTTTTCATTATATTCTTATTTTTAGTTTTGCTAATAAAAACTAAAGCGACACGAGGCAAGTCCATGTTACTGAAGAAGAATTACATTTATAATAAAAAAAAACTAAAATAAAAAATAGTTGAACTTACATAAATGGCATCTTGAATTTTATATTTCAATGTCAAGCAATGCAAGAAAGAAAAAAATATGTTTGTACAAATGTATTCTTTTACTTTTGTTTTTGTAATAGCAGCTGTTGATAAATTACGTATACAATTTTTTTTAATAAGATTTTCAACATTTTAACGAAATATTTTTCATTTGTTTCCACAACGTTACGTTTTTCTTTTCGAAATGTCTTTAATTCCCTTTGGACAAAATATTGACATTTTCGTTAAAGCGCTTACAAAATACATCGTCGTACCTATATCTTGCAATAGCTTGTTATTGCTTAGCTTAAGGTGATTTCAGAAATCTTTCAAATTAAAATTGAGTCGAACTCATTTATAAAAATGAATAAATGCATATCCAATTTAATCATTTGGAGGGATTCATTTTTCTCACATCATGCAATAACTCGTCAGTCATACTCGCACATATTGCCAACACTTTTGATTTGTTGTCTGTCTGTCTGCTCGGGTGTTTGTGCTTTTCACGATATTTCAATTAATTTAAGAGAGATAGATAGATAATGTCCTGCAGTCATATTTTGTAGTACCTTTTCATTAAATTCTTATGCGATCCCAATTGTAAAATTTATAAGAAATGCAATTGTATTTTGATTGTTAATGCGCTATTACGTCATTACATCTAGCGATATTGCAGCGGCAACCAACATCATCTCCCTTCAATCATTTTTTCTTCTTGGTGAGATAATTTAACGATAACAAGATTTTGTATGAAGTATGTATGTGTGTATACATGAATGTAGGCAGGCACCTTCGATTTTGATTTATTTGTGCAGTAAATGAAATTTATGCGGATATGTTGATCGATAATTGAGCAATATTTCCATGCATTTTTCAATCAAACACTTAATTTATATACACTCAAATAAAAATGTACACCGTTTTCATTATTTAGCCAACATGAAAAAATACAAAAATTGGCATTATATAAAGCAATTTTTACATTACTGAATTTAACGTGAAAATTATATAATTGGTGTGATAATAATGAAATTTTAACACTTTTTAGCACCGAATGGTGTTAGCCTATTAATTTTAACCCTTAAACACCCACTGGTCACTGCAGTGACTAACCAATTCAACGGCTGCCTGTGTCGCCATTTTACGCTCGCCATTTAAAATAAACATCTGATCGTACTGTCTAAAGTTTTTTTTTATCGATACGTATAAATAAGGATGGGAAAATGACAGCTGTCGTAGAGTTACAGTTATTTTTAACTAGAAAAGCATGTATATTGAGCCACTAACTGAAAAAAAGGTTTTTTATTTTCGAATTTTTGTATAATAAATATATTGCGGTATTAAAAAATTTGTGCCAAACGGTATGGGATAACACCAAATAATTGTTTTTAAAAATTATTGCGTATGTATTTTAATTTATTGTCCTAATAATCTCCAAGGGTTACCTTTAGGTATGTTTTTAATTGAAATCGGACGTACTGGGCGTTTAAGGGTTAATAAGGACGTAGTTTTACTTAGTACGAAAGATTAGAATTAATATTTATTATACAAATAACAATGAATTATTATCTATTTGGTAGTTTTAATGTAAATTCAACATGAACCACATCAATTTGATAAAGTAATTTTAAATCTATTAGATTTCACAAATTTTCGCTGAAATGTTTGAGCACAACCGCACGGTGTGAATAATCGAATCAGGAATATGTAATGCAAACGATAGATCTATCACTAACGCCATCTTTTGAAAGTAATCCGAAATGTCTATGGTGGTGTTAAGTGTATTCGTAAAGTGGATGCGTTTCGTTATTTGCTGTCAAATGGTTGAGGTACTCACGTAATATTTTGTTAGGTTAGGTTGGGTTGGAGTGGCTGTCGAGAGACACACTTAGGCCTGAACGACCCATTGTGATACCACATAGTTGGACCTACAGTTTAACGCCGATTCCGAACGGCGGTGTGGCAATTTTTTATCGGCTTGGTGGTTTTGCCATTACCAACCAATGTGTGTACTTGTACACTATCTTATAATTCTCATACACTTCATATTGATAGTGAATATAAGAAAGTAATGAAAATTAACCACCAGACGAAGACGGGAATCGAACCCGAACCTCCCAGATGAAAATCTAGTGCACTATCCACTAGGCTATCGAGGTCGTCAATATTAATATTTTGTTAAAATTTTTAAAATTAAAAAAAAATGGCGGTCTTTTTTTTCGAAAATCTATTATTTTAAAGCATTATTTCGTTATGCTATGAGCTGTCAAAACCAGTTAAATTTTTTACTTGATTATTTAGTTATTTTTTTCCATTTGGCCTACAAATTGCAAAAGCATAATATGCCAGGACCTTTATGGTCCATATCTTAAATTCTTTCATATTCTAAAGATTCAAGAAATGTAAAAAGAATCGATTTTTTCAAAAATATCACACAGGTGGGCAATCTTGTATAGCTGATTTGCATGCTGTTATCTCAGTTTAAAAAAGCCCCAATTAAACTTTTTTTTACAGTTTCTGGTACAATTATGCACGGTTTATAAGAATTGCCAAGAACAAAATTTCGAAAAAAAATTGCTGGGTCTTCTCTAAACTAACAATATATTTATTTTAAAATTAATAATAAAAAAACACTAAACCTCAATTATTTTACATTACAAACAAAAACATCAATTGGGGCAACGAAGGCATTTTCAAGCAATAATAACAAAAAAAAAAAGGTATCTATCGATTGACTAGCGATGACTTAAGGTGGATTTGATTTAGTGATATGGTAAGTAAATAACCGTTAACACATTTGCAGGCTTTTCAAACAAATTTATTGTATTGTAGCTATTCATAGTAGGTGTTATCGGTACCGCTGCCATTGCTGAATGTTGTCACTGACACTTTTACGGATATCCGCGAACGTGCATTACATTTTCAAACAAAAACTTGAAAAAGTTGGATGTATGCTTTATGCCATATGCTGTGTTTTTGTATTTGTCACTATTTTGCATTTCGCTAAGCCTTTTAAAGTTTTCATGTGAGTTTATTCATTGCATGCATTTGTGTCAACGCTGCGCATGCGCTTCCCATTTTGGTGTCAGATTTTTCTTTTATAAATGCTTTATTATTGATTGTTTTAAATAACTTTTTATAGTATCTTAATTGAATTGTTGCACGATGTTCTCATAATCGTCATCACTGTCATCATATTCGTACTTGTTGCTGTCATAGTTCATAGAAATTTTGTTTCATCCTTTCAAAAGCGTTCAAAAAATTTTATTTTATCGTATAACCAATCAATTATTACTAATGAATTTATGTGTTTTGTTGCGCTGCAATGTATGAGGAAGGTTATTTAAGTTCTCTAGCAATTTAAAACAATAATATAGAGTTTATAGGTTTTGGACAAAAAGCTTTTAAGCCGCGCAGGATGCATGAGTTCGATAATCGACACTGTCGAAAAAATAGAAACACAATTTGTTTTGCTTGGCATCATCTCTTAGCTGGCAATGACAAATTTCTAAGAGTAGAAAATTCCCAAGAATCACTCCGAATTCAGCATAAAATTACAAGACCTTTTCATTTGTGAGCAAAAGTAACTTGCACTTGGGTGCGGCCTAGACTATCAACGGGCTGTTGTGCAATAATAAGTAGCAGTAGTAGTTAAATCCTGAAACTTTGCAAAGTTAAGTGACTTACACTTTGGGGGGAAACATCTGGTATTTTCAAATGGGATTATTATTAAATGTCCACATCTTCTAAGAGTTCTCTTTTCCCAACACTTACTTTTAACCTACTTTACTTATAAAATGTTTATTTATTACCGAATTCGTTTTCCATAAATTTTCATACTCGGGAATACTGCCCAAGATCATAGGTTCATGAGTCTACTATTTTTACACCATTATGGGGATTTGGAGGTACCAACTGTATTTTTCTGTAGCAAGCCTGTTTTCTTATCATTTTTATATACTCTGAACGTGGTACTTACTTTAGGTTTCTTTTTTGAACTTCTTTGCATTTGACCGAATTTAGTTTCCCTAATAATTTTCGCTGTTCTTCAAACCACCTCAACTCTTTGCATTGAAATTGATTTTAATTGAATTGAGTCATTTTCTTTTCATTCCAGTTCTGGTTTGGTTTGTTTTATTTGCGACTTTTTTGTGACTTCTAATGAAATGTCCGTCCGTCTGTCTGTGATTCCTTATCCATATGCCATATCGTCTTTGGCTTTTGTGCTCATTTATTAATTTAGACAAGAAAAAAAAATAAGAAGAAAAGAAAATATATTTATGGCTCTGGCATATTTACGAGCATGCAAATTGAACAATTTTTTATAAATTAATATGATTTTTTATAGTGCGCATATGTGTGTGTATGTTCATATGTGCATTTTTTTGGTGAAGAATTTTTTGGGTGGAGAAGTTATGATCGCTCATTGACTTCTGTGCGTAGTGTACTTCATACAAGAGTTAAGTGTTTTGAATTGTTTCTTCCGGTGTTTGTTAAAATTTTCGTTGTGGTCGTTGATAGTTTTTGTTTTGTTTAATAAATATTTTTTGATTTGATGTGAGTACATACTTATATTTTGTTATTTTATTGTTTGACAAAAATTGTATTGACAAACTGTTGAGGGTGTCAAATTACAAAATTTTTGTTTTAAATGAAAATATTACAAACAATTGAAATATTGACGTATGTGTTGTTTTAAGCAAAGAACATAGCGTGTAATTAAACCTTTCAAAGATTAGACATACTCATACAAAAGCAATTTGCAGCATCAATTCAAATGTTAACCATAAATATTTTACTCTTTTATTATTTATATAATAATTCCACAATAAAATGTCAAAAAGTGAAGGTTGCATAAACAGTTAAACCAAAAAGTTATTACCCTCTCCCGCATATGTACAGGCACACACATTTTTAACGAGCATGTTTGTGCAAATTTCGTTACAAAAATAAATATATTCATACAATAAAACAAACAAACAAGCACCATAAAAACAAGCGAAACTGAGTTGTTAAGGCAAATCATTTTTTCGCACGTTATAGTGTGAGACTTTTGGGCGGGTTAGTGTTAACCGCGAAGGTCGCTCGTCTATTTTTCATATAAACACCAGAAAAAAGAAGAAAATTAAATACAAAAAACCAAACAACAGACAGACATCAAAATACGTCTCCCTTTTTTCGTTAATATTTGTGGTTATAATAACAAAAGACTTTAAATAAACTATTATATGTGTATGTGTATGTATATTTGGGCAGTTAATTAGGCTTCACATGTTTATAAACAAATACAAAATATACAAATCTCAAAGTTCTCTTGAGTTTAGCTTTGAAATTCGAATACGAATCGAACCTAACTCTAATCCAAAGTTATTTTAACGCCGCATACTCAGCACTCGTCGTTTGCGTATTCCAACAAATAATCTCGTATTGAAATTATTTAGCTTATGAGAAGAACTTTCAAGGTGTTAAAATCTTGCACGTGAAATAGTTATGTGATTTTTTGCTGTACTTTTTTTCCTATTTATTTATTCATTCATTTAAATTTATTTCGACTATTACGTACTATAAGGTAATTGATTGGTTAATTTAGAAATATTTTAATACATGGTCACTATTCTCTATTTGATTTATTGCCAATGATCAAAAGTTATGTAGACTTAGTGCGTTTTAGAGTGTTTCTATTATGTTTAGTTACTGAACATAAATATTATCGATAAGATTGGCCTAGGATTTGTGATTGTTGTACCATATTTCTAGCAGTATAAGTATTTAGAGGGAACTTATGGTATAGTTTGGAAAAATAACACTGTGCAACAAAATATGGAGTAGATTTCGGATTCAGCGTTGCAATAGCTGAAATGTACTTGACTTAGCAATAAAAACTCTATTTATAATTATGCTGCAAGCCTCGGTTGGGCGTTCAGTACAGCCCATTGAAGCTGGTCGATTTCAGGTGCCCCTGAATTCCCGTTACCTTGCATTATTATAGAAAAAATTGTAAGGAAAATTTCTGTCTAACATTGCAAAGTCTTATCTCTTCATCTAATCGAGTTTTTAACCAAAATATATATTTTTTCATGAAAATCCTAAAACTGACGTTTACAGTAGAAATTGGATGTTGGTATATGGGAGAAAAAATATTTATTTTAGAATATAAACAAGAAGTTCAGAACATGACAAAGCCATAAAACCGTTTATTTTTGCGATATTGAACGAAAAACTGTATGCACCATTTTTTTATTCAAAAATTTTCCTTACACATTATATCGAGAAATGCACGGCTATTTCTAAAGTGTTAGAAAATCTCAATTCATGGGCAGTGATAGCTTTTGGATCTGATCCATAGAGCAGGTCTGATTTAATGTAAGCATTCAAATTTTTGTTTTAAGCTTTCTGCAGTCGGTTTAGTTTTCTGAATACGGTTTCCCATGCCTTCTTCCGTTTTTTCAGTGATTAATAGAAAGTTTTCGTTTTAGATCTTGTGTTAGTGACTTCCAGTTTAAGATACATGTCGATCTGTAACTATCGAAGATTATTTCACATCAGTGGGGTATCGTGCTTAAGAAAATAGGTGTAGAAAAATGTATATTTTACATTTTGCTTTATTTTTCGACTGCGCTACAGTCCAACAACCTATCCACTAATGATATAGTGGACTATAATCCTACCATTATCAAAAGTTCGATTCTCGAAAAGATAGAGTAACATATTAAGACACTTAAAATATTAAAGTTCATTTACATATGACTTCGAAATTAGAGTCGGCGAGACTTTCAGAGCTTCCCTGCACGTTTCTGTAACAGTTTGAATAAAATATTTAACTTAAAAAATTTTAAAGTTATGTATTTTCAAAGCATTTGAGATTATACAAGTACACAAATACTAGCTGCAGCTAGTTTTATGAAGATTTTATCATAAATCTCAAAGGCCGTTCTTTCAACACAACGTTTCTGACCGCAGTTACCTTCCTTTCAGTGGAGAAACGGCCTAAGGCTGCTGTTAATTAGTTTTCCCAAACTAAAAATTTATAAAATTTTTTTGGATAATATTGTTTTTCACACTATAGATATTTATTACAAGAATAACATCTTATGACAATTTAGTAATTTTTCTATGTCTGATTAATTAATTGTTTTATTAATTTGTTATATACAGAAAATATTAACCATGATCTTCATAGACAGCGCGATTCAATTGGATTCAAATGATAAAACGCAAAAAAACATGAAGATAGTCGATTATTTTTAATCAAATGAATATGATTGTAAAAAGAAGATGAGTCTTTTTGAGGAACACATTTTCGCACTAACTAAAAAAAATTCTATTTAACACTTACATACATATATATGTATATAAAAGCGGAAATGCCTTAGCAAAAATAATAATAATAGCAAATGATGACAAATGGGCAATTATTAGAAATATTGTTAGTGCTGTGAAACGTTTAAGTTAACTTCTTTTTTTTAAGCGCACACATTAATTACGCGTTTACAATTTACGATCTTAGCCTATTGCGACAGAAAGTCTATTAACACAAACAATAAGTAGTGGAGCATAAGAATAACTAATAAATACATACATATACACACAACCGAGTACATAAACTTCTGTAAATTTTCTACTTCCTATTGAAACCGTTAAAAACACACACATGTAATTTTGTTAAAGGCGCAATTTAATTTAAAATCAACACAAAGCAAAATGTTTTGTTGGGTATTACTTGTGTACACTTGCCACAAAGTTTTTGAGATTTTCTAAAACAAGTTGCCAAATTTGGCAAGGTTTTTAAAATTACAGAAAAAAGATAAAAATAAATAAAACTAACAAAAAAAAAATTAGAAAAAGTTATATTTCCTTATATTAATTCAAGTTATACAGATAGCCATTTTTGAAAATGTGCTTGAAGCAGCACGCGGAGTGTTTCACATTTGCGTCGATTCGATGTGAGAAATTTCGCATTCAAAGTTTATTAATAATTATTTTCAAATTAATAATAAATATATTTAAGTACTTAAATGTAGTGATTTTTTGCATGAAATGTATTTAGTTAGGTACTCAATTAATATATGCTTAAATATAAATTAACCGATTTATGATATTTTGATGATGTCGTCAACAAGAGCGTTTTGTACATATTTTTATCATACCATATTTTTTGTTTCTTTAACCACTAAAATACTTACACATATTATTAAATTTTTTATTGATCTACTGGAATTATGTATTTAACTTGTATAAAATTTTACATTGTGGTTTTTCGTTTTCGCGTATCGATCGTGCAATTCTTCATTTCATTTTCGTTAAGTCGGTGGCTGGTTTCACGCGCATGTGGGCTTTGGCAGGCAGCACAGCGTGTGTACTCACATTAACACCCACTGTAGTTTTTTTTATAGTTTTTATTTTGTTTATTGTGTTAGTATTTTTTTTTTTTTTTTTTTGTTTTCTACTTCATATGTACAATTTAAAAATTTCAACACGTAAATACATACATATTCGCAAGCAGAGTAATTTTATTCTTGAAATCACTTTTATAATTCCTACATTCATTCATGTAAATAAATACACTGGAGAAAAACGAAAACTATTGTAAAGTTTATGCCCACAACAACAAGATTTCATATTTAGTTTAACGTGTCTAATTGATTTGTGTTGAATCCAAAACTAATCATGGAAATTTTTGCTCTAGGGGCGACTTCTGGGGCTTATTGCTGATTGAATTGAGAACCCTCCACATAGAAATGTACTAGCCGGTATATTTAAACTGATAATAAAAATTTAGGACAGAAAGCGCACGGAATGAAAAATTCATTGATGTTTCCAGGAGTATAAAGCCGAGGAATTAAAAACAACTGCAGGCCCAAATCTTCGGATGAAATTTTAAAGGAAGTAATAAGAATATTTAGTATTGATAAAGCGGCAGAAGTTGGTAAGACCTTAGCAATAACTGTAATTTTTTATACTACTAAATTATTTCATTATGTGAGAAAATACATATCTCCAAAATTTCAAAAGCAAAAAAATTTATTTTAACTTAAATATGCTACATATATATAACAATTTATTTATTGAAATCTATTTTTAAGTAATAAAAAAAAAGTTTTTATACCATTTTTTTAAGTGTATTTCCATGCACTTAAAGATGTTGCTGCCTGCCATTGCTGTTAATGTTACTTGGCTGAAGAATAATAATTTATTTATAATATTTATTGTTTAACAAATAAAAAAAAAATTTCAATGAATTGCTCAGCCACTTATTTGCATATTAAATAATTTGTGGTTAAAAAAATTCAGTGATAATTTTTTTAGTTTTAATGAAGCTTCTTGAGGTATGTTGCACCACATCCCACCTATTCATTTAATAAAATTGAATGTAGGGGGAATAATTGATTAAAAAAAAAAGAAGCAATTCTGAAGAATTCTAACGAGTTATGCAAATATAAATTATTATATAATAATAAGGTACCTTTATTCGATTTCTTAGTAAGGAAGATTTCATGTTATTTAAAAATTAAAAATTATTTTTTACTTTAGATAACACAAAGAAAGTTGTGTTGCGGTTGCTTGAGATGCCAGTTAATTAAAAACAATCCGCTGAATTCCCATTAATAGTTATTTTAAAACCATTTAGCTTTAAAATTGCTTTCATATTCGAGTTTTGTATTTCACTTATATTTTTAGAATTTCTTTGGCATAAATACAATTTATTTGAAATTAAAAATTATATATTAAATAAAAATTTGCATAATTTTCTCACTCAAATAAAAATCATCAAAATCAATAATAATACAATGAAATCTAAAATATTAGCAAACTTATAGTTTCTAACTTTTTTTGAAAAAAAAAAAAAATAGAAAAGTCATGCTAAACTTACTCATACATGAACTAAAAGGTATAATATTTAATTTTAATTTTTTGTGCTTTTTTCATGTGTGAATTGTGCAAAAAACATGTATTTCCTTTTTCAAATTAATATTGACAATCACAGAAAGTTTTCTGACATGACATATAGCAGCACTGCCATATTTGGCAGTTGACTTTGAGTGTATAGTGTAAGTAGCAAAAAATCAAAAAATCAAAAAAAACAAAAAAACAAAAAAAAAGCTAAGAAAAAAGTAGTATGATTTTTATGGTTTAGACAGTTTTGGCAGTTTTTAACTGTTTTTGAGCCTACATATGATCAGCTTGTTGATAAAGAAAAAATTGTACATGATTTTCCGTAAGCTAGTTTCCAAAATTTGAAAGTGTGTAAATTTGTTTATGGATTACGCCTAAAATTAATTACGTAAAAGTCAATTTTAATCACGCTTATAATTTTTTATTTTAATGACTTGTAATGTTTGGTTAAATGGAATTAGATTTAAGAGAAGATGTGATAAACATACCAATAATGTTAGACCTAAGTGTGTGTGGTTAATAATAGCAAACATTGATGGTATTTTTGAATATGTATTGCAGACATAAAAAATATCTGAACAAGATCGGTGAGAATTCGAAACATGTTTTAGAAAAATGTCGATCGTTGAGTCATTAAAAATTAAAAATCTTAAGGTATAGTATAAAGTATCCGTCCTAAAACTCTTTCTAGATTGATAAGCTCCTGACCCATCCAATGCAAAATAAAACGTACTTGCTCCGACTACTAATAGACAAAAAGTCATTCAAAATATGAAATTTAATTAATTATAATTATATTGTTTGTGATGAAATGATAAAAATTTTTGTTTTTACTTCAACCCATTTTTAGGAATTTCAGTAAATTTTATTTACAAAATATTTCTTAATACGGAAATTTGGAAAATATTGTAGCTTCCATAAAATTTAACAAAAATCCTCAAAAGTGAGGGTAAGTGAAAACGAAAAATGTTTATATAATTATATATATATATATATAATATATATATATATATATATATATATATATATATATATATATATATATATACAGATAGAATAAAACAATAATATACGTTATAAATGAGGGAAAATACAAATATAGGGAAAAACTTGAATTGTGGTCCTCGTACATAATTGGTCATAGCTTCGGTATTTATCCATAGAATTAGTTCATAAATACCAGGTTCTCTACGTAAAAGTGCTAACGTTATGTAAAAATTAAGAAATAGGGCATATTTTTACATTTGTTAGTCTTTATTATTTTTTAAGTGAGTTTTCAATTTAAATTTTTGTCCAAAAAAAAAGTTTTTTGTTTTATATTTTGACCAATTGCACTTAAACTACTGGGTTATTGGTAAATTAATTATCTTTCATCTGATATCTTTTATAATCATATTGGTTGTTGTTTTCTCGAGATATGGTCAAAACAGTCAAACTACCTTCAGAAAAAACAAAAAAAAAATTTCAAAAATGGATATCTCGAAAACCTATTCATAAAAAAAATTGTTTGATGGCATTTTCGAGTTTAGTGATCCAAAGTACATAAAAGAAAAATAGTAACATCCTTAGCACAAATTGGCTGTAAACTAAAGTAATCATTAGCAATTGCTTTGACTCAGACATCAAGTCTGCAGCTCTTCTAGTTTGTTTATTTACACATTGAATACGATGACGTTGCTCCTCTGACTTTGAAATGCACGTCAAAAATGTCAAATAAAATAATAGTGTACTAAACTATAACTTTCTTAATCGAAAATGTTCAGAACAAAATGTTTTTTCAGTATTACACAACGGTTACTTATTTGAAACTATTGGACTGAGTAATTAATCTCTCCCAATTGTAGAAGTTAAACGCAATCTTCCTTTTTTCCAAAAATACTTGGTAATTAACATGAGTTATATGACCAGTGCCACAGAACATCTTTGTTAGGCCGAATTTCTCAAAAGGAGTTGGTACTTGGAGTGGGTATAGATTTGGGCATTTTTTATTATCTAGCACAGGTTGTAGAGCTTGATAGAAACTTTTTTTTTTTTACTGAAATCATCATTTTTTAGTCCACAATCATACTCTATATATGTTATTTTATCCTTTATGAAAGGCGAGTTTCTACTTCTTTCTTATTACCTATTTTTTCTACCTTTCTCTTTCAAACAGACGTGCTTGCGCTCGTGTGACAACCACTTATGCCAAATCAAAATGAATATTGCTTATACGAAACATCGGGTGAGAGCATTATTCTCAGAAGGAATAAATAAATAAGAATGGTTCTGAAGCCATGAAGATCAATTCATCTAGAATGATTCTGAGATCATGAACATCTATTTATCTAGAATAACTTTGAGACCATGAGGGCTAAATCATATGGAATGATTCTGAGATCACGAAGTTCAATTCATATATTGTTCATTAGAAATTCAGAAAAATTTTAGATTATGTAAATTGTCATTGATTCTAGAACGCTGAATATAAAATTTAACTTTCAACAGTATAATATCAGGAAAGTTTGGGCTCTGACTCAAATTAATTTTATAAAGCACACATGTAATCTAAATGGTAGTTTTCAATTATTCACATTTTCATTCGAAAGAAAAGAACAATTAATCATTCTTTCAAATGGATTTTTTTGTAGTAAACTACTTCAGTTCATATCAAAATGCAGATCAACATTACAACACTTTTAGTAAATATAATAAAACATTATTTAATGTTTTATAAAAAAATATACCTAGTAAATACTACTTGCTTGTTACCTAATTTTAAAATTGTTTCCTACACTTGCCATACTTTATTGTTACAGATATTGATAATAATAAAGACGCAGTAACGAATCTACTATGAAAATAACAATAATAATAATTAAAATAAACTTTAATGCTCACGCGTATTTGCTAAAGAATTGAGTCTATAGTATCGATAGCAGTACTAGACAACAAATATGTATATAATATTGGTTATGGTGTTACTGGATACGCGCTGCTAAGAAGATAAATTGGTAATCTCTACATACTTTACTACTCGTACTCGCAGCAGATATTCATACCTTAAGTGTATCGTATTACGTTTACATTCGCATTGACTTCGTAATCAATGTGCAAACAATTAATTATCATATATGCGAATTTCCACAATTTATTGTGGGAAACTAATTTCAGAACTTTCAACAAAACTATAACAGACTTTATGCAAACGAATACAAATAAGAAATTTACAGATTCAAATCAATGAAAGCTGAAAAATCACTTCTATTTTAATGGATTAAAAATATAGGTAGTTTATAAGTTTTTATAGCATGCGATAAGACAAAAACGTCGTCGCATTACTGGCCATTTTTCTGGATCCCTGAATGCCGTCGTGCTGAATGAAGTAAGAATTATAAAACATTTATGATAACTTTAAGCGATAAGACACCAACCAAAGAAGAAGCAAAATTTTGATGATAATTTACTACTACTTCAAAAAGCAAGCAGCAGTGCTTCAGACTATAAAAAGCGGCAATTCTCAAACATTTTAGGTTTTAAAAGAAAAAAAAAAACTTGTTTTTGTTTTTATATTTTAAATGTTTTTTCAATAGCGTGACACAATTTCATCCATAGTTATTATTGGAAAAAAGTACAATTTCTCATACAAAACAATTTAAATGTCAAAATGTCATTTAGCTCAACTGTTTGTAAGGAAACCACTAAAGATAAACCACCATCATCATCACAAAATCAAATAAAAGCACTTACGAAAGTGAGCGAGAGTATCTTCAAATCGCCAATTTTTATATTTTTTTTTTTTTTGTTTTCTTTAAACTTAACAAATATTTAAAATTGAAAATAATTTTAAATGTAAATATATATTCGCAAAAAGGAAAAAACTCACTAGCGCTTAGATGTTGCCGTTAAAAAAACCAAATTTAGGGTATTCGAAATGAAATAAATGTTATTGTTACCTGAAGCTATAATAAATTTTGGCTCCAGTTAACAAAATTCTAGGAAGAATACATTTTGATGTTTATGCGCCTTAGTAAATCACTTGAACTGAACCTGATCTTTAAGCATGTGTTGTTTCAAATTGGCTTAATTCGGTGTGTCTAAACCATTTATAAATTATGTTGAGCATAATAAATTAATAAACAATTCTTGAAATGCATATAAATACATATTTTTTAACTGTCAGAAATAATACGTTATAAATTGAAGGTAGAAGAACTTTATATTCGGCTTAGTTAAAATTGAAATATTAATATAAATTAATTTTTATTTTTGTGAGCGTGTGCTTTTGCATTCTTCACATTTCTAATCGAAAGGTGTATCGTTAATTAACGACATCTTTGGGAGGAGAGAGCTCTCTTTCTGGCATATGTTTGGAGGGCCCTGATCCAAATTGTGTTATAAGAAAAATCTGTTATACGCGTACCAACACAAAGCTATTGAGAACGACGAACGACGAACGCCACAGAGTGTTGGTCAGGTATAGTACTGGATAATGAATATCGTGCAGTGATAAAATAAACATTTTGACTACCTTTGACAGTATCGAATGGAAATTTGGGTATCACACCGAAGAATTTCAGCTGAGTTATATGCATTGATATTTTTGAAGAACCTTAATAGAGACGTTCTGGGAAAATGGTCGGTAAAATAATTATGATAGCCTTTGCGAGAATCAATTACACATACACTTTCGTGGTTGAAGTGAGCTATAATTAAATAAGTCTCTGCATTTCTGGCACTTGAAGAATACTTTTAAAAATCGGAAAACAAAATTCAATGTATACCTATTAATTTCTGCTGACAAGAAAATCTCATTATGAATTCTCTACTTGAAGGTGGTAGTAGGTTAGAAATAGTTTTTTCAAAACATACAATTGATGAACTTTGCTGTGGAATATTCCACATTAAACTTTTGCACACATCTTCATAATAGTTTATTTACTACGGTTTGTGGTAAATGCACACAAGACAGAATTATTACTCTTACACACAAGCTTATGGGAAAAGTTTAATTTCTTAAAAAAGCTAAGTACTTGAGCATAATTCTAGAAAGGAAACTTAGCTGAAAAGCCAATCTCCTTGTGGAACTTCCTGGAACGCCCCTAGAATATTTTAACAATGCAATAAATTATTTACTATATCGCATATATTAATTAGAAACTAATTTTGTACTTTTTTGTAATAAAAATAAAATAAAATAGTTAACTTTTAGAAAACATTTTTACGATATGATACTTTGCCATACTAACTATAGGTACTAAAATTGAATTTTAAAAAATACGTATTTATTCATATTTGTTGATAAACTTTGTTTACTTTACGTAGTTAAAAATTATCTATTTAAATATGCATAGATGTATGCATATCAATGTATGCATATCTAAAAGGCTATTAATAAAAATTATTTGTTACGTCATAGAAATCCAATTCAGGTTGGGATATCATATCTGTCTTCTAATAGATACTCCTGGGGCAGTTTGACTCGTAATAAGAAAAAATGTTAATAAAAGCAAATTGATGGCAGCAGGGTCTTGGAAAACTTACCAAAGTCAATAACACAAAATATGCTAATTAATAGTTGCTTTTCACGTAATCCTCTCCGAAAACGTTAAAATTGTATTTAATTTGGTTGCAAACGTAAAATTTTGACACCAAAATATGTAAATATCATAATTTATACACTTTTTTTAAGGTATTTTTTTTTTTAATAATTTTGTTTTTAATTTAATTTATTTTCAACACGTTATTTTTTGATAAAATTCTGGTTCATTTTTTGTTATTGTACTGAAATACATATTTATATACAATTGAATTTCTTATGGCCACCGACTATCTGCTTCACATTTATCGTGCTGAAAGTAGGTAATTCCAATTCTAACTTGTTTTTAGATTTCCACCCACCATAAATAAAACAACAACAATAAAGGCAAATGCGTTTTCATTTGAAAATGTATGTGTGTGTTTAGGAAAAAGCCAAAATGCACATACATAATATTCGAAGAAAACTAAAAACGCAATCGGCATTCGAGAATCCGAGAACATCAACAACAACAAACAACTTTAAGAACAACAACTGCAACAAAACAACTTGTCGTTGTCTCGTTGTGCCACACAAATTATTGATAGTACACAAGTCTACAAAGTATTTAGAAAAAACAAAAAGCAAATCGAAAAACTAAAATATGAAATGAAAATTTACTTTAAATTCAAAGCGCGCGCATGCGCTTTTTGAACCGCTTAGTTGGGAAAAAGACGTTTAAACCAAAAGACCGCTCGTGAGAAACTGAAACTATGACTTGAATGCGTGCGCCAACGAAACGGAAATTCACTCACTCGCGATTGTCGTTACCATCAATCGTTTCATTTGTATGGATGTATGTATGCGTGTATGTGTGTGCTTGTTTCAATTTCACTTGTTTGACCACAAAAACCCCCCTCAGTAATAATAGTAGTAGTAGTAGTATTGGACTGGAGCAGCTGCAAGAGAGCATTTACGCTCTACTAACATTGTGCTTTGCTCTATTCATATACGGAATCAGAATAAATTAATTGAAAAGCGTTGAAAATAACACACAGCTTTTGCTACCACACTTTTCGCATTCACGTTCAGTTATTGCAGCAGTATTGGCGTTCGAGAACGACGATCAAGTGCAAATTCACCAGTTCCCATTCAGTTTTTGTGCGATTGTTGTTGTAGTTCTTTGTCTTCAATGATGACGATGATGAGAGACTGTGTATGTGTGCGTGTGTATATTGTTGTCTCTTGGCGCGCGCATTTTATCATGTGGGCTGTGTAGTTGTTACTGCTTGGATACACATGCATGTAGGCAATTTTCTTCGTAGTTTTTACTCAAGTTTTCAAAATAACGTATAGTTATATCTAAACTGTTTTTGGTCGGTTGTGTTTCATTTCCTATATTGTTTCATGGCGCTTTTGTGAATTAATCGAGAAATTTGCTCTACACATTTTAACTTTTAACTATAAGATTGAAGTTGAAAACTTATGGTCGATTCTTGGAAATTGAAAACTAATTCTGACGTCGGCAACCTTTATAAATACAATACATACAGGTCTGTTCATAAAAATAGCAGCAGCATTACGAGCAAGCGAAAAATCTTATCAAAATATAATTTAGTTGGAAATTACACTCTGAAGCCTTAGGTACCAAAAACATCAGAACTTTTCGTTTTTAAATTTGTGTAAAAATTGCAAAAAAAAAAAAAAAAGCAAATACCCTAACACGCAAAAAGTTTGCTGTTCATAAAAATAGCAGCGCTTGTAGTATTTTGATTAAAGTGAATTGGAACTTTTTCCTTTTATGTTTCTACTTAATTATTTTAATACCTAGTGGAACAACATTTTTTATGCGTAAACATCTATAGCTGCGGTACGAAAAAATTTTATATGGGAGTGAGATGACAGATTATTTCAACCCATCCCTAAAAGCTCGCTGTATTTTTTAACTTACGCCCAAAAGTTGGCTATTTTAATCATAAAATCACACTACACTAAAGTGTAGACAAGGTCATTGCAACCAGTCCTACATTTTGGGAGGTTCTTTAAAAAAAAGAGCAAAGTTATTTCATTTATTGGAATCAAAATAATAGTGTAGTTTTATATGAACAAAAAACGAAAAAAATTTGAGGTGCTAAATTATTGTATTTATTCATATCGAAATGTGATTAATACAAAATATACAGGGGAGCTCGTAAGCCTATCCCCCTTACTACGGCTATCTACTTCATTTCCATATAAAATTATAACTAATATACAGCATATTTTCGGATTGGAAACTCTACGTTTCACAGAGTGGTACGAGAGTTTGACAGCCACTGTAATTACATAATAGATGTATAAATATGAAGTGAGGTTGAACTAACAGATGACATAGCTATTATGTATGGTTTGTGTCGAGAATAATTAATATAGCGTTTTGAAGAGTAGACATTTGTCAATAACATCCAATATGGTTGTGATTGTACAAAAAAAAATATTTTTTTCGCTCCAAAAATGTCAAATTGAAACGATGGCCAATATTTTGATTGAGTTCATTCATTTTGTAATTAAATAAATCCCTTTTTAAGCATCCGAATTTCATATTTATACTCCTATTATAAAATATTAAAATAACAGAAACAATGTTTTTTAATAACAAAAAAAAAAGTTTAACAGCCGCGAAAAAAGAACCAAAGAACAAGTAAATAAAAACGTAAAAAGTTTCTTTAAAATAACTAATCTAATGTAAGAATATTCCAAATATTTCATTTGGGAAACGAAAACAAGGGCATAATGAGGACCAATAAACAAGTAAATTGGGTGCAACTACAAGATTTGGAATAAAATGAAAATAATAAAAAATAAAAATAATTCTGAACTATCCGAAATTGCTTCTATTAATTTCAATGTTTTGCCTTTAAATCTCTATTAATTAGTCTGTAAGAACTTTATACTCATAGACTAACTAAATATATAACTAAGTGAAGCAAGAAAAAAAATATTAGTTAAAAGCGTATACGTAGTTAAACACTAATGTTTACACATCATCGATCGCTAATGCCGACACAAATTTTTTTGTTTTTTTTGTATTCCAGTGGCACAACGACGGATTTCTAGGTTTAACTAATCCATTACGTCTCTCTACATGACATTATCACATTGCTGCCTTCACTCCAGTCCATAAAATGTTCATTTTCATTATGAGAATCGGTTCCAAAAAAAATTTAAATCATTTTCAGGTGTAGTGATTGTTGTAAGCTTCTTCCGGACATCATTTTGGTACAATAAAATGACTTATCTGCGGGTTTACTTGAATTTCGAGGATCCTTGCTCAGTTGGAACGTTCATTTGAGGACCACATTTCACTCAGTTTGAGCTATGGCAATGTATATTATGTTGGCGTGCATTTTGGATCAGCTTGGGACTCATTTTCCAGAAGCACATTCTTTTTACTTTGACATGAGACAATCTTAAAATTTATAGGCGTATTTTATTTATATTAGCGTACTTACAAATTTTGTAAGTACGCTAATGGCTACGGATAGATAAACAAACACATAGTGAAATTTGCTTCCCAAATGAGCGTTCCATCTCGCAGATAAATCGTTTCATTGTATCAAAAAATTTAAAAACAAAAAGTTTTTATGTTTTAATTACTTAATGCTTCAGAGTGTAATTTTCAAACCTAAAATCAAAAAACCGGAGCAATAAAAAAATATCAAAATCGAGATTTTGATTGGTTATGATAGATTTGACTAAACTATATGTCTTTAAATTCATATGCACATCGAAAAATAGAGATTTTGTTAAAAAAAAATGGTGTAAATTGATAAGCATATGCGCACTCAACAAGTACATTTTGTCAATTGTTTTTGCTATATCCATCGAGTTCGTTCTTTGTTTACCAAGTTTCTCAACTATCATTGAACGTCTCACAAGTGAAAAAGAATTAGAAATATAAGGTTAAATGGTTTTTAAAAACTATTATTCAAATATTCAACACTTTTTTTTTTGCTAAGCAAGATTGTATAAAACTATGTATACTTCATACCTTTAGAGAGTGATCTAAGATTTCATTTTTGATAATCAAATAACGTTATTCTTAAGTTAAAGACATGTTAGTGCAGAAATTCAATGGGTATCAAAATTACAAAGCCCGTGGTAGGTTGTTCACAAGTGGTCTTTGAAACTTTTCACGAACTATGTTGGACTTGGCATGAGTGAAATATGTACATAAATGACGTAAAGAAAATTTTTTCAATTTCAATTGCATTTAATAGGAATTTATAGGTAAGGTTCAGTCCATAGGGGTCAAAAATTTGTACACTCTGATGTCCACAAACATGGTACCTCAAACAATTGTACTCTCTTTTATCCGTCAAGACCTACTATGTATTTATCCATATTATTTGCTATCTAAGTAACATAGTCTACGAGTCTGGAAATCTATTTACATAATGGCGAATGGTTTTAATTACTTCTTAATTCTTGAAGCTTCTAAAGTACTTAGGTGCAACAAATCTAATCTTTGAGGGTACTGTACCAGCAACATAGGCTGTTCAGGGACACTTTAAGGCCAGAACAGCTTATAATGATACCAAATGGTATTTTCCACCTTGAATCAGTTTCCACCTTGTAACAGAAAATCCACATTAAGTTCAATGTTATTGTTCAATTTGTGATTGAAAATTGTGTGGTAAAAATGCAGCAATTATAAATTTTTTGGGTAATAACTGGCCTGAGTAACTAGGAAGGTGATTGTGACGATCCAAAAAATGCTTCAAACTAAAATGCAAAGCTTGGGTGTTTTCCTATTTTATTAGATTTTCAATTTCTAAATTTTTAGAAAATAAGTCTATAAGCCGGTGTGAAAAATTTATTTAGTTACTCGCTTAAAATACGTTTCTCTTAAGGTCAGTTCTGGATTTCACTTTTTCCATTCGATTTATTTTAGTTAAGCTTATACTCATCAGCTCAATAATTCCACTATAGCCTGTTGATTTGCCATTTTTGCGTAATTCAAAGCGCTTAATCCCAGCAAATCCTTTACGTCTTTATTCTGAATAAATGTAAGTAAATACAATACCAGTTCTTTGTAGCCATGTAGAGCAGCCACATGCAGAGCAGTTCGCCCGGATGAGTCTGGTTGTGAGAGATCAGCACCAGCCAACTGATATGATCTGCAATAACGACATCACAAAAAATTTATCAGAATGTTATTGTAATCGCAATTTGTGATACGCATTACTTCAATCTTAAAAGAGAGCTATGTGCGGCAGCAGCACATAAATTTTCACCGATAGCTCTTGATTTAGGTGATAGATGAGCGCCACATTTCACGAGTAGCTGAATGATTTCATGATTGTCAACGTAGATTGCATCAAGAAGCGGCGTTTTATCGTACCTATCACGAATATGTACAGACGCTCCATTCAAAAGTAAATGATTAACTACGGAAAGTTTGCCTTCGTGGCATGCGATATGCAACGCTGTTCGATTGTCTTGATTCGTGCCTGATAGATCAGCACCATGTACCTTCAGATTATTTATCTAAATTGTTAAAATAATCGAAAAACCATTAGAATATAATTCTTGTATCTATCGATTTATGACTTTAAAGCAGCGTAGTCTAAAGAGTAGCTTGCACGCACGCACAAGAACATAAGATATTTCACATGCAAAGGGTTAATTTTTATAAAAAGAGAGCTCAGTTGATCATTGTGCGTGTATAGGTGGTCATCGCTGCTTTAAAGTAATAAAACACCTTTTGAATATCCCCTGATAGCACAGCAGAATTCAGCATGGCTGGGAATAATATTTTACAAATTTGCCCAAATGCCGTGGGAGTTGAAAGATGTAATGATCTTGCAACAGCATCGACCAAATCGCTTTCTTCCATCTTGGGTTCTGCTGCAGAAGTCAATTCTCCACGTAGATTCGATTGCATCATCTACATATCATAATGTATTATTAGTAGCCCAAGTATAGTTCAATAAACGATATAATATTCACACCTGTTTTTTTTCTTCCAGCGACCAATCTTTTTTTCCAAGCACATATGAAAGCTTCGTCAATGCAGCTTCTGGGGTCATGTCAAATCCAGGGATCACGCCCAGATCAAACAAAACTTTTCCAGTATCATAAATCGCTGCCACAGAACCATTTTGGCACTGTGTGCAGTTGATGATTATAACACTACGATCGATTGCCGCCTTTAACTCGTCCAGGATATCCTTACGGTTTGATGGCACATTACCCGAGCCATATGATTGGAGAACTACACCTTTTATGGGTGGTGCCAGGAATGCAGCAAATGTTGATCGGGAAATACTTGGAAAAATACGCAGAAGGCCGACATTCTCATTCAGCTCAGAATGAACCTCGAACTGTGACACTTTACATGGCCGAAAGATAAGTCGATAATCGATGTCTGCATTAATATCGATATGTGCAATTGGTGATGCGTTTGGTGAATCGAAACCATCTAAAGCTTCGCAACTAATCTTTGATGTGCGATTGCCACGCAGGAGTTTATTACTAAAGAGAATGCATACTTCCGGAATTACATAGTTCCCCGCAATAAGAAGTGCCGATGTAAAATTGTTTACGCCATCCGTACGAGTCTCAAAAATAGGTATTTGTGATCCAGTTAAAATCACGGTTTTACCAAGATTCTCAAGCATGAACGAAAGCGCGGAAGCAGTATACGCCAAAGTATCGGTGCCATGCAATACAACAAATCCATCAAAAGACACATATGATTGCTGTTTGAATAAAAAAAAAATACGGTCATCATGTGGGAATATGGTGAAATTGACCGATGAACTTACATATATATCTCTGGCAATACGAGTCCAATCATTAATTGCCATATTACTGGAATCCAAAATAGGATTATATTCGTCAATTTGATAGATAACCCGACGTCTCGCACCATCTACATATGGTAAAACCAAAACGTTATTGGAGGCTGATGAGCCAAAACGCTTTTTTGCATACTCTTCATCATGCATATTTGGGTACTTGCGTATTTGCTTAACCAAAGCATTTGGCACCGGAGCCAGCACTGTTTTGGTTTTAAAATGGAAGATTTGTATGTATTTAGATTTACATACATACATATATATAGCTGTCTAATAATGTACATACCATTTCCTTCATTTCTCATCATACCAATGGTGCCACCTGTATATATGACACGCACTCGTGATTCGCTCGTATCCGATGACATGGTGACTTCCATAACTATAACCGATATTACGTTTTATTAATCTTTTTAGACTCAAGAGAAATGTGTGTGATTATTTCTGTAATACTTTCTTAATAATTCGGCATGAATTTATATTAAATTTAAACAGCCTGAAATATATAGAATGCCTTTAATAAAAGACACCGGGCCAAAAGGGCTCTAATCAAAGCATTAGTACAAAATGTTATTTAAACAAAAACAGTTACGAAGTTTTCTGTGAATCTTTTCATGGTACTTTCAGGTTTTGCATATGCTTCTAAGTACTAGTGTTTCTGTTAGGCATCGCACATTGGGTAACTCCTCGAACTTTGAAATTTTTGAAAAATGGTTTAGAAAGTAGGCAATTATGACCTTGTGGGCATATGTCATTGTGGCATTGCATTATCTTTAGTATTGCCTTTTGAATTCGATTTCATTAATTTTACAAAGGAAACATCTATAGATTTTGATATAAAAATATTTTTAGCTTTTTGGAAAAATACACCTAGGTACATCAATGATAATGCCATATTTCTACATTTACATACATTTCATTTAATTACTATTTTCATTTCGAATCCGTGTAAATAGAGGGTAATTAATTACACAAAGAAGTCGATTACACTTAAGAATAATCATTATCCGTAAAATTAATTTCACTTATTAAAAAATGGCTTTAAACCTTTTCGCTAAATTAATATATCTGAAAAATTTTTATTAATAAAATAAAACTCTTCTAGTTTAATTAATGATATTAAATATTTATAGAAATGATTTCTAAGTAGTATTTGAGATTTTCACTAATCCTGTTTAATCTATAAGCGCTAAAGGCGTTATTATTAACTTAGCCACGATTTTAACAGCACGCAAATGCAATTTTAAATTTAAATCTACTAAAACAAGAACAAAGAATCTTTCTTTCAGCTTAATCACAGCTAAGAAAAAAAAATAGATTTCTTTTCTCAGCCACTGATGTCACCATTTAAAATTGGAATTAATGCGATACAATTTTGAATTATAGTCATAATTTCAGCTAAGAGCTAACAATCTTGGCTAACAAATGTAATGACAAAACGACCAAATGATTTTTTAATTAAATTTTATTGCAACGACAAAATAATTTTCTATTTCTTCTTGTTTCTTTTTATTTCATTTTTTGCAATATATGCACAACGTACATACTACTGAATTTATTAAGCAAAAGAGATTTACTACCATAAATCTATCAAACATCAACGATTTGCTTGATGGAAATCAATGATATGAAAATTCGTATGCGTATCATCAAAACATTCAAATGTGCAAAATACTTGTACTTGTATTTGTATTTTTCACTACTAACCACTATAAACTGCTTTCGAAAATGGGTTAAATTTGCAGCCCACTATCATCAGTTAGAAAATAAATCAATTTTCAACTGATGATTGTCATCAGAAGTTGCTGTTGGTGTTGTTGTGATTGCAAAGCAAATTTTGATGAAGGAAAAAGTGCAAGAATTGATGTCTAGTGCCTCATATGTATGTACGTATTTGTTTGATATGTGCCGGTTTGATTGTATAGAGTTGTAAAGCTTTAATCGAAGGCGTAGCGGAAACAATATATTTTCCATCAATGTCTCACTTCCTTAAGTCGATTTTTAACTGTGGTGTCCGACTTTACCCAATGCTGTAACTAATTTGCTTTCCAAAAGTTTGAAACTTAAAAGTAGAGAATATTATTTCAGATACACGTCTTGGATTAAGGACCGGTTCGCTCATAACTGATGAAATTTATGTTTAGGTTACCAAAGATTTTGCTTAATCTATAATTATGAATCAGTGGTAATCTAAATGCGTTTGGTAGCCACACTATAACTTTGACACAATTTATTCCATTTTTCTAGTTTATCTAACAAAACAAACATTCCAGAAAATTATTGGTGTGTTTACCCAGCAAAAATGGTCTGGTTATTGATTTCTCTGGTTATCTAATCAAACCGTAGATTTTCTGGTTAAAATTTTAGTAAACGAACGCAATCGATGGTTACCAGCTATAATACCCATTGAATGAAATTAACCAAAAGTGAACAAACCAGCGCTAAAGAGGACCCCAGATCTGGTACTCAATATTTCGTCAACGTACATAAATCCTTGATACTGTACTAGTTTGTCAAGACTTGACTTTTCGGCTAGAGTGAAACATTTAAAGTTCAATTATACCAACGTATTGTAATAATGTAATGTGAAATGGTAAGTCGTCCTTCAATATATTTATACGTTACGATACTTTTGCACAATTGAACCTTTATATCTCTCTTTGAGATTTATTGAGTTCCAGTTATAGGGGTTAGTTTTGTGTTAACATTGACGATTCACTCTTGCAGTTAGTCGTTACCAGCTTAGATATAGGGTAGAGGTGGAAAACTATCGATGGGAATTATCGATACTATCAATAGTCCATGACAATAGTGAACCATCGATAGTTTTCCTTCGTTTCGTTGTTTCCTCGGTTTTCTTTCGATATCGCAAAAATGGATGGTTATAAGGCTTTGTCATGTTCTGAGATCCTAGTTTATATTCAAAAATAAACCTTTTTTCTTGCATTTCCACATCCGATTTCTACTCCAAATGCCAGTTTTTGGGATTTTATGAATAAAGTTACTATTTTGGCCAAAAGAGAGAGAGAATTTTCTTTACAACTTTTTCTATGATAGAAATGCACGGTTATATCCCGAAAAGGGGGAAAACGCCAACTCTTGAGCACTAAACCGACCAGCTTCAACGGGCTGTACCGAACGCCCAACCAAGAATTTTGGCAAAATCCAATATAGGGTTTTTATTGTTAGGCCAAGTATTTTTCAGCTATCATAGCCTATATGCTAGATCCGAAATTGTGTTGCAAAGTGTTACCAATAAAAATTCTTCATTTCTGAAGACCACTGAGGTTATTTATCTAAAAATGCCACAAAAAATATGCAAAAGATTTATTTTCGAAACAAAAAAAAACTTAAAACTATAGTTTTTTATGAATGTTCGATATTATCGATAGTATCGCACACTAACAATAGTCGAATCTATCGATAGTTTCGACCTCTAATATAGGGCTGTTCAAAAATTTATGAAATCAGATTTTGAAACTAGGGATAAAAACGATATATTGATATTGACAAAATCCATGTTTTTTGCTTCAATTCAAGAATTTTATTCAGAATTCCAAATAAATCTCATTAAACTGCTTCGAAGCAGTCTAGCATAACATTGTAATCAAAAAAATTAAAAACTCTGTGTAAATATCTATTTTTTTATCATTCACTTAAAAATTAAAAGCATTTATGAAATAAATTGTGTTTAAGATCCTCTTGTATAGGCTCTTATGCGGTTCTATTAGTGCTCCCGTCACTATTCGTCATTACCGAAACCATCAGCATCGTCGTCTGGAGACGGTAAGATTATATTATTAAATTTATTATTAGTTATAATTAAATTGTTATACCATCTCTTTTCTATTTGGTTTGTAAATACCACTCTGGTATTTCGTGTTGAATCCACTCAGAATACCTCTCTAGTATTGGTCTTTTTCCGAGTTTGGATAAATACCACTCTGGTATTTATTCTAGTATCAGACGTTATATATATGTACACTCTGTGCATATTTAAAGGTTGTAATAGATTTCCTTGAACCAGAGGAGTTTATACCAGTTGCCATACGGTATAAATATTTATGGCTTGAGAAGATTCTAAGTCAATTAGACTCTTGCTACGAAAACGGTTAATTATCGAGCGACTCCTGCTAGAACTTGTACTCAGTAAAGCTCACATCTCTTGTGATTGACTTGTAATTTAAAAACCGAAACTCTCGTGAGTTCTTATTTACATTTTCAAAACCCGTTCAGCTTATATTCCCAACTATTTAGTTCAAATTGTTAAATTAATAAATAAAAGAAAGGAGATCTTTATAAACATCATATAATTTTTATAAAGATTGCTATATTATTTAGTAGTTAAGGAAAATATCGATATAGCATCGATGTTTTCGGTCCAATATATCGATCGACCGATGCTTTTTTCCCCCCAACATCGATATTATGAACACCGATGTTTGCATCCCTCTTTAAAACCCGAACCCTCCGCATAAAGGTCAAACACATAGCCTCTAAGTCAACTGAATTTATGTAGGTATACTTTTCTACATATGCATCATAAAGAAAAATTGTAATAGCGAGCAATTGCCATAGAATAAGCTAACAAAAATAACTACTTACTTTGACCTTTGAATGGCTACAATTGATGATTCGTTATTTCTTTTGATGCTTTTTTAGTTAGGAAAATTGTTGAACGCTGACTTCCGATGATAGTCACGAATTTTGTAACTAATGCCACTTATATTTAAAACCAGAAAGAAGTAATGAATTCGTGAATAATGGAGACAACTTTTAAATCCACTGCCTTATTCCACCAAATATTAAATTTTTTTTTAAATTTTAAAACCAAAAGTGAAATAAAAATTTTGAAGCCTAAAATTCAATAAATCTTTTGTATTTTTACATTATACTACAGAGATGATATTTAAAGCCTGCAACAAGTGCTGAATTAATTATGAAAAAATATAAAATGAATGTACATAAATGAATACCATTTATTTGTATAACAACCTATTATTAATTATAAATAAACTGTGCAAATTTAATAATTTTAAATATAATTTCATGACTTCTTCTTAATTTGACCGAAATAACATCACCATCGTTGTGAACATACTCACGTATTATTTTTACGTTTGACCACGGTTGCCACTTACTCATTTTCTTTTGTACCAAATGGGAAGAAAATGTACCAATTTTTTTAAATAGAATAAATAACTTTATTAAACATTTTTGTCAGTTTTTTATATAAAACACTATGCATTCATTTAAACAAAATAAGAAAAAAAAAACATAAATAAAACAATAAATAAAAAAAACTATGTGTGTGTACAGGCACTCGCGGAAGAAGTGAAACTATGTGTTTATTTGAAAATTATTAGAAAACATTTATTGAAAGTAATCTCTTATTTTGTGTTTCCAGTTTCTATAAACAACACGAGTCTCTAATTCACACCAGTTGAAGCTCTATCATCCATATTTATCGAATTATTTCCCATATTACTTTTTCAATACTTTTTGCCGCGCACGAAATGACGTAGTACACGTATATAACCTATCAGAGAAAAGATCAGTTACATGTAAAAAAAAAGCAGAGACGTCGGCCCTCTCACTAAAGCACCTGAGATAAAACTCCGAGAAGTCGACTCTCTGCTTGATTGTATGTAGCCGATCCCCATATCACTTCGTTCGCTAAACACTAACAACACCATAACTTTGTTTCTTATTAGTTTCGTATAAGTTCAACAGCAACGCGATTTCTTTTGCAATATTTTCGATTTACCCCCGATATGAATATACAACTACAACTACCACCCCTATATACAACTTTTTGAAATCTTGGAAACTATATAAAAAACTTATTTTATTATCCAATAAAAAGTAACGCATTGGCTGAGATCAATATTATAAGTAACATTTAATGTTATTTATTAATAATAAGTAACACATTGATTGAAATATATTTTGCATTTTAAAAATAGTCTTTAATCGACCAGAGGCTCTCTCTTTACGTTCGACACAAAATTCTCCTGAAAGCATTATGTATTATACATATTTAAATTTTACCTTTTTCAAAATACTATAAAAGCTAGTATCGAATTTAGGTGCAAAATCGGGCATTTCTCATTGTTCATACATTTTTAAAGTAAAAAAAAAAAACAAAATGTATAAATACAAATAACACGTCCACAATAATTCCCTATAAAATCTAATCTCTAAGTGCTTCAATTTTTACAATTTTTATTGGGGATAAACTTTTACAAACACATATTTGCACAAACAGCTGTTTAGAATTGTCAATCAGAAAGTGTTGAGTAAGCAGCGTAGAAAATTTTCGCTACTTCAAATGGCACCTTTTTAGCCGTAGCACAAAGTGTTGCCAACAGCTGTATGCCCGCGAATGCGACCATTGGTGGAAATGTCAGATGGTTGCTTAACTTTTTAAAAACATACAGCTCAAGGAAAATTTACCCAGCAGTGCTGGGTAAATTCAATTACATTACAATACCAATTCCAATTCCAGGGAATTCGTAATTGGTACTTTTTGTTTTCGATTTCACCATGATACAGCTGTTACACAATAAAATAAAGAAGTAGGCTAAATAGAAAGAGTTGTAATAAAGTACACCGGACTGTCAGAGTTGGGAAAATGGGAATAACATTTTCTGCTATAATATTATTAAAAGCAATTTATTCTCTCGCAATAACACCATCATCTATAATATGAACAGGTTTATTGTCTACAGCTGGTGGTGGTTGGTTCAACCAAGATGTATCGTTCTAGAACATTGTATTTTTTCATATTTCCACACTTTTTTTTTTTTAAATTTTCTCACAAATTTTCAAATTTCACTCAACTCAATCATGGCAATGAAGGAAATCTGATTTTTCAATTTGTAACGTATTTTAATACTTTTTGTATAAAGTGAAATGCAACCATGTGTTATAAATTTTCTGACAATCATTTGACATTAGAATAAAATAAATTTAAAAAATTTCGTTCATTTAACCCTTTCGGTATGTCTTTCGAATAGCAATGCTATATTTTAATTTATGTATTCAATATGCTCTACGTTTCTCACAGAACTATTCTGTTAAGGAAATGCTGTGGTTCTATAGTGGGAATACTAAGGGTGGGGCTGGTAAACCATCATGTTAAGTGGTGCAAATTTATGCTAACCGTCCTATTAAACATATATAATACAAATAAAAAATAAAACACCAATTTATATAAAAAATAAAATAAAGATATACATTTATTAACACTACTGACATTGTCGTTACATGACACAAAATTTTCACTGTTTTAGGCAGAAAAGCCTTCCAAACTATAACTTTCATCTTCATCATCCAACAACTTCCGAATATCTTTAGGATCCATGATTTTTGCTTTAACCTACGAAAAATCAGTAAACGATTTTTTAGTACATAGTGGCGTGCTGGTACACATGTATACCACCTGCCAGGATTTGCCTCTGTAAACAAAATCTATAATCTGAGCACATGCTTACAATGGTATCTTAAAAAATACCTTTTATTAACAAAGAGAATGATTAAAAAGACAAAATGGTTCATTTGGAAACCAAAGAAAAAGCAAATTACTACTTTTAGGAATGTGCAACATTGGTGGTACATATGTGTACCATTCGATACTGATAGGGTTAAAAACGAGAGAGTTCTGCTTAGCATACTTCTTTATTTTACTATGCAGGTCTTATAGGTTTTGCTACAACTATTACTAAATAGTCGAGAAAAATTAATTAAATCATGTTGTCAACAAGAGTACAGCTGCTACGCTATGCGAAAACAGCAGCCGTCGCAAATCTGCAAGGAAAGGTAAAGAGTAGAAATGGTAGTACTCCATTGATGAAATGACATAACCTAAAACAAATTTTATAAAAGTAAATTTTTTTAATAAATTGCAGTTTGTTGTACCTGCCGTCACCTATACACGCAATTTCCACATTGCCACTACACGTGCACAACCAACAATGCAACAACATTTACGATTAAAGGCTCCTTTGGCTGGCTTAAGCTTTCCCGGTGTAATACGTTTCGCCAGTGTTGATGCAAAGGGAACAATTGCAACAGATACCACAGTAATATCAGGATCAGATAAGGCTATCGTTGATCTAACCAGCATACCCGATGCACCTCTAGTGCCCGTACCCACAGAAGAGGTAGCTACAGAAGTATTAAATGCCCTTGGTGAGCCGACATTTGCTTCAATCGGCTTGGGTAGCTGGTCACCAGCCGGTATGGTGCAACAATGCATGGAATACTTACACGTCACTTGTGATATACCATGGTGGGGTACCATTGCTATTGGTACAATAGTAGTGCGCACTATAATATTTCCATTGGTAATTGTAGCTCAACGAAATGCTGCCAAAATGAATAATTACATGCCACAAATGCAAGTGCTTCAGCTAAAGATGACTGAAGCGCGTCAGTCAGGCAATGCAATTGACTCGGCACGTTATGCACAAGAAATGATGATTTTTATGAAGGAAAAACAATTGAATCCATTGAAGAATATGGTTGTGCCATTAGCGCAGGCACCGCTCTTTATTTCATTTTTTATGGGTTTGCGTGCGATGGCCAATACCCCGGTGGAATCGATGCGAGAAGGGGGTCTGTTTTGGTTTACTGATTTGACAATAGCAGATCCCACTTTCATGCTGCCACTCATCACAAGTGCAACATTGTATTTAACCATTGAAATCGGCACTGATAGCGCGCGTCTCTCAGCGCAAAATATGAACACAATGAAGTATGTACTACGTGCGTTACCAATAGCTATATTCCCCTTCACAATGAACTTTCCTGCGGCTATTCTCACTTACTGGGCATGCAGTAATTTCATATCGCTGGGACAGGTGAATATTTATTTATACTCGCGCTTGAATTTAATTGAGATTTGTGCTTCGTTCAAAGGTGGCATTGCTCAAAATACCTGCTGTGCGTACATACTTCAAAATCGATAAAATGGTAACACACAAAGCTGAGAACTTACCAGCTAAAAAAAAAGGCTTTGTCGAAGGCATGAAAGATTGTAAGTTAATGTTGAATTAAAAAAGGCTAACGTAGTTTTATTGGAAAGTTTATTTTTTGTATAGCATGGCAAAATATGAAAATCACCAAAGAAATCGAGGAACGTCAGCGTTTGGATGAGATACGTTTTGCTAAGGCAGGCAAAGGACCTTTGGTGAAGACATACAAATACGACCCAACGAAGCCACAACCAGCGTCAGGAGTGAGTGGAGGAACAACTACGCCTGTACAGGCAAAGAAAAACTAGATGCTAGAAAAAACTTTTGTTATATACAGTAGTTATTAGGCTTTAATTAGTTTTACTTTATGTTTAAACCTTTGAAATATTAACAGAAAAGTAAAAGTTGTTTACTCGTTGTCAAATACTGTGTATATCTCAAACAAACATAGTCTTTCGGTGGGGTTTCTTACTTGATAGTGAAATTTTTTGGTTAAACTGAAATAAGTGGATTAATATCACACATTACACATAATTATTTGGGGGAAACAATTTTAACCTGACTATTTCTTCATTTAAAGCGACATGTTTTTACAAGAAAACAAACTTTTCTTAAATTTTAATTTTATTTAAAAAAAAAAAAGAAATTAATTCATGGGAACAAACGATAGATACATATCTGCTCATATCGCTCAAAGATGTATTTCTTTGGTTGAAATAAGTCATAGCCTTGGCGCTAGTTTATTTCATATTAAAGACAGCTGTTTTAAAGGCGGAACGATTCCTTCGCGGCCCTTTCGGCCTTCATTGATATGCACTGATTGATAACCTCAGCTAGATGTTTATTTTCCAGTGCAGCCGCAACACGCTCTTTGTCTGCCAACTGCTTATTCACCGCATTCTCGGAAGCATGTGTACCAGGTGTAATTTCTACAGTAACCTTAAATCGTGGCGGCAACGATCGTAACAATTTCACACGAATAGATAAACCGATCAAAGTGGCCATGGAGCAGTGCGGGATGGTCGGTGTAAAGTGTATGTGCACGGTATTTTGTTCATCTTCAACATTTATTAAATCCTCTTGCACTACATGCAGTTCTTCCAACGTAAGTGGATGTTCGGGGTCATTGATGTCGCGTATCAGATCTAAAAATATGAATAACTTAAATCTTCTCTGATTATGTATATAAATATATTTCTACCAAAAATTTCACGTTTGTCAAAAGGATCCACCACTCCTTCGTTCGCTTCGTTTGCAGTCAATTCACGTTCCTCGCATTTGCCGTAAACAGTGGGATTTATATTTTCAATTTCTGTTGTCATTTCAATTAAACCGATTCCAAATTCCTCTGATATTTATATATTCTTAACTAAAACAAAAAAAATAAATATTCGAGTGATTTGACAGCTGGATAATAATGCTGCCACCTATTTTTTGGTCAGTGTTCTGTCAACTGTTCACAAGCAACAGTATGATTGCGCGTTTACACTAATCAAACAGAAGAAGATTCCTTCCTCCGTTTACGGTGCGACTAATAAACACATGCTAGTGAAAATATATTCGCTAATGTGGATATTTTCTTGGCTAAGACTTCTTCATATGGAGAGTCTGTTAATAGGCTTTGTTCATATGAATGCTTAGTGTGTTTGCGTAAGTTGATCGTCAAAATAATATGTTTAATGGGGGAAACTTTCCCTCAGTCGTATTGCTGATGATGAAACGCATCCCATTTTTTGACTCAAAATAAACTTTTGCTAATTTTTTGTATTGCATATTTATACTTTTTGAATGAGAACTATAAGCAGAGAAGAGATATGTAGCATCATAACATGAGTATGGATTTTACCCTTGTCGCCGCACAATTGATTTAGTCTCACTCTGAACTCTACCAAGCTATTGCATAAGTGTTTGTTCACACGGGCGCAAGCATGAAAAAAAGATGTATCACCTGAAAGGGAGAAAAGTATCAAAAAGTATTGTCTTAAAAGGAAAAGGTATTAATATATCTCAAATTTGGATATATACATAATTTGATGTTGAGAAAACGATTTCGTTAACAAATAACAAAGTTATTTTATTAATAAAGATTGATAAAAAAGGAAAAACTTTTTTCACAGAAAGAATAAAATGATTTTTAATTTTTTTGTTGTGCCATGGTAAGACAACATACCACTGTTCCCGAAACAAAGTTAGAATCCATTGCTCACCTACTGCTATTTTCTCTTTCTGCGGGAAACATCTTCGTTGCATTACAGTATACTTGGAATCAAAAATATTTTTTGAATTTGTTAATATATGTAAAATGCATACATTTTTTTTATCTACTCGTCCATTTGCACAAAAGATATTTATATCTGAAGAAAGCAAAAACGAATGCCGATTCAGTGGAAACAGTAATTCCAATACTGAAATTGATAATGGAAATTGTCACGTTTAAAAAATAATAACTTGTGGAAACATAGTTGTTAATTATTTGGATCTTAATTATCTGGATAAAAAAGTATCGAAATAGGGCCAAAAGCAAAAAAATGTATCACTAAAAAAGGGCAAAAGTATCACTTTTGATCCAATTTGATCGAAACGGTAACACTGTTTATGGCTCTCATTTTTATTACCAGTATTTAATTTGAATAACTTATTGCGTCTCTTCCAGAACAAAGTCGTGATTATCTAAAATAAAACCAATATGGCATCCTATCGTCATTCACAGTTGTTCATATTTAGTAATGTAATCAGAGTTGCCACGGCCTAAAAAAATTTGTAATCATATTCATCTAATAAAGTCAACAATTTAAAAAAAAGTAAACAAATATATAGTAATAAAACAATTCATTTTTATCAATCGAATTTTTTCGAGACATGGGCTACCCCCTAGAAAGATAGTATAATATTTCATGCTGTTCAACTGAAGAGTGTACGACAAAAAATCAACTTGAGTCCTCCGAATATCAATTTGCATTATTTGATAGAAGAGAACCTACAAAAACAATGAGTTTTAAGAAAATTTTTATGAATCTAGAGTCAATTATAAAAGCAAACCAATGACATTCGGATTTCTCGACCTGAAAACCCGTAATATTGGTTTGAATGCCATCAAGATGGCTGAAAAATATATTTTTCTATACAAAAAACACGTAAAGTAACTAAATTATGATTTCAAAACTTCAATCTAGAAATTGGGGGACTCAAGAATTTCAGAATTTGTGGAACTATTTTTAACTAAAACGAAATGGCGCCAACGTCACAAAAATGCCTTCATTTTCGAAGAGACGATAATTTTGATATTACTTACATTTTTCATTTGATAGCAAAACGTAAGGCTAAAGGGAGTTAAAAAAGATTATGCTAGTATATCACGTCAAAAATAAACAAAATAAGAAGAAAGTGCACAACCATAAAAAAAGTAAGTGAATTTGCTTACAAATAAGCAAAACGGCAACCCTGACGGTAATCGTACGCAAAATGCAACTCTTTTGACGGCGAATTCAAAATTGGAGTGAAAAAAACGAGAAAAAGTGGTCTATGATTTTCAATTTGGTTTAGAAACGATGGTGACGACGGTTGAGGCGGCGGATTGTTCGAAGTCGAAATTTGTTTAGAGGAGAACTTTAAGTATCACCTTAAAAAAAGGATGTGCTATGAGAAAAAATATTATTAAAAAAATTTCACAGTGTTAAGTTTAAGCGAAAACAGTGTATAAGAATAATTGAGAAGAAAAAAACAAACAAATTGAAAGAAGAAAAGAATACAAATCGAATACAGCATCCGAAAGCGAAAGCGCCGTGCAGTAGCATCCTTTTTTTTCTTCCATTCCGCATTAAAATTTTTTCTTTTATTATTTCACTTTCGTATTCGTTGCGTTGTTCGTATTTGCTCCACCCTCAACGTCCTTGTCAAAGAAGGACTGTAAAATAAAATATAAACGGAGAATTTGTCACGCGTTTGAATTGTGTGTGAATGAGCAGCAGCAGCGGTAACGAAAGAACAAACAAACGAACGAGTGAGCAAGCGGTGAAGGTGGTGCAGGAGAAATAAAATTTAAATTAGAGTGCAATTTTACGCGCCCTCTTGCCGCCCCATACTTCGCTACCTGTGCAACATCAACATATCCTGCTGCTGCCTTCTGATTGCTTGCTTCGCTGTTGATCCATAATTTTTTTATTTTGCGAAAATGTTCGTGAAGTGAATTTGAACGAAACGAGTGTATGTGAGTATGTGTCTGGCAGGCTGCCTTCGGTTGTGTGTGCGCTTTTTTTTTACACACATTTGCCAAAAGGAAGAAATTTCCTTCCTATAAACACGGCACTGGTGACGACATTGACGACAACAAATACTACTGATAGAAAAATGGTTTAAAAGGATTGCTGCTGCTTTCTATTCTTCTAGCTCTGCTGTACTGCTAGGGTAAGTTGTTGCTTGTTTTGCTATGCGTATAATATAGCGAATAAAAATAAATTTTTTTCTATACATAATTACAAGATTTTAAGTGTTTTAATTGCATTTCACCCATTCTTTAATTGAATTTGCATAGATCACAAATACTGTGTGCAAAGCAATGCGCTGCATGGGGCGTAGTCTCTTTTGTACAGGAAAACATTACATTTTATTACACACACACACACAATCACAAATATTTTGACACTTGTTCTCTTGAGTGTTGGATATGCGGGAATGCTGTGATATGAATGTCAGTGAGCAATCATTTCATCATGAAATGTATAGGAAAGTGGGAAATTATGGTTTCGTAATCATAGTCAAGATTCCAATTTCATTTCTTAATACAACTTTAAATAGGTTTCTCTATTGTTGTTATGTTTATCGTTATTTTTCAGATCTAATTTTTTGTAATCTATAATCAAATACATCACTTTTTTTCTATATGCATTTTGGTTGCGCTGCATTGGGATCTTACATACTTTTTCTACCCACCTATAATACATGTTTTGTATTTATTGCGGCGTTCTCTATCAAGGTCTTCATCCAAGTCCTTTGTAGGGTCAAAAGTCGACTGTCGCAGTCTCTACGTTTTTTCTCTTATTTTCTTCTTGCATGTTACTTGTTTGTGTGTGACTATGTACCGTGTATTTTGTGCCAATAATAAGATTCTACTAATTGCATTTATAAACAAAGCACTTTATTCTCGTATAAATACCAACAATTTATGTATTGCGTGTTGACACATTGATGCACATACATATGTAAGCTACACGTCGCTCAAGTCATCGCAACCTTACTTGACATTTATCTTATTATCAAGCATCGAAACATCTACATCGTCGAATTGTGTAAAGGATGCAAAATGTTTCGATTACTTTGCGTATTGTGTGTTTTTTTTTCTGTGCATGTGTGTTTGAACATCATAAAAAAAGTGAACAAAGAAAAGAAAAGAAAGAAAAAAACGAAATTGTTATTTTCAGTTCAGAAAAATGCGTAAAATATCCTACTCTTGGCTTTTTCAATACATATACAGGGTGATTCCGTTCCGATGGTCAATATGAATTAAAGCCATATTGACAAAAGGGAAGTATATAAAAGTAAAAAATCGAAAAAGTGAGGGGGTGTGTTTTCACCACCTTACGAGCCATAGAGGGTTAAAAATTGGTGTATCCAACTACTACTATTATGACAACAGCCCATGAAGGGTTTACACCGAGCTTTTCGCATCCATACATGTTGTGTGAATTATATTTATACACCAACGGAAGGGGACCTACAGTTTTATGCCGAATACGATCGTAAAGTGAAAAGTTGTTCGTAGGACATTTTTACCCTTAGTGTTTTGCTATTGCCAGATAAGAGCTGGTGCAGTGTAGAAAAATTTATTTTTTATATTTTTGATTTTTAAGCATGCCGAGATTTGATCCCGAGCACCTTTGCGTAGCAGTCCAACACACTACCTACTAGGCTACTGCGACCATTAAGTACATTTTTGGCAGGGTTACTACCTGAATAGTCTAAAGTTGCGATGTGCACTTCGGCACATATGGGGAAAATCACGTATGTGTCGATGTTTTGCCCATATTGGCTAGATGAAGGGTAATGCTGTGTTGAGGGGGAAGAAGAACTAGTATAACCGAGTAAAAGCGATTTCTTTTGTGTATGTATATTAGGGTGGTTCGTTTTTGGATCTTTTTCGAATTCGACAGCGGCCCATGGTACAACCTCTTGTACATATCTAGCACCAGTATAAACGTCTATCTGAAAGAGAAAGGTAGAAAAAATAGGTAGTTAGAAAAAGACAGGCGAGTTTCTATCTCTTCCTTCCTATCCCGAAAGATTTCCAACTTAAAATAGTAATAACTGATAAAAATTCTACATATATGCAGAATTTTTAATGTTCCTGGACATCCACTTAAATAAAAACTTAATAATAAAAAGTTAAAAATCTCAGTTTTTAAATTTTTCAGTACAAACTTGGAAGTTTGTCTTCCAATAAGAAAGTCGATAAATAGGAGCGAAATAGTCTTTTTAGACGAGTTCAAGCATTATTAACATGAGAATTCCTGCCTTATCTGCACTGTTTTTTTGCAACTAACATGAAACACTAGAAAAATTAATTAGATCTATATAATAGACTCAAATATTTTTTTCAGTGTACGAAGCTGATTATTCTCAATTTCGAGTTGTTGTAATTTCCCCAATCAAGTGTAAGTTTTTGATTTAATAACATCAATTTTTAATGCCTGCCAAATTTAAAAAGAGATATATTTGCCTTTTTGGTTAAACACCCTAAAGGTCTAAAAATTAGTGCGATACGAACAATTCGGGAATGTTGACGACGGTAAAGGCAGGGGAATGAATAGAATAACTACGACGTGGGCTGATAAGGCGATATGCAGTTGTATGAAAAAAACCGAAGCTTCCTCTTAGCGAAGCCCAAAAACAACTATCAAAAAAAGATATCAACATTTACCATAAAGCAAAGATTTTTAAAATCAGGATTCTCTAATAAAAGCACCAACCCAAAGCAATCACTGATTGAGAAGCGCATTACAAAAAATTTGACATGTGCGCATGAGAATTTGAATCGAGATTAGAGTAATATTATCTTTACTGATGAGTCTTCAAGAAAATGGGGTGCAAGTGCTGATTGACCATTCCAGAGTCTTGATGTGGTATTTAGTGGAGCCAAAATTCCGAGGAAACAAATTTCAAAAAAAAAAAAAAGCTTATTTCAATGTTGAAGAGTATATGGAGAGGATTTATTATGGAGTATGCTGAACAATTGAGCCAAAGTTGCGCTATTATTGACAACATATAGCAACTAGGCAAAATATTAAAAATAACACGAAAACGTGGAATATATCTGCTTTCTTTTGAATAAAAAAAATTAATACGTTTATGTGAGCATTTGTAGCATTTATTTTCTGGTTGTGTTATAAAAATTTATGAACTTGTGACAATTCAAACTACAAACAATAAATTTAAAAAAATCAGTTCATAACTGATATATTTGCCGGACAATAAAATAGAGTCGTCATAAAAATAAAAAAAAAATAAATTCAATAAAAAATACTGAAAACTTAATATATTGTTGTATTTCCATAGCAATATCATTCACTACATCAAAGCCCATGCGGGGTCTTTAATTAATTTACCACATAAATACAAAGCATTGTGTTGATTAAAAAAAGAAGGTAGATTAGATATAGGTAAGAAGCCATATCCTTGCCGGGAATCTACCTAAATTTTTGACATTCAAGAACACGTTATGCTTACATTCGATTTTTTATATAAAATGAAAGTTGTTAGTGACCGATATAAACCGCTTCCGCTAGTTGCTTTTAATAAATTTAGTTTAATTTGCAGAAATGCAATTATTTCCATGTAGCTAAAGAAACCTGAAATTCAAATGTAGAAGCACCAAAGACTATCGTCTTTGCTGAAATCTGATGATTCATATGACCCAGCAGTTTTTTCAAACTTTTTTATTGCTCTTTACAGATTTTAGTTTGAAGATTCTTAGAAAAAAATTTGCACACTTATTTAACTCGAGTTGTTTGTTTAATGTATTAAATTTTAGGGCAATATAATTCCAGAAATGATGTCATTATTATATTTTTACGAAACTTGAGGGTTTTGTTGCTACTTGTTACAATTGTTGTTTGCATTCAAATCATTAATGGCCACCTCCTCTTAACTTGTGGTTTTTTCATTTGTGTTTGCACAGAATAAAAACAAAAACTCTTAAGTGTTATAGACAAAGATTTTGGATTTCTGTCACGATGTATCCTTTCTAATATACGTTCGTTAAATTTGAAGCCAAATTTTTGTTTATGTACTTTGCATATAAACAACAACTAAAATAAAAAAATAAATATCCACATATATTTTATAAAAATCACAAACGAGAATGCGAGAATTAATGCAAAGTTGTTGCTTTTTATCTCTTGCTATTTCTTCAAGTTCTCTCTCTTTCTCTCACGTTGCTCCACTTCATATGTTTTCATTTGTTTGTGTGTAGTGCTTTTTTTTTCTTATTTTTGATGTAGTTAACTAACAACTTTGTTTAATTCTTCGAATTTCCACTATACTGATGGGTTATTGTTGTTGTCATTCTTCTGCTTTTGGCTGTTGATTTTTTCTATTATTTATTTTTGCTAAAGCTTTGATTTTTGTTATATTTCTCATGCTTTAAAATCGATTGATTTTGTTGGCAAAAAAAGCAACAAAACAATTAATTTTTCTGCTCTTCTAGATTTTAAATGACATTGATGATAACGAAATAAAAAATATACAAAAATTTTATTTAATTACATACCTATGGAATATAAAAATATAATAGATTGAAATCAAACTAAGTTTGCTTCTCTATTTTAGTATTCTTTTAAATATATAAACAAATTAAACATCACATCTAAAAAGCCATTAAAAATCTTACAAAAAAAAAAAACATTTGTATAACAACAAAAACTCTTGGACAAAGCTTTCACCTTTGGATTTTGCGTTGAATGAACTTCTTAGTGAATGTTGCGAATATTTTCCATAAATCTCTTAAATTTTGTTGTTGTTATGACTGTGGCTTTCTTCTGTGTTTTTTCTTTTTGCACATACTTAAATTATTAATATTTTTTTATTTATTATTAATATTTTTTTTCACCACAAACACATGCATTAAAACAATTTTCACCTCACTCTGAATAATTTTTTCACGCTCTTCACAAAAATGTTTACAAAAAACAAAAAAAATAAATATATGTATAAATGTACGTATACGAGTACCTATAATGCCGTACTTAGCATAAACTATTCATCTGACATTTTTAAAATTTTTTAGCAAGTTACTGAGTAGATTTATTTTCACAGAATCGTATATTTCGCCCGTAACAATTAAAAATCGTATTCAAAAATCCTTATTTGCGCATTACTTTGCATAAAATACTAATCTGCCATGTTAAATGATAAGTTGTTGATGGATATTTTGAAATAGTGTTCAATATTTTTCAAAAAAGATAGGTGCGCTTTTAAAAAACACAAAATTCTAAATATCTCAGTAATTTCCAAATATCTGATGAGTAATTTATGCTGAGTACGACAGAAAATGTTTGTATGTTTGTCTATGTTGTCTATATTTATAATAAAAATTAAAAAATTTATTTTTCAGTTTATTGGCTTAATTTTTGTTGTTAAGTTTGCGTTTGCGTGCGTATGTGTGATCATGTGCGAGTTTTGTAAACTTTTTATTTTGTTGTTAATTATTTAAGAACTTAAATACTGTTAACTAATTATAAAAAAAAAAACATTTTTGCTTTGTTCTGTTAATGCGAATTTTTTCTAAACTGTTGGATTTTTATTTACATTTGGAATTTGTAGTTATAATAGGTCTGTTCACGTACAAAAAATTGTTAAAAATTGTTGCCAGTAAAGCTGTAAACAGAATTGCGGCGTATCGACGAATTTACGCGATGTAAAAATGCTGTCACATTAAGAACGCTCGTGATCCTATGAGATGGAGCAGAATTGCAGCTGCCGACGATTTTACGTCGCGATTTCAAATTTACTTGGCGTTTTTATGCTAATTTTTATAAGATATTGGAATTTTACGAGGATCATTTCAGTAGAATATTTTAACCCTTTAGTTCCTCTTTTTATTTGTCAATTTGACCCCTTTTTTGAGAAGAGAGCCTGAAAAGCTATTTTAAAAATTACATTTAAGGATTAAAATTTTCCACACAAATATTCAGCAGAAAATTTCACTAAGGGGTTATCAAAGACATAAAAATCATATATAAAACAGGGAGGGAAAAAGCTGAAATACTTAATGCATTACCAAACAATACTAGAACTATTGATTTATATCTTAATTTAATAGTTTTATGAGACAAAATATATAAAGATGTATCACCTCCGTTTCCTTCCATGTCACTCCTGTTACCAATGTCTAGGATTTTACACAATACTGTAAAAATGTTTTGTCATGTTTACTAAACTCTTAGTTATCGTAAAATGAAAATAGCGATTAAGACAAAAATTGTCAATTGTCCAGCTATTCTCTCACATATAACTATCCAGAAAATTACCAAGTTATGCCAGCACTTCGAAAGCACTACTTTGCATGACGATTAAATCCTCCTTGGGATCCTTCAATGCATAAAACAATTTCTAACATGTCAATAATTTAAGCAAAGTAGAAATAAGAATTTTTATGCAAAAAGAAAGAGAAACACATTTTTGTTCAAATCTTATATGTAACCTTAGTTGACTAATTACTTTGGCTAAATTTAAAATCTTAACTGGACGCCTGCACACAAACGACGACGCAACGCCTTACCCATTCAAGCCAACCAGTGGGCTTTTGAAAATGTTTTTCCTGTTCCTACTAATGTTTCAAACTTTCGAAATTTTGGATTTCTTTACGAGATATTGACTATTGAAGTCTTGGATAATTCTTCAGTTCCGCCTATTTGGGAATAGCTAGGCTTATCCTGCTTTAACAAAGCCAAATATTTAAGCTTTTTATTTTTCTACTTATGCTAAAATGCAGATTTATAGAATATACCGATAATTAGAATATAATTTTTGAAGCAGAAATCACTGAGTCCAAATTAAATTTTTTAGTTGGATTCGTATTAATTATATGCTGTATTTCGAATGACATAATAAATTTGCATTTTGATTATCTAGTTGAATAGTATACTTTTTAAGTTTTGCCAGTGTTCGTAGCGCACCATGCACTGCATAAACTAACTTCATCTCAGAAATTAAAAAAATGGACTTAGCGAATTCTGCCAGAACGCCGACGATATGCAGTTTTCAAATAATTTTTTCTTTTGTTTCTTTTTTTTTTTTTTCGTGACAACTTTTAAAGTCTATGATTGAAAAATACAGAAAAATAAAATTGTCTTTGAGGTAGTCGGCGTATCATTTATATGCCTGTATTGGTTAAAATTCATCATTTATTTCTTTTTTATGCCATTAACCACTGAAACGATATTGTAAACTGTGAAATTCAAAAATATTTCATCGGTCATAGTTCAATGAACTGATGTTTTAAGTTAAAAAATAATAATCAATAATTCAAAAATGTTCTTGGAGCCCTGAGAAACACATAGATATCTAGAACAATTTAGGCAGAATACTAGACTAACTAGGAAAAATTATCCCGCAAGGGAATTAAAAAGTAACTTATTTCCTCGGGGGATAACACAATAGAGCTTAGATGGGTGCAGTGATCTTGAAACAGCATGCCCACCTCCTTCATCTATCTAATCAAATCTTTACATCGAATCTGATTGTATGTTTTTTCTTTAATGCGTATATTTTTCTAAGTTTATCTTGTATGGGGGACAATAATATTTTAAGCTTAAAAACATTCAGATAAATAATTGTAAAAGCAAAGCTGTTCATAATGTTCCTTTGTTTTTCATTTCTTGACTGGAACTTTAACTTTAAAATTTAATATCTTGTTATACTACTTAAGATGGGAAATAAATAAAGAAGCATACTTACGTATCGTAATTTAACTACATACTAAATATGTGTGATTACAGAATTGTTTATCCTCTTCGGTGCCCAAGGTCACATATTTTTTTTCAAGCTTTTGCGTATTTTTTTAATTTTTGAATTTATTTTAGTTACTTTTTTAAATTCTAATGGAATTAAGTGAAAAAAAAATCTAATTTAGTTTCCTTATTTTACTAGAACTCGAAAAAAATAATCACAATAAATTAAAAAAAAAATACGAGAAACTTACTACCCATTTAATGTACCACAACTTGAATCCATCTGAGGTTCTCCATCAGTAACGTAACAAAAGCATTGACATTCTTCATATATATATGACTCATTGAAATTTTGTGACTTGATAAGAAACAAAAACTTGTTTATGAGAATTGTAATTTTCGAAATTGTGTTTTATTTTTATTTTAAAGTGTACAAGATTGCGATAAAATAAAAATTAATTCAATTATTTTATTAAAAATGGTTAATTTATTAAATAACTCTGTATAGACAGTAAATACTACTGGACTCGATGATAACAATATGAATGATAATTTAAATTTCTCATAAATGTATATACAAATCAAAAATAATAGAGTTGCCATTATCAAATAAAATTCATAAAAAATATGAAGAACGTCACACATAAACGCAGGGAAAGAGAAAAAAAGGGAAAAACATTTTAGTTTTAGCTACAGTATCATTTGGATTTAAAAAAAACACATTCCACACTTTCTTAACCGTTTGTTTGCTTATCGACTTTGTAACACTTTGATATATAATTATTATCGGAAAACAGAAATAAGCTGTTATTTGCGCTAGTTATTTGTTTTTATAATATGGGTATTCAAACAAAGACGTATTCTTGCGTCGACGGAAAAAAATAAGTTTACGGCATTGAATACCCCTTTACAGCACAAAATCATAAACGATGAAAAACCACTCCTTTAAGGATACATCGAGTTTGTTTTCCGTCTATCTATGCGTAGGATTTATGCGGCATCGCTTTTTTTCGTTGTATGAAACCTGCGATAAAAACAATAGCAAATTGAAATTATTAGTGGAGTTCACGATGTGGTGCATATGCTCTTGCATCATTGCAAATGCAAAATATTTCTGTACCTGTCTGTATCCCAGCATTAAATTTGTACGAGGTGCAGAAATATTTTGTATTTGCAATGATACAATAACATATGCACCAGTTCGTGAACTCCAATATTATTTCAATTTCTATATGAATGTATGGAGATCGGCCCTATGCAATACAAGCAGAAACTTTGACGTCGGCTCTCTCAGTATGCGTTTTTTGCGCTTTTTGTCACAACTATTTGTTTTCCATCAGAAGTTGCCATACAAAAATGTAATAGGTATTGTCTAAAGAAATGAAAAACCTATTTTACAACTGGCAACACTTATTTTCTCTTTGTGAGAAATGTTAAAAACATAGCTGCATATAGGTTGGCGGCAGTGGCTGTCGAGAGACACACTTAGGCTTGAACGGCTCATTGTGATACCACATAGTTGGACCTACACTTTAACGCCGATTCCGAACGGCGGTGTGGCAATTTTTTATCGGCTTGGTAGTTTTGCCATTATCAACCAATGTGTGTACTTGTACACTATCTTATAATTCTCATACACTTCATATTGATAGTGAATATAAGAAAGCTATGAAAATTAACCACCAGACGAAGACGGGAATCGAACCCGAACCTCCCTGATGAAAGTCTAGTGCACTACCCACTAGACTATCGAGATCGTCTAGCTGCATATACTCGCTTATATGTTATTTGCATCATAATGGGTCTGTTCACTTACTTTTTCTGCTATTTACCTTTTTGTGCGAATTTCTTTTCTCAATCTTTCTTTTACTCTCTCGCTACAAGTTTTTACTAAGAAAACTAGTAGAAACTTGCAAGTAAACAGCTGGATCGATCGATCGGCTAGTATTAGCAAATACTTAAATCTTACACAACATCACCAATATTTCTTTTTCCCACTGATTTTTATTAAAACCCCATAACAAATTCACTAAACTTCACAAAATTAACAAAACACACTTCTTGTTGACGTTTAGATTCTTGACAGTTCTTGTTTTTCGACAGCTGAAAATTCTTGCAAGTAAAAATTTTACTAGTAAAAACTTGCAGCTACTTTTTTCTCGCTCACTTTTTCACGCTCTCGTTTTTTTCTCTCTTTGCAAGTTTTTCGAGTACGTGAAAACTTGACAAGTAGAAACATTTTCATTTTCATATAACACTTATATTGCTCCGAAACTTCGTTATTTATTTATTAATTTCAAATTTTCAATATATTTTCATAAAAGCAAAACAGCTGATAAACACAAAACAGATGATTGTTTGACATTTTTACCCGAAGAAAAAGTGCGGGCTATTTCATGAAAGAAGAAGAATAGAATTACTCTCTCATCTCCGCTCTCATTTGCAAGTTTTTCGTTAATGAGAACGCTTTTTGGGTTATTTTGGGTAGGGTTGCCAGATGGTCTTGAATCGTCTTGCTTGTCCAGATTTTTAGTCCCGTGTCTGTCCAGAGTCCCGATTTTCAGAAATTGGTCCAGATTCAAATTTTCAAATTTATAGAGATAACATTTTTATTGATGAATTTGAGCAAACACATTAAACAATTTAAAAATATACCAGAAGTTTCAGGCGCTGAAACCGTAATTTAAAGTTTAAATGGTGTGCTACACTGATTACACAGTGAAACAGTTTTATCGTAATATAGACGTTTTTCTCCATCACATCTAATTGGACCTGAAGTCGGAAAAAACGGATCTCCAAGGGTTGTCAAAAAATTTGTTTATTTTAATCGATACGAAGCTAAGTATTTAAGCACAAAGAGATAAAAAATGTTTGTATACAGGGTGACAATTGTAAAGTGACACAAGTTTAATACTCTGCAGCAAGTTTTGCCATTTACCGTTACTTTAATTTAAAAAAGCAAATTCATTCATCATTGGCTTTGCTTTTAATTTCATTTAAATTTTTGTTATTACATTTTGAAATTTCCATAAAAATGGACAAGGAAAATATTCGTCGTGAAATTATGAAATTTCATTTGGCAAATTATAGTAGCCGTCAAATTGCAAAGGCTTTAAATTTGTCAAGTCGTACAGTAGACCGAGCTATTATTCGATATAATGAAACTGGGGGTTTTGGAGATAGAGACCGGGGAAAATTTTCAACAGTTGCCACTACTGGTTTAACAGAAAAAATTCGTAAACGAATCAAGCGAAATCCAAGGCGCTCAATGAGAAAAATCGCTAAGGAAGTGGGAGTAAACCGTGAAACAGTGCGAATCATTGCAAAATCAAAGTTTAATCTTAAGCCGTACAAGCTCCGAAAAGCTCAAGATCTGACACAAAAAAAGAAAGATTTGCGACTGCAAAGATGCAAGGCGTTGCTACGCTTCTCCGCGTTAAAAAATGTTGAAAATATCTTGTTTATAAATGAAAAAATTTTCACGGTTGAACAACATTTCAATGCGCAAAATGACCGAATGTGGCTAACATCATCATCGCAACAAAATAGGACTGTTGGCCGAGTTCAAAGGCCAGCTTCCGTTATGGTATGGGCTGGAGTTTCCGCTAATGCCAGAACCCCTCTAATATTCGTTGAAGAGGGTGTTAAAATTGACCAGGTTGTTTATCGGAGCATTTTAAATGAACATGTTCTTCCCTGGGCCCAAGATACATTTGGAAATGAAAACTGGACTTTCCAGCAAGATTCTGCACCTTCCCACATGGCAAAATTAAATTAAATCTCAAGAATGGCCACCATACTCCCCAGACTTGAATCCAATGGACTACTCTATTTGGAGTATTTTAGAGAGTAAGGCTTGTGCATCTCAACACCACAGTCTGGAGTCGCTGACAAATTCATTAGAGACAGCCTGGACTGAAATTGATCAGGAAGTCCTGCGACGAACAGTCTTACGATTTCCGGATCGATTGAAGGCATGTGTGCAGGCTGAAGGAGGTTATATTGAATGAGGTGGGGTTCAAATGAATGCTTATATATTCAGCAATGTTAACACTTAATTGTACTTAATGGAAGTACGTCCTTTTGAAAATAACTGCTGAAATGTGTGCGTCACTTTACGATTGTCACCCTGTATACACTCCAAAGATTAGCCTCGCGCGTAAGACAAAAGTTAAATTTTGTTGCACTTAATAACAAAAAAAAAAAGCAAAATTGAAAAATGAAGTAAGAGGTTTTTTAAGATGGTTCAGCTAACGAAGCGGTAATAGCTAGGGCTAATATATTTTAGGAATCATCATACAATAAACTGGGGTTCATTTTCAGAGGCGTTGTAGTACGGGAACAGACTTAATATATGAAACAATTTAGTTGTTTCAATTACAGCGATGTAAACTTATGCGATATACGGTATTTATTAATGATTACCGTAGTTCCAGTATCCATCATGTTTTTTTAGTTAAAATTAGGTACTAAATCGACACCAATTGCTAAATCTTAACGACAAACAATTATTTTTGTAGAGTACTTCTGGAATAATTTATTCAAACATTACTTAAATTGCCGTGGCTTAAGTTTTGACCTTTTCGTAAATTTTTTCTTCTGGCTTTGTATTATTTAAGAAAATAAAAACCAAGGAAATGAAAGTTTTCTTTTAAATTACTTGTAAACTAAATGGGCACAAACTATATCTAGCACTTGTTTTAATATATTTTTATAATTAATGCAATCTAAAATTCTTTGCCGTTTAGTTTGCCTTGCCCAGTGTTCTGACTTGATTGTCTCAGAGATCTGTTTATTTTTTAGTACCCCTTTTTTTGTATTCTGATATTCTTCTTCTGGCTTAAAATTTCACTTCCGTCCTACTCCTGTTCCCTCTTATATGAATTTCTTTTAACATTAGGATCAGAATTCAAAAGGTGATTGCAATGCACAAAAGTTATAAGTACTTATATAAAAAGTTTATAGTTATTTTAGTATAATACTAAAATAAGAAATGGAAACAAATAACGGAAAAATACTGAAAATGATCCACACACACACACATTTACTTAGGGTATGAAGTATTCAAGAACCATATGCCATATATAAATGTCACAAATAAACATAAGCGTCTCATAACTATAAAAAATAAACACAAATGCAAGTCAAGAAGGATTTAACCCTGACAATCTACATACACACACATATATGAAAATAATAAATAAATACATATATAGTATAAACATATGTATGTACTTGCATATGTACATATGTTTTATATTTTAAGGCGCATAGCAATAATTTAAACGTTTGTAGACAATATACAATATAAATACATTGTATGCCGCTGTTTTAACCCAGTATTTATTTAGAAGTCAACTGACAGTTGAAATTTGTTTTAAAGATTAGTTGAAATGATGGAAAAAACTCACATCACGATAGGTAATGGTTCACATGTAATGCGTGAGTAGCGTTTAAGTTCAGGAAAACAAACGAAATGGTGGTTGTTGCCACGCAACTCCTTGAACATAGCGGTAGAATAGAGTTACGTAAACCTCCTTTCGTAAATATTTGAAAAAGTACATAGAGTTAGAAAAGCTACTTTAATTGAACGTTTTATCGCTCAAGTGCTAAATACGGTTTAGTAACTCTAGTTGAATTCGTGAGGTTTCTGCCCATAAATGCTTATTAAATTCCATTTCCGACAGACACAGGTGGTGAAGTTTATGGCGAGATCAGCCAAAGCGAAATATTTCTTACACTGCTTTTGAAAGCCAACCAGAAATGTGGTTATTCTAACAAACGTCACATTGAATGGATATGCCCAGATCATTGAGAGCCGCTGATTTCCAATATCTACTCTACACATAGCCATCGCCCAAGCAATACGACCGCCTCAAAATTTAAGCCGACAATTGACATTGTATAGTTGATGCTACTTTCTTTGTATTACTAGGAAAGCAGGAAAAACATATAAGCTTCAAAACAATAAATTACACAGTTAAAATAGTGTTATAAGCTATGACCAGCGTGGCCGTTATGAGACTAAAGTTGCAATTTGCAACCTTTTTGACTGCTTGGAGACTTTGACACGACTTTTTCGAAAATACTCAAAATTTGAGACTTTAAAATCCTTTGAATTTTTGAGACTTTTTTGCAAAAAGTGTGATATTTACATGAAATTATACGAAAAATCCATTGCCTTTAACTTGAAAGTTCGCAACACTAATTACATATATACTTTTTAATTGCAACACTGTCGTTTTATAAGATTTTTTACAAACTTATTGCTATTTGCAAATTTGCCACACTGACTTAAGGAAAATTGTTTGGCCAATTAAAAGTTCACAAATGATAGATACTGAAAAATGCTAGGGTTCTGCATTCAAATTTTTTTAAATCTGCTAGCAGACTCGAGAAAATGTGATTTTTTAGAGTTTTTTTTTCAAAATGGAACGGTAGCGCTGAAATATTTTGGAAATCATCATAAAATAAACCGAGGTAAATTTTTGGAGGTGTGCAACAACTTTTTTTTTCGTGAAGCACCTTAATGTATTAATTACTTGGGATAATTGATTTTTTTTTACTTTCAATACATCAATACATTTTTTTTATATGCAAACTGCTTTGAAATGAAATAAATGTTCCTTTCGAGACTTTTTTACTGTCAGTGACACTTTTTTTTGCAACTTTTTGAAATTCATCAACGGCCACGCTGGCTATGACTAATTCAGAAGAGCCACAAGGGAGGAAGTTTTTGGTAAAAGTTGCCCGATTTTTAGTAAAAATCTATCGCTTTTTCTTGTACTGAATTAAATACAAAAATATCTATGAATTAATATATTTTTATCTCAGGTTTTCCTATTTGATAATAATGTCAAAAAAAAGCCAAAAGATTCTTTCGACTCAAAAATTGAGAGTTCTCTGTAAGTGTTAATGGACAAATTTTCAGTTTCTTTTTTAAGCAGATTCAGCAAACCCACAACGAAAGTGAAACTTTTACGATATGTCCTTTCTACAGACAAATTGTGCGACATGCCGAGAATATCTCGTTTATTAATTTCAGTTATGTTTTAATTTCAATATTGTTATAGTCACCCGAATTCTTGAATAAAATTTAATTTCGTTCGTAATTGAATTCTGTTTAAATTTAGTTTCTGTATTAAAAAATTAAAAAAACGGGCATAAGCCCTGGAGGAGGTGTTAGGACCATTTTTGGGGCGGCCGAAATGCCCAAAATGATTTTGGACATTATGTATGTTTTTAGGACAGTCTTAATTCTCATGGGCGTTGTGACCGTGACGTTATGTCCGGTCTCCTTGATTGAAATTCATTATTGAGCGTGCCATTCATAACATGCCCATTTCTCTCAATCTGCAAAGTGCTAAGGCGCTTTGAACAAGAGTATGGTGTTGCTGTCGTCCGTCCGTAAAGAGCAGCTATGTACAAATATATATATATCAAAAACAGAAGGCCATTGATGAAGACAAAGAATATGGGGAGGGGTAGAGAACCGATTGTATTTAGTAGATAAATAGTTATTTTATCTTACTGGGAAAGAAAATAGCATGCTGATAATATGAGAAACAAAAGAAAACAACTGTGGGCAGGGTATGAGAGAACGAGCCACCGACAAGCATATATTATACTGGTATAATATAACAACAACAATAGCTCACAAAAAGATATCACAATAAAACTCAACTGCCATATGCAGTTTTTTTTTTCTATATAAAACTGAAAACTGAAGAAAACAATAAAAGGATACAATTTTCAAAGTGCATTTTATGCATGTGTATAAATATACATATCTATATATATGCATGTATATGTAATATGCAAACTAAAACCACACACTTGTGTGTGTTTGTGTGTATATTGCACATGTGTTTACATTTGGTTTATGTATCATACCGTAAAGTTATATAGACTATGCATTTTAACTAACTATAAGTTTTACACACACACACGCGTGCATATATATATATATTCCAAATATATATACATATATCATGCAACCGCATCCCCAACAAACTTTGTGAAATTATTTAAAAAAGAAAAACAGCATAAATCGCAGAAAATTACAGGAACTACTATTCCTACTGAAATAATATGCAAACCCAACATAAAATTTATAAACCATTCTTAAAACAACAACTCTGGAATTAGAGTTCGACCGAATATTATTATTATTATTATTAATCAAAGTTAAATAACTGTATATTATTGTGGAAACAAATTTTTTTTTGGCATTTGTACCAAGCAATTGACAAACCCTATCTTTATAAAGCTGGCCTGCAGCACTAAATAGTTGTTAATTAGCAACACTAGATGGAGGAGCGGTTGCAATTATTTTTAACCATAAATTTGGCCAATTTTTGGCCGAAGCCGAACACCATATTTATGGCCGAACATGGGCGAAACCGAAGCCGATGCCGAACGGCCGGTCGAACTCTATCTGGAATTCATCAAATAGCAATAACACTCTAAAAAAAGTGTTATTAAAATTATTTGAGTCAAGAAATACTTACAGTGAAAATCGGTTATAATGACTGTAAAAAGAACCATTCAAATTCGGTGGTTATATCTGATAGTCGTAGAAAGCGGTATTAGTTTTTTTTTTAATTTCGGTCCCTTTGCACTCTCTTTCCCCTTGCGTTAAATACCAAATTATGTACGACTTTTTGTTTGATAAAAACAGATTTTCATTTATTTTCAGCCATATGTTAATTGTCCTCACACTTTGAATTGAATTCACAAAAATAAGCGTGCCGCATCGTAAATTGAATATTTGTCTGCTTACTTTTATTGAAAATATGACCATTGGATGTTATATCCGATATTAGAATATAAATATTAAAAACAAATCGTCGCTTTAAGTCGATTGGGTATGTGCAACTGGGAATAGAAATCGATTTTCGAATTCAATCCACTTTCCTGGGAGCTTGAATCCTCATAGCGATATCATTTGAGGTAACAAGTTTTTAGTTTGTAATATGATCTGAATAATGAAGGGTAAAAGTAAGTTTTAAAGTAATGAGTTCTAGCAGAATTCTTTTGATAATGACTTGTAATTGTTTGCTGCTGGGGACGTGTGTATGCAATTGTGTGAAAAAGAGGCAGGAAGTTTTCTGAATAGCTGATTCAGAAAACAACCATGTTGAACAAAACTGAAGCCACTACTAAGGGTAAATAGCTCTTTAAAAGACAAAGCAAATCTCAATTGCAAGAAGTAAAAGTATGCATGTAATTAGGGTTTTGCCTTCTAGTGTCTTATATGTATTTAGTTTGCGTAGAGTTCATAAAGTCATTTGTGGAGTGTAACAAAATTTAATAAATTGTTTTGAAACTCATTAACAAAAATACATATGGCTGCAGAAATATGCTTTTGAAAAAACTAAAATCTTTACCTACATTACTATAAAAAACTAGAAACAAACAGGAATAGTTAATCAAGTAAATCATAAATAAATATAAAGTACTATATGCACGTTTACGAGTAGATACGTGACTATCATAACGTAACTAGTGTGCAAATTGCTTACTAAAGAATAACACTCAATTCATCTTAATGCAATGCATGTCAGAATGAATGGAATATGAACATTCAGAATGTTGTTGATGTTACTCTATATACTCTATAGAAAGTGGGCGCCAAACATTGTGCTCGAATGTGCGTGGGTGTTTTTTGGAAATGGAAAATGACAAATTTAAAATTCTACTGCTGTGTTTTTCCTCCTTTCTTTCCTTATTTCTCTCTTGACAAACAAGGTCACAGACACAATTTCAATATGTCATCTAAGATACAATTTGCCATTTCCCAGAATGTGAATGGGGATTTCAGTTTTCAAAAACTCATTAGCCACGATACAGCGGAGTTCAAGTCATTAGAACGGTTTTATTTTTTATTTTAAATTAATAATGCTCTTGTTTTTAATGTAGCCTATTTGTCCAATTTTGAATTTCTGTACATGGCAATAAAAAAAAGACTCAATATTGTATATTTCCTGCGTCGTTTATATAACTGCTTCTGCTTTAGTAAATATACTTTGAATACAGGTTTTTGTGCAGTATTTTATTTCTGGCGCATTTTGCCACACTTCAAGGATATGTTATATTATTACGGAGGTATACAAAAGATTTTCGCTGGCATTTTAGTAGGTCGGGGAAATTGCCACTTGATTGGTGAGGTTCTGCAAAAAAAAAATGTGGTGTAATGTGTGTGTGAAAAATTTCGTCTAATACTTCCAAGTACTGTTACTGGCTCAGAGTTTTCTCTATGAAAGAGCAAGGTCTTGAGACTATAGAGCTGACAGCTCCCTATATCATCACCGAAGGAGGAAGGATGATAAGTGTATTGTTGTATGCACTGAGAGTGCAGCTTTTCTCCTAGGCGTATTTTATAGGGTCAAATACAAGATACTTCGTCATTACAGTAAATCAAAAAAAAAAAATAAAGTTTAATGCTTTATTTTTTCTATTTTTATTTCAAATATAGCTTACATTATTTCAAAAGCTCATACTCTTGTTTTTGTGTTTTTTAGAAAATTGTAGTCTCGATGCAATCGTTCTCTTTGTAAGGCGTGTTTTTTTTCTGAGGGCAATATGTCTTTATACAATATTATTTACCTTCAGTCGACGCTTAAGAATTGATAGTTATATTGGCAAGTCTTGGTTTTGTAGCACTTTAATTTAAATTTTTTTTTTAAAAGCAATTTTCTGATATTTGCGTCTGCGGCAGGGTCGGTTTTTGCTCTCTTGAAAATTACTGGTTGACTTACACTCACTAGTCGCCAAATTTTTACGTTTTTCGCTTTTAAGTAATGTGACAATAGTTTCTTTTTTAAAAATCGTCGAAAGTTTATTTCTTTTATTTGTTTTTAAATCGTAAAAAATACAAAGGTCTTGAAAATTAAATGAAACTCAAAAAACTAAAAAACTTATTTTTTACGAAATCAATTTCTGTGTGAACTCGCAAGAGCAAATAAGTTCTTCAATTGAAGATATTAGTACAAGTGATTAAAAATTAGAGAAATTTTTATTAAAACTGACTTTCACGACAACACAACTAACGGTAATTATATGTGAACACAAAAACCATTAAAACCCCTTAGGTAGTGATAAAGCAATAATCAATTTAAGTACCATTCTAATGACTTTAACTCCTACTGTAGTCATATAAAATTAAATGTGTTTTTGTGCGTGTATTTCAGGGGTTGTTTGCTTTTAACTTAAGTTGTAATAATTAAAAAAAAAAAAAAACAAAGTTTTAAACAATATTGAAAATTTTTAAAACAAGTGTGAATATTTATATAATTAAAACTGTTAAAATAAAAATATATGTATAAAATGTAATTTTTAATTAGTTAGGTGTAATAGAGCACGTCATATACATGCAGTTAAATAAAAATCATGGTTAATGCATCGAGCGCAATTATCATTAATAACCTTTGTTGGAGAAGTTTATGAAAAAAAAAAAGTAAATGTATGTATTTTGCTTTGAAATGCTAGAATCATCTAGATAAAATAACAAACTTCACGTAAAAAATATTATTTAACAGGTTTCCATATATTTTGTCATAAACTACAACTAAAAAAAACTTAAAAAAAAATCCCCGGTTAAAAAATAGGCAAATTTGAGCAAAATTATAAATTTTTTATATTTCTCTGATTTAAGTTAAAATAACTTCTAAATTAATATTTGTATACTATTTGATTACAGAAAAAGTTTATTATTCATAATTTTGTGTACGAGTTTTTATGCTTTGTTGCACAGCTGGTCACCTTAATTTTTACTATACCTTTTAAAATACATAAACGATTTTTTATGGTTTAACCCATTTAACCTCAGTAGGAGGAAGACCAAGCTTTGCTTTGCGATTTTCCCTAGTGTATCATATGATGATAAAAATGTTATAAAATGATTATTGTAAATGACCATGAGCACACAGTGCAAACATGAATGTCATGGACAGAACTGCCGTGCTGTAACGCAACTATGCCGGATTTTTTTGGAACAAAAAGAAATGGTGAAATTTAAATTTTGGCATTTCCATTCTCCCGAACTGGTTTCCGTGAGAACGGTTCTTCGACCCAAACTGGATAAAGAGAAGTACAAAGAACTTTTAGGGACGTTAGTAGTATCGAAATTCCAAGCCACACCCTCTTAGTGATATTCGATTTCGAACACGCTTCTCTACTAACTAAACTCTATCTGAACTAAAGAGACTTAAAGCGGTACTAGTATTCAGATTGCCACACCTTCGCATTCTCGAACCTCTCCACTACATGTAAACCTAATCTGTGCTTGCATGTCTACATATGTTTCTTGTTTTGTGGCTCTAAGTTTTAATTTTCCGCCACAGGACAATAAACTTGTTGATAGGTGGGGTTATTGAAAGAACGAATATGCTTAAATCTTATTAACTATTCCTTTCATAACCTCTGAATCTGCTATTGTTCATTAGTTGAATTTACTAATAGCGCAATCGAAGCGAAAATAAATAACAGACTTTTCTTTGTGGCTATGTTGTGTCTGTCCGTGAAAAACTGAATAAGGATAATTACGAAGAACGGTTACTGGCGCCAGTGGGATCAAAATCTAATACACATAGAGATGGCATATTAAGCCACAAAGTTCGCAATACAAACTTTCAGAATAGCACACCCTCATAATGATTTCATTTAATTCCAGACTCTCATCCCTTGCCACTTCATCTAAACTTAATTTTTACTTACATGCCTAAATATTTCTGCCTTCTTTTAATTTGAATATTTTTCCACAGTGCACAATACAATAAACTTGTTGCCGGGTGAGGTTATTGAACTTCGTGCCAAAATAATGTTAATTTATGTTATTGCTATTAGTGAAATGCTAATTTTTTTTCTACATACACTTTTAATTAATTTTCTTTAATTTTAAATAAGGGTTGAGCTAATATTCCACAAACATACGACTAATTTGTTTGTTTTGAGAATTTTTATTATTATATATTATATACTTATATTACGCTGGAAAATAAAAATTAACATTTGTAGCTGGCTACACCTTAAGTAATTGCACTCTTTGTTATTTGAATGTATAAAGAATGTATGCAACGAGACAGGTTTTTACTCTGGTAAATACAAAGTTTTTGTAGTGGGTGAATCATAAAATTTCCTTATATTGTATATAGATGTAGCATGCATGCATAGCTGTAATAAATTGGTCTGCAGCTGAAATATTATAATTTTTAAGCTTAACAAGTCACGCACACACATTTTTATTAGTACTTTGTTATTTATACACATACATACAAATATATTTTTTGTTTCTTTACACATTATTGCAATATTGCTGCCCAGCAAATTCCGGAGTGTTAAAATGACATAAAATCGAAGGGGATCTCACATTTTCATTATTAACAAAAACGATTTTTAATATTTTTCCATATCTTATTATTATTTTCACAACATTGTATCTACTTCAGAGACTATAACATTCTCATCATGTGATTGATTGCTTATATTTTTCAGTAGAAATATTTTGTTGTTGTTAAGTGATTATTTTACATATGATAATCTTGATATAATTCAATTTCAAGACTGCAGATATAAATAAACACCTATGGCATTTATTTCTCATCAGACTGAAATGTAAACATTAAACGTATGTAAATATTTATGTCAACAAAAAAAAAACACCGATACGAGTATAGCAAATTAAATAATTTTTTGTTATTTTTTTCGCACACCCTTCAAACATTCCTTGTGGTAATATGATAAATGTAGCACCGTATTTCATAACATAAATGTTTGAAGTTCTAGAGCATACAATCAAATTTTTTGTATTACGTTATAAAATTTCTATAATCGCGTTCTACGTTTAGTTACAAATTTATAAATATTTTTTTTTTTTTACTTTTCGGTGCACTAGTGCCCACTCCAGCTTGCTTTAAATTTCATTTGAATTTTTGTTATTACATTTTGAAATTTCCATAAAAATGGGCAAGGAAAATATTCGTCGTGAAATTATGAAATTTAATTTGGCAAATTATAGTAGCCGTCAAATTGCAAAGGCTTTAAATTTGTCAAGTCGTACGGTAGACCGAGCTATTATTTGATATAATGAAACTGGGGGTTTTGGAGATGGAGACCGGGGAAAATTTTCAACAGTTGCCACTACTGGTTTAACAGAAAAAATTCGTAAACGAATCAAGCGAAATCCAAGGCGCTCAATGAGAAAAATCGCTAAGGAAGTGGGAGTAAACCGTAAAAACAGTGCGAATCATTGCAAAATCAAAGTTTAATCTTAAGCCGAACAAGCTCCGAAAGCTCAAGATCTGACACAAAAAAAGAAAGATTTGCGACTGCAAAGATGCAAGGCGTTGCTACGCTCCTCCGCGTTAAAAAATGTTGAAAATAACTTGTTTATAAATGAAAAAATTTTCACGGTTGAACAACATTTCAATGCGCAAAATGACCGAATGTGGCTAACATCATCATCGCAACAAAATAGGACTGTTGGCCGAGTTCAAAAGCCAGCTTCCGTTATGGTATGGGCTGGAGTTTCCGCTAATGCCAGAACCCCTCTAATATTCGTTGAAGAAGGTGTTAAAATTGACCAGGTTGTTTATCGGAGCATTTTAAATGAACATGTTCTTCCCTGGGCCCAAGATACATTTGGAAACGAAAACTGGACTTTCCAGCAAGATTCTGCACCTTCCCACATGGCAAAATTAACGCAAACATGGATAAAAGACAATTTTTCTGGATTCATAACATCTCAAGAATGGCCACCATACTCCCCAGAATCCAATGGACTACTCTATTTGGAGTATTTTAAAGAGTAAGGCTTGTGCATCTCAACACCACAGTCTGGAGTCGCTGACAAATTCATTAGAGAAAGCCTGGACTGAAATTGATCAGGAAGTCTTGCGGCGAACAGTCTTACGATTTCCGGATCGATTGAAGGCATGTGTGCAGGCTAAAGGAGGTTATATTGAATGGGGTGGGGTTCAAATGAATGCTTATATATTCAGCAATGTTAACATTTAATTGTACTTAATGGAAGTACGTCCTTTTGAAAATAACTGCTGAAATGTGTGCGTCACTTTACGATTGTCACCCTGTATACATACGCATGTTAGTTGAGCCGTTGGTTTCACAATTATCCTGTTATCGCGCAAAAAGTTCACAATTACTGATTCTTTTTCTCGCTTCGTTTTCTATAAGACGCGCTTTGCGCACACGTTTCAGCTTTTCCTGAAAATTATTACGTTTTTTTTTTAACTTGTTTTCTTTACAAAAAATTCTTGAAATTCTACTAGCTTTTCTCCTTCGATCGGTTTTTTCAAAGTAAATAAAATCCGGTAATTAGCGATGCCAGTTTACTACAAAAGAAAAACAAGAAATTACCAGATGGTAAAATGTTTTCAAGTTAATAGATGACAAATTTTAAGACATCAGTTAATATGGCACTGTGGACACTCTAAATGTATTTTAAATATTAATTACACAGACCTGGGAATTTCCATTTTTTTAAATACGATTTAAAATGGGTACCTACTAATTTTCAGTGCACTGAATTGGAACCAGAATGCGAAATTTTCACATTACGTCAAGGTTTCGAGCAATCTTCGAAAACTGACAAACGGTTGAAAAAAAGCGGACTCTCTCGGTTTTATTCGAGCAATCTTCGAAAACTGACAAACGGTTGAAAAAAAGCGGACTCTCTCGGTTTTATTCGCACTTGTGGGTTTAAATTTCTGGAAATTCTGCTGTGATACGAAAGTTGTGCATCTCGATTTGAATTCAGCGCTCTAATGTACAAGGGAAACCATTACCTGTTTTCAATTATCTCAAATCTTGCAGTCCTGGTTTATTTTTAGTGTTATACCTGTTCATAAAGTTATGAGCAAAACTGTAACACCCTACCTATGACTATATAATTTTAATTGAGACAGTTGAGCTTAAAAACCTTAATTTATTTTACTTTCAATTATTTTGTAGTATTTATTGTATTTATGTACATGAAAACATTTCTGGTTGATGAATTGTTTAACAGCCCAGCCCCTCTAACTAAGAAATTCTATAAATACGGTAAGTTTTTGTCATCAACATTCGGTCCGAGGGAATTTTTAAAAATAAATTCATTTTTGTAGTCTCATTGGGATATAGCTTTAAGTTAATAAGTCTCTACTTCCTCTTAAAATCATTACAGCTGGTAAAGTTTGATTTGAAAGAGAAGTACTTTACGTACTTAGTATCCACTATTCATATTTGAGTACTAGAAATCAACCCATCAAGTAGTATATGTTTCGTGGTCTATTCTTTTATTTTGATCTTTCTCACTTGGCAAAGATTGTTTGCATATCTATAGAAAAGTATAATTAGAATAAATTCAAAATATTTTATCATTTTTTCCCCGCATATTCTTACCCTCCTTTTAAAATTTCTTATCTATAAATACGCATGCCAAAAAAAAAAAAACCAAAACATAAACACATCAGAGTAATATTCTTTTTATCAATTATGCTTCTGATACCTGGAAAAACAACTTACTCTTTAAATTAATTTTATATTAATATTAAATTTCAAATAATATAAGAAAAATTTATAATTGCCATAAGCGGTTTTTATTACGAAAATTAGTTTCATTCAAAAATTCAGAAATCACACCAGGCTTTATGTTGAAACATTGAAAAAGCCTTGTAGCAAAGTAGGATAAACAGTTGTAGTTTCTTTCAATAAACTTATTCACTTTTAATAATAATATTTTCATGAAAAAATTCGTTTTATTCGGCTTAATGATATTGTCAGTGGAAACGACCACAAAGTATTCAGAATAGGCAGACCAGACGACCGTTTTGGAATCCGCTATGATCTTTGTGATAGTTCTTAATTTAAATTTTATTTTAATCTAGATTAAAATGTACAAAGACAATGAACTGTAATGATTTTGAAACCATATTTTATTTGGGGGGTTACTCTGTGGTTCGATTCGAAAGAAAATTTACTAGAATTCGAACGATGGGTACTCTACAAAAAAATTTTTCGAATAATATTTGTTCGATGTTTACGTTTTAGTTATTATTTAAAAAGTTTAGAATTGTTACCTACTTGACGAAATCAGAGTAATCTGAATAAAATAAACTTATACCTATATATTTGTAAAGTGAAGCTCAAGGCGTATTCAAAGAGGTGAAGCCATCTCTGCGAAGTCTCTCATTTTATTTGAATAGCCTGTTGTTGTAGTGTCAAAATAGTGCAAAATGTAAATAAACAAATGTGTAGTGGCAAAATTCAATTTTTATGTATTCACAACGGAAGCTGTTTTTGACACTATAACCAAAGAATATATAATACATAGAAGGCGCATCTCTCAAAATTTTTCCAAAATATGTTTCTTTCGTTTCGAGTGCGGGCGGTCGTAGTAAAGAGGAAGAGCAAAACCACTCATTTATTTTGCATGCACTCTCATGGTGTTTTTTTTCTTAGGCTCTCGCATATCATTACAGAGTACTGCCAAGTGAGACGGCGTATAGTTTCATATTAATGGGTTTTTTGCGGAGAATATGTAGGTACATGTGGTGATTTTTTTTTGCGTTGTTGCCAAGTATCAATATTGCTTTCCAACCTAATTAATTTTTTTTTTCAATTTGTGACCCAAAATTATGGTCGTAGCTAAATTTCTTTTTAGCAATATTTTTTTTTTTGTATTCGAAAAAGCATAAAAAGTTGAAATCAATCGATTTAGAAAGTTTTGAAAGGGGCACCTCCCGTTGTAACTTTTAAAAAATCTACTTTTTTTGCAAAAATATGTCTACAAATTTTTAAGTTGATCCGGAGAAAATTTGAGAAAATTTTTGACTCTTTGTTATTTGCAAAAACATTTTCTTCTTGACATTAAAGTAAGTTGAGACTTTAAAAGCGTTTTTCTCAAAAAAGTCATTATTGAAGTCGGTGACCACGATTACTCAACAACTTCTAAACCGATTATTTTTAAATTTATATCCTTTTTAAATATATAGTAATCAAGATTGATCGAGGGAAAACTTTTTTTTTACAAATGAAACAGTGTTTTTTAGTTAAAATTGAAATGTTAACTTTAACAGTCGGTGATTTTATTAAATATGCGTATTTTTTCATATTCGTCGATTAATCACTAGATAATCTTATAATAAAAGTAAATCCGTTTCATTTTTGGATTTCAAATGTTCTAGATTTGTCGACGGGATCGCTCATAACTCATAAAGTTTTAAATATTTTTGAATAGAGATTAGTTAAAGTTAAGTTCAATACATGTACTTTTAGATAATAAATAGTTTTTATAAAAAACTTTATTATTTTACCTGAAAAAAATCTTGAAAAATACCTACTTTTTCGCGTCACAACTTGGGATTTGAATTTTATAATCTGTGCCATACATAAAAGCACACCGGCTTTGCGATATAAATTCTGCTAAATAATGAAAATACCAGCTCATATTACTAGCACGAAAACCAAAAAAAAAAAAAGAAACATGAAAGAAAAAGAACCTCTCATTAAACAAAGCCAACAACAAAGAGAAACAAACTATTTCAACCACTCATTGGTTTTATGAGAACAACTGAATTTTGAGTGTAAACTGGAGGCAGTTATGGCTCCATAGAATAAAATTTTTGTGCAAATAAATTTATTCGTGATGCGCCTTCTATGTATTATATATTCTTTGCTATAACTTTTACACTCTGAGATGACTTCACCCTGTTAAATACGCCTTGGTGAAACTACTTTACGCGCGATAGAGTAACACTCTCAAATCTTATATACTTTCCATATAATAAAAATAGTATAGGCTCCACTGTATAGAAGTGTGTGTGTATGTGTATATCGAGAGGCTGTTAGTATGCGAAGGTGAGACCAAGGAGAACTTATACAAGGTGAAGTTACCAACAACTAATTTTTATTCTTTCTTTATTGTTTAATTTTTTCTCCATTTCGATATTCACTGCATGCCCCCATTATAACCACAACAACAAAGATATGTTGTTATTGTCTTGTTGTATGGCTGATTTTGACATTTAATGGTATCCGACGCAACAACAAAGATATTCTGTTTTTGTCAAGGTGAATTTGTTGTAATCTTGCTAGCACCTTAAGAGGCCCATCCGCTGTCGTGCAAGAATGCGCATTCTTGCCAGCGGAATTCCAAATTTTTGGAAATCAATCACGCATGAATGCGCGTATTTTGGCATCCACGAGCATTCTTGCGCGCGTAACCACGAATTTGCGTATTCTTACGCGCCAGTGGATGGGCCCCTTTATACAGAATTTCACCATGGGTGAAACAGAGCAGATGTAGATAGAGTTTAGAGAGAAAGTGCTGGTATAAAAAAAGTGCCGAATATGGCACTATATTAGTTAGGAATATTAGTTTCCTTCCCGCGTCCGGGAAGGAAACTAAACATAACTTTCAAACTATGAAATGAGAGCGCTGAGCGTTGTGATTTTTGTATAAAATGAAATCACGAACACACACACAAACACACATTATACACACATTCTTGACCAGAGTCCAGAATGTAAAAGAGGCAGCCATGTTGGATATGGTTACCTCTATTATTCTGCCATAGTGTCGAGTGAGTGCTTGTTCTTTTTTTAGTTTCGTTCGTTAGTGGTATTAATAGAGTATCAATGGGCATTTTAGAAAAATAGGTGGAATGTGATTTAATTGTGTTTGTTCCATTCGAAATAATCATTTAACCAAATCCCTACTTTCTTATATGTTAATCTTCAGTTGTAAAATTACTTTCAGAAAGTGTTTTTGAGCAAAAAAATTTTTCTTCTTTAAATCAGCAGTTTACTCTCAAGGTTATGTGAAGAATTAGAGTTTGTTTATCTTTAAAAAAACATCTAATAAAAATGTCTTGAAATGGTTTTTAAAAAATTTCCATTGAGTTGCTTTTTATGAAAGTTTAGGGCCTTAGAAGCGAAAAAGCCGTATGCTGACTAACAATTGTAAGAAGAAATGATGGTCAGAGAATATGAACTCAAGCTCGATTTTGTCCTATCTCCTCTGATTTCCTTACGATTCCGAAAACGTGAAATGCTGATGAAGAATGTTTATTTTTTTTTTTCTAATTTGCAAGATTAACCGTGATTCTGCCTAAGAAAAGCTTTTCACTTCACCGTTCGGATTCAGCATAAAGCTGTAGGTTTCGTGAACACATAGAGCTTGCAATAGCCTTCGGAGGGCTATTTTTATGGACAATCTATACATTTATTAGTGTAACTACATTTTTATTCCAGAAGATCCAGAAGTGCTACACTATCATATTATATATCAATTTAAAGAGCTTGATGAGTAGGTTAGCCAAAAATTATCAGATTTAAAATCGGTTTAGCCAATTCCAAAATATTAGCGTCGGAGGTTCTTGAAAATTCACTCATTGAACAAAGCATTGCATTCATCGCTGTAATAATTGCTTAAGCGGGAGTAAATAGCAAATGAGAGAGAGAAAGAGAAGACATGAGTAACGGCATTTCTCAGAATTATATAACGAATTATCTGCATACATAAATAACAAAACAAACACCAGCAAGTAGTTTGGTTCTCTTTTGATATTTGTTTTTTCATAGAGATTTTTTGAGCAAAAAAAAATAGCCCCAGTTACTGGAGCCTTACCGACTAGTTTTATTTAATTGAGTACAAGTACCAAAATTTTGAAGTGCTTTATGAATCAGTTGTCTTATCCTGCAAAAGCCTCAAAGTGACTCAATTTCAAAATTCTTTAAATTATTTAAAATTTCTGTTTATATAATCAAACAAACTAATATTGAAAACTATACCAAAATAATATCAAGTTTCGCTAGACTGCAGTATTTTTTTTCTACGTGCAGACACTTAGTCGTCTATGTTGTCGTTTGTCGTGTATGTTGCCAAAAATAAAAAAAATGTTTTTGACCCCACTTTACAGTGGCAGAAAAGAAAAACAAAAATTATGCCGAAGCTATGAATCAAAGAAAATTCCCTTGGCATCAATCCAAGAAAGAAAGCTCACAAAACGATAGTATGAGCAGATAAAAACTAGAAATATGTATTTAATACATTGAAAAAAAAAAAAAAAGAACCAAGCGAAAACAAAAACCTTCAATAATTTAAATACATATATAGACGAAGAGAATTTCTTTATTTTTTCGATAAAATTTAACCTTGGACTTGAACATTATTGTGTTATTTTTATTTTTTTGATTGTACTTAGCAACTAGTTGTTGTTATTGTAATGCAACACACATACTTACTAATACGTGTGCACTTTTACATAGTTATACTCATAGTTGTGCTGCTTTCAAATACATACAAAGTTTGCCAATATCTACTTTGCATGTGAAATACAATTTACTTACCAATCTTGAATGATGGATACGATAGTATACAAACGAAAATGCAGTAGTGAGCTTAGTTTAGTTTACCACTCGTATTGGGGTTCCATTCTTTCTATTGCGTGCAGAAGTTTTCTAAAGGGTCGAACTCAATTTGTGTCTTGCAGCTGCAAGTTTCAATCCTTTGAACAGTTAAAACAGGCAAAATTGTTTCAGGGTTTTTGTTGTGTTTTTTGTTCTTGTTTTTCTTTTTAGTTGTTGTGGAAATATTTTTGTTTACTGCCAACTGTTTTGTTTTATTGTTTTTTGTACCTTCGAATAGTAGTTGTCGCCAACCAACGCCTGACCAAAGTGTGCAGCAGCATAGTCTTTGTCTTTTGCCTTACAAATAATAAATTTTTTGAGAAAAAATATTTGGGTTATTTTTCCTACCTTCTTTCTTCTCTACACATATATTTCAACTATTATTGTGGCAAGTCAAAAGAACATTTCACATTTCTTTCACTCTCTGCTCCGCTGAATTTCTCTCCAAACTTTTAGGCAAATAAAATTGAAGAATATTTTCGTGAAAAATTTATGGTTTCAATTGATTCACGTTTTTGGTTCATAAAAGGTCAAAACGAAATAATTTCTGTATTTCTTGCACTTATGATTGTTGACTGAGATTTGCACGCGTTTCAAGTCGCTGAAGCAAAATTATACGTCAAGCGTCGTTGAGCGTATTGTACGTCATAGTTAAACGTCTTTGCGTGTTTTTACTGTTGGGTCAGATTGCGATGACGATGATGTCTAGTTGTTCGATATTAAGCGATAACGTAATAGAAATTTTTTGTTTCTGGTTTTTTATTCCAAACACACACTTTTTTTTGGCAAGTCAGACGCTAAAAACCTTTCCCTTTCTCTATAAATATGTGGAAAATACTAGCATATTTTTTACTTAACAAAAAGTGGCTTTTTTGTTCAGTTAGTAAATAAAGTTTTGCATTTTTGACAGATCTTTGAATGGTATCTATGAAATTGTTTTTTCTCTTACTGTCAGTACGCTAGCATTACGCATGAGCAATATTTTGATGATAGGATAGGTTTTTTTTGTTCGGCTATTTGTAGGTATTAATGGCAGTAAAAAATGTTTTTTTTTTTTTTAAGAAAGTCCAAAAAGTGATTTTGAAGGAAATACTGAAGCGAATTAAGCCAAGTTAAGTTCGCTTAGCCTCTAAAAAAAACTGTTTTGAGGATTGCCAGCATCGGCCAATAGCCATGCATACGTTCCATGCAATTGAAATATTCCATCCGTGTGCTTATCTCTGATTACCTAAACATAGTCATTTGGCAAATGTATTGACTGAGTTTTCAATTTCACCTCTTTCTCGGCATGATATCTCGGTACATATACACTATTACAACCACAAATGAACGTCATGGTGGAAAGGAAAATAACGAAAGTGAAAAGAAATATTTCTCGAATTGTTTTTAATTCAGAATTAAGATCATAGATGTAGCTGTGGTCAGTGAAGAGTTTGCTATCAAAAACTAATTTTCGCCAAAATTGTAGATAGACACTATTGAATATACCACCTTGATCAAAAAGTTCCCGGAATAACCACCGTGTGGCGCTCCCATCGATCCGATTTCAGTTCTGTTTTTTGTTTGTTAAGTTGGTACATTTGTTGTTGATATTCCCTCTAAATCTTAGCGTCATAGCTTGACATGTGCAAAGTTACGTAGCCAAGGGTACATCTATTTATGTGTGTGTTGGTGATTTTTTACAATTTTAGAAATGGATTTAAATTTGCAACAACGAACTGGCGTTAAATTTTGCGTAAAAAACGGATTTAATGGTGCGCGAACGTTGGAGATGTTGAAAAAGTGTTTCGGCAACGATTCTCTAAAGAAAACGGTCGTTTACCAGTGGCACGAGCGGTTCTAAAGTGATCGTGAGTCAATCGAAGATGATGAACGCAGTGGCAGACCATCGACATCGAAAGCCGGCGAAAACATTGATAAAGCAAAAGAAATATTGGTCAATAACCGCAAATTAACCATCAGAGAAATAGCGAAGGACTTGAACATTGCCTATGGATCCGTCCAAGACATTTTGGTTAATGATTTGGGTTTCCGTCGTGTAGCAGCAAAGTTGGTGCCAAAACATCCTCAATTTCATGTAAAAAAGAGACCGTTTTGACGTAGCAAAAGACATGATTTGCGAGGCTGAATCCGATTCCACATTCATCAAAGATTATTACTGGAGACGAGAAGTGGGTTTATGAGTACGACACGCAATCCAGACATCAGGCAAGTGAATGGCGTTCACCAAATGAGACGAGACCAAAAAAAAGAAGGCAATGCTTACGGTTTTCATGGATTACAACGGTGTAGTGCATCATGAAATTTTGCCAGAAGGCCAGACAGTAAACAAAGAGTATTATTTGGGCGTTATGAGACGTTTGCGTGAAGCAATTCGCCGAAAGAGACTAGAATTGTGGAGAGAAAACTCGTGGATTTTGCACCATGATAACGCACCTTCGCACAATGCTATCATTATTCGTAATTTTTTGACGAAAAATGCAACAAATACCATCCAACAGCCTTCTTTCTGTCTAATCGAGTTAAAAACCCATTACAGGGAACTTTCGCCTTAAAGTTTTGCCTGCTTAGGAAAATCCAAATTATAAAAAAATGTATTTACACCATTTTTGCTCTTATCGGCTAATATGTAATTTTACCACCATTTTTTTGTACCTTTGTAAATATTTTTTGCAAAAAAAAAAATTAGAATGACATGTTTAAACTTCAATTCTAAATAATATTTCATGAAAAACTGTTTGCTCATATTGGTAATAGTAGACTCTATTAGAATGTATATGCACGCTTTAACGGACGGACTTTCTAAGGCTCAGATAAATATGTAGAATAAATTAAAAATGGTTGCGTGCTTGAATTTCAATATTTAGTTGGTTCATTAATTTGTAAGATAAATATTTGACTACAATTTATGTTCGGAATTTTCTTTCTTTTCTATTATTCAAATTAAATTATTTGTTTTCATTTTCATTTACCAAAAAATTAAATAATTTGCAATTCATTTGAAATAACATTTTAGTTGTTGTCGTATACATTTACAGCTTGAGCGCTCATTTACATGTATCTACCTAAAATATACATACCTACAATTTTTAAATTTATCAGCAATATAACTCAATAAAGACGCAATATCTCATCAATATATGAACGTATCTACTTGTTAATAAAACACGTAAGAGTTTTTCATTATATACGTGACTTGGTAACACTGAAGGATTTTTACATTTTATTATTATTGTAAAATGTAAAAGCAAAATAAAAAAATTATATATGTTTTTCTTTAATATCTTTCGCTCATGTTCAGTTTAATATACACTTTACTCTTGATTGTGTGTCTGTTTGTCTGTCTGTCTGACTGATTCCCTGTCGCATGCACACGCAGGAAAGTAAAGAATTAACGTAAATGTAAAATAAAAAAGGTTCAATAAACCTGATGAAAAGAAATCGTAGTTGAATTTAAGTAAAAATTAAAAACAAATTCAATTATTAACTTATTTATGCATTGGAATATTCCACAATGCGACGTGGAAAAACCCTCATATATATTAATTAATGTTAAGCTTAAAATTGCCTTAGTTGCCAAAGTTGATATTTCAATATCTTTAATACATGGGTAAATCCAGCGTTACTTACGTTTCACCATTCGGTATAAAACGATTTTTTCACTAATAATTATCAACTATTTCAAAAATCGGGTAACACAGTCGTGTGTGTCTTATGCTCTTGTACATGAATCAGCATAAACATATTTTCTATTATTAATGTGCTCTGAGGAAATAACTCATATTAGTGTCGTTACTTACGTTTCCGCACAAAACAACTATTTTGAGTACTCGATTGAGATATGTGAAATTCTGCGAATTGGTCAATGAAAATTGAAGAAGAAAATTTTTTCCAAATAGATTTATTTATCGACAGTAGAAGTTCATAAAAAATTTGACTGTTTTGCTTAAATTAGTATATTTTTTTAATACATATTTGATTTGCCTAGCGTTACTTACGTTTCATTGTAGCGTTACTTACGTTTTAAGTTGTGTATCACTGGTCTACAAATGAACATTTTTAGGAATGAGCTGGGTCACTGAATTAGAACACTGTACTACATTGGGATTTTTTTTATGGAGCACACAACCTTGAAATAATCTAACATATAAAAAAGTAAAAGTGAAGTTCGTTTGTTCAACAAAAGAAATTTAGATTTTTAAAACAATTTTTGATTATTTTTTGTTTGTTTTAAATTCCTAGCTTAGCACAGTGTATGTCGAATTCAGCGACAGTCTTTTAGCTCAAGTACACTTGACTTGCCCCACTAATTTTATTTGGGTGGTATTTAGGGATTATTAAATGAGGGTTTGCATTAAACAATAAAATGCAATCATTTAATATATTTTATTTTAAAAAAAAATTAGTTTAATTCGTTGCAAAGTAAAGTAAAACAGCTTGTGTTTTGATAGAGAAATAATTATTTGAAAGATATAGTGAAAGTAATAAATGCTATGTGGTAAATAATCAAATCTTTAAATATAATGCTAAAAAATAAAATTTTAATTCATTCTTGAGCAAAGAACTTATAATTTTTTAAGAGAATTTAGATTAATGAAGACTATTTTTCTCCCGATACATATACCTTATCGCATTCTATATTTAACTTTAGTTTTTCTCTATAACGCCTCACACGATGCTTTGAAGTAAGTTTTTAGTCATTTGTGGACAATTTTTGTTGCTCCATTTCTATTTCTGCTACCACATACAAAAAAAATTTAAAAAAAAATTTTATTACTTACGTTTCATTTTTAAATTATAAGTTTTTTCTTCAAATACTAGAATTTTTGAATCCAAAATGGAGTAGATCAATATAACTTCAATCTTTAAAAGAAAATCTAAGATTTGGTTTTATTTGATGGACTACTTTTGGAGTTAAACAACTTTTTGTATATTTCGCGTTACTTACGTTTCACACTTTATTTTTAAATTATTTTTTGCACCGAAACCAAATACTTAACACACCCTTATGCACCCTTTGAATCTTTTCGCTTTTTTAACTAGTAAACTGCGTTTGCGAGTAGCGACAAAAATTTAATTGTTTTCCCACTTTGAAATCAAACTTTGTTTACAAAAGCAAATAAAATTATGGGGTTTCCTTGATTTTATTTTTTTAAATCGAATTTATTCATTAAATATGGTTTATTGTCTTTCATGTTAACGTATTTTTAACCTTTTTATTTTGATATTTTTATTTTTACTTTTGGTTTCACTTTTCTGGGATTTACCCACATGTTACAACATTTTATGATATAAAATTTCTTAAAAAAATAATAAAGATTATTATAAAATTATAATTGCAATTATTGCTAGCTAATTCTATTGAAATATGAAACAGTGACGAGTAATGTTACTTGCAATTAAATGAAAAATTTTTAAAAAGTTTTTTTTTGCATTTAAACTAAAAATTGTTTTTTATCGTGACAAAATGCCTTATTCTTTCAATTTGTTTTTAAACATTTCAACATTTTTTGCACTGATAAATATATTTGATTTACTGATTGTTACATATTTCCGAAGAACAATATAAATAAATCAGTATTCACCTTTCGTAATAGTTGCCTGCTATAATTAGTACAGCAACAACAAAACAAAACTTATTTTTATTTAGGTGTTGAAAAAATATTCTTGTAAATAATTTGAAATTAGTTTAGAGGGGTAATGCAGATCATCAACGTTTTTGGATATCCGACCAGTGTGAGATGTAGAGTCTAGACTCTTGATTATGAAGGATACTAAAAAATTTTAAAATAAATATTGTGATAAATAGCGCATAAATTTTGTTGAGTACTAGTGCATAATAGTTCAGGAAAACATGAATATATACTCGAGTATAACGCAGATCTTAATAATATTTTAAAACTTTTTTGATCGGAGTCTGAACAGTAATCTGGCGTAGTGCTTTCAGAGAGGGAGCTGATTGTAAGCGCGGTTCGGGTTCTGGGGTCTTCATTGAAAATGATGGAGTGCACCTTCACTTCTCTCTTGGGTTGTATGCTTCTGTTTTTCAAGTAGAAATTTTTGCAATCATCAAGGCAATGGACCATGTCATTGATAATGGTTGGAGAGAAAGGAGTATCTGTGTATTTAGTGACAGTTACGCTTAAGGCGCTTAAATCCTTGCTTAATCCTCTAACCACATTTAAACTGGTTATGCATTGTAAATCTAAGCAGGATTTTGTTGAAAAACACAAAAGCCTGCTTTTGATATGGATTCCTGGACATTCATTTCCGGAAATGAATCTGTTGACTCTCTGTAAGCTCTTTGTCGTCTACACCCATCAAGACCACCATTATTGAGTGGGTTGATTTGGCCCACAATCGTAAATGGGAGGAGCTGAGGGGCTTTAGACAGACAAAGGCCATGTCACCTGTTATATCGAAGCATCTAACACACTTTCTGTTATCACTTAACAGAAAGAGCTGTAGGCAGCTGATGGGACTATATACAGGCCACTTCTCTTAGGCCAAACATTTGAATATGATTGGCCTGGGAGCTAACGTCTTCTGTGCTTCCTGTGGTTCGGAAGAAGAATGTGAAGAGACGGCTGACCACTTTCTTGGTGTCTGCCCCTCTTTCTGCCAGATCAGAGTAAGCCTATTAGGTACTGGAGTGTTCGGAGACGAACACTTGAGGTCTTTAACACCTGGTAGATTTAAAGAATAGCAAAAAGGAACACAGGATATAGTACAATGAACGCAAAACTTGTCTGTGTGCTGTATTCTTGAATACTTCTGTTCCAACAAAAAAAAAAAATGGCTTCCATCATTACTCGAAATATTAATCCCTACTATAGTCTACAACTTTAACTTGATAAATCTTAAATTTTCGCAACTTGTCATTCGAAGAAAATATCCATATAAATTTTTTCTGAAACTGATGTTTAAATACAATAAATTAAAGACGTTGAAGCATTTGATGGACCCTATCAGACTAGGGAGAAAAGTGGATAAATGTCTTAAAGCTTTAGGAAAAATGTTTGCTTCCGAGTTTTCTTAATCTTAACCTAAAAAAAATGGCCGAAAATGACAAAAAATTCACGGAATAATTAATTTAAATTTGTTCAAATAAATATTATTCAATGTGGACTCCAATACATTTTTTATCGTGCAAGACATAATTTCGATAACTCATTGACTTGCCATTACTGAGAATATACCCAACCTCAAAAAAATGATTAAAAATGCCAAAAATAGTCAGAGACTAATTTTTTCCAAATGAAATCAGTGGGAATTTGGGCCATTATCAATGATGAGAAGCTCGGATGAGGTTGGCATATATTCCCGAGTCGGGGCGCTCTGAGCAATAATGGGTTAAAAGATTAATTATATTTTAAGAACCTTAAAGATGATTCAATAACACTGCCCTGCACGGGTTTGGTGAACAATATGGTTCCTAGTGTTTGCAAATGAATTTTTCATGCTGAACACGAATCTGAAAAACTTCCCATCATGTCACGTTTTAGAAAAAATGGGGTTGAAACCTCTGAAAATACCTTTTTTGGCCATGACGTGCTTCAAACTTCGTACGATTTCAATTCAAATTTTTTTTTTATATTTTGCTTTTTATTTAGAAAGAACCGATTTTTTTCATCCACTGGCAATCAACATCAAAAATTAGATAGGGATAGGGTCAGAACCCCCAAAATCTCCCCCCTAAATACGGCCTTGGAAGGGACCTACAGTTTTATGCCGAAGCCGTATAGACAAATTTTAATTTTTGATTTTGTATTGTGCCGAGTATTGAACCCGGCTACAAAAAGTAAAACTAGATGTAAAGGTTTTTCCAATGCGCGCCGTATAAAGCAGCGCATACCAAATTTATGCTATAGCCCTATTTCCTTTCATATTTCTCTTTGAATTTTTTAATTGTCGTCGGAAATTTTAAGCAATTGAGTGTCATTTATTTAATTGAATGCTTCTTTAAGTTAAATTTGATTGAAGAGCTTTAATATTTAGCACTGTAACAAAAATTTCTTAGAACAGAATAATAGCAATTTGACTTTAAAGCCGCCATTTGTGTCAACGTGTTAAGTAGAAGATAGATTTTTATATCTAAATTTATATATAGTGACTGGATGGAAAGTTCAGGAAGTAACTAATTTTAAGTAAAAAGTCTTACAAATATATTGTTAAACACAATGAAAATTTAATTAAAATTTTTTCTTTAATTAAATATAATATTATTTATGTTCCTTTTTATTTAAAAAACTACTCTACGAGCTAACACAGAATAACCTTCTATTTTCGCTTGAAAAAAAAAAAATCAAAATCTTGATAGAATTTTTATCTCAAAAATCTAATTAAAATGTAACAAAAAAGTCATTGAGTTTCTCAGTTGCTGCTAAACTGTTGCTGACAAAAGTGTAAATGAGAAATTCACAATTTTCATAACCTCTTGTAAAAATAAAGAGCAACAACAACAAAGTTTTTGTTAACTAACCCAGCAGAAACTCTCAACATAGCTGCAAATGAACTGCTGTCGCCTCAAATACAATGACATACTTCACAATGAATACTTGCTGCATAGACACACAATACACATTGCTACACACCAAAGCAATAGCCAACAGCAAATTTGTTGTTGTTGTGCTATCGGCAATATTGTACTAGTGGCGCTCTTCCATAAAGCATTTAATAAAAGAAGAGCAAGAGCGACAAATATCAGCAGCCAGCAGTAAATAAAGCAATTCTCCGTATTTAGAATACTATAAGTATGCAAGTATAGATGCATGTGAATGAATTCGACGCTGTTGTTGTTGTTGCTGCTGCTCTGATTTACTGTTTTTGTTGCTTTTGATTTAATTGTTGTTGTCTCTGGCTGGCGATGATGTTTTCATGCAGTAGCTATTAACTTTTTAGTGCGTGATTTTATCATCACAATTTGACTTTGACACTGAATTTCAATTGTTTTGTATTTTTCTTTATTGCTTGTGTTTTATGAATATTAGTTTTGTTTTTGTTTTCTTCTTTGTACTTATAACGTTCTCACTTTTTATTAATATTTAATTAATATATAAATAATAAAATATTTCCTCTATTTTTATTTCATTGCAGATAAACGTTTTTAGCTAATGTATTTATGAAATTTCATATTAATATTAAAACGTCATTACAACCGATTGCCAACTGTGATTATTACAAACAACGTTTTTAATATCATCTTTGTAAGTAGACAGAAATATTATTTAAAAATAAATTGTAATAAATTTCGGACAAGTATAGTACATGATACAGATCTCCAAAATCTTTCTACTTTACAAACTTATTTTATTCTATGCGTTTGGTTTCTTATTTGTATTTCATAAACTTCAATAATACACAAGTTAAAGTTCAATAAAAATTAATATAATAATTATAAGTTTAATTATAAGCGTTGAGATAAACCAATCTAACTGAAGAATTTAACTAGGAGTTTCAGTCCTAAGATTATAATGTCCAGCAGTACTCCAGATACTCACTTCCTCCTAGGAGTGAGCGTCTTACAGTGCAGGAGCATGTGATCTGACGTCTCATTTTCTTTTTGACCAAAGAGATATGTTTTGTTTTGGCTTTGTTTGAGATTATATGGCACCTCTTTTTGGGGGAAAGTCTCCAATTAATTATTTTGACCGTCTAAGCTTTGGAATTTTTCCCTTTTTTGACCTCTCTTATATTATAATGTGCTTTCTTATACCTAGAAAAGATTTAGGACCAATGTGATTTCTGACCGCTGTCTACCTTGCCAAACACTCGGGTATCTCATTTCCATGTACTGTTGCATCTACTACATCTACTTTATTTGTCTTGCCTAACACAATCAATAGCACTATGTGTTCCCAAACTAGCTTTGAGAGGTAAAAAGGTCCAGTGTTTGAATATCAAGGTATATTAATATATCTTGACTCTTAAATATATGTTCGAGATCGAACTGAGTAGACAGTCTTACGGCAAGAATTTTGCGCTGGGAAAATGCTTATAGTTTTTTGCCATAGGCTCAGAATGTCTAATTTTTAGCACATATACCCCTGCGGCCGTACCTTTTTCTGTTAACAAGCCGTTTATTTATCACTTTAATGTATATGTCCTGAGAAACGTTTCGAACATTTTGATGCCCCAATATTTCTGGTATAACTTCGAAGTTTTATTTTTTTACGTATTATTTCTGGCAAGTCTAGCTAGGGTTATTTAAGCAGAGACGGCTTTCAACTATTTGCTAATAAGTTTTCTTAATCGAGCGCTCTCCATTGTTAGACCTACTAATATCCTTTTGGCTGCTGTATCTATTACTGGATGTAGAGGAGTTAATTCTAACAGCGCCTCCAGGATAGAACATGTTTTCATAGCCTTGCCTCTGTACATTTGTAAAAGTGTTCTTCTGTACTATCACCTCATAAACATACGGACTAGGTAGGTAGGTATAGTGGCTACTCTCTCTAACAGAGGCTGTGCTGCTTAGCGCTAGAGCGCCGTTTTGATACTACAACCTCATTTGAAAATGAGTGTTTGCTCTTTGTTATCTAGAGCCAGTTCGTGAGATTGAAAAATTGGAGGAGTTTTCCAATTTCGAGTTTGGAGATCTTGGTTATTTCGTCTAAAAAAGGTTCGTGGAATAATTTTAGTCTGGTTGTAGCAAGAGCCGGGCAATGATAGAGAAAGTGGGTTAGAGTTTCTCTTTCTTCAAGGTTGTTGCAGCTTCTGCAGTGTGTGTTGTGTGGGAGTCTGACCGCATGGTCCCCTATTGCCCAATGTCCCGTCAGTACTGCAGATAGTCTGGCTACATCAGATCGGGTGTGACAAAGAAGGTCCCTGGTTCACCCTTGGTTGAATTTCGGCCATATTTTGCTGATTATGCCGCATGTGGAAAAGCTTTTCCACCTGCTATCTGCGAAGGTAAGAAAGTATGAGAGTATATCAGCTTTGATTTTATTCAAGGGAATTAGTACAGATTGCGCCTGAGTTAAATCCAGAGCTGAACCTCGCTTCGCTAATTCATCGGCCTTTTCATTGCCTTCGATGCTCCTGTGACCGGGAACCCAAATAAGGCCAATGTCCAGCCTAGGACTTAGGGTGGTGAGTAACTCCCTGCATTGGTAAACTAATCTAGAAGATATTATGTCTGAGCCTAGGGCCTAAATTTGTCGCTTGGCTGTCTGTGAAGATGGCTACTTTACCCCTCCTTTGGATATTAGTCAATGCTTTGCAGCATAAGGGCTACGCCCCCTGGTTTGTCGCCTAAGCTTTTACATGCTATGAAAAATTTGGTGGCTTTGTTAATTTTCGCGACTGCATGTTTTTTCCAGAGGGGTTTCAAATCTAGTGTTACTCCTATATATTTAACTTAATATGTAATACTAATCGCCGCATAACAAAGCTTAATAGGCTCCATTTGAAGAAGTTTTATTTTCCTAGTGAAAGATTGGCTTTGATCGATTTATTTTTTAAATCTACTAACTTGAACCATCGCTGAGTATCCAGCGACAAATGCATATATGTATGCACGAGTGATTGCTAATTCTCTTCGAAAACTTTCAATAAAATATTAATAAAAAAAGTCTAATTAATTCACTATCAGATTTCCAGAAAAATAAGGTGTAACAGAAAGGGAATAAGGGAACAATTCAAAATATTTTAAGCATCAAAGCAATGTACAGTCGGGGACAAAGTGAAAAGGACAAATATTAAACTAATATTTATTTATTTTTTTTGCTATACCCTCTCTATTCTGTGGCAGACTGTGCTTCCAATAACATTTGCCTATACTACTTAACAATTAAATATAGTTATATTAAATGTTAGTAACAAGTACTATGTAATTACGACTGTATTTGCCAGTTTTCCAGACAGCAAATTTTCGTTTAATCTAAATTAATCAATCATAAAATATATTATTGTAATATTCGTTTTGAGAAAATGTGTGCACGTATCACCACAACAATCGAAAACAATTCCGCTTCAAGTAATAAAAAAGAAAGCAAATTGATTTAATTGTAATCAAATTAATGTCAAGTCAGGTTAGGTCAACAAATATATACAATATTTTCGCAAATAAATTCATAATTAATGCAATTAATTTATTAATTTGCAATATTCATAGCAGAAGTGAAACAAGAAAAAGAAACGCCTTTAATACAATTTACTCCATGTACTAATACATGCATTTATTAAGTAATTGTTAAGTTGTTAAAATTGTTGTTATTGTTGTAGGGTTGTTTTGCAGTAAAACTTGCGGATCTACCTTTAACCTTCTACATTCTGTAACGGAAGACACCATCATCAATTGAAATGTCGAACATTTTAGTTATCAACACTTTACCACTTACGTTCGTCGGTCGTTTGAAGGATTTGCATACTTGTTATGTACATATATATATAGTATATGCAAGCACGAAAACTGCCCGCACCACAATAACAACAACAACAACAGCAGTAACAAGAACGCAACCCGATTATCCTTCCTTGCCATCGATATCAATCGATTTAACCGTTAAAAGTTCATCATTTATTTAAATGCAAACACCTGATGAATTCCATTCATAGTCATCGGCAAACATTATGACAGACATTTCGATTGAAGGTGAAGAGCAAAGTAAACGGAAAGTATACACATATGTATGTATATTTATTAGATGCTTTTTCATGGCGCACAACGGGCAGCAGTGTAACAACTTTGCTCCAGGCAAAATAGCAATGCATATTGGTTATAAAAAATAACAAACTAAATTACATATTGCACATTGTATGTATGTACACTAGAGTGGTTCTTAGGAATATGGGGGAAATTTTTTATAAATTGTTTTTACTCTACGCCTCCTAATTTTGTTCCTTTATGTGAAAAATGTAAACGGTGAAAGTTTCAGGCAAAAATATTTAAATTTAAACGTGCTCAAAGTTTATATGTGAAAAACACTCCCGTATTATCAATTACTCCAGTCGGTAGAGTAAAAAATCCACCAAAAGTTCATAATAATTCTTATCTGAGATTTTTTTTTTCAGTAATTGTTAGTGAGGGTATAATTGAAGGAAAAACCAAAATATATAATAATAAAAATAATAATTTAAATAAATAAGCAGCATATTACATACATACATATCATATTTTTTGAAGCCGAGGAGGCACGTTTAAATATAAATATTTTTGTCTGAAACTTTTACAGCTTACATTATTAGCATAAAGGAACAAAATTAGTGGGCGTATGGAAAAATATGCCAAACTTAAAAATTAAGGACCACTCTAATGTACACACTGTGTCCGTACATAAATATCTCAAGTATTCTAACATGAGGAGGTAATCCATGAGTAAGGCTGCTCCATGTGTGCAAGTGCAAACGGCTTTATAGAATCTATCACAAGCTTAATAAAAGTTTTTTAATTAGTTAATTTTCTGTGTAAAAGGAAAAGGATATGAACTAATTTTTTTCTTACAATTTTATACTCCGAAATAAAATCAGAAAACTTAACGGAAACAAATAAAATTGAAGTACATAAATTCTTTAGCTTGGAAAACTTTCAAGTTATATAGTGAAAATTCTATGAGCCCATCAATTACCAAATCGATCGGCCTCATTAAAAAAAAAAACAAGTGAAAAAAAGTTAGAACATATTGCACTGAAAGCTTTCCAAGAAAAATAAAAAATTTTTTTTGCTTATCTATGAGTCATAGCAGTGGATACGCCGTTTAATGAGTTTTACAGTTTCATGTCTCTCATGTTGAATCTGCCATTATGAATTTTAAATTTTTGATCTCAACAGGATTTAAAAATCCCTATAGAAATTGATTTGCGAGGTATTGTTGCATTTTGTTTGTGGTTTCTGTCTGGATTATAGTTTTTTTTTGGTATTTTCTCTCATTCAGACAAAATGTATTCAAACTTAAAAGTTTTTTGGTGCTTAGACCCCTGTTCCACTCTGCAATACTTGTGTTGCAGCTATTCGCAATTCTCTTTTGGAGTTGCTACGTAATTTCACGTGCAAACACACGCAGCAATACCACCTTGTCTAAAAAATTCCCGGAATTTATTCAGAAAACTAAAAATACAAGTTTATTCATCTAAATCTATATTGTCCCCTGCAAAGTAATCCCCATCGACTGCAACACACTTATGCCAGTGCTTGATCCAATCCGGTTTTCGGTACGTCCATCAGTGCTTCCTGCGATTTTTCCATTACTTCCTCTCGGCTGCTGAAACGCGTTCCCTGTAATGGTTTTTTAACTCGATTGGACAGAAAGAAGTCACAGGGAGCCAAATCAGGTGAATTCGGTGGCCGTTGGATGGTATTTGTTGCATTTTTCGTCAAAAAATTACGAATAATGATAGCACTGTGCGACGGTGTGTTATCATGGTGCAAAATCCACGTGTTTTTTCTCCACAATTCTGGTCTCTTTCGGCGAATTGCTTCACGCAAACATCTCATAATACGCCCAAATAATACTCTTTGTTTACTGTCTGGCCTTCTGGCAAAAATTCATGATGCACTACATCGTTGTAATCCATGAAAATCGTGAGCATTGCCTTCTTTTTTGACTAAAAACGACGTGGTTTTTTTGGTCTCGGCTCATTTGGTGAACGCCAATCACTTGCCTGATGTCTGGATTGCGTGTCGTACTCATAAACCCACGTCTCGTCTCCAGTAATGATGCTTTTGATGAATGTGGAATCGGATTCAGCCTCGCAAATCATGTCTTTTGCGACGTCAAAACGGTATCTTTTTTTACATGAAATTGAGGATGTTTTGGCACCAACTTTGCTGCTACATGACGGAAACCCAAATCATTAACCAAAATGTCTTGGACGGATCCAATGTTCAATGCAATGTTCAAGTCCTCCACTATCTCTCTGATGTTTTATTTCTGGTTTATCAATGTTTTCGTCAGTTTTGAATGTCGATGGTCTGCCACTGCGTTCATCATCTTCGATTGACTCACGATCACTTTTGAACCGCTCGTGCCACTGGTAAACGACCGTTTTCTTTAGAGAATCGTTGCCGAAACACTTTTCCAATATTTTCAACGTTCACGCACCATTAAATCCGTTTTTTACGCAAAATTTAATACAAGTCCGTTGTTGCAAATTTAAATCCATTTCTATAAAAAATCGCCAACACACACATAGATAGATGTACTCTTGGCCACGTAACTTTTGCAAATGTCAAGCTATGACGTTAAGATTTAGAGGGAATATCAATAACAAATGTACCAACTTTTAAAAAAAACGACCAACGAATTCAAATCGGAACGATGGGAGCGCCATACGGTGGTTATTCGGGGAATTTTTGATCAAGGTGGTACATCAGAAATTGACTTGCACCACTTTTGAAATTTAATTTCTGTATTTGCTTTATACTGTTTTCGTTGAGAAACATATTTTATATATAATATTTTGAATTTAATACTTTTTGCATTACTCACAAGTCGTAAATTGCCAAAATCCGCATAAAATAATTGAATAAATTTTATTTTGTATACGAAAATCTGTGTGCGCTTCTCAAAATCAGAATAAGAATAAAGCAAAGAAAAAAGGAAAGAGACAGAGTGAACTGTCAGAACCGTGCAATTTTGTCTACCCCGCAAGCTTTTCACCCCCCCTCACCGACAAACTCGAGTTGCATGCAACTGATTGGAACAGGGGTCATACTTTGCTCTTTAAAATATTCCGTATTTCATTTTATTGAAATCTGGTTAGTTGAAAAGCTATTCACTACGCTAGCTAGCTAGACTAGCGCCGCACCGGACTATTTTTTTTTTAAATATACTTATCCAGTAGCGAAAACCTCGCTGGGTTTGTAAAAGTTAGCTCGATTTTTTTATTTTTCGATATTTTCGAGCGAGTTTTTCATATACTCCAATTTTGATTAATAAATGTATGTCAACATGATTCTTTTTAGAAATTTATTTTATATTAAAATTTTTGTTCTTGGGTTTATTAAAAGATGGTCGAAAGAATTCAGTGACCCATACACAACTATTCACTTCACTTGTTAGACCCATTCTAGAGTATGCATCCCCTGCCTGGAGCCCTCAATATAATTGCTTCATAAATAAATTGAGTCGTTCCAAAAAAAATTTCTTCTTTCTGCATTAAGAAGTCTTTGTTGGAATCCACTTTTGAATCTTCCACCATATGAGCATCGATTTAAACTTATAAATCTACCTACATTAATAAGCAGAAGAACAATGCTGAATATAACGATTTAATAAAGCTTTTAACAGGAGTTTCAACATCACAATATTTGCTGAGCGAAATTGACTTTAAGGGGGTATTCTACCCGAGATGGTCCGAAAAATCGATTTTTTTTTATTTAATATTTTAGATGTAGACAACGAGTTTTATGAGAAAGAAGAGGGGCAATGTATGGTTCTATAATCGCTGATTAACCGTAAGTTACATCATTTGTAAGTACCATGTTTGTAAATTTTTAAACTCGTTTTTTACGAAACCATTTTTTTCGGGACGGTGGACACGATTCACACAAAACTACTTGTCCAATTGACTTGAAATTTTACAAGGCTACTAAGCAAATGTATAGGTATGGCCTTATTTAGGATTATGGCGGAAGCATTTGTTTAACTAACGTTTTTAATGCAAAATATAAACAAAAACAGGGCAAAAAATCGTCATTTTTTTTCAAACGTCTGATTTAAATTGAAGAAAATTTTTTTTTCTTTTTCCCTAGATGAGGCGATAGCAGGAAGTCTCGCAATTGCAAAATGGGTTACATTTTGTGTTTCAGAATGTTTAAACCGGATATATCATGTCCACCATGGAGCAACTATTTTCGGCAGGCTCAAGTTTGAGGCGTCGAATGAACCATTATTAACAAAGATATTTTTAACATTAAAAACGAAAATTATTGTTCAAAACCTGTAGAAAAACTTGCAAACCTCGAATAAAAATATTGAAAAGCTTTTCATTTACAACGATTTGAAAACATCGATATTTCGCACCATCTCGGGTGGAATACCCCCTTAATATACCTTGTAGAAGCTCAAGATATTTTTTTTCCTATTAAATTTTACTTATGCAGGACGAACTATGCTCAAAATGATTCTTTTCATGAAATATGTAGAGATTTTAACGAACATTATAACTTATTCGACATTTCACAATTCTTTAGAGCACACCAAAATATCCTTATTAACCCTCAAATGCATGCATTTTCTTTGTTTTATAAAAATTGTTGTTTTTAACATAACTTGGGGTTGCCAATCCTCAATTTCTTTTCCTGTCATCTTAGACACATTAAGTCAGCGTTTTTCCTGTCGATTCTGCATTTTTCCTAAGTAGATTGCAAATTGTATTCATAAGTAGTAGCTTTTTTGTGTTATGTGTAATGCATGTTGAATCTTACTTACCAGAATTTCTTTATTACTTATTTTTCACTTTAACTTCAACAAAAATTAACTGCAAAAAAAAAAAAAAAAAATACTTCTGAATCAAATAATTGTCTGGGCAAAATGCCTGACTCTTCAATTTAAAATAACCACAACTTTTGAACAGCTGTTGCAGCTTTAAGGAAATCACTTGAAAAACAAACAAAAAGACTCGGGGTTGGCCCTTGATTTAAAATAAATTTATATCGGGATTTAATTTAAATATATATGCCAATCCGCCTTGAGGCAGACTTATGCATTTTAGGGTTAATTATACTTAATAGATGAGCAACTGATGATTTTATATCTGTAGTTATATTGTATGCCAATTGGGATAAACGCAATTTATTCCACCTTTTCCGTGTAAGCAATGCAGTTCGGACTGCGATTGAATCGCTCACCGATCTGTGCGTTCTGTAGACGCGCCCCTCGGTCGTATTGGGCGGGGTCCGTTGAGATTCGTCGTTAAAAAAAACCCATTTTGTGAAGAACCTATATCCTGAATCGCAATTTTTGAGCCCAAATGTTGGAAAAATGGCAATGTTTTGTAATTTTTTTACTCTAATTTTTGAAAATATTTAAAATTTTTTGTGGAATCAGTACAGACAATTAATTAATCAATTATTCTTTTTTTTATCTTTCTTTTGTTCAGGTTAAAGGATTGCACTCAGTGTTGCAATAGATTGCAATGCGTTTTAAAACAAGAAAGAAACAACAACAACAGCAGCAAACGCAACTTCAACAAAAACAAAAACACAAATTTAAGCAACTGGAAAACGAAATATCTTTAAGTCAACTGCAAAACAGCAGCAACAACAACAACAACAACAACAAAAAGGAGAACAATTTATAGCGACCAAAAAAAGAATAAAATAAGTTAAAACAAACAAAACAACAACAAATACCTTAACCACCTTACAAAAACAAAAACAAAAGAAATAAGCAACATCACAGAAAGTAGTTATAGTAAGGAGTACAGAAGCGTAACCCAAGGAACATTGGTCATGTTCGAACGTCGCCCCATTTTGGGATTAATATTGGGGCTAAATGTATGCGTGCTAATATGGAGAATATCAGTGCAGGAACAGGTAATGCTCGATGCAGAGGTGGCAGCGGCAGGTGTTGTGTATGCGGGCACGGCAGGAGCAGCCGCGTCAAATGCAAATTCAAGGCAACAACAATTGGAACAGCAGCACCAGTTAGACACCGGCTACTACCACTACAATTACAACAACAATAGGCCACAAAAACTCCAAAACGACTTTGTATCCATAGTAGAGCAGCAGCAACAACCACATGCTCAGCAACACCCACAACAACTATACGCCGGCAAGCATTTGCTATCGAAAAGAATGGAAATGAACGAAAGTGCTGGGGGTGGGGCCAGTGGAATTGCCACAGATAAAGCAGCCAGAGTGGGCAAAAAATATATTTATAAAGTTGTAACTAGTCTCAAACAAAACAAACTTAGTAATAATAACAATAATAATACCAACAGCAGTAGTAACTTAAATAGTAATAACAACAATAGAGTTAATAAATATCCCAATAAGACTTTAGCTTTAAGCTCCAAATTAACCACAACTGCAAAAGCAAAATCCACAACTAATGCCAATACAGCAACGCTAGCAGCAGTAGCTTCTTTAGTCACTGCAGCCACAGTCTCATTGCAGGACTACAGGCATGCAGCAGGTGCTGCTGTTTTTGGTGAAGCATCCACCGGCACTTCCAACCCAACAGCGTCTTTAACAGACTTTCTGCCTGAGAGTGATTTTTCACAATTAATTGATTTGCATGATTTTGTATACCTTATGCCGCAGCAAGGCTGCACTGCGAATATACAAGTGCTAATTCTAGTACATTCGGCGCCGGGCAACTCAAAGAAACGTAAACTAATACGAGAAACTTGGGGAAGTATTGCGACTGGTGTTTCGACAGCAGAATCATCACAATTGCGTGTTATATTCCTGCTGGGTGCTGTGGAATCTTCAAAGTTGCAGCATGAGCTGCAGCAAGAAAACGAGCATTTCAGTGACATGATACAGGGTTCATTCCAGGATAATTATCGCAACATGACATACAAACATACGATGGCCTTTAAATGGTTTCTCTACAATTGTGCGCATGCTCAAATACTTATTAAAGTGGACGATGATGTGTTCGTGAATACACCACAATTACTTAAATATTTGAAATTATATCACACCACCAACTCTACCGCCACCACCGCAGCAAATAAGACTGTCGCCAACTCAGCTATTGTCAGTGGAGTCTCGCAACAATTTAATGCTTCACATTCACTCTTACAACATCCAAAGAATTTAATGTTCTGCAAAGCGTGCATCGGTTCTTATGTGAAACGTTCGTATCGTTCTAAGTGGCGCGTTAGCTATAGTGAATATGCCGGACGTTTTTATCCACCGTATTGTCCTGGTTATGCGATTATGTACTCACCCGATGTAGTTTTGCGCTTGTACAAAGCTGTACAAAGGCATAAATATTTTTGGATTGATGATGTGCACATAACTGGCATTATGGCGCAAAAATGCAATTTGAGAATCACAACATCATCTTCATATATACTAAGCCCTTCGGAATGTGATGATCTGCTCAATGGCAAATTGAATCTCAATGATGTGGAATTTCTATACGCATGGTCTAACATTTCACTCCAGCATATACGTGCACTATGGCGTTTGTATTTGCAAAATACAAAAAACATCAGCAACTACTCGGCGTCATCATCATTACCATTGGTCAATAACAAAAACTATACATCATATACTTACAATGATGGTTTTAGATAGTAGCTTTATTTAATTATTTTGAGTTTAATGTATAAAAGCTTATAATTAGTCAATATTGATTTTTTTTTTTATTCATTGAGAAATTTTTGGTAAATCTGTATTAATTGAATTAAATTCTTAGTGTAATGTAAATTTTATTGTGTACTTATGCCACCCGTCAACAGTCATCATTATACTGGTCAGTTTTTGAATTAATCTCATTGGCATATTGAAGAGTTTAACAGTAGAGAGAAGTCTCACAGCTCTATAACTCGTTGCTCTCAAGATAGAGGTGGATTTTACGACTTGGTTCATTCAACATATTGTGCTCAAGGAATTTTTCCCAACCTAAACCATATATGAAGCTGTGAGAATAAATTGTCTAATTTGTGATACGATTTTGAAAGCTTTTATAAAGGTATAAATAAGTTATAGACAAAGAGAATTTAAGCTTTTAATGCGCAAATCTCGGAAAACTCATTTACTCGTGTACATACTATATGGGTCTTCACGATTTCGAATCGACTCTGCATTAATTCTTAAAAAAAGAAATGCCTAGTTTGCTTTAGCTCTTTAATACCTAAGGGAAGCTTTGTATAAATCATCAAAATTTTGCGAACGTTTTGCTGTACTGCGTAAGAGACATCCTTGTATATAATATCTCTTTGATCATAGAGAGTGATTAAGTGATAGCTGTGCAAATTTGTAGTATATAAGCTTTCAACTTACTAGCTAATGAAATTTCAAATTTCTCATTCTAAGAATATTTTTTTTAATGTATCTTTATTAATAATCATATATTTTTAAACTATCATCGAAAATGTTATTTAATTTAGTAAATACCTGTACTGAAACTTATGAATTTTAGTATACTTTGGCTCGAACTTCATCAAAATACTAATAGAAATCATACATTTACATTTTATTTTTTAATCTTTTTATTTTCTGTTTACTCATTGAACTTGTTTCAGTTTTAATATGAATTTTTGATGCATAAACATGTCATAACAAAGAAGAAGATTCCTTAAAATTAGCTTTAATTCTTTCAGTTATCATCTTTCAACTTTTTATTATAAATATAAGATTCTTTGTAATATTTTTGATTAATCAAAATGAAATATAAAAAATTCAATTTCCGGATTGGAAACTTAAATATTGTATTTTTATTCTTTTTTCACAAATTCGAATATCAGCGTATAATAATTGAATACTTCAAAATACTAATATGTCTTCTATTAAAAAAATTTAAAAAAATTAATTAAGAAATCTATGTAGTATCTGTTTTTAAATTGAGCCATTGTTATTGGAACTCTGAATGGTGTTAACTTTCAAAGAAACACAAATTTTAATGAAAAGTTAATTTACATACATATTTTAATTGCATTAATAACAAACAAACAAAAATAGTAATGACATTAAAAACAATGTTAACAAAAAAAAATATATAAAAAGCCATTCATGAATTATTACTAGAGAGGAAAATTTCAAGCACGAAAAAAATCTGATTTCAAGCTTTTACAATATCAAAAAATAAAAAAAAACAAAATGTAAAATACAACCAAAAAAGTTAACTCTAACAAGCATAAAAAAGAGAAAAAATTGTTAGTTTTTGAAAGGATATCACACATGTATTTTAATTTTGTAATTTCGCTGTGCGAAAGACTTTACATTCCTGGCCATGGCAGAGATTATTTTAAATTGTTAAACTTTTAGGAAAACGCTTTACAAACCCTAATAAAATGTTTGAAGAGTAAGCTCAACGGATCGTGATTTAAAATGGCACAAACGGGCCAAAATACAAAAAGAAAATGGAAGCACTAGGAAATGCTTAAAATTTTCCTCTCTAGTTCTTACACATAAAGAAAAAAAGTTATAAATACCTAATTAATCACATTAAAATAAATCCAAAACAAAGATTATTTAGGGGAAAATAAATACACAAAATCATCATCATTCCAAAATAAAAAAAATTTGGTAACAAAAATATCAAATTCAAATATACAAGAACAGAAACAAACCATAAAAACAAAGAATGTATAAGCCAACAAAAATATTTATTTAAAAGATAAATATAGATAATTATACTAAATTATTATAAACGAATATATACCTACATATGTATAAATCAAAGAGTATCTATTAAAGTTTTTAAATAAAAAAATTGAAATCAAAGAAATATTTAAAATAAAAAAAGAAGAGTGGAAACTATTTTATCAAATGTTGAAAATGTTTTAGAAAAATCTCAAACAATTGTTTCCTCTCATGTAAATAATTAAAAATATATTAACTAAAATGGAGCAATTAATTGCCTCTCTAGTAGTATGGATACCTAGTCAAGTACATAGAAATGCATAGGTATGTATTATATTTTCATATGTTTAACTATAAATAAATACAATTGAAAATCTCTTCCGTTTTATTATCCATCACATTTTTATCTGAATTTTGTGTTTTTATAATATTTAAAATGCAATTTAGTATTTATATAATAAAATGTATGTAGACTTGTGTGTATAAGAGTTTTTTGTATGTATATTTGTAAGCATAAAGCAAAGATTTCAGTTTATTAAATGATATAATAAAGATTATATATACATATATCGAGAAATTTGTGGTGTGTATTTATTTGCATTGAAATAGTGACACACTTTTCGTCAGGCAGGAGAAAAAAATAGTTTCCCTCCTTTGGAAATGCTTTACGACGACCTCGATAGCCAAGTGGGTAATGCACTAGACTTTCACCGGGGAGGTTCGGGTTCGATTGCCGTCTTCGTCTGGTGATTAATTCTCATAATCTTATATTCACTATCAATATGAAGTGTGTGAGAATTATAAGAAAGTGTACAAGTGCACATCTTGGTTGGTAATGGCAAAACCACCAAGCTGATAAAAAATTACAAAACTGTAGGTTCAACTTTGTGCTATCACAATGGGCCTTTCAGGCCTAAGGGTGTCTCTCGACAGGCACTCTAACCTAACCTAACCGTTGGAAAAGCTTTACTTTTTTAGTATTTTGTTTATTAGCTGCCAAAATTAATGAGTTTTACTTTTATTTGTTAAGGGATACGCTTACTTACTTACTTAATTGGCTCTACAACCGATGATCGGTCTTGGCCGCCTGTAAAAAGCCTAGCCAGTCGCTTCTGCAATGCGCGCGTCGGCGCCAGTTAGTAAGGCCAAGTGCAGTCAGGTCCTCCTGTACCTGGTCTTTCCAACGGAGATTAGGTCTTCCTCTTCTGCTGGTTCCACCTCCGTGGCCGAATAAAACACCCTTCTAGCCGGAGCACTATCTTCCATTCGCTCGACATGACCCAGCAAACGAAGCCGGTGGATTTGTATGCGCTTGACTACGTCAATGTCGGCGTATAGCTCATACAGCTCATGGTTCCATCTCATCCGATACACGTCGTCCACACATACTGGACCAAAGATCTTGCGGATCTTGCGGGATACGCTAGTTATGCCTTAATTGATTGACAGAGTAACGAAATTTCATCAACTATCTAGAAAAAATTAGTCAAGTTTCTTAACATAAAGTTCCAAAAACAAAATTCAAAAAAATTGACAGAAGGATAAAAACGCGTTACAAGATTAATTAAACACACCTGTGAGTTTTTAGATGCTTTATATATTGGTGCGCTGAATTCAATTCGGGATTTTGATTTTTTTTCTATCACTCTAGGTTTTTGGGGTCATTTCCAACCGTTAATAAAATTTATAAATGATTTCTGTACCCTACACACTGTGCACACGTATATTGATTTTGATATTATATTAATTTATGATCCGAAAAAAACTTGAGTCAAACTCAAAAATGTTTGGAAGAGGTTAAGTTCTGCAATGAAGAAATCGGTTAAGTGAAATTTTCTAAAAGTGACATGGAAGTATATATATATTAGCTGCGTTTTATTCACCACTTGCTTCTAGTTATGTATAACTAGCAGCTATAATTGTATGGGAAAACAACATCAAAGCGGCTGAGATAACACGTATAATTATAGCTATTATGTATACTGTTTAACTACATCAAATTCTATTGTGAACTACTAATAGCGAAACAAGAAGCAAAAAACAGAAAAGGAAAATATATGAAATGTCTGGCGGTGAAAATAAGTTAAAATCATCGTTAAATATTCTTATAAAGAGTAAAAACTAAAAACAATGCCTGCGATTGACCGCAATTACTGAGATCCATAAAAATGTTTCAGCTCTAGTTGCTGAGCAGTTTCATTGTGAACAACATCATAACGAAAAAGAGACTTAACAACTTGGTCGTTTTAATCTCACATGTTAAACTGACTGACGAATAAAACACAGCTATTCTATTATTTTAGGCAGTATATAAATTTCAGTCACGTCCAAACTTAAAAAATCTCACCGGATTTACTTTTTGTTAAAAGGAATTAAACCAAAATCGGAGGTACAGTGGAGGTCGAAAAGTTTAACAAAAATTGAAAATTATAAATTTAATAGAGACTTGGTTTTCGTAACCTTCAAATTTTTATTCTTGATGGTTGACCAGCCTTTCAATGCTGATGTAGCCAATCATGCTGATTTCGCTAAAATACTACGTATGTGAGCGGCTAAAATGATTAAACTATCTGTAGAGAACTAAATATTAGGAAGATTTATTATATAAAAGCAGTATTTTTAAATTAGAATTAAGTCCATTTTTCCTCTGATTTAGAATTCTAGTATTGCCATCTAGCAGTGATTATTAGTACTAAGACCAAATACTCACAGTTGCTGTCAAACTGTGAAATGTGAAATTGGTTTGTACACGCGATAACACAAAAACCAACAGAAACAGTGCTGCCATTACATAAAAACAGCAAACAAGAAAACTATTTTACTATTGATTTCAAAATAGGGGATTTTTTTAATAAACAAAACGAAAGAAATTTTCAATTAATGGTGGAATGACATGAGTTTGTTTTATATTCCATATTAAATAGTTGAGCTTTGACATTAACTTTTGTTCGATTACATTTTGGTTGGATTTTAGAGGATCATAAAAAACTTCAACATTTTATGCTTACATAAAGCAAAAATGTTTTAAAGCTGAAAATTGAACATTATTACTCAATCATCTTTACACTTATTTTTGATTATTTTTGCAATAAGTTTATAATGGAAAAATCATTTCATTTACTCTTAATAACTTTTTCTCCAGGCTGTGTTTTCTGTGTAGTATACTCATTAAAATTGTTGATTTGATTTTAAAAATATCTGGGCTCTTGTTACCTTAACTGTTTTCCATCAGGGACAGAGTAGTGAATTGATCAGACCTCTCTATTCTATTTGTACAATATTACCGATGAAAATCTTATACATTTCGGTCGTTGGTCATGAAAAAAAGGGAAGAATAACTTATTAATTTACATGTATTTGCACATTTACTATTGACCAAAATAACTCAAATTGGCTCATCTGGGAAAGGCTAAAATCGTATGTGTATTTGGAGCACTAATGACCCTAGGGACATTTATCAACTAAGGAAACAAACAATAAACGTTTTTATAGCAAACAATAGCATTTCATTGAATAGAAGTGAACAAATAGGTGCAATTATGTACATGTTTTCGCCATAAAATGAGCTTGACATTCTTGTATATCATCTATAAAAATTTAAGTATGACATTACTGTATACAGAAATGCCTTAACATGATTTTGGTTAACAAACGAATTGATAAACTTCTGTTTTTAGAAGGTTCTAGTCAAGTAATTGCAATTACAATTTATTTAAAGGGTAAATAAAATCATAGATTATAACTCATGTATAACGCTCATATTTTTTGTCGGACCAAAAACTGTATATTTCAACAAAATATTTTAAAAAACAGTAAATTGATTTGAAAAAGCTATATATTTACAATTTTATTCAAAGAAAATTAACAACGAAAGTCAATTATCCAATCTATATCGTCTTCGTTCTCCATTTCAATATCTCCTTCTGTAGTTGTTATATTGTATTTATCCTTTGAAAAAATTTTGTGAAGCAATTCCGGCTTTATTATAAAATATTTATAGAAATCAACGCATGAATACTTCAAGTTACATTTAACGATCAGAATCGCCTTCAATGTTTCCTATCAAAAGTATACTCGCAATCAGTTGCGAGTTCAGTTCTTTCAGACGTTTCGAATTACGATGGATAAATTTGAATCAATAATACAATTCAGTGAAAATAATTGTCTTTGAAATTCTCATTTACTTTACAGTATTTTCACTTATATATTGTTGAAATTAGGGAACTATCACAAAGATCACTGATGAGGAACCGTAGCTGGTTCCGAAATGATCGTTTGATCTGCTAGTTCTATGAACTTTTTATTAGCAATGTGAACTCCCAAATTTGGAAGAAATTTGCAAAAAATTTTTCCAAATTAAAAATACTGAATCTCGAATATTAATAAATTAAATTTTATAATTTTTCCCTAGTCTAAAAGCAGTATTTTGGTAAAAAAGAGAAGCGGTTTGCGGTTTTGGAGTCTAAAAAATAGTACACTACCAAGAAAAATTGTAAAGATACGAGCGTTACTCATGTAACATAAATTAGTGTAAAAAAGCTCTGTATAGGCCCTGCATGAACTCTTGTACCATAAAAAGAAGAAGCAGAATATGTTTAATTTATTTTGTGCTTTCTAATTCCTTGAATATATTTGCCTTGTGTGTGTAAGTGTGCGAGCGTGTATCTTGTTGCTATTGAATATGCAAAAGTTTTAGCTTAACATTCAATAAATAATTATAGGCACATACTTAGTCTACTTCGAAGGGATTTGCCAACAGGTGCGCTCAAGGACAATTAAACGTTATGAAATTTTCTTGTGAGGCAATGACGAAGACATTTTCATTTACATATTTACCAGCCAGCTCATCGGTTGGTCGGTTGGCTTGCAGATAAGAAACAACTTCGCAATACCAAGTATTGATGGAATTTTTGATGAACTATTTCAATTATTATTATTAATAAAGTCGATAATACTTTTACCCAAATACAAACAATGCGTTCATACTCCCACGGTGCTGGTGTACGAACAGACTGAAATTACAATGAATGAATGATAATTGGGCCATATAGAAGCAAGAACAACAAAAGGCTTTTAATCAAGTTTTCTTTATTAGCCTTTTTGTAAAGTGTAAGTAAGTTGAGGTAAGGACATGACTGTTTGTTTACGTGTGTGTGTGTGTCGGTTGGTTTTAGTATGCTCATTACCAACATTTTGTTAATTTTAGTGCTGAAAAGTCATTAGACATTTTTAGTAACCATTTGTGGTCGTTCAGTTAACAAAGTGTTTTATTTAGCTACGGAAATAAGCGCGTGGGCAACGATACCGAAAACACTGACAAAGAATTCTTTAATAAATAGTTAGAAAGTGTCAAGTAAATAATTTTATTTTTTAATTTTTGTAATTGCCATTTATTTCAAATGACGAGTTTGGTAAGCATAAAAGTTTAAATGGATTACAAAATAAAAAAAATTTTACTTTATACAGGGTAAATATGTATTAAAGTAATTAGAAAATCTTATGGATATGGGTCAGTGAGCACAAAAGCGATCTAACCCATGATTTGGTTTTTCTGCCATCATCTGTTGATCAATAAGTTGAAACTTACAACAAATGAATGCTCCTTACATTTTTAAGTAGATTTCAGAAAGGTATTGCTCAACTGCCTTGTACTTTGAATACTTAGAGCCTCGAGCGCACATTAAATATTCGGCAAAACTGGAAGTTTCTCTTTTCTAAAACTACATATTGGAATTGTCTTTCGGTTTCTTTATTTTGTAATTTTTGACAAAATTTGATAAAATTGAATTTGGGTATTCGAATAATACATTAATATTTTTTGGCACCCAGTCGATAAATAAATAGTCACTGACGGATCTATGTTGAGTGTTTTATTACAAAAATTAGTGCTGAATCGTGGTTCCCAGAACAACAATAACATCCTTTGAATACAAATAGTTATAATACCTCCAAAGTAATCAGTTTACTATATATGCAGTCATTACCATTTCCTTTTACGAAGCTCATACTCAATTAGATGCACCTCGTTTGTAGCCAACCAAAGTTCTGTGCTTGAGATTATCTCCCAACACTTTAAACTCGAACTATTTTTTAGAATTTCTCAAGACTTTTCACACTCAAAAATAAATCCACTCATAAATATTTAGAATTTCTTAGAAAAAAGTTTAAAATCCTACCTACAATAAATTTAAGAGCCACAAAACTCATATCACATGCCAAATGTAAGAGGTGAAAGAACTTTGTTTACTACATACACACGAGTCTTTGCAGCATCGCCATGGGCCTTTACGAGTATGTAGGAATATAGAATTCACATATACTTATACAATATGTGAATACCTACATACATATATTTGTATAGCTGCCATGTCTACTTTATATGTTGTGTGGCGATTCCATTCGTTTGTACATAAGTAAATGAATTTGCTTGAATAAATCTTTTTACGAAAAAGTATACAATAAAAATTTACAAAAACGAATGAAAAAAATTCTTTAAGTGCGTAAAATGTTGCAAGGACATTTACAAAAAAAGAAAATTTAGATCATAGTAAAATGTTCCTTTTATGTATTTTTGTTTGTCTGTTTGTAAAAACATATAAATAAAAAATAAGTTAAAAATAAAAACACACATTCAAATAGAACATCGGCATACAAATACCTATATAGGGATATATTCATTTGTAAAAGTGGAAAGATATTCGCATGCACATAGAAATGTGTGCAGCAATTACAAAAACAACAAAAGAGACAAAGAAACAAAAAGACACAAAAAAATCAAAATGTGCAAAATATAAAATGTACACAAAAGAATCTATAGAAGTATGCTCGTTTTTGGATGTTTCGGCAAAAATTAAACGGGAAAATTGCTGATTTACTATCATATAGTTACACTGTAGAACAAAGTATTGCATGCTTGAAGGATTGTTTTGAGCAGGACACATTTGTATTGAAAAAATCAGGTGCGAAGTGTTTCTAAAATTTAAGAAGCTTATCCCTATAAAATGTACGAAGTTGAAGACGAATTTTGGTTGAAGAAAACGGATCAGGGATTCAAATGGCGGAAAAGGTTGGTGTTTCTAAAATCTAAGTATGGACTTTGTTTCCTAGTTTCGCCATAGGTTTGATTTTTGTCTAAATTCTAGGAGTTGAAATTGGTATCCTATATTTTAAACAGAAAAGCTCTGAGTGATTATATATATTTTCAGTTCCTAAGACTAAGTTTTAATCGTTTCGTACCAAGAAAAAACTACAAGGTTTACAATATTTGTTAAAAGTAGACTTTAAATCTTAAATACAATTTTCTGTAGTACCAGAAATTAATTTTTCGCTGCCAAGGGCGCTGGGATCTTACGATATATAGTGCAAATGCGATTTTTTTTCTTTGAAAATTAAATTTAGGACACAATGTTCCAGCTTTTGCATAGTTTAATTGATGATTTTCCGCAGAATTTCACAACAACACGGATCACAAAGAACTACTGCTGGGCTGTAGTTCTTAACCTTTTCGTCTGGAAAAAATGAATGGCACAAACATATAATAAACACACTGAAAACAGTATAAAATATAACATTCCCCTCTTCCTTCGTCGCTTTTTTTGTTGTTGATTTTCTGCAGAATTTCGCAACACGTGTACATTAATACACTGATCACAAACAACTACCGCTGTCAACTGAAAAACAAATAATATTTTATACTAAATACCATAATGAACGGAAAAAATTCATACCCATGCATAGTCTGTAGCAAATTATCCCAAGAGGCTTATTTAAATATTTTCCGGATGTATTGTCCCTTCCGGGTTAAAAGGTTTTTTTATTTTTATTTAACGAGGAGTAAAAGCATTGAAAGCTAAAGTCAGTGCGAGACTTCCACCCGCTAAACATCTCCTCTCGTCCGACGGAAAGCTCCTCCCGGAACCACAGTTAAGTATTTCGTCGGGAGGCCGTCTATAGCATTACTGCTCATTACTGCGTCTTGGTCTCCTGAGCGTTTATTGTTGGCTGCGCCTTTTTGTTTTAACCGATCTGGTGAGACGGCCGGTTTCTCATTGCAGATTGAAGTGGCGTCATTCATCGGGATGGTATAGGGCTTTGTGACAGTTTGGTCACGCCCTCTCTCTCTGTGGGGTATTTCAGTCGCCTCTTACGACAGGCATACCTTACCGCGGGAATATTCTTGCCCACTTCCCGCAGGAGCACTCTATTTGATTGTTTGCTTGAGTCGTCGCGCACTCATCTCAGCGTGTTTACAACATAATTTCTCATTCGTTCCACTCTTCGGAGATCCTTCATTATGGTAGCCCACCATGATTGTACATCGTCCCATGCTTTCGGTGTTTTTAGCATGTATTTTACCATATTGTCTGGTGTTATAATATCCAACATTGACCCTTCTATTCTTGTTCGCTCTGCGGCATACCTTGGGCAGTGGAAGAAAACATGTTCTGCATTTTCTTTTTCACCCGTACAGGTGGGACATTCGTCTTGATTGTCGTGCCCATATTTGTGGAGATATTCTCTAAAGCACCCATGTCCACTTAAAAACTGAGTCATATAAAAGTCAACAGTACCATGTTTCCTTGTCACCCAGGTTTTTATATCTCTTATGATTCGATGAGTCCATCTCCCTTTTAGTGAATTATCCCACAGATGCTGCCACTGGTGAATGCTTTTAATTCTCATTATATCTTTTTCAGCGGATGTTAGCGGTCGATTTTGTATGAACCTCTCTTTATATAGGTTCTGTAGTTCGCTGGCTAGTATATCCGGGGGCATTTGCCCTGAAATAACACTTGCCGCCTCATGTGACACCGTACGGAAACCGCAGCATATTCTCAGAGAACTTAGTCGAAACAGCGACTTCAGTTGTCTCCCGTATGATTTATTTTTTAAACTTTCGCTCCACACTGGAGCCGCGTACATAGCCACGGACTGTATGACAATTGCCAGTAGTTTTCTGCTGCTTTGGCTTGAGCCACCAACGTTTGCCATTATCCTTGCCAACGCTGCATGCACACGTGACGCTTTTTCACATGTCACCTCAATATTTGTCTTAAATGACAGTCTAGCGTCTATCATAACTCCAAAGTATTTGATTGCAGGTGAGATAGTGATGTTATGCCCATCTACGTATATATTTATCACCTCCCGTAACTTTCTGCTTGTTACCAAAACTGCTTCAGTTTTATGTGCCGCCAGTTCCAGGCCAGTTTTAGTCAACCACGTTCTGATCTCATTTGGATTTAAAGGGTTAAGGGCTACGATATGTAATTTTAGAGAGATATACGAGGATAACTAGAATATGATTAGTCCGGGATTTGGAGCCTACCTAGGATAGGATATATAGTCATTCTATATAGGCATAATTGTTTTTAAATATTGTTTAATTGTTTTTTGCTGAAATATTTGAACGTAATGTCTGTATTTACAAAACAGATCGCAAATTTTCTGGAATAACTATGAAGTTCTTTTCCTATTATTTTTACTTAATTAAAATAATTGTCCTCTTTTAAAGTAAATTAAAAAAGAGTGAAAATTCTACAATTCTCTCACATTGCAGGTGTAGTATTAAATTCGACATAAATACGTATTCAATTTAAAAATGAAATTAAGCTTCTCTCATTCACAAAATTACCTTGCAATCTAGTGAACGTAGGTAAAATTTTTAGCGGTATATGCAAATGTAAATGTAGGACACATGTAGAGCATATCCTGTAGAGATATCATCACGATGACGATGATGAAGATGATGATGATGATGTACACTTGAATGAAATGCTTACACACTCACGTTGTGAAGATGTTGCCGTTGTCGATGTTGTGTGGATGTGACAATATGAAGAGCAGTAATAGTAGCAGTAAGAGTAGCAACAGCATCGCAGCATAGGCACAAATAAATTGCATAGCAATGCAGTATGTAAGTATATGAAATGCGCGCAAAAAAGTTAAAGATGACAGCGTAACGAACTTTTCTGTTGCGTGCCACATACGCAGTGGAGTACACAAATGCATACATACACACATACAGCAATCAACTTCAACCACATCAACAACGACAGCACCAACATTAACTGTGATGTTGACGTTGATGGTGGTGATGTTGTTGCTGATGCTGATGGCCGAATTTGAGTGGCTTACTCACTACCTTAAGGAAGAGAGCGAATGATTGAGAGCGAGCGTTAAAACGAAACGAATGCAATAAAGAAAGAAGAGCGAGTTGGAGAGAGTGAAATCTGATAGGATAATAGTTCTCCCAATTACAAAGTACTTCAACTACATGCAGTACGAGTACTACGGCAGCACGGATAACACGAAGTGCTTGGTGCTTGATGGTAAAAAGCTTCATTCGGCATCTCTTTTGAAATATGTGCTTGATTTTAACTTTTGACCAATGCAGTGTACATGTACGAGTTTTACGGTTCGTGCGCTCTCCCGAAACGAAGGAGTACAGCACACATACACCCACATAATCGCGTACCACGCGTACTCGTACTTTGCATCGACGTCAACTATTGCCGACTTCGCTTTGGAGTATCTTATTTCTTGGCTGTGTCGAATTTTTATCATATAGACACATTGGCTGCTTTATCGAATGCTCAGTTCAACTTGTGCTTCTGCAGAGGGCGCTGTGAATAACTCTTCTGCTGTGTTTAGCTTTGGCATTTTTTTGTACCATATCATCATCGCATCGCACCGCATCGCAATCACAAACGCATTCATCATTTCCATTTAGCTGCGGCTGCTGTTTTGTGTGGGAAAAATATGTTGTATACGAGAATTATTAAAAATATTTTGTTTTGAGAGATTTTATTACTGGTGTTGGTGATGATTTGCTGTTTGTTGGTGGCGAGGTAGTCAGTTTTATCCAGCAGCATTGAGTTGAGTTGAGTTATGTTTCGGTGTTGTGTTGCATTTGGTTGGTAACGTTGGTGCTATTACGATCTGCTGCTGCTTTTGCTGCTGCTACTACAACAAGTACATACAAAATACAAACGCAAACTTTTTTACTGTCAACAACATTGAACCTTATGCATTTGCCTTAGACCGAGACACGGATTATATATAAATTGTGCTTGTACTATTAGAACAAGAAGTCAACGAGAACAAATATAACAAATACAACGACAAAGACAACAAAAGAATTAAAGTGTATAAGAAACAATTGCAAAAAATTTGTCGCTTTATGTCAACAAGTGTTTGCAGCGAATTTGTTGCGCTTAGTGTTTTGATATAAATTTTCTAAAACTACAAAAAAAAAAAAAATTAAATTCAAAATTAAAAAAAAATATATATAAAAAAGAGAGCGATTTCAAAGTTGGGAAGCGCTAACTTTTTATTGTGCCACGTTGGATGAAACATGGTCGAAGAGTTTCTTGAAAAATTACCTGAAATAGATACACGTTACGAGGTGAGTTTCAATCAAGCCCAGATTCATTTATTTGAGAGTATTCATTATTTTGTGCTATGTATGCATTGTTCTGCCGTTAATACTCCCCGCCGCTTTTTGCTGTTGTTTTTGGTTTTTTATTTATGAGCAGAAGCTGCAGCATCATCATAACACAACATGTTGTGCTCTACGCCCTCGTTTGCCATTTATTCTTGTTATTTTTCCTTTTCATTTATTATCATATTCCTTTGTGCCTTTTGGCTTATGTCCTGTCAAGTGCACGATGCACAAGCAGTAAATTTTGCATTTATGGAAGTAAAAGTAAAAAACAAAATGGAATTCTGTTTGTTTTTATTAAATTGAATTCTCCCCATGAATAATTTGGGTGAAATTTGTTTTGTTTTTCTTTTCCTCTGTGAAACTTCCATGGAAATTATTTCGTTTTTGCTTTTGCGTTATACATACATTGAGTTTTATCAGCGTTTGAAGTGAATCGTTATTTTTGCATATAGCAAAGTATGAAATTTGATAAAAAAAATTTAATATTTTTTAAAGATATTTTTCCGATTTATTTGTGAATATGAATACTTCTTGCTCTAACCTTTTTGATTGGCATCTTTTTAAACTAATAAATTTATAAGAATAGAGAGTAAACAACAAATGGTAAACTTTAAAGCCGAAAAATAGCTAAGAGCTAAGCAACCGAGTAGTAAAAAATTAGAACGTTGATTATAATCTTCCGGTTCAAGAAGTTGTGCATTTGGCTTAAGAAAAATCAATTTACTTACCAGTTTTCCTCTAAGTGCAGCAAAATTCAAAAGGTAAGTAACTCAGGCTTATCTTTAGAAGACTCAAATTTAGATATGGAATTATTTTTAAATAAATTCCTAGATTCTTTATTCCTAACTGAATTCAGATTTTAAGTCTAAAGTGAAACCTCAGGCTTGAACCTGAGTTGAATAGTCAGGGTAATTTTAAGTAAAACTCGCTAATATTGCCTGATGTCGGTTCGATTTGAATTTAGATTAGGCTACCCCCGTGGCCTGGTGAAGTAGTGCTAGACTGGAGTTCCAGCTGCCTCAGGTTCGATTCCCATATTGGGTTAAATTCTTAAAAAAAAATTTTCAAATGGATTGTTCTAATTAAAAGAGTCACTTCCTTGACTTAGTTCTTAAATGCTCGAAATAATTCTGAGGGTGGCTATAATTCTTTAAAATAAAGAATTCACACTTGTTCTTGCGATCGTGATTCATATATTGAAAAAGATTAATTTCCGATAACTCACCTTATGTAATTGATATTGGTTTACCAAATTTTGGTTAAAGAAGAGAGTAGTTTTAGAGCACCTTGCGATTCGTCTCGAAGGAGTGAGTTCGAACCAAAAATTTTGAGTTATTAATGACCGTGACCCGGGCACTGCAGGTGTTCAATATCAAAATAAAATTTATGTATGGTGTTATACAAATGGTGGGGTTAGATCCAGAAATAATTTGAAAATGTATGCTATACAATTTCTATAAAATTATTTTGAAAACAGTTTTGATAAAAGATTGTACTCTTGGATAGGCATATGGAATGAAAAAAAAACGGTCATTCGTCGTACCGTTAAATTTATTTTTGAAGCATAAAGTAAGTTGGACTTTAAAGATTTGTTGGCAGAAAAGGTACGATGTAAAGTTCTTTAAAAGAAAGCGTTCTGAACTTTTGTACTGATACCCCGTGTATTCAGAGGTTTATATGTTTAGTGTACTTACTCACTGACTAACAACAATCATACAATTCTCGGCTATTTTAAGATTGGTGCAAAACATATAGTGAACTCCTTATTCTATGGCCGATGGTCTGGCCATAGAATAATAAGTACATTTTAAATTTTCTCAAAAATATTATATATTTCGAATCCTCTTGATTACTGGGAATCGTATCCTCATTTTTTAATGAGTTCAATCCGTAAGATTAGGAATTATAAAAACCTTCCTGGCTGTCTAGGAAGGATTTATGGAAGGTGTTAAGCCTTGTCTGAGAAAGTCTCTTTCTCTTCCAAGTTCTTATAACTCCTGCAATGTGTTGTGTAGGAAACCTCAAAATTCGGACAGTGGCATTTGATTTATCAACCTTTTTACATGAACAATAAATTTTAGCAACATTCGTAAATATTTAAAAAAAATTTACTTTGAAAATCTTCCAAAAACCCAATCAAGTCTATGTAAAAGATATCAAACTTAATTTAAATCTCAAAAGGTTTTAAGGTAATAATGCTTCATATAAGGAAAACCCCGTAAAAAAAATTTATTCCGTACAATAAAAAAACAAAAATTTAGTATTTATTTGTAAGTACATTATAAAATATCGATGAGTCCCTAAAAATTTGGTTTGCTTAATTATCTAACAGACGACCTCGATAGTCTAGTGGATAGTGCACTAAACTTTCATCCAGAAGGTTGCGGGTTCAATTCCCGTCTTGGTCTGGTGGTTAATTCTCATAGACTTCTTATATTCACTATCGATATGAAGTGGATGAGAATTATAAGAATGTGTACAAGTACACACCTTGGTTGGTAATGGCAAAACCACCGAGCTGATAAAAAAATTGCCACATAGCCGTTCGGAATCGGCATTAAACTATAGGTCCTACCATCGCCACTGTGGTCTAGTGGCAGAGTGCCAGACTCTTGTTTCTGGAGACCCGAATTCGATTCTCGGCTTGGGTATGTTTCTTATCTATCTTTCTTTCTCTCTTCCTTACTTTCTTTCTTGGGGCTTTGGTACAATAGATCTTATAGGTCGCAGTGCCTGACTTTCGAGTCGTCCTTCCTTCAAATAATAATAAATTATCTAACAGCTTTTCATTTGGTGTAAAATTTAGAAGAAATCTTAGATTTTTTACACATATTTTTTATTTCCTATTATACAATTTAAAGATATAAAATTTACAACATGCAGTGTGTCTATTTATACAACATGAATCTCAAAAACAAAAGTTTAATCTGGCTCGATTCGTATGGGACAATGGTTAGGTTAAATTAGAGTGGCTATTGAGAGACACACTTAGGCCTGAAAGGCCCATTGTGATGCCACATAGTTGGATCTACAGTTTAACGCCGATTCCGAACGACGGTATGGCAATTTTTTATCAGCTTGGTGGTTTTGCCATTACCAACCAAGATCGAACTCGAACCTCTTTCTAGTGAACTACCCACTGGACAATCTAGGTCGTCTTGATGGGATGGGACAATATATCCCCAAATGTTTGAAGCAGCCTTCTGAGGATATTTGCTAAAGGTTGTGTATAAAATATTTTTTGTTCTTTCTTTGTAATCTTAATAAACAAAAGTTAGCAGAGAGAGAGCTATGATCATGTATTTGCGATCCACAAAAGATCATTAAAAGAGCACTGCTGGGAAATCAAGTCTCAAATTTGCAAAGCAAAAATTCGGTTGAGGCTTTACATATATCCCTGGCGGAAAAAGTTTCTGGAACTACAGAAAATACAAATAGTTTTTTCTCGGTTCGAAAGTGTTAAGCAGAAACAATTTTTTTTTTTTAATTTAAATTAATATTTTGCAGTGTAGTGGCACACATACACGCATAAATAAATAAAAAAATATACATCTATAACACATACACATTAGGAATGTCTTTCTGGGTCGAATTTTCGGTAGTCGAGATTTTCGGGATTCAAATTTCATCCCGGGATTGATAATTTTATGAAATAAAAAAAAAAATAAATAGAAAATTATTGATAAGATTTAAGAAATAAAATAAATTAATATTTTTAATTTGGAAAAAAATTTTGTAAATTTCTTCCAAATTTGACAGTTCACAGTTTGCTAGTTACATAATTATTAAAATGATAAGGCTTTGAATAAACAATGATGTCAGAAGAATATCAAAAATTTCATAGAACTAGCAGATCAGACGATCATTTCGTAACCCGCTACGGTTCCTCATCAGTGATCTTTATGATAGTTCCCTAATTTCAACAATTTATATAAGTGAAAATATTGTAAAGTAAATGAGAATTACAAAGACAGTTATTTTTACTGTATAGTATTATTGAAAGGAACTACCGTTCTATGTAATTAATAATAATTAGTTAATAAATATGTAATTGTAATAATTAATATTAATAGCAAACAATTTAAATGAATTTTGTATTCTTCTGAAAATAAATAATATTTACGCGCTCTGTATGTAAAACTTTTTATTTTAAGTTTTTGGTGTGTTTAAAAATTAATGTAAATTGAAAAATTCTAGATTTTTCTTATAGTTTTTCAACCCACTAGTTACAACATTTATAATAATAGCTTTTCGGTGGATTTAAAATGATTTAAAATATGAAGAGCGAAGATTCTATAAAAAAAAATTCCAATTTCAATTCAAATAAGTTTGTGTAGATACATAAGAATCTAAAATTCTCGGATTTTGTTTTTTCAATTCCGGGATTTTCGGAATTACTTTTAAATCGAATCCCTGAATGCCGAGATTGACATCCCTAGTAACCGAGATTGACATCCCTAGTACATCCCTATGCACACCTGCAAATATGTATTGTATTAACTTTTTTATCATCGATAAAAATTAAATATTTATTTGCAATTTTGTTGTAGACGTTTATTCACACATGTGCGAGCTTTGTGTCTGTGTGCTTACATGAGTGTATGTGCATGCACATTAAGGTGCCTCACGAAAAAATGTTGGAGTTACGAAATAAACTTGATATTATGAAGACTCCCAAAATATTTATGCCCTTGTGCTAAGTTATCGTGAGTCACATCGTTTTGGAAATAAACTCTGAAAAGCTCTCATAAAATTAATAAATCTTTTTTTGTATGAGCCTTGAGGTACGTTAATGCACATACAAATGCATCTGTTTGTTTCTGTGGCTGTATATGTAAATTAATATGTGGTTGTAAAATAAACGTTAATTTACATACCAAACTAGCGACCATAATAATGAGAATGTTAAACAGAAAGACAAAAGTGCAAACGTCATTCACTGGAAAAATGGGAAAACGCATTTGGTGCGGTACACTGGGGTAAAGCACACCACAGCACAGTAGGATAAATATTATTCAGATTTTGTAAATAGCAAATATATGAGAGACAATAGAGAGAGAGAGAGAGATAGATAGAGCAAAGGAGTTGATTTATTTGTTATTTTCGCAAAGCGTACATTAATTTGCATACATGTAGATTAATGTTTCTTTGTTTGTTTACATGCAATTTTAATGAGTTTTTTCTAGATATTTATGTGTATATGTGTGTACAATGACATCTGGCATAGTGTGCGTGAGTTTTGCAGCGTAGCCTTAAGGTCTGATTATAGAAACTTAACGTAGCATAGACAACTGCCTCTTTTTAAATAAGTCGATGTATCAATTTGGTAAAATGTAAGACTAAAATTGAGCTGATTGGTTTTAAAGTTAATAATTCAGACTTGAATTATTAACTTTTCTATTTTATTCGATAAAAACAATTTAATCGTAATCTTTTCATTATTTTATTTGTTTATTCTTTAAACATGTGCAAGAGGAGTATTAATACACTTTATGTGTATGTTATAATGAAAACATAACAAATCATAACTTAACTGGTCTCCTTAACGTAGTGTTTAGTATGTTGGACTGAAAGGATGAGAAAAGTTTAGTTTAGTCTCTCTATGTACTGTTGTGCAATAAAAGAAGAAGAATGTAAATTAAAAAATTTTATTATTATTTTATTTATGACTTTTCCACTTCTAAGATAGAGGTTTATAGAACTCTAATCTAATAGTAAAATTCCTTCATAGTTTTTGTTTTATTGCAGTACACGAACAAGTTTTGATTTTTTTGATGCTGCGCTGTGATAATTCAGCATCAAGTGTTGGTTTGATCTGTCATGCCACGTTAAGTTTCCATAATTAGGCCCTTGATTTTAGAATATTCAATAGGATTAAGGGGATTTATGTGCCAAACATATTGCGCTTTTAAAATGTATAAATTATATATACATAGGAGTTTGTATGTGCCCATAACATTGAGTTTGAAATTAGGTTAATCATAGATTATTTTTTAGAAATAAAATCAATAAAATATTAAAGTTATAATAACCCCGCAACGCAATTATTGTAAGGCATTAATTACAAGTATGCACCAAACACATTTACAAGGTTAAAAATAAAAGGAACTATTATATTATTGCAGTACCTACACTTATTTCTAGTGTTTGAGTTATTCCTTCAATATTTTAGTATTTCGTATTGCTTTCATAAAGAACCTACTTTGCTTTATTGTGTCTTAAGTAGAGTCGTAAAGTCGGAATAATTAAATATTTAAATGATGTTCTGTTGTGAAACTGATCAAGTTATAGTAATTTCCTATAGACTTAAATGTGAACAGATTAAATATTTAGTTCCACCTTTTAAAATTAAAAGAAGTACAATAAAAAATATCGAATAATTTTTCACACAAGGAAATTATTATAAAGCTACTAGCAGTTAAAAATATCCAACCCAAGTCAAATTAATCCGAAATTTAAAGAAATGAGAATTTCTACGTCCAAAAATAAAAGTGCTAGATTATTATTAAATAATTATTAAAATTATTAGGTTTTGAATGAACAATGATGCCAGAAGAATTTCAAAAACTTCATAGAACTAGCAGATTAGACAATCGTTTCCAAACCCGCTACGGTTCCTCATCAGTGATCTTTGTGATAGTTCCCTAATTTCAACAATCTATATAAATGAAAACACTGTAAAGTAAATGAGAATATGCAAAGACAGTTATTTTCACTGAATTGTATTATTGAAAGGAACTACCGTTCTATGTACTTTTTGCCATTCTTCTTTGACACTTGTATTACACATTGGTCAGATTTTCTGACGTCTAATACGAACCGTGTCTATTTATCGTATGAAAACATTTTTTATTGAAAAATTTTTATATACTTAGAAGCAGGTCTTCTTCTTTTTGTTTTATGAAAAATCAAATCCATTTTCGTTTTTGTTATTATCCTTTTCAAGTGAGGCCAATGATTCAGCAATATTTCAACAAATTTAGCTCTATTGTCACTTGGATTAACGGTCACAATGCACACTAAGTACACATAGAGGAACATTATGTGACAATGGATTCAATATGGCAATATGTGTACAAAAAATGTTATTATAGTTTTCTATACATATTAGCAAGTTAAAATGGTAATATATGTACTCATATATATCATACATGGATTAAGTGTACATAGATATTCAATGTGTTAATTGTACATGCAATCAGAATTATTGATGTATAAGTGAATAGATTAATCTAATTTAATCAGAGAAACAAGGCGCCATTGTAGCACCGAATATCGATATTGATCTAATATTTATTCATTGAAGCTTACTTCCAATTCACATAAGCACACAATAACCGACAACAATAACAAAAACTGAATATAAAGAGCAAATTGATTACACTGTGTAACAAGTTTTTCTAACGGAGAATTGGCCAACAAAGGTCGATAGTACTGGTCTAGAGTAACAAAATCCTAAAGGGGTTTTGCAAAGTTAGCTCGCTTTTAAAAGAAATAGGCATTCAAAGTGTGCCACTAGCAGCTTATTTTTTAAAAATCATTACATATTTTTCTTCAGCGAAATAACAAAAAATGTCATCAACATTTTTAACATTACATTAGTTTTCCATATTATTAGTGAATAAAAAAATCAAACAGAAAATAGAATTGAAAAATACACTAATACAGCTCAATTTTGAAAGGTTATAACATTTACAAGCCAGCTAAATTTTTAAAACCCTTTTAGGGGTTTGTTAGTCTAGACTAGTACTATTGACCTGTGTTGATCGCCTCTCCTAAAATTGTTGCACAGTGTTACACGTAACAAATATGAAAATAAAGTAAGAACATCAAATATCGTCACCTTTGAAAATGTATTTTAAGAACGTTTTATGATTATTTCCCTTCAATGCACGGTATTTGATGACGATTATTATGTGACGCAGTTCAATGAATTCAATTTTAATCACCGTCTTTAAGATTTACTATTAAGAACTCAGATATGCAGCCAAAGCGATTTGACATTCCGGCTAGTCAACACCAATAACATGAAGTCCAGAGGAAGAAACAGCAGAGCACCTAATCTCGTCCATAAAAAAACTAAATTGTGTATTAACGAACACAAGGCAGAAGTGAAACTTCTTGTGAACTAAACAAAACACAAGCAAATGAAATTTTTCAATCGCTAAATTTTTTACTTCATTAGCTTTTTTTTTTTAATTTCATTTGCTTGTGTTTCGTTTAGTTCACAAGAAGTTTCACAAGCAAATGAAATTTTTCAATCGCTAAATTTTTTACTTCATTAGCTTGTGTTTTTTAATTTCATTTGCTTGTGTTTCATTTAGTTCGTTAATACACAACCAATTTTTTTTTTGGGATTAATGCTAGAACAAAAATTGCAACTCTGTACCGGTAATGTCGATGACAATTGTAGCGAACTCTTTTTGTATGCGACATCTTCATGTAATTCCTTGGACATTTGCGCCATCTGTATGTGAAATGTATAACTGTCATAAACTTTAAGATGGCGACGCTACACATTGTTCTTTCTGCCATAGGCGTGTGTGTGTGTGTAATTAATATGTTATATTGAATTAAAACTATTTATGAATCGTTTAGTATATAGTTTGCTCGTGAATTCAGTTACGGAATATTGATATTTAGCCCCTCATGCACATTGCTTGACAAAATTATGTCGCATTGCAAACTTACGCGCGACGTCACATCCGGTTGGTTTTACTCTAGGACAATTTTTGGCTAAATTAAATGACAAGTAGTGAATATATTCACGGAAGAAATGATTTCACCTCTGGCTAACAACAGATGCATACATTGTTATCTAAACTTTAATACTTTGTCAATTGGTGCCTGCGATGAGCTTCGCAGGTGATGCGAAGTCGATTTAAATTTAAGCAAACATAAAGCACAGAAAGCGTAAATGACTCAGCAATGTATGTTATGGATGAGCTGTTAAATAATGTAGTAACTTTTAATAGTTTTGCTTATTAACTAAAATTTAAGGTTGTTGGTTGAAAGAATGTAATATGTTTTCTGAATGCTTTAAAATAAAATTGCATTTCTGCAACTAACTACACCATACAACAGAAAGTCAAGAAAGAGATTCAAGAAATCCTCTAGATTAATCTTTTATAGTTTTGTGCAACTCTTAGTGAAAATAATAACTAACTAAAATGAGGAAAAATGGATCTAGTGAAGTTGGTAGTACAGGCGTAAAAAATTTTCGAAATAAATCAGAACGAATTAGTTTCTCTCAGACAGCAAATTTGTAAAACCAATACTTATTTATTATTATGTTGTTGCTTTTCGGTATTGAGATAGGAAGCAAAATTTCAAAAAAATGTGGCGGATTGTTAAAAAATTAATATTATCTTAAGACGATTTAGTCTTCCGGTTACAAATATCCAATTTTGGGTAATGGTATTTAAAAAACCCGAAGAGTAGCAAAAAAGTGGTTCAAAATTCTTGATAAAAGAATTCAATTAGACAATATTAGGATTAATTGCAAAAGTTTGACATTTGTACCTTATATTAGACATGAAAATGTGGTGAAATATTTTTATGTGCCCTTTGAGTAAAAATTACAAGAACTAGTTTTCATGGTAATAACAACAAAACAAGAAACAAAAGAATTTATGGTTATTGTGCTAATTAACTTTTGACCTTATTTTCTGTTTTTTTTTGTGTTTTTTATATGATTTGATTTTCCATAAGGGAAATGAAGATGTAAACGAAAATATCTTTCATGTATGTAGGAAGGTGCTCAAGGGTATATAGCAATGAATCAAGTGTGATAAAGATGGATAAATTAAATGTAAATTGTTTTTATAGCCAGTATAGAATGTGAAGTCAATTTAACACTGGAGCTAGATTGCTCTACGATCATTTGAAAACTGCTACTTATCTCAACACAGAGTTAAATGAAATATAAATGAAATCAAGGAAAATAAATGGGTGAAATGACTATCTGCATACTGATTCGAGGATATCGCTGTGGGCACCTCTTGAAATTCTCATGAATTCACAGTTTCTTGAGCTTGCTATTTTTCCTTAGTGGGTTATATTATTTGTATATGTATATAAACAAGTATTTTCGTTAGTATGTGTGTATCCATTAAAATAGTGTTACTTAAGTGGCTGAAGAAAGTTTTTTGTTTTTGTTGTCATTTTATTTGTTCCTTGTACTTTTTGACATTTACTGTTTGGACATATCCTTGGGAAAAAAATGACATCGTTATAAATGTTGATGTAAATATTTGTATTGTATTATTTTGCAGCAACAACAAAAGAAATTGTTGATACATACAAACATATTTACAGTTAAAAGAGATCCTATTGTTTTTTTGTACACACCCAAAAAAGGAGAAAAAAAGGTTTATTAATTAAAAGAGGTGCTTGAAAAAGTTGCATGTGTCGAGCGTTGATGTCGTTGAATACCATCATCAAAAATGACAAATGAAATAAAAATGAAAACATATCTGTGTTGAATAACTTTTGTATGTGTTTTTTCGTATTTTTTCAAACAGGATATTGTACCAATGGAACAAGTGAGCTCAATGGTTTCCAATGGCGGAGGCAGCGTTACAATGCAGCGTGATGATGAGTACCGAAATCGTATAATGAAAAGTAAGTGTGTCATTCAAAGTCAAAGCATGATGTTGTATTTGTTGTTGTTACATATATTCTATTCCTATTTCTATAACTATAACCACCACTACTACTACTACAAAAACTTGCACCACTTTCACCACTATCAACACAATTTCACCATTTCCATTTTCTTGTTGCTTAGCCATCACCTTTCTTCTCAATACACACAGTTGACATACTTAGTTTCTCTCTATCTTAACGCCTGTTCACACTCCTTCTACCTACCCCCCTAACCCTTGCTCTGCCCCACCGTACTAACTTGTTTTACATTTCGTTTAACAATTGTGATGATTCTTTAAACGCGAACGCGATATTCTTTAGATTTTTTTTTATATTATATCTACTATTACTATATGTAAACGCGTTTGTGCGGTGCTGTTATTATCTTCTCTGCTGTGGTTTTTTTTTTGTACTTAACATTTAATGCATGAGCATGAGCTTAATTAATCGAAATGAAATGCTTCTTTTTTTATTTTCTCCTTTAACATAAAATAAATTATGCTTAAACGCTGCCATTTACCGGGATAATGTTCGTAACAAAAAAACAAAAACAAAAACATAATCAAAAAACCAAAATCAAAAACCAAACAAACAAACAAACAAATAATCGTTCATCATCTACAACCACAACTACCTTTTATAATAACTCGCTCGTATTGGGAATTAATGATCATAGTACGTAGAAAAGGTAAGTTAAAAATTTAAAATTAATTAATGTACTCGTATAATATAATTAGTTCATTGAATTCCCTTGTAAGATATTCTTACCCGCATGATAAATAATTCTTCCCAGTGAATCCCCAGAAAATGTTTTTGAATATACGTATAAGTAAACTTCCATGGCATGTATGTAAGTTGGAATGTTGCATGTAGTAGTTGTGTACCTATAGAACTTCTTTCAATTGGCATGAATAGCAGTTTTCTTGTAAGTCCTTACTAAAGCTAAGAGCTCGATTTCGAGTATCTCAGCATATTTTTGAAGTACGATGTTTTAAAATTTTTTATCCATATTTTTTTGTAACACTTAGAAAAGCATTAAAGCATTTTTTAAAGTTTAAGTTATTCTTACATTATAAGTGCGTTTTTAGTTTTTCTTCTTGCCACTATTGTGTAGATTTTACTAATGTTTTCAACAAGAGAGCGCAACATGTACATACCATAAGTAATGATTACACTAGAGGTCAAAAGTGTACGAATGCAAGTGTACAAGACAAAAAAAAAAAACCGATCGGAGTAAACGTTGAGTCAGAACATTTGTTTCAGCTTATGTTAGTTGTATGTCGCCTCGTAGGCTTAGTGGCAGCCTGCTAGAATATTATCGGAGCGTCCCAGGATCATTCGCCTTTTTTTGGAAATTTTTTTTTTTTTTTTTCATTACTTCTTATTTCAACTATCATCGATAACTACAAAATAACCCAAAAACATATCCTATTATCAAAAATTCTGCCTGCGTAAAGCCTGCCGTCTGAGTAAAAGAACAAATATCAGTAACAGCATCCTCTAATTTGACATTAAGAGATCTTTGGATTTTATTTATGAGCATATAAAGCACATGTTTCTGTAGATTTATCTCCATGCTGACTAATTATAAACAGGTGACTGTTTGAAATCTCAATCGCTATGTGCAGTAGTAGTTTAAAGTTTAATTTTGATCTTCAATTTGTTTAATAATAAATGATATTTCAAAATAGTTGAAAGAGCTTACTATCTTTGGCCAAAAACTCATGCGTTTTTAGAAATTTTCTCAGGCTAGATCTTGGTATCGTTTCGGATTTTGGCGCCCTCCATAGTCTAGTGGGTAGCACACTAGGCTTTCGTCCGAGAGGTTGAAGGTCTGTTAATTAATTCTCATAATCTTCTTATTGATATGAGAATTATAAGAGAGTGTAGAAGTACAGCTCTTAGTAGGCCGCTCAGTGATTCATCCCATTGCCAAAATTAAAAAAACGGTAATAATCCAACTGAGAAAAACTTCTTGACGAAAGAATGACTAATGTGGGGGCATGAACAGGTTAAAAGTCGACACACAACAATGATGGATTGTTCGAATTTAGTTTTTATTCTGTTCCTATCTGAAATATAAGTATGAAACGCTCTCTCTCTCTCATTTCTACAACTATGTAGTAGACAAAACCTTAACTAACTGTTGAATATCTAGTTTCAATGAGAACTTCAACAGAATAAGTACAAAGAACAGTTATGGTAGTTTCCTTTATCATTTCAGTGAAAATAGTTGAAAAACAAAAAGAAAAAAACAAAAACTTTGTAATTCTCGGTAACGTTTTCAAATATTACAAGCTTTTATAGAATGTTGAATTGATGAGGAACCATGGCGGGTTCCGAAACGGCCGTATGATTTGCCTGCTCTTTATACACTGTTGCGACTTAGTCAATTCAACAAAAAGGACGTTTCATTAAGCCTGATAAACAACACTTTAATTTTTTTGGAACTTTGTTCAAAACTTTTTTTGACCCAATTCGCGCAGCTCTAGGGATAAACAATTTTAAAAATTTTTGCAAGTTTACCTGAGACTACGGGGTCGCGCCCCTATTATGTGTTATAGAAGAAGGTGTAGGGGTTAAGGCGTGTAGGTAAAAGGGTTGGTTAAGTTGTTGTGCAGGGATACACTTAGGCCAGAAGGGCCCATTTTTCTCACAAAATATTCTTCTTTTTTTGACCAAATTTTCGCAGCTTCCCAGAGCCATTTTACCATCTACCCTGAGACTTTCAGTCAGTTAACATACTGAATTATCTCAGAGACCTATTTTGAAACTCAAGAACCGTTTTTCGCCATCAAGTCTACAGTTATAGGTCGAAATATAAAAAAACTCTTCTTTTGATAGTCAACTTTTAACATATTTCAAACTTTCAAATTTTCAAACAAAATAGTTAGTTGGGTCTTGAAGACTTTTTGAGCAGTACCTTAAAGTTCACCTTTAAATTCAATTAAAAAAAATTTGTAATACCTATATAAAGTTCTTTAATTAAATTATCGATCAAATTCAAAGCGTACGGTAAACTGTGCTATTCTGTGCCAATATAATTTTGTTGACGTGGATACCATTTGGTAAGTGGCTTCATAGGTTTTAATTGTAATATTTCCTGATTGGCGTTTTATTGTTCAAATGTACCGTAATTTTTACCAAAAAAACAGTAATCTATTTTTTAAAACATTAAATTAAAATTTTAAATGTAACACCCCTGGTAAAAAGTCAAAAGTTTCATTCATTGATATCATTTTTATTCCAATATTAAGGGATTTCAATAACTTTCTGGAAAGTCCAATATCAATATAAATAAATTATTTTTTTGAAGATCAAACCGCCCATCCTTCTACTATAGCTTGTAACATATGACGAAAACTATAACTTTAAGCTTAGTTTGTGACGAAACTAAAACAGATTATATAAAGTTAATTTCAGATTTGACTAAAAATTTACTACCAAACGAAATTTCATCGCAATCAGAGAGTAATTTCTAATTTTGTTTCGTCGTTGTATGGGATCAAATCCTGTGCGCCTTCTCTTCGGGGTTTTTGTAATTTATTAGTGGTTCTGTTATCTACATACACCATTTTTTTTTTATAAAAACAACGTTATAAGCCCCCATTAACTCAATGGTCTCAAAGAACGTTGTAAGCGCCCATTGAATCAATTGGTGCTTGCAAATGTCTATCGCTATTGCCACATACATTAATAATATTCTCGGTTTTTGTTAGTGTTGTAACTGAACATAATAAAGTTTTCTTGTAAACATGCATTCACTTCTGCTCTATAGTGTTATGTGCTCATGCCATTTGCTTATAGTATGCACAAGTATTACATTACTTTATGTCATGCTCAAAAGGGTCTTGTACATAAGTATACGCATACATACATATGTATGCATACATAGAAGTATGAGTACCAGTAACAAGTACTTGTTGATTTTTACTGCAGCTAACGAAACCTCTTGTATGTGCATAAATTAGTAGAAAATAGTGAATTTTGTAAATAGAACCAGCTTAATTATGCAGTTTGAAGAGTACATTCACTGTTTGTAGACTTCTTAATTGGATTTTGAATGCAATAAATCATATTCAATTAATGTAAACGAAAATATGGTAAATATTGAATTTTTGATTTAAATTATTAATATAGTTAAGTAATATAAATATCTACATAAATAAGTATGTGTGTAAATAAGAAGTAATGTAGTAGTCTAGTTATGCTCATGGTATGTAAAATGCGATTACTGAATGTTTAATTTTTAGATCATAAATAATAAGTATTTAAAATTACAATTTATTTCCCTGTAAATATTGTAATTGATTGCGAATTAAAAACTCTTCATATTTCTTTTGAGTTTTAAACACACTACTGCGAACAAATATGTTAACTAGGTGGAACAAACTAAGGGCTATCAATTTCAAATATGTTAGCCATAGAAATATTCAGATACCCAAGTTGTCAAAAAAGTGAAATTAATATTAAGTAACAAATATAGATACTGGTTTTTCACATTTGCTACAATATTACTATGACCGGGTGTTGTTTTTAGTGACAACTAAGTAAGGAAGAAAGTATGTAAGTTACATAGGCTAATATAGGCTAACCAAAGCAATTACATGAAATTTAACATTAAATATATAAAATTTAATTTAATACAACATTTGGATTAATACCGTGACCAGATCGTGCTCTGAAAGATGATGGACTAGAAAATTTGGAACAATTGCCGTCTCGAGTCTGTATTGTATTCGTATTACATCCGCATCGTATTCGTATCTTATTCATATTATATCCGTATCATATCCGTATCATATCCGTGTCATGTTCGAAACGTATCGTATGCATATCGTGCCTATATCGAAACGTTATTGTACTCGTTTCGTAGATTTTTTGTGTGGTAACCGTCTCGTCGCCATATCGTAACCTTATCATTGTTTTATCACAATCATAAGGTATCCGTATTGTATCCGCATCCGGTCCGTATCGCATTCGCATCGCATTCGCATCGCATTCGCATCGCATTCGCATCGCATTCGCATTCGCATCGCATCGCATCGCATCGCATTCGCATCGCATTCGCATCGCATCGCATCGCATTCGCATCGCATTCGCATCGCATTCGCATTCGCATCGCATTCGCATCGCATTCGCATCGCATTCGCACTCGCATCGCATCGCATTCGCATTCGCATCGCATTCGCATCGCATCTGCTTCGTAATTGTTAAGCTCCCACTAACACTAGCAACAAGTACGGGACTTGAAAGAAATGAGAACACAGCAATCCTCATCCCAATCATTCCCTAATCGTTTCATCAGGACATATTCCATTTTTTGTTGCATTCCTGACCGCGGAGTATAGATTCTTTTGTAATTATCTCGAAATCCTAGATAACCCCTGAAAAGTCTCCATATCTTCAAATTTTAAAGTGATAAATCTCTCGTTGTTGCATACATGTAGTAGGACATAAAATTTAATAATCATTTTAAATGAAAAAACAAAAACAATTAAAAGTATAAGATGCTGTTTTGACAACAGCTTCATACAAAGAAGTTATTCTCAAATTCAAACCCTTAAGACTTGTCAAAATATTGGTGTTTTAAACAAACTAACCTATCTTAAACTTTTATCTGAATAAAACAGTAAGTTTTACCTAATAATGTTCAAATTAAAAAGAAATTATGTCCCCCTAATTTCAACAAATGTACAGATGACATGTCATGCACTTTTCAGGAGTGGTTTTAAAAGTGTGGAAATAGGTGTAGTTTATAAACATAATCGACAGTTTTTCAGTATTTTGTAATTTAACTAGGTTTTATTTTTGAACAATATTCTTTGTTTGCATGTTTAAACTAAATTATACTCAAACCTTTAAATGCATGCGTCTCTAGGGATACTCATTTTGATATTTTTCCCTTGTATAAATACTTACATAGATGACTAAAGAATAATTTCACAATGCTAAACTTTGCTGTTTTCCGCTTAAAATCATTTCTAAATTATAGTTTTTATTTCATGCTTCTTGACACAATTAATTATGTAGCTTGAAACATGATATACTTTAATTAGCATACTTTCAAAGTCCTCCCGCTTAGCTCACTTTTTACAAATTAATCCTACACTAAAATGCAATTTCTTCATGAATATAAGTTTTTGTCTTATTATTATTTTTTTTTTTTGGCATTTCGTTTACTTTTACAACTAAATAAGTAATTTAACAAAACGAAAAAAGAAACTGAATTTTTGGCAAATATTTCTAAATAAGAAAAAATTAACACTAAGAAAACACAAAACAAATCACTTGCAGCATTTTGCGGTACTCAACTTTGCCATACAACAAAATGAAATTCCAAAATGCATTCAGGCAAAAAAATATTCACATTTATGATGATAACTCTGAAACTAACTGAAAGAATTTCGTAGAAGAACTAGAAGAAAAAAAGAACGAGCAAAATGAATCTTGGCAAACTTTGAGCACACAAAGTTCAGTGCACTTTGTTATTTTTTCACTTTGTGCTAAACTTCAAGGGTATTGGCAACGATGATGATGCTTCAGCTTGAGCTGAAAGGAAATATTACATTTGTTTTGCCATTGAGAAAGTTTTTGCTACCGGAAGAAGCAAAGAAAAGTGCTTCAAATCGCTTGAGCGATATTTGAAAGAAAGTTGAAAAATGAAAATGAAAAAAAAGAAGAATCATTTATGGTTATGAATTTCGACTATAAATTGCAATAATTTCTCTTCATTTCAATGTTTCTTTGGCTAAATGTTTTATTTCCTGAAGTTTTTTGCAATATGATGCTCAAAGACATATTTCATATTTTTACTTTCTAAAAAAGCAAGCAACGTGTGTTTATAGATGTGGCTGGAATAGGAGCCAAAGTCAAAATACCATAAGTTATGCTTAAAAAGCTGAGCGAGACTGATGCGTTTTTATTCTTGGCTAAATATCGATATAGTTGGGTTGTTGATTTTTCGTTTTGTTATTGTGTTGGATTCATTAATTTATCATTTTTTCTTTTTCTTTTTCTTTTTCACCGCCACCATTCAAAATCAATAAAGTAAATTAATCTTTTCCATACTAAATACACACAAACAAAATGTGAGAGTATGTTTGTATATACTTGTACTATATGTATATGAAAGTTTGTATTTTCTATTTCTCACATTAATGTTGGCAAGATAACAAAAAATAAAATGTAAAATATATTGTAACATTGTAATTTGTTTATAATTATTGTTTACGTACTTTCCGGCAGTATAATAAAAATTATTTTCAGTATCATGTGAAATTGTGTATAAATAAGTGCTCGAGTATATAAATATAAGTAAATTGAGGGTGTTGATTGTTAAAAGTGCCAAAAGTATTGAATAGGAGAATAAATTTTAATTATTTTCATTTATTTGAGTACCACAAAACGAAATTTGAATTAAGTGAGAATGTATCAATACGCCTTTTATTATGCTTCTAATAATGGTGATTTCAAATAATAAATGAGTAGAATATGCGTTAACATTTGAAACATTTCCATGATACATATGCATGCGCTAAGTGTCACTCATACGCTTAGTAGTCCATGATGGTATTGCGCTTCGTTCTTACTTTTCAATTTATTCGTTGCTGCATACAGCGTGATGAAATGCTAGAAATTGTAATAAATTTCAATAGCTTTGACCTTTGAAGCTGTTATTAATGATTTACACATAGAGTCCAGCCATGCGACCTCATTAACTCATGGAAGTGGAAATATGAAATCTAAAGCGTACATTTCTTTAACAACGTAAACATGCGCCAGAAAAAGGTTTAGAAATATTGGAGCAAAGATTTAAGATTATGGTTTATTGGGCGTGGGATTTATCTCACAATAAAAACAACATAAAGTTATATACCTTGGAAACTATTGTAGTATTGCTAAAGTATGGCTGGCTTTTTTTTACACAAATGAATCAAAGTTTCACTTATTGGTCATAATTTAACGGAATCGATACCAATCGAGTGCTAACGTGTGAAACTCAGAAAGTTAAGGAATCAGTTGCATTAATTAGCTACACCTTGGTATTTCCAGCTGAGATGTATGCGGTTGATATCACTGCCAGCTGTTGTTGAATAGGAAAATGAAGGGTTACTCTATTATTATCTGCTCTATCTGTACACTATTGCTTCGAAAATTGTGAATGGGGTATTTCTTATGACTAAAATACTTGCTAATAGCAATTCTGTAGGTATCATAGGTAACAAGAAAGCGGCCATGTTGGCTAGAAAAGGATCAGGAATAAATTCTATTGGTCCGCAGCCTATAATTGGTGGTACCTCCTCCTTCATTAAAAATAAAATGGAGTTGAGGCTGCGTTAGTTACGCAATGACTATTGGCGGGGACCTGATTCCCACCGACAGTCGAAGTGGACTCTCCTAGGCAAGATAGATATAAGTCTCTATTAAGCCTGCTAAGATATGACTTAAGATCCATTGTAGGACTCACCACAGTCAACAATTTTCTGAGGAAAATCACTATCGAATAATTGGGTCTAAGAAGATCTATCTAGGTTGTACAAGTTTGCACAGGTTTATATAGGAAAGTGTTTCTCTTCGGGACGACTTTCTACCTTAAGTGCTTTTTGGTATTAGGCCATTCTCATATTATTTAAATTTGTTTATGCAAATAATATTGCGTATGTAATTTGTATAAACCACCTCTCAAGGATATATCAATATTCTAGTTTCTTGCCTGTAAATTTATTGAGATGACGATTTAAAATATATTATAAATGACATGCACTATTATTGGGTATAAAACTATGATAGTAAGAATTAAGGCTCGAGAATAATTTCAAATATTTAAATGAATGAAACTATTAAAGTTCTATTTTATGAATTGTAAAAATAACAATTCTATTTGTCAGTCATCAATGTTGTGTGCTGTCTGTCAATAGCAACCACTTTTTCCGAGTATATAAATGGGAAATTGTGTATTTCCACAGTTGCCAATCCCTTTTCATTATTTGTAAACACAAAAGAAATGGTTTACCCACAACTCTATCATGAATGAATTTATATCTGCTAAATATTTACACAACTATCTGCACAAAGCGTTAGTTTACATGTCTGAAGGCCATCAAAGCAATTTTATTTTTAAACTGTAAATATAAACATTTCATGTAGAAATATAGAAATAAATTTTTTATTTCTTGTTTTGTTAATTATTAAACCCAAAGGCCACCTTCAATTGAGAAAATGAATGAAAGTGTTGATACTGAAAATGTACTTCAATAAAACTGAAGTGGTTAGTAATTAAATTCAATTGTATTGGATTTAATTTAACTACTCATATACACAAATATAAATATTCATTTATTATTTGCTAATGCACAAACACACTTACAAAATACATATTAACATTCTATTTGAATGTGCATGCAATATTTATGTATGTGCCCGAGCATTTGCCGGACACCCAAAGGAATCACTTTCCAATTTCGAGAACGATTATGAATAAAAAAAATAGTTTACGTTTGGTACTTAAGATTCCTAAGGCATTTGAAAGAACATCCAGCGTATACAGTACGCACATGACCTACTTCTAGCTGAGCAGCATTTAAATGTCTCATGAGTATCATTATTATATGCATACATACATATATAGATATATACATGCACACATTCACAGTCAACAATATTGTTGTGTTAAACAGCAGAAGAATAAAGCAGCAGCAGCACTTGCTAAATGTTGTCAGCGGAAATCACAGCAACTGAACACCAAACCACAAGTAAGCAGTGGAGCAACATTGAAAACCAAAATATATATTTATATGTATATAGTAGAAATATACGCCTAACACTAACACATGCGCATAATGTAGAGAACTTGGCTGTTCGCCTAGCTGGCACTTGGCATATTTCATGCCAGCCGTATACGTTTTGGTATTCATATTATGGCAATTGCGATTATTAAAATTCTTAGCATACATTTTTGGGCTGCCTGGTTATGTATTTCGAAAATGAGTTTGCCATTCTTTTCATTTATGTTCTTTTTTGTGGCTTTTTGTTCTGTTGCTTTGTGGCTGCTTGTTTTCTCTGATAGCTTGCTGTTTCTGTTTGTTTCAGAATCATTTGCGTTCTAAAAAGCAAGCAGAGGAATCATTTAAATTTGCCATCTGAAATCCTTGAGATATAAAATCACTTCCTTCTGTGCGGTAATTTTGGGTTTCTTTTGTCTGTCTTCTAACTAATAACACTAAGCAACATGATTTGGATCATGGAAATTTTTATTTGATGGGGAATTATGTAAGAAAATCGTTAGCTATTAGAAAAATTGGAATATTTAAGTACTGAATTAATGTTTTTCAGTTGTAGTTTTGGAGAAATTTATTTTTTATAAAAATTACCGTTTGAGTTTACTGCATTTGTAAAAATATCTTATTTTAAAAATCAAAGTATCGTATTTAAAGGATCATCAACAGCGGAAATCATGCTGCTAATGCTGTTTGATTATAAATGAGTTTTTAGCCTACAGAAGTATAAAGACTAGTGGTTTGATATTTTTTCCGCCCAAAAATTAGAAACTCGCGAGTACTATCCATTTTTGGGTAAAATTTATGGGCACGAACTATGAACTTAAACCCATATTGATTTACATACTTAAAGTTGAAACTAAACATATGATTAAATCGAATATATCATGAGAGAAAAAAGTTAACCATTTGTTGTGTAGTGTTAAATTTTTATGGCGCATGGAAGGAAGTAATTTACGTACCCTTATTTCCTTCCTTGAGAGTGTATGTGTGCCATACCTCTTTTATGTATATTTTTGTTTAACTTTGAATTACGAAGAAGAATAAAATTATAGCAATGGTAAATTGTATATAGTTTCATCATCTTTTGTTTGAATTTCTTTAGCTAAACAAATAACAGAAAATAATATGTAATAATATAAAACAAAAGGGCATTTGCCAACAAACCTCGATGGCGATTGCAGCCCATTCATTGTTTACAATATCGTAATCGCCAAATGGTCAATTCTCATTTATATGCACGTTAACAAAAACCACACACAGACACAAAAAACACACATACTCATACACAAATATAAATGAATATGCACATATATACATATGTATATATGCATGTCTCAGCATATATGTAAATGTTAAATATATACATATGAAAATGTTCGTTCATGCAAATGTGCAATGCATGTATAAAAATGATGAAATATTTTCAGTCAGTTCCACTATCCATTTCGACCACAATAGTTTAGTTGTGTGCTGCTGCTGCGCGAACTTTAATCGTGGTCAGTCGTTCTTTAGTTAGTGGAATTCTGCTGTATTCAGTATTCAGAATTGTGACTGTGCGCTTCACACAATTATCTCTCTGTGCTGTGCTGTGCCGTGCTGTGCTACCCGTGCTCGTGTGCTCCAGTGCTGTGTCCGCTCCAGTTGAGCGCTTTGTACTTTTTGGAACATAATAACAATAATAATATTCTGTATAAATATAAAGTGGTGTCTGTGCTGCTTGTGTGTCGGTGTGCCAGTTTTATTTTTATTAAATTTGTTCAAAAAGTTATTTCAACGTATTTAAATTTACTACTTGTTCAAATTTATTTGTGTATCTTGTGTGGTAGTTACGATGAGTACCAAAGTTTTCATATGTACGAATTATTTTAACTGAATATGAGTTTTATTATTTTTAGTTTTTTTTTCCATTGTTTGTAGTTGAAAATGGTGTTTTATTTACTTACTCAGAAAGTGTAGGGGAGAAAGTTTTGTGTTTATCAAGACAATAAATATTTTTAGCTACTTTAAAAGTATTTGCTTGCAGGTTTTTAGTATTTCATAAAAATATTTGTATGGTAAATTTAAGAGGAAAACAAATAAGTTAGTTTCCTATTGTTTTGTTTGAGAAATTTCAGTAAAGTTTTTTTTTTTTGTATTCAGGCATATAGAAAACAATTGTATATTTTTGGTAAAGATTTAATAGTTTAAAAGTTAATAAGCCTCAACAGTTGTTTAGCTTTAAGAACCATAGAAAATGGAGTGAGTTCATTGTCGTAATTTCATAAAAATAACAGAAAAATCAGTTTTTAATATGTGTGTATATCGTATAACTTACTGAAAAAGGGCCACTTTTAGTAAAATTAGGATAGCAATGGAAACGGTAAATGATTGGAAATTGTTATAACAACCAAATTGTTCATATAGATCAGATAGAGTTGTCTTAAAAAAGTAGGTTATAATTTAAGAAATAATGGAACAAAAAAGTTAAGAATAATGCAAAACAAAATTATGAATTTTGGGAAAGAGATTAGTGTTTGAGCATTTAAAAAGTTCTGGTTTATGACACATGCTTCCAAAAAAGTATATTTAGGACACTGCCCTAATCAATTGCTCCGAAGGCGTCATAATTTTTTATTACAGGAAGTTCAAGGTGAAAGTGATGAGCTGAATGAAATTAGTGAGTGTCTTCATTGTTTTGAAGTCCAACAAGATTTATTTTTGAAGGAAAGTTGCTCGTGTTCTTATTTATCAATAAGGGATCATAAACTCCGGGCTATCCAAAAGTCAGTCATGGTTTGTTAAAATTTGTTGACTGAATTTTTGTGCTTCTTGGTTCAAACTTAATTTCAGTGTTCCTATGGGTATCTATATTGCTACCAGCGTATTTTCAGGAGCCAAGGCTAGCTCGTATGAGAGAAGTTAATCAGCTTTTTCATTCCTTCATTCTTTTCAATATTACTATGTCCGGGAACCCAGCCGATTTTTGCTTGATGGGTTTTGCCCATTTCTAAAAAGAAGTGCTTTGGTTGGAGCGTGGCTGGCAAGATTCAATGTGCAAATTTATCTTCTTCCATCTTAGACTCGTCTTGCTGATAATAACTATTCATTCTTGTCTGTTGGTTAGGATGGATGAGAAGTTTCTCTTGGAGGATGGTGAAGTGCAATTTTTTCTTTTCCTTGCTCATCATTGGGAAAGGTGTTTGAGAGGTTCGAATATCAAACTGAAATATTTGTTGAAATTTGTACCAAAAACCCTAGAAAAGAATGAAACAGAGAGAAATTAAATAATGTTTAACTTTTCATAAAAAAAAAAAACACTTTTCTTTGGACATTAAAGTTATAAGACTTCAAAGTAAGAAATATTTTCACCAAATTCCATCAGCACTCCACCTTGATCCGTAAGAATTATGACGTAGCAGTCGAGAGGAGTGAGAAATTGATTAGGGAAGTGTGTTCTATCAAAAGCAATGGTGTTATTTGGTCTTATTTAGAAAACTATTTCTCATTTAAAAATTGTCCACTGCAACAATAAGGCCTCAAAAAATCCCAGCAGCTCTAAAAATTTAGAGCGGGAAACTAATTACATCATGATCTTGTACAAAACTTCCACCAATATAAAATATAGATTTATCATCTTTGGCTAGAATCCCTTACGCTCAATAACTACGAATTTCATAAAAATACGATTACAGAAACCTACATACATTTAGAAGCTATTAAAGGAAAAAAAACTAATGTTATTTGACTTTTTATAGGCACGCTGAAGATGGCAATAAAATAATAATAAACTGAGGTATAGATGAAATCTGATTGGCTTTTTCAGGCTTAGTGCTAATAAAATTCACTTATCTTTTATGCAGTTTCTATAAAATAAAGTAACAGCAAACAAGAGCAAGCATTTATAGAATTTATTAATGCTTCATAACTTTTGCACATTAAAGTCAACAATAATATTTATCAAACACAAAAAGCATACAAAGAAAAAACCATTAACATTAATAGCAAGAAACAAAATAATACAAGGAAAAAGCACAACAAAGATACACAGTCACACTGATATTTACTATTATATTTATGAAATGCTAACAGAAATTTGTGAGGTGAAGCTTCGCAAAGCGATTCGAACCGAGTGCGGTGAGCTGAATTGAAGATTGTAGTAAAAATAAAAAGTGGAAATTCAAAACAGCCTCACAATATCGGACCGCACAGATAGTTTGTGGCAAACGACAACGACGAGCATGGCTCCAGTTGGTGGCCACAATCAAAAGCCTACACATTTACACCACCAAAACCATCATCATAATCAGCATCAACAGCACCATCACCAGCATGCTACACATACACAACATGCACAACAACTACAACAACATCATACAATGAAACATGGTACTAGCACTGGCGCGGGCAATGCTGCTACTGTTGCTGGTGGTGGTGGCGGTGGCAGTAGCAGCAGCCAACGTGAAAGTATATCAAGAAGACCGGATACAACCGTTTCCGCTTCGACCATGTACAGTCGAGGTAAAATGTATTTTACAGTACTAACTACATACTTCATTTACTACCTACCTACTTTTTATTACATTTTTGCCCATTGTCCGTAGTATTAGTGCATTAGTCAGTTAGTCAGCGAAATGGTGCAGATAATTAGGAGAGATTTTTCAGTTTCGTTTATTTGATATATAGCCCTGTATACGATTGCACACAGACTGTGACTATGACTGCTTGCCATTTTGGGCAAATGTGTCACTGCATTTAAAACAAGAAAAAAAAACCAAAACAAACAAAAATGAAAAATAAAAAATCTCGTAATTTACATTTGTTTCTTCCTTTTTTGCTTTGGAAAAAGTAAAATGTATTCAAGCGTATTTGTATTATAAAGTGCATCACGTCTGTGGAGTGAATATTACTGTCTCTGGCTTTGTGTATTTACTGTAGCCAACCACTGGTGACCGAATTAATTGAATTTATGCGCACTTGGCTGCATATTCTCCAAATGTTCCTACTATCATATATACATATTTGTCTATACATAGACTGTAGAAAAAAAAATGATGATGACGTAAAATAGAATTTAACATTGCGAATATTGCATTTTTCCTGTTGAGCGCAAATTTAATTATATGAACTGAACCGCATGCAAACATGCACACTCATATCTATATATTCACAGGAAATCGTGTTAGCTTAATTGTAGGTATTCATGCCACATTTCCGTATCCTGTATCTATATGTGTATATGCAGACTTTTATAGTAATTGATAAAGGAAGAACATTAAAAATTCACCACACGTTTTATGAACATGAATTAGATTTTTAAAATTTTTTTGATATTTACGATCTTAGTACATTATAAAATGAAAGTGAATGAAGCAACTCGAAATAGACACACATCTCTTTAGAAAATATGATAGATGCAACTTTCAGTATTCAGTTCTGTCAATAGAAATATAAAGCAAAAATCTTCAACTTTACTAGAAAACATATCTACTAATCTAACAATATAAAAATATTGAAAATATTTTTTTTTCGAAAATATTTTTTAATGTTGCCACAGGTTTTTGAATGTTTCAGTAGTATAAAACTTAATAAGTTTTGATGACCATCTCAGTTTTTACTTATAGAGAATGTTTAAAACCTTACTTCGAACCAGCACATGTAGGACTTCAACATTTTCCATTTTTAATAATTTTGTGCTGCTTTGACTAACTTTGAGTACTTAAATATAAAGTTGAAAAATCTCTACATCTTTCTTGCATTTTCTATTTACTTTTCACTTGTAATGCAAGCGAAATTTTATTGTGTTAAGCTAGGAAAATATATTTGCCCCCCACGAGCAATAAAAGTTCTTAAGTAAATGAAATTTAATGCTTTTAAAAAAATTATGAATTTTTAATAAAACAAAAAAAAAAAAAAAAAATGTTTTAAATCAACAAAAAATTTTAAATGAGTTGTAAATTTAATTCATTTAATAACCCCACAGATAAAAGATCTACGAAGAATGAAACGATCCATAATTTATTAACATTTTCATTGCCTACGTCATTGAAATTCGATTTGCTGTCAAAATCAATCAGAAAAAATGTGAAAGTACATAAATTGCAGCAGGTGTGAATAAATTTTAACACAAAAAAAAAATGTAATCATACACATTGAATAGAAAAAGTATGCGATGGTATTATTGGTGCACACGGCGTATGAATGACATTTAATTAAATGCCATAAATTGTAATTCATAATAGCGTAAAATACAATTGAACATACAAGCTGTCACGCAGAACGAAGTTTCATAATTCCAGTATTGCATTGTTTGTATCACATTGCATCACACTGTATGTGTGTGTGCGTAACGGTGCGTATGAGTGATATTTAATAATCATAAAGTTACAACACAAGTGTATGATGTATACACACGAGTAAGTGCATATGGAATATGTATACATGAATGCACCACAAATACAATTTTTTATATACTATGTACATATAGACATACATACATACATTTCACAAACAGTATAATCTCTTTATTGTTGACATTTGCATCATCAATAATAACTTAACATTGCAGCATGTTGTCCATACAAAAAAAACCCCTTTGGACATATAATATTTTGTGTGTGTGTTTTGCTTGCTGTCACATTGTAAAGCAGAGTTCGATATAATTTAATTTTTCACAATGTATAGCCATACATATTTATACTTAACTATATAGATGGTATATGAATATTTATACTTGTGTGATATGGAAGTACAACAACAACAAAAAATATATATCGCTGTCGTTAATATTTTTAAAAATACTTTCTTTTTTTTTATAAAATTTACGTAAATTATGTTTCATGTCTTTTGATAAATTTGTTCTCTGTTAAAGAATTAATCCCATATATTTTTAAATATTTCATATTTAATCCCATACCTATTGAGTGTAACAGTTTTAATATTAAATGGTTTTATAAACAAAGCTTGGAGGTTATTCATGAATGAACCAGTAACGTTATTCTTTATTGCATGTTATTATATTGATATATCTTTATGTGTAAACATAAAATCTAATAGATATATTAAATAACCTATACCCAATATATTGGCACGTGCTGTTTCAACTTATAATATTCCAAACAAAATATATTCTTATGAATAAATTTTTTAATCATTTTTAATCAATTCAAATATTTACTTTCATGTTTAAAATTTCTCAAATTTCCACCAAAAAATCACCATTTACATGTTTGCATCAAAAATCGCAGCTGAAGATAATGTTTTAGGTGATTACAGTAGAAGTGAGTATAAAAAAAAACCAACATTTCATATATTTTGTATATGTAGGTGAGTTTACTTTAAGATGGTTTCAAAAGTAAGTGTAAATTGCATAGGTTTTGAAACAATAGGAAGTGGTGATCTATTGTTCAGGTATAACAAGTATTGTTCATAATTTTATCATCCAAATTTTTAAGTATTTGAATCTTAGATTTCTATGGGGCTAGCTCTAGAAAGATGCGCCTTCTGCTGATTTATTTCTGTTACTTATAGATTGACGATCTTATTCGAAGATATTGTATTGTCTGTACTTAGTTTAATATTGGGATATCGCTAGAAGTATGGAGCTGGACCTAAAGATTCGGAATATTACTGCAAAGAAGGTTTTCCATTTTATCTTGCTTCAAATAAGAACGCATCTTGGAAAAGATATTGATGGATATAGTTCGTTCTAAATGATTTCAGATATGGATAGATCGACGACTCACTCCGAAAACTTTGATTGCCTCTCTTTTGATTCTAACTTTAACAACAAAATTTTTGAGGATATTAATTTATTAGTGGGTTTGGTTGGAGTGGCTGTCAAGAGACACACTTAGGCCTGAATGGCCCATTGTAATACCACATAGTTGGACCTACAGCTTAACGCCAATTCCGAACGGCGGTGGGGCAATTTTTTATCGGCTTGGTGGTTTTGCCATTACCAACCAATGTGTGTACTGGTACATTATCTTATAATTCTCATACACTTCAAATTGATAGTGAATATAAGAAAGTTATGAAAATTATTCACCAGACGAAGACGGGAATCGAAGCAGAACCTCGCACATGAAAGTTTAGTGCACTACTCACTAGACTATTGAGGTCATCATTATTTTATACAAATGTTTTGAATTATGTATTCCTAAATATATGTAATCTCTCAAAGGCTGGTGGTTATGCGTAGTCTATTAAAAAGCTACTGAGAGACTTATAAAGTGTTTTAAAGATCATAAACTTCAGTTGACTATATCGTCGTCGTTCTGGCAGAATTTACTAAGTCCATTTTATAATTTCATAATTTCATAAGTGAGTGGTCTACTACCACTAGCAAAACTTAAAAAATTAAGAGATTGATATACACATTAGTATACGTTTCAACTGGATCATCAAAAATCCAAAAAGCCATTAGAATTGTAGAAGCTAATTAATACAGATCCAATTAAAAAAAAAATGGATGTGTGCAAGGCACGCAAGATATTTGATGTGTAAACAGTTAAGCCAACTGAATGACATATACATAAGCTCACATATGTATAGCCATATATAGGGATTTGATGTATAATCTATATGCTAGGTAAATAATTCAAATCAAAAAAATTCTTTAAAAATTTATTAGATATCATTATCTTTTATATATATAATAGACCAATTCACTATAAATTGCAAATGGCCTTGCACCATTGCAAATGCAAATTTTTATTCCATATCGCATATATTTGTTGTTGTGATAGCAAAAATATTTTGCAATTGCTCCAAATCGTAGTTGCATTATTTTTCTTTTACTCAATGCATCGGGCACGATATGTTCGCATATACGCAGTTGTAATTGCATCTTTTTTTCCGCGATTTAAGTTTTTCTTCCTGTCGATTTGAAATTTTATTAGATGCGAAAATTTTACATAACGTCGCCTGAGAATTGATATGGCGTATAGGTATATGAATTTGTACACACATACGCCAAATCAATCATCAGGCAACGATAAGTGCTTTCCGCATTTAACCTTAGAAAAGCAACAGGGGTGACCAGTCACCTCACAACTTTTTAAAAGCACCGCAAAGAGATTTGCCTTAACTGCATTTAATAAAAATAAGAAACAATGTATTTTTATTGAAGTAAATAAGTGATTTTATAATAAATAAGTTTGATTTTCTCTGTTTAACATATTTGCTATTTACATAGATAAAAAAGTGTTGCCTTTCTAAGGTTAATGCACAAATCAAAATTTTTATAATGCCGTGGTTTGCTATCATTATCACTACATTTTGTTCATACATTTATTAAAACCTAGATTCCTTATTATTATCATTTTGTATTGTTTTTATATTTAAAAAAATATTTAATTTTAATGCAATCTAACTAACCGAATGCAAAACCTATCAAACGCTTGTGTTTGCTATGTCGACTTCTCTGCTTGTATGGTGTAGTCGATCTCCTCACGTTTAACAAAAACAAATAATTCTGCCAAGAATAAATGTACACACACATTTTGTTTTCGTATGTACATATATGTGTGAGTAAATTGATCGAAACATAAACAAACAAACTCCGCTCGTATTTTAATTTCTCCCTCTCTTCTTCTCTTCTCTCTTCTCTTTGTTGTTTAGAGTAGCACAGTCATGCCGCGCAGTAGTGTGAGCGAGAGGGGAACTGGACGTTACAGTTATCTTACATCTTACGATACAGTTATTCTTACATTTTACACATTTGAAATTTTTCCCATACCGTGAGCTAAAATGTTTACACATCAATAATTTGGACTTCGTGGTTTTTGCTTGAACGACGACGATATATTCTATTCTCTGCAATAAATATCACACTCTGAGAAGAAAATTTTAAGAAACTCTTATAGACTTATAAAAACTATTGTGACAGAAGGCTAATATATCTTTGTTAGACCAGTAGAATTGTTATTCTGAGCTAAGATATATTTTCTCCAATATGAATATAGTTTTAAAAATAAAAAATAAGTTTAGTGTAGCTAACCCTTAAAAAGTAACAACAAACCGAAGTATGATCTGGAGATCAAAGTCTCGTTAATTTCAATAATATAATTAAAATAGATTTTACGGGGACTCCAAATGCTTCATATAATTTCCTTTTATTCCTAACAGGCTTCAACAATCATTACGCTAAATCAAGTATTATTCTTAGCATTTGCTTTTAGCTCATTCCAATTCTTGTCAGGTTAACTAGTTTTACGTTTCAGCATCGTTTTCATAATTTCAAGTATTCCAATCCATAAATTTCGCCCCGATGCAGCCGTCTGGCGCTTAAGTTGTTGTTACATCATTTGGTTTTTCAGATCCGACTCGCAATGCTTTTCTCACTTCTACCACCATCAGTAACTGTGAATATATTCACCAGTGACTTCTAAAGACTTCCTGAAGTTAATTTTAAGCAATCGACCATGCATGACAGATCTGCCGATTTACCACTAAGTAAATGACACGTCATTAGCGTAGTCAGTATAATGCAAGAAGCTCATTATCACCATCTCAAACGGTTGTCTATATGAAGCGGCATTTACCACATTGTGCAGTCTTGATGTAAGTTCTTTATCCTTTAATTGCAGTGGTGGTCTTACGTGGTACAACCTCCAAGTATTTTGGTAGGCTCCATATGCCAACTAAAGTACCTCCTTAGGGTAATTTGCCTATAAATAGTCAGGGCTGAACAAATGAGAGATGCGCTCCTTTTCCTCTGCACCTTTAGATAATAGCTCTTACAGAAGTAATTTGAAGGCGTATTCATTTTAGTGGCATGCACGCTTTTAAAGACTGATTGGTTACACTGCCTCATATTCGCTTATTTGACTTCTGTCTAATGATATTAGCCTTTTAATGCGTTTATTATGAGTTTCTATTCCTGCTTAGTAAATATTAATGCTTTTCCATTCAGTCATCTCCACTTTTCCCTAGTCTAGGATCGTAAATTGAATTTATCGGTTACTTTATTGAGTAGATAACGAATACCAAAAGCTTGCTTAGAGGTTAATAAAATACTAGCTAAAGATCTAATAATAGAAATGAAAACATAATAAACTTAAATCTTATTGCTTTTAAGCCAATCCTCTGCAACATGTAAATCCATCACCTCTGCTTGAAAAAGACTACAGTGACCAAGCAGAAAACATAACCTTAATTGCACAGAGAATACCCCTCCATCTACCCTCCTCTCTTCCATTCTTCTGCTGGCATAGATTCTTAATCACTTCTTGTCTCGTAGCAATTGAAGTAATAAAGTGATTGCCGAGGCAGGGTACGGAGAGGTTATAGTCAATGTTCTTTAACAAAAAAGGAAACTTGAAAAGTCAATAAACATTTTGCTTTCAATTTACATCGCTGCAAAATTTATCCAAAACTCAAGAAAAGTGTTAAAATTTTTGAATGCCCTATTTTACAGATTTATTACAGTGTACATAGACAACTGAATCTGAGTTGTTATAAATTGATATTATCATTCTTTAGATCGAATGCAATTTAACTAAAAGCAGTAAATATACGAAATAAAAATTTGCCAAATGAACTTTTTGGTCTTAAATTAAATGCACACAACTGTAATTTTTCTTGCTTTGTAAAAAAAAAATGTGTAAATCTAAGAATCGTATAGAACACACATCAATATTTACATATTCATTTTCCTGTCTGCCAGCCTGTCTGTATATCCATGCACATATTTCTTTACACTTTTGTCTTGCTACTGATTAGATTCAAAATTTATATGCCTTTGGTCATAAACTAAAAATAATATATAACTATAAGCTTGAGTTTGAGTTGAGATAAATCTGGAAACAAGAAAATGTAAAATAACTTAGACCACTTACCATTACCAAGAAATTCATCTGTATAAAAGTGAATATAACTTGTATAAATTGAAAAACTTTCGTAAGAAGTTTACAAAAGAATGTATGTGACAAATTGTTGGCATTCATTTTTTTATAAGACTTTGAGTTTATATTAAAAGTAACAAATAGAACAAAACTTTGTTAGGAAATAACGTACGCAATATTTGCAAATCATTCATTTTAAAAGGCGATTATTATTATACAAGTCCAAGAATTGAGGAAAATGAAATTTGTTTTATGCAGCATTTTACTCTTGTACACCAAATACAAAATCCAATAAATACAACAAAGAAGCCATACGAAAAAAATTAATATATTTTACTGATTTAACGCAAAGAAACTCACATAAATTTGTGCTCAATTGAATATTTTATAAGTGAAATTTGTACAGGCAAATAAAAGTTTTACGAGTTCATTTTGGTTAACTCCGAAATAAATGCGACTTTATGGGTCGTACGTGGCGTAAGATGAATACCTAAGTAATAAGCGACTATGAAAACAATACGTGAAAGATTCGGTGTAAAAGATGGTAGAATTATTTATAAATCTTGCGCATATGGTTACGTGATTTTAGATTGAAATGTTAAAACCCGCTTTTGAAGAAGTATGTCAATGCAAAAAGTCAAAAACGGAAGCAAAATAGAAGTCAAATTAAGTATCAAAGGAAACAAATTGTATGTTAAGAAACCACTTGAAAAACCCCAACCAACCTAACCACTTAATAAAAGCAAAACAAAACACAAAATGCGTGTTATTTTTGATAAGGCGAATACAAAAGCATGTAAATTTGTATACATATATCCATGCAGCATTCAACTGAACGAACGCAATTGTGTCAACACCAGCAAAAAGCAAATGACAACAATTAGCAAAACCACTGAGGATGGCGGGATGAGAGGAAGTAGACGAAAAGAAGAGAAGGCGAGAAGAGTGCAAAACGGATTAGTGAAAACCCCGCTAGCCCAGTGGCATATAAAATGAAGTGTTATGCCTTGCGGGCGGCCATATTGAATTGGCCATAATTGATAGAGTGAGCCTCGCAAAACTGAGCGCATACACATTGCGCTTCCGTTTATTGTTTGCGTGAAACACACATAAACAACCGACAAGATACCATTACATACGTAAATATTTCACACATGAAGTCATTCGGTATAATGTTTATTACATGCCTACCTCTGTCGTCGTGCATGTGTTATAACAACAACAGCAATGCCAACCAAATAAATTTATTCCTCATCAGCACCCTTGGCATCCATATGTTATGCTTTTATATGCTGGCTGGCTGGCTGGCTGCTGCCGGATGTGAGTTGCTTAGAGTTTATATCGTTGTTGTTGTTGTTGCCACCATCGTCATCGTCATCCATCACAGTGTATACAGTTCAAAGTCCTTTCAAGCGCAAAAACACTCGGAAAAAGCAAAAGTAAAACGAACTTTTGAATGGCGTCACTCATGCATTTTTTAGATTTGTATATAACGGTTTATTCCATGAGCACACACACACACACACACACATACATACATATGTACCTTTGCATTTATGAAGTAGGTATTTGTGTGACAAAAAACTTATACTTGTATTCTCTGCACTTTACTTTACTTTTCCTTTTCCTCTTCCTTTTTCCTTTAGACAAGCATTATAATGTACATATATATATATATATGTATGTGTGTACGTGATGGAATTGCGCCTTCTTCGTATTTACACTCATAGATGTATGTATGTATAAAAGTATGTACATACATTTATATATATTTATATATACATATATATAAAATTCACTATGTGACATCATCAGCGTCATAATCAGTTGTAGCTGTTGTTGCTCATTGTTATTTCTGCTCTTGTGGTTCTTATTTCACTTTGTTTCGTGTTTCGTCCTTTTTATCTCTCTTATAGATCTCATAAATATTTGGTTTCATTCGCAAAAATTTGAAAGAAATCTCTCTCACACTCATTTAATGGCGTCATTTTACGCTGAGATAGCGAATTGTTTTGTATACACATAGACGCCAGCTTGAGATATGTAACTCTAGTGTAGCTACATGTTTGCGCATAAAAAATTGCTGTAGCTTAGTTACAATTTGAATGATTCGCTTTTTATTAGCTTCCCATCAATGGGGTTCTTTGAACATTCTCGATAATATCTGAAATGTTTTTGATAACATTACTTTTTTTCAATAAGAGATAATGGAAAAAAATGTTTTGCTTCATTTTATATGACAGCTTGGTTGCTGTTTTTTTGTATGTGAATAAATCCTTTTTTGCAAAATCTAATAGGGAACTAACAAAATGTCTTTCACAAAAACAAAAAGCATTTTATTTTTTATTATATTCTCGTTAATCGCAGTTCCAAGATGAGTCCAGAATGGGTTTTTGCTCAACTTAAAAGTTGGTAAATATTTACTGCAAAGTACAATGAATTATAATTAAGTTAAATTTTTTAATAAGAATGTTATATTATATATAAATAGTCACATTTTCCAGCCAGATAGGGTCGCAAATCTTCGGAAGCCTATCAACTTTGAAAAGGCATTAAAATTTTCGGTCAGAAAAGTAACAGTCCATTTATATTTTCTTAGCTTCTTTTGAATACGTTTTATAGAGTACTTTCAGTTCATAGAACTTTCTAAAAACAGAATTCCACTGGATGCTATTCCGTGGTCTTCCATAGTACTCAGTTCATTGCTTCATTTCACTTTACCTATATAGAGAAAATAAAATTTTAAGGTAAAGAAGCTTCCGAAGAATTTACAGTCCCTTCCAAAATTTTTAATTTGCTTAGGAACCTAAAAAGTTCAAGGCAGTACAAGCCAGCAGGTGGCTTCTAGTAAAATTCTAGTACACTACTCACTAGAATATCGCGGCCGTCCCTCTTTCTCTAGAAGAAGAGTAATTTTTGATGTTCTGCTATTCGGTTCTTTCACAAACGGCTTCATAGTTTTGCAGAAATTCACTCAATTTACTCATAGTTTCAGCTAAACTGACGTCAATGATTATTTCGGGACCCATTGGACTTATGCAGAACTAGCAAACACATTTTATGTATGCCGTTGCTTAACACATCAACTCCGCTATTTTTAGGTTTTTTTTTTTTTTTTTTTTGATTTTGTTACTTTGTTGAGGTGTACCTAATTTATAAATCATGCAGCTATTTATGTGGTCGCATTTACATTTGCTGTACTTATACCAATTTAGAATAAAGTTATTCAAAGCAAAAATACACAGGCTTACAGTCAGTGTAAAAATATTTCTTTCTTTGTTTCTAATTTCTCTAATAGCCTACAGTGTTGCCAACTTTTGTTAAACAAAACTACTTTTCAAAGAATTTATATTTACAGGTAGGAGGCACCTAAACAGAATTTATTTATATTCCCCAGAGCATTTTCGGAAAAGCTTGGAAAATAATTTCATAAATGTGTGTGCGGAAACAAAAAAAGTTTTGTGATGCACTACAAATAATAAACAAAAACGAAAACAAGAATATGCAACAAAAACAATTATTTTATTGGTCTAAAATATATGCTCTCTTTTCCTTTGTTTCGCTCTCTCTCAATGTGGTCACAGCATCCTTTTAATTTTGCACTCTATTTTGCAAAAACAGCGCTCATTTCTCTCCCATATACTTATGTGAAAAGCCAAAAGCTTTTTATACCATTCAATTTACGCATTTCATTGGTATGTTTAAAAAGGTAAAGCTTTTGCAGTTGATGTATTTCCGAAGTTACGGCTTTCTGCAGAAAAATTAACCTAAACTGTAGATAGCATGAACGCATCACATTGCAAAGTGCGCAAGGTCAGTGCAACGACAGCACAGTGAGTGCAAATAAATTGCATTGCATTTAGAAAATAGTAAAAATTGCATTCCCTTATTGTATTAGAAATAGAAGCTAGTGTAAAATTTGATTTTAAAGCTTTTATGCGTATGAGCGCTCGTCGCTTTTCTTAAGTTACTTTTTCTCCCTAATTTCATAGAACACCGAGAAAATTGACACGATTCTGTCGAAGAAAACGAGGAGCGTGTCCGTAAATTTTCGTTTCACACATTGACTGGCTAGCGTAATAAACAGAATTCGCGAGCGAGAAACTCATTTTTTTGTTGGCTGAACTATTCATATAAAGGATATGTAGATGCACAACGAATTCAGTAGTTGAGTTGATGCAGTGGCAGTAGGTTCTGAAAAAAAATCCAAACGGGAACGCATAAAGCAACGCACACTCTAAAAAGAAGTAAAGTATTTAATGTAGAGAAGAAATAGTATTCAGTAGTGCAAGTGTTGTCTAGCGTTGGTATTGGCAGTGATTTGTGATTGTGACACTTAGTTGAAATTGTTAAATATTTCTAGATGCCAAAAAAAGTAGAGAGAAGATCAATTTCATATGCGATTTTTAAATTAATCTAGTGAATCACGCGCCATATCATTAAATGGTATAATGATATTATCATTTGTGTCAAACTGTCAATCAATGACCCCACTATCAACATAAAAAAACAATATTTTCTTTGCTCTCTTAAGTGCTCAATGCTGCTGTCGGCTCAAATATCAAACCACTATTACATACACACAAGCAAAAGAATTAACGTACAAATTGTGCAATTTTAACCGACTATATTGTTCTTGCAAGCGACATTGTTAATATTCAACTCACAGGCTCAAAAGCGCAAAGTCTCAGTGTATTATTATTATAATTCATATTTAATTGGTATCAAGTGATTTCAAGTTAGAGAGAAGCGCAGCACTTACGCCAACCAACTATCTCCCAATTACAATAATGGTGGATCAGAGAAAAGGTGAGTCGCATAAATACATATGTACAGTACAAACATACATACATACATATGCAAGTATGCATATACCAAATATGTACTGCTATATATATTTGTGCGTAAATATGTATATTGCATGAAATAGTTTTCCACACTCTAAATACTAATGATGTGCTGGGCTTTATGAATTTATTTTGAGTAGTTTTTGAAGGCATCAAAATCAATCAATTTTCACAGAGGTTGATTTGTGTACGTGCCATGAAAGACTGATGTATATGTCGCAGCCACTGCCGCTTGTCGCTGCTTCTTCTATTTGATTAGTCATCTGTAATAATTTAGCAAATGAGGCGCATGTTAGGATCTTTACGTTTAGTTCAACAGGTTAATTTTACGTATATATTATGTTGATGCATAAATTTTTTTAGTTGATATTATCAGATATTTTTGATGATTTTTTAATGTTTAAGGCCAATTTTTACTAAATCGAGTCGTTAGATTTTAATTTGCTAAAGTAGTTATTAATGATCATATCATAGTTTGTAAAATATATGAAACGAGAATATAATATAGTTGTTTTGCCAGCTACTGTACTTACATTAATATTAGTCTTAGAATTTATTATATTAAGTTTAATAAATTGCAATAATAACAATAATAGTTTCTGGCTATGTTAAACGTTAAGTTCTTGCGTTAGCAATTAAAAACCTGTTAACATTGATACTCAATTGCTATTTAAATTCCTATACTAATATTGACGTCAGTAAATCTTGACGTCAGTAAAGTATGCAAAAACTATACTCGTATAACAAAATTATCCTTTTCTCCTGAATCTGAATGCAACAATTCTATATTTAGATCGAGTTATAATGTTGGTTATTGTGTGATGCATTACATGCAAAATCTAAAAATAAGCACATACAAAGCTTTGCGTCGATAGGGATATCTATCTCTTCATTGTTGGGTGCATAGTTGATTTGGGTTTGCTAGTTGAAATAAACTTTCTGTGGTGTAGAGACGATGAGGTTTTGCCCGACACTAGAAGCCCGACACTAGAAATGCTGTGAGAAAGTTATTTGTGCTATAAATAGTTTCTCTCCTTACAAATTAGCAGGACCTGCTGGCATTATTCCGATAATGATGCAGGAAACATACAATTTTGTTACTCCTTGGCTTGTAACCATTTTCAAAAGTTGTTTACGGCTGAACTCTATAGCTAGTAATTGAAGAAAGTTGAAAGTGATTTTCATTTCAAAGGTAGGAAGTAGACGCTATGAATCTGCTAAGGATTTTATGCCAATCAGTTTATCATAATTCATTCTAGAAATACTACAATCATTATCATCATTCGTTCTAAAAATACTACAACGAATCCTAGACAACCATATAAGGAAACTCCTGAATATGTCCTCCTTTTCTGCATCCCAACACACTTCCCTTAAAGGAAGATCCAACGGAACGGCTCTTCATGAAGTTACGCGTACAATTGAAAGACCAATATACTTAAAAGAATATACATTAGCAGCTTTCCTCGACATTGAGGGAGTCTTTAACAATGCCCACAATGAATCCATATTGAAAGCCTTTAATAGTTTGGGGAAATTGTGCTAGCGACTGTTGAGAGCAAGTTTGATTCCGAAATGTAGCTATATCTCTAAACTATCTTCGGTGCATGAATAGCGTGTATATGTGCTACAGGTGCAATAAAGTGTTGCTCCACTGACGCAATCAAGGTTATTCCGCATAGAATAACGCACATAATCTCAAATGACATTATGGCCATTTCAAAGTGATGTAATGTCAATTGACATTATGTCTCTTGAAAGTGGAAATAAAGGCAGATCCGAGATGGAGGTAATGTCAAATAAATTTTAGTTATATTCGTTTCGTTTTTTGTAATTAGTCATAATGACAACTCTTATTTTCTGAAATGGTCATAATGTCAAAATTAATTACTTTCAAGACAACACATCGGATGACGATTTGGCTCTGGATAATATCCATTACCAACTATTTAAACTTTGTAACGATTGCTAGGGACATAACGTCAACTCAGAATGAAAAAATGTCATTATGTCAGTTGTCTCTATTTCCACTTTGAAGAGCCATAATGCCAATTGACATTATGACATTATAATCGTAGAGATTATTTCACCCCACCATCACAACTTGTTGATGAGTGCAAGGGAGAACTTGTCAGACTTGAACAACACATTAATTTAACTTTCATTCCTGGACATAGGAACATTAGTGGAAATGAGAATGCCGATACTCTGGCTTGACTTGGTTCTTCGCTAAACATGTTCTACTTCCCTTAAATTTCGTTAAGAGAGACATTTTCACGTACTTTCAACAATCCAACTTCAGATGAGAGACTAAATAACTTGCGTCACATCAATAAAAATTTAGCCTCAATATAAGGTCACCGAAATTAAAGAACTCTTATCTTTTTAAATACATTGCAGCGTCTTTCAGGCAAAGCTGCTTGCGATCACTGAAGCCGCAAATCTGATAAGCTGTAAGGCGATACCTTGTAGTGATATCTGCATTTTCACTGATAGTCAAGCGATAATAAAATCTCTCCAATGTCCAGCTAATAACTCTAAAGTTGCCCTACAACGCAGATCGGCTCTTAACGAGAAAGCCATGGCATACAACCTGCACCTTATATGGGTGCCTGGGCATAGCGACATTGAGGGAAACTGTAAGGCTGATGACCTCGCCAAACTTGGTACGACTCTCAGCAATTCACTTATCACTGGTAATGCAGGTATACCACTTGCCACGTGTAAATTTCTAATTAAAGATCACTACTCCCACATTGCGAAGAGCAGGTGGAGAATGGAACCAACTTGCGCTATCGCCAGTCAGTTTTGGCCAATGCCTGACCATGGTCGCACTAAAGCGCTCATTAATCTGGACCGTGTCCACATAAGTAGGGTAGTTTCTATTCTAACCGTTCACTGCCTCATTGTCAGCCAGGCGCGTAGACTAGATCTTCCTTATAATGACTTCTGTAGAAGCTGTAGAAATGAAGAGGAAGAAGAGACCATTTTCCACTTTGTATGTAATTGCCCTGCTTTAGCAGCACGCAGACACAGAACTCTGGGAGCACCTTTCTATGGAAGACTCACAGAACTAGCAACCTCTGACATTAGAGACTTATCACGTTTTATTGCAAGCACAAATTGGTTTAATTAGGAAGGGATCAAGAGGTAACACTCGTCCCAAGGTTATCACAATGTACCAATAGGTCTCAGTGTGTTCTTTTCTGAACAGTCCCAACAACCTAGCCTAACATATCTATTTTAAGGGTGGAAATCGTATGAATAATAGTGCTCTATATTGGTCACAAGGTGATTTCTGCCATAGTTGTCATGACAGCGAAGAGATCGAAAGTCTAAAACACTTCCTCTGTGACTGCTCGGCTTTAGCAAGATACAGACCCAAAACTTTGGCATACCTTTCCTATGCAATATAGGAGAGGCTGCTACTGTTAACCCCAGTATTCTGTTAAAGTTTTGTGATTTGACTAAATAGTTTATGGAGGAAATTGTAATTATAACAATAATAGTTTCAGGCTATGTTAAACGTTAAGTTCTTGCGTTAGCACTTAAAAGCTTGTTAACATTGATGCTCAATTGCTATTTGAACTCCTATACTAATATTGACGTCAGTAAATGTTCACGTCAGCAAAGTATGCACAAACTATATAAAAAAATTATCCTTTTCTCCTGAATCTGATTGCAACAATTCTATATTTAGATCGAGGTATAATGTTGGTTATGGTATGATGTTTTACATGAAAAATCTAAAAATACATACAATGCTTTGTGTGGATAGGGATATCTATCTCCTTTCTGTTAAATAAATATAATATTTTGGATTTATTCTTATACGTATGTACATTATTATGAAATTCAATTTAAAATCGAATTGATGCCCCTATCAGAATGAAACTATGCAGTTTTGTTGTTAAAAGGAAATTCGCTTGCGCACATACCTCCTCTTCAACTACTACTACTATTAACTATGGAAGAACAGCCCAGGACGAACTAGGTCATTCCTGTTATGTGAGCTATATTGGTATACGACTAAGTTTTATACCGAATCCGAACAACAAAGTGAAACGATCTTCTAAAACGATTTTTAGTCCTGGAGGTGGTACCGTGTAGTAAAATTTGCATTTTCTATTTTTGAATTTTGGTCGTGCCGAACATGGAACTCGGACACCCTGACCTTCGTAATTCTTGGACGTAATCACTATACCATACTTTCTATCGTAAGTATTTATAACTTAGTGGTTAAAATATTCCAAATTTTTACTTTTACTTTTACGAAAATTTCAAACGCTAAAACAACCTTAACTTGACAAACGTATAAAAACTGTAAATGCTGGAATGATCCGTATTACTTCTTCTGCACGATTCCGAGTTCAATCCCCATGACAAAAAATATGTTGTAATTATTTATCTACTTAATAATATTCCGAGGAAAAATGAAAGTTTTAATTTAAAACCCATGATTGCACTTCTTTGAGGAAGATATGTAAGTGATGGTGGTAAGCAGGAAGCTATTCACTATATATGGTTTAATATAGTTAGGTTAAATCATCCTGGTACTTTTTTCTGCGATATCGTTCCGTGATCACAGGGACGTTCGAAACGGACTGTGCTAATAGGAGATAATATTCTTCTTAAGAGCTTTAACGTTTTCTTAAGAGCTTTAACGGTACCTTAGAAAAACTGGAGGAGATAGCGCAAGCCCGAATGCAGATTCGCATTGTCTGACTCTCATTTCTTGTTGCAATTTTTGATCCAAACAGACATTTTGTGCTTCTAAAGGTTTGAACTTTTATAAGTCACCGGTTACCCAGGGAATTTTTGACGAACTTTTTCTGAACATTTTTATTAGATATTTTTTAAAGATAGACAAAAAGTAACTTAATACTAATTTTTTACTTAACCCTTTTTTGACCGTAAAGAAAGCAAAGCCGATAGAGCAAAACCGAGTCCAAATTCGCATTTTTCGACCCCGATTTCATTGCAAAACAGTTCTTAAAAAGTTTCCATTGAAGATTTTAGGGTCACCAGTGACCCATAGCAAAACTTGTATTTCCAAAAAAAGAAACAAAAATTTAAAAATATGGGAAATTATGTTTGTGTAAATAGTTTCTGCCATAACATATTAAAGATTTGGAGTATTGGCACAAATTTTGAACAAAGTGTGAGCGATTAAAAATTACAAAAAAAAAAAAAAACTAAATTTATTTGCTTTGATCCCCTACAGTACCGTTACCAAAAAATATTTGTAAATTTTTTAAATTAAAATGAAAGAAACAAAAACTTTCCAAAACCTCTAAATTTTTAAAAATGTATTTAATAGTTTTTGAAAAATTGCTAAAATTAATCTTGTGACACCGGTGACACCGGTGACACCATTGTACCGAAAGGGTTAAAAAGCTCTGTAAAAGATCACACGTCAATGTACATAAAATTAAAAAAAATCATAAAAATATGCGTAGTATTAAACAAATTTCACCCATTCAAAAGCCAGAAGCTTGCAATATAATTTAGGAAGACTTTTTAAAAAGACATCCCTGGCACTCTAATTATGAGCCTAAAAAAAAATAAGTTCAAAATTTTAAGATAGTTTTTTGTCTGGTACCAGGCATTCCCAAGTTATTGAGTGATAATCTGCAGTGTCATGTTACGATTTCTGTATTAATTCTTGGATTTTTCTTCGCCATGTTTGCACATTACTTAAAGTGTTTTTGGTTATATGTTTATAGAAACTGTGATCTAGCCGTCGTAAATTTTCGTAGTATAATTTCCTTTGTTGCTCTTCCTTTGCGAATAGTGAACACTTTCCTTTTTATTTTCCACAGAATGGCTCTGAACCTAAGAAAGAGTTAACACTCCTTTATTTGCTAGTTTATCAGCAACTGCATTCCCTTCAATCTCAATGTGCAACGGAGCCCACAGGATCCGAACCCAGTTATACAAGTCGAGCTTATTGAGCAACACTTGTTTATAGTAAGAAAAATTAATTAAAAAAGCAGTATTCAAAACGGCAACCATAAAACGTATTCATCATAAAAGTTGCCTGGTTCTCCAAAGATGTGCCCACGCTCGAGGAAAATTTTTCCCTCCTCGTTTTATTTATTTGTTACTTCATTTTGCCAGAGCAGTTTTGGGTTTTTTAAATATTGCATTACAACGTGATTTCTAGAATTTAATATTTTACAAATATGACAGATGCCCTCTTGCACTAGGCTTCGGAACTCCACATAAATCATATTTTTCAGAGCAGACAAAATAATTCATATTTCTTAAAACGGTCAATCAGAAAATAATATTTCAAAATGTGGAATTAATTTTGACCTAAATAAAATGATATATTAAATCGTGAACACTTTCCCTGAATAAATATCTGCTGGTTTATAGTCAGCGGTCTAAATTAAGCATGAATATAATGGAAATAGCACAATCGTTTAGGGAAATGTTGCATTGTCCAATATTTTAAATATAACTACCTACATTATGTTACATTTATTCATTTCAATTACACAAATTCATTATATAATTTTCTATGACAAAAAATATTTTAATAATTTCCATACAAAATGTATTCGTACTTATACATTCATGTATATGTATAAATCCTTGCATATCCTTCATTTATATAACAATTGCATTGCAATTGCTGCTGCTGCTGCTGCTATCCGTTTCCATCTTCTTCTGTCTGGTTGCAGTCGTATACACTACAATGCTGCAGCATCAGCAGTAGAAGAAAAATAAAAAGTTTGGTTAACTGAGGTTATGAACTTTATACAAAACTATTTTTATAGTTGTTATAAAACAAAAGCGCTTTTTCGTTGTTGTTTTTATACAGAGACACGCACACAATGCTTATTATAAGAACAATGTGAAATTTGTTTTAATATCCTCCTCATTCAAAGGATTTATATTGTTGAGAATTGCTGACATCGTTAGTACGAGTAGCATATAGTAGAGAGTTAACAAAAAAAGCATATAAAAATATATAATGATTTAAGCACTTGTTTTCATGTTTACTAAACACGAAAAGAAGATAGTTGCATCTGTAACTGTTAGCTAGTTAAAAAAATAGGGATTTTTAAGTATTTTATACTTTAAGTTTCAATTCCTTTTTTTTATAAGATTTACCTAAATCAATCAATTTATTTGCCTTATGCTAATTTATAATTCAATGCAAATTTTAGATAGTGAGTTTTTTAACCTTTTATTGTTAGAAAATTACTACATAAGAACTTATGTAGATTTTCGAAGGTGGTATTTGGGTATAATTAAGTTTAAAATGTTATTATCTAAAAACTTTTACTTTGCTTTGTATGTATGCATCTGCATTATTGCTTTAACTGTTATTGATAAACAGTTTGGGTGATTATTTTTAAATTAAATTAATAGATATTTATAATAACAACTCAAGTTTTTAAGGGCTACCTGCAAATTTACTAGTTTAGAAACTTGTTTAGTTAATGCAGAAATTACTTAGATATGGCAATTCCTATATTTACAACAAATGTTTCAGAGCCCTCTTTTCCTTTTTTCTTTACTTTTCATAATACTACAAACCATAATTTCAGTACAAAAGGTTTCTGTCAAGCCCCATTAAAATTCGGGCATTAACGCAGAAAATTATTTGGTAACATCTTATATGTAAATATTCTTGGTAAGTTAGAATTCCTACCTGATTGCTTTATGAACAACTACCTCCATTTTCTTTATAAAAATTCTTGTCTTACCTCTGCACAGAAGTAACATTTGGAAGTAAAAGTCTACCAGTCTTCGTAAATATGAAGGTTAAAGTGAATCATTTCGCTGTCGCAATGAATGACTAACGCTTTCTCTGAACATATTATGTATATCTAGTATAATGAATTAATGTCGATATCTTTATTATTATTGATGTTTTTAACACAGTGCAACAAATCGACTACTATAAAATCTTTGTTTTTCAAGGACTAATTTCTTAAAAAAAAAAAATTGGGCCTAGGTATCTTTGACCTAGTGTTCGATGAGAAAGATTTTTCTCTGATAAATTTCACGATTGTTTATCCAGTATGGTCATATAAAAACGAGCTATTTCACAAAACACTCCAAAGGGGAGTGATGGGATGTTTATGTCAAAATGTGTAAATGCTTTTCCATTTTCATGAAGAACAACTTTACTAATAAAATATTTGGGAGTCGAAACCGAAGAGATGTCGGATCCATAGGGAAGGCTATGTATGCGTGCTCCAGCTTCTCCATAAATGTGAATGGTTGTTAAATTCTTTCTACATATTATTACAAATTCTGAAATTCCAGAGTAATTTTATTGATGTCCTACATTGAATGGCCAAATTCTGTTCAACAGCCAAAAATGAGCAGAGATGGGACAAGTGTATTTAGGGTAATGGGGAGTCGCTGAGTACGAATCCGTGGTCCGTTTTGCTCTGCTACGTCAAAATTTTTTTTTATTGATATCACAATTTTTAAAATTGAAAAATAAAAAAAAAATTCAAAAATCATTTTTTCAAAAAATTTTTTTTATTTTTTAACTTTAAAAATTAAAAAAAAAAATTTTTTTTTTATTAATTAAGTCCTAAAAATTTCCCCCATTACCCTAAGTGCATTTGTTCCATCTCTGCTCATTTTCAAAAGCTTCCATTTGTAGAACAGTGTTATTAATCTGAGCTTTGGTATGAATTTTGGGACGACTGAGTTCTGTTTTGTGCTCAATTTTAGTCAGATTTTTTATTGATATATTTGCCTAGTTTTAGTCTGAATTTCCGTTCCGATTTAAAATTCTTATTATTTAGAATTCTTAGCTCCTAAAATATATTCGATGTTTAATACTAACCTATACTATGGCAAACGAGCTTTCCACAGATGTACCAAACCTATAGGAATTGAGTCTTTAGAGCGGGAATTTCAAAAAGCAAAAACTACGATGACTACGATGCAAACAAAGACTTCAAAATACCCTTAAAATTTAATTTATTTCCCATTTGAAATTTACTGTCAATAGCTAAATTTTACACTTCTAGTTAAAATCCATCATACTCGGGTGTCCACATAGTTTTCCTATTTTTGAACCAGATTTTACTGGTATTTATGTAAAATTTTAATTATAGAGAAATGTGCTTTAAGAGCTGATGAAGATTCTTTACGAAGCAACTTGCTTCAAAAGCAGGTCCAAAGAAGAAAATGAGGGAACATTACTAAAGATGATTATGGTTGCTTAGTATGTGTTATCTAATCTATTTTTCTTTCTTATTTTCCATACCAGGACATTTTGCTAATAAGTTTTTGGCTTTGAAAACTTTCCATTCCACTATATGCTTTTGAAACTTTGTTTGTTTGCCTTGGAATGGAATCTTTTGTAATCTTCAGGATTGTAATTTCAAATTTTGTTCATACACATATTTTTGAGGGTGCATACATAATACATAAATATGTATGTATTTGGCTTATATTACCTCTATGTGTTGGGTCCTTTTCATACCAAATAAATAAATATGTGTGTACGTATAGTTACAAAAAATCTATTCAGGTTTAAATGAAAAATGATGAATAATTTATTTAAAGTTTCTTGAATATCTTAGCTTGAATTATTTCCTAGAGCCTATAAAATGTTACAGTTGTATAAAAATATGTTACTTTAAACAGAAATTAATATGAGTTTAATTGAGTAAGAAATTTATGTATGTATTAACACAGCATTTTCACCCAAAATTCAATTTATTCACAGTTGGTGCTAATTAATTTATGGCCAACGATTTTATGAATAGCTAAATAAAACTTTTTGAAAAGTTGAATAATTTCCTAAGTATTTATTTTTTTTATTTATATTAGAAAAATAGATATGAATTAAAATTAGTATATAATAACATGATACAAATATATGCAGTTCAAATAACTTTCTTAAATTCAATATAAATAAATTTTTATAATTTTTATGTGCATGAATGCAATTCTCATATGTACATAAGTGCTTTTTATAAATAGCAATTCACAATTAATTGAGTTTTTCCGGTTAATTAAGCCAGAAATTGCACATTTGGGGATCCAAATCAAAACACAATAAAATACACTGAACTAGTATAATTTTTTTACGTTTGGATTTGGAGCTCCTCAATTGAATTATAGTAAATAACTAGGGATTACTGTAGGTAATGTAAGTAAGACTGACTTTTTAGCTTATTTTTAATTAGTCATTGCTTAACAAATAATTAAAACAAATATTCATGCGGTCGAGTGCTGTATGCATTTTAGTGTAAAAAATTATTTACAAATGCTTATATAAAACTTATTTGACGTTTTCATATTTATGTGCAGTCGCTGCTATAATTATTTTTATATACCGATTATGTGCAACTTGTAGCATGTCAACTGTTGTTGTGTGTCCATGTAGAGTCAGTGGTTATTGCGAAATTAACTTTAGAAGAGAAAAAACATTTTAAAATTCAAAAACATAAAAAATGATATCATTTGTGTCATAATTCTATTTTTTCAGATATGAATGCTAAACATTCACGTGGATTTCTTCATTGTAAGTCGTTTTCTTTAAAGTATTTCAAAATAGAAAAAAAAAACGAATATTGATTTGGAACATGGTAATTGGTAATATGTACGTAGCTCTAGCGGATCAAAGGGGTGATTAACCCCTCTCCCTTTTCCGCCTTACAGAAAAATTTAATATATTTTGGTCGTTGGTTATGAATGAAAAAAATTTATGAGTAAAAAAATTGATGGGCAAAAAAAATTGATGGACAGAAAATTGAACCTCCCCTTTAAGAAATCTCTGAATCCGCTTTTTAAGAACTACTCATTGAAAAGTAGTGCCATGGTTGTAACAAATCTGCTTAGCTTAAGTTATGCGACTTTAATGAGACCAAAACATAAATGATCATTGAAGTTTCTTATTTGAGCACTGCACATAGTCTCAAGGATTAATAAACCAAAAATGCGGAATCATTATTTAAATTTCATGCCAACATTTTTCGCAAAAAAGTTACACATTTTTTCATTCTTCACTAATATAACTAAAATAATTTCAGCAGTGCTTATTTCAGTTTACTACTACTACTACTCAACACTATTTAACAAATTGCAACTTCTTAAATCATATAATTTTTTTGAATTTACTTCTGGATATTTTGTAAAGTACCAGAAATAAATGCCATACTTGGTGTGATTTAATGATTTAATGTGAGTCAGTCAGTGTACATCATAATTTTTTTAAAAATTTTGGTGTGAATTTCAAAATTTGATTGTTTTTTTAGGAAAGTGATGAGAACTTTAAAAAATTTCAATTGCCAATTTATTAATACGTGATGGGCAAAAACTGAGTACGCTATAATGATGTTCCCTAACCCAAATTTCATGTTAACTACTTTTTTTTTTGTATTTGGACTGAATAAATCTGTATACTTCTCTGCAGAAGCGTATTAAGTGGCAACTCAATCAACCATTTTAGGGGTTGAAATAATAGTTGAATCAAGAACAAATTAGAGAATTCGTTCACCCACAAATGTCTATGAATTTCAAAGCTTAAACAGCCAATGCTACTATTTCAATAAAGAAACGGGCAGCTTAATGTTTAAAAGTTATGCAAAAGCCATTTGGGAATGTTAGAGAGGACCACAATCAATTGAAAGCATCCTAAGAGGGGATTGGCTATTGGTTTGGAGAAAGCTTACATAAAATCTGGCTCAATCTAGTCGATGTATAATTCTCTCTATTCTCTCTAAATTATTAACCAATTAATCATAATTTTTTACATACATTACTTAAAATATTGAGGCTATTTTTCACTATATGTTACTTAATACAGAAATATGTAGATTAGGCTGGCCATTTTTTGCAAAAGTCGGTTTTTTTTTTGCCTCACTGTCTAAAAATATTCGATTCGATAAAAAACTAAGAAATATAAAGTTTCATGCCGATCGCAGAAAATTTAGGGGTCCCTCACGAGCCCTAAAGTTGAAGAAAAGTGTTTTTCAGTATTTTTCTCATTATAAAGCGATAAAAATAATTTGAATAACTCTAAAAATCTAAAATAGCTAAGTTATTATAAAACTGTAATTTCACCTTTCCAAAACGGGGCTTAACCTTTTTCTACGTGTATTATTTATCATTTTATTGCTAATAAAAGTCAATTATCTCTCTTTAAAGGTGAAAAAAAGTAATTTTTATACTTCATGTAACACTGTGTGACAGTGAAAATATACTTTCCTCGAGACATACCTCAAATTGTAGGTATAGTCAAGCAGAAAAAAACTGTATACTCAGAATTTTGAATTGACCCTCAAAATCTGGACTTAGGGCCGAAAAGCCCATTTTTGACAGGTTAAAGCTTATACTTGCCCGTAACTTTATTTTTATTTATCCCATGAGTAAGTTTTTGCATGTAATTTAAAAGAGGATATTTAGCTACTTACAGCAGTATACAAATTGGTAATATATCTTAAGGAATGCCGGAGTTAGGGGGAAAGCTATACGGAAAATTGAAAATTTTTTTAAAATTTTTAATTTTGAATGGCATTTTAAAGGAATATTTTGTTTACTAGTGTATAAATAAAAGAAAGTAAAAATAAACTACATTTAATTCTGTTTCCAACCAGCTCGGATATAAATGTTTAAGTATTGAAATTTTTTATGTCGTCAAATAAAAAGTCAAATAATTCAGTCAAACCTCAATGAATTTTGAAAATTTATAGCTCGTTGGAAACAAAATAGAACGTAGTTTATTCTCTTATACTTTTTTATATACACTGGGAAACAAAATAGCATGCTACATGAAAAACAAAAATTAAATAATTTTTTTCTCCTTTACAGAGAGATAATTGCCTTTTATTTTATTAGCAATAAAATGATAAATAATAGACGTAGAAAAATGTTAAGCCACATTTTGTAAAGGTAAAACAGACCAGGTTTATAGTAACTTAGTTATTTTAGATTTTAATAGTGATTTAAATTATCTTTATCGCTTTATAATGAGAAAAATGCTGAAAAACACTTTTTTTCAACTTTATGGCTCGTGAGAGACCTCAAAATTTTCTGCGATCGGCATGAAACTTTATTTTTCTTAGTTTTTTATTGAATCAATTATTTTTAGACCATAAGACCGAGAATACATGTTAAAAATTTTTTTCCCATACATTAAATGGCCACCCTAATGTAGATGTAGTTTTTTGAACTGGTGACAATGTGCTGGATCGAGTGTTACTATGCCAAAATAATGTCAACTTCAGTTGAATAATATGTATTCAAACTGCTAAATGCCAAAATATGAAACGGCCATTTTTTCTCTCGTTGCAAAAAAAAAAAAACATGGCTCTTCTACTGGTGCCACTACATATACAAAAAGTAAACAAATTTCCTTTTGATTGTAAAAAATAAACAATTTTTGCAGTAGGTACTCACTGTTCCACTTTATGGAGAAGTGAATGCGTGTTCAAGCATAGAAATTTTAAGTATTGTCGCTGATTTAAGTGAATTTGCTATGAAAAAAGTGTATCGTTATGAGAGAATACGGGTAGGAAAATAAACGAAAACTATGTTAATGTATTATAAAAAAAAAAACCAACTTCATAAAGCTATATACATATAAAAAGAATTCAACCTTCAGCAAATACGTGGTGTATCTATGTGTGGGTGACATCATTAAATTGATGTATGATTCTATTTTAACCTTGTTAAAAAAATGTCTTTTATATATTAAAGAAAGATTGGGAGAAAACTGAGATTCAGTTAATTGAAAAAATATTTAGAACTCAACTAGATATTATTATGATATAAGATTGAGTTTTTTTTTTAGAGAAAATCATGCGCAACTAGGTTAAGACTCTTACGAAAAAAGCGAGTGTTTTAAATAAATGAATCCTTTGAAAACAAAAATCTACTTCTTATTTGATTCAGGTCTGAAACATTTACCCTAAACTCTTGTGAATTCCCTACTTGCAAACTTAACTGAAAGCAGAAACAATTTATTTATTTTATTTCCCCTTTAATAAATCTATGTTAAGGAACATATGAATTATATTAACTCATTCTTTTTTATTTTTTTCTATTTCCCCTTTTTGTTGTTGCAGCCGATGAAGAAATCAGCGATAAAGCTTCAACATGCGGCAAGTTACTGATATTTCTGTCAGTTGCACTTGTTATACTGACGCTACCATTCAGTTTGTTCGTTTGCTTTAAGGTGAGCATAACTACAGATATAACTACATTTTGTTTTTCATTTTGCAACTTGCAACAGCTGACAACAACAGAAGTATGCAAAACTGCAGCATAATAAATGAATGGTCGGCCTGAGCGCAATAATTTATTTTTCCACTATTTTTTCTACTTCTTCACATAACTTCATGTATATGTATAGGAAAAAAATAATAACAAATATATGTTTTTTTTCCTTTGATTCTTTCACTTTTATGCAATTTAAATATAGGTGGTGCAAGAATATGAACGTGCTGTTATATTTCGCTTGGGTCGTTTGATGCAAGGCGGCGCTAAAGGTCCTGGTAAGTAGCAGTAGCGCTGCAACAATTGCAGCTGCAGCTGAAGCACCAGCACAAATGTGAAGGCAATTTATGTTAATGGCAACACTTGATCTAATTTAACATTTTTATATGCAATGAGCACACTTTTTTTCTCTGTTTTCCTCCACCATTTCTTTCATTTCTTTTAAGTTTTTTTCTACACATTTCATTTAAATCTATATATGCTACTGTATTTTTTGTGCATTTGTCACATTTGCGCAATTTGCCTAAGGTTGTCATTCTTGTTGTTGTGCTAAATTTTTGAGAGATTTCAACATAGATATAGAAAGAGAAAATTCTTTGAGTTTTCATTTTTGCCAAAGTCAAAGTTAAGCTAAAATTTTTACTGTTTTAGCCAATCTTTTTTTTTTTTTTCGTACAAAGAATAGCATATTTTTTTACTCTCTGCAAGTAGAGTATATTTAAATATTTGCTCTATTCTAAATTCTCCCTCATCGTGTATACATACATACATATGTATATATGTTTTGCACCTTTTTCATAAATAACTTTGTCTAAACTAGTGCTTCTATTTCAGTTCCATTTGAGAAGCTGGTAATTACTCGGGAAGATCGAAAGCGCCTAGAAACCGATGCAATCCAACAATTTTCTCTTGAACCGTCTACAGGACAGAATGAATAAACTATGCTACATTACGAAATACATTTTGCAAGACAAAATATATAGATTAAATGCGGAGGTTTAGAATATAAAAACCGATTCAAGGAACAAACTAACAAGTGGTGAAACTTGAGTTGGAGTGTATGACTAAAGAACTAAATAATTTAAGCCCATGACAAGCAAAGATTCATGCAATTAGATACTCGTAATAGCCGCAATTGACCCTAGACCGGATGTAAATGAAATGCAGCACTGCTATTATATTGGACTGCCAAGTTGCATTATAACTCATTGAGAACATATGAATAGGGAGGGATTCTTCGATCACGCTTAATCAACAGGGCAAAGATTTCTCAGGCCTGTGAAATTTGAGGTTTTGCCAGTTACAGTAACGTGATTTTTGTAGAATTTTCAACGCTGAAAACGAATTCGGCCACAGAAATTGCCCAGCACTTTACGTTTGTGGAGTAATTTTAGATTAAATGGGGGAAAGTGGTTATTTTGGTTATGTTTATTAGGAATACAATGAACCATTGCATTGAAAAACTTTCGTCCAACTTAAACTTGCATATCTGAGCTAAAAAAAAAAATGGTACATTGACAATCGAAAATGGATTTTAAAGCTAAAATCGGAATCGTTTTCAGCGTCAAAAACCCTACAGGACAATGTTTTGTTGGGTCCTAGGAGACGTGAAAAAATAGTGGCTTCATTTATGATACCTGGAGTCTTTTGCAGAATAACAGATAGTGTAATTAAAGGAGTACTCAAGAAGGAGGCAAGAAACAAATATGAGGCGAAAAATGTTTGCTAATCTTTCAGGACTAATATACGCTTCTTGGTAATAATTCTCAATAAAAAGAAGCTTGCGTATGTAGAGAACCGCATGTTTATGCTATATAATGAGGAAGAGTAAGCATCAGAATATATTGTAGGGCATTGTATAGACCACTGATAGACAAAAAAAGGGAATGGCTGGGCATGTACCATGTGCGCACTATTGAACCTGCAGCCATAAACCCGACTAAAATACTAAAATTCTTGAGGGAGGCGGAATTGGAAGAAATACTCTAGGCAAAAGATTAAACAAAGAAGAGCAACTTTTAAATGAAGCTCTCTAAGGAGACTATACATAGAGCATGTTCAAATTCGAATTCAAGAATCCACATACAAACTTAATATTTTTGGTAAAAATTGGAAAATTTTATTTTTATTCACCTTACAGTATTTAAAATTAAAACCCTGTAATCACATTAAATTATTTTTGAGACGTTATTAATTTTTCTTAAAATATAGGGAAAATATACTCCAAAAATATATTAAAAATACGAATTTTTCTTGCAAAAATATTTCTTTCTAACTTTACAAATTCAAATAAACAAATTCCTCAAAACTCTATCTCAATAAGTATATAAGTAGAAATTTGTTATTTAATTTATTTTGAAATTTCTTAGGAATTTTCTTCATACTACCTTGTATTGATTCATATGCACGTGTGGATTTGCGTACGCGGACCTATGATGTACCCCCACAGGAGGTAAGCGCAATTATTCTAACTTTAATTTCATAATTAAAATAGCTGTCATTATTATATCATTGTTGTAAACAAAAACAAACAAAAAAAAAACATTTGAAAATTGATAGATTTTCTTTAATTATTTATTCAAAATAAACGTACAAATAATTAAGTAATACCTAACAACATCACACTCAACCAAAAACACAAAAAAGGAACCATATAGATACATGTACATTTCAAATGTTACGTATACGCCATCGAATACAAAGAGGTGCGCTTCCTTACACTCACATATTTTCTCACGTACAGAAAACAACATTGTGTGATTTTTGGTTTTTGTAAAACAAAGCAATTAGTAAAAATTTACACTCATATATACTTACATTTACAAAAACAAAATACTACTACTATTTCTTCTATTCTTTCTATATTTAATACTAATTTTGGTACTATCCCAAAAATGAAAAACCATAAACCAAACTGGTTTATTTAATTTTTTGAAATATTCACACGCACACACACAACGTTTGCATGACTGTGTGTGTGTGTGTGGTTTAGTTTCTGTGTCATTTTCAACCTTAACCATGAAATTGTTATTATTTCTATAATTATGGTTATTATTTCTCTTTTTTATTTTGTATTTTTTATACGTGCTTATTTGTTGTTGATGTTTTATATACTTAAGTCTAACATACGTGTATATGTAAAATCAATCAATATTTAAGAAATTATTCAAACTTTTTCTTATCTACCTCAATCAATCTGCCTATCTACCTAACTAACTAGCTGTCTATCCAACTAACTAACTATCTGTCATATTTTTTGCATTTGTGTATGTGTTTTTCATATTCAACTATTCGATGTATTTATTTCTGTGCTTTTTCGTTTTAAATATTAAATATTTTTCACCCCTTCACCATTCCTAAAACTCCCAAACCTACCACCCCATACCCCATTACCGCTCTACCAATATACGTTCATGTTCTCGTGTCAATACCCACTAAGTGTCGTTGTCGTTATTGTTCTTGTTGTTTTTGTTATTGTTGTTGTCGCCAAAGTTTTTCGTTTTTCATTTTTAAATAAATTTAGTGGTGCATCGTCGTTTTTAGTTACGCGCGTTGAATGCACACGCCAAGCAAAAAAAAAAATGTCGTATATTTATGCACTGCTGCGCGTATTCCGCGTTACGCGAAATGAATATTTTCAATTTGTATCCATGAGATACACAGACACATATATACATATTCACGGCACCAGCGAGCTACACTTGTGAGCAAAAACTGAGGCACAAGCAGCATACAAATTGCATAAACCGGAAGTAATGTTTGAATTTTAATTTAGTCAAAAAGAAAAAGAGCGAATAAATTCAAAAACACAAAGAAGTTAAAAAGAGAGAAATTCACAGGAAATTCGTGAGAATAACGCTGCAAGCATTTGCTGGAGAAACGTTTAAAGAATACGATGGGAAAAAATATCACTCAAGTCATGTGTTGAACGCGATTTCTTTATTTTTTTTTTTTTTTTGATTTTTGATTTTTGTACTTTTTATGTTTTTTGTGTTTTGCTCTGCAACTTCCAAATTTTCTCAACACACACTCGTTTGAAATTTATTGTATTCATTATATCCTTTTTTTTTTTTTACTTTTGTTTTACTTGTCTTATCAATATTACAATTTGCATAGTAATTCTATGATTGTCTTTCACTTAGTTTAGACAACAACAAAATTCAAATTCTGTGTTCATGTGTTGAAATGGAAATATTCTGTTTAATGTACGATGTGTTTTTTTTATGTATCACTTATATAACTATCTCCTACAGTAAATTCGAAAATACAAAACGTAAGTAAACTACTTCTGAGGATGTGATGTGAGAAATATGAAAGCATTAATAGAAATCTCACAGTAAGAAATGTGTGAAAACAGCTGGCTGATTGATTTTGAAATATTGAGAAACTTAACAGATCCATGGATTCCTTGAGAACTTTAACTACTTAATAATTACGATATTATTACTGAAGGAAGGTGTTCCAACATTTTATTAAAATCTCTATCATAATTCGATATGGATGATAAACGTTTTACTACTGAGGGCCTAAACATGTCCTGCAGAAGATGCAACAACTGATGCAAATTGTTTATAAAATACCTATTCCTTTTAGTGCCGAGTTAGAGCGGAATATTCGCATAGAATGTGAGTTGTCATTTTATGATCTCCATTATGGCAATACTCTGCCATATTAGACACACTTAACTTATTTAAGCGATATTTTACCAGCAAACAATATCCAAATATATGTATATTCCACTAGAGTTAGGCCTGCTTCACTACAAGTGGTGGATCGGTTACAGTTTAGTGGAGGATTAAGCTCAGACCTGGAACAAGCTCTCAATGTTAATCATTTATTCCCAACCACTCCTCATTTTGGAAGAGGCTCTGGCCTTGCAGAAAGGATCGACTCTTATGCAGATTAAAGTGAATCAATTTTGTAACCACCTTGATGACAGTTTTTTTTTTTAAAGAATAGGTAAATAAGTTTTTCTTGAGTTTCATTAATTTTGCTCCAACTTTTACTACGGAATATTTGTTAGATAAAAATAGAAGCAAAAAATGGATTGCTTACTCGAAAAAACCCTGGTGCACGAAATTTCAATAAAATCGGTCGGTCCATAGATTATTTCTTTTAACAGGAGAGGAGAAGAACATGGTTCGCTGTGGCGTAAGTGGAATGTGCTGAACTGTTATGCTTGAGCTTTAAATCCAAAATAGAAAAATAGAAACATTTTTCTAAACGGTCAATGAGGAACCTCCAAACATAAAAATTGCTTAACAAAAGGCTTTCCCTTCGATATTCGCATTCGGCATAAAAATGTAGGCGACTTCTATATAACTAAATATAACTCGCGCAACATGAATGGATGCGGGAAGCTCAATCTAGGCCTTCAATGGGTTATTGTTCAAAAAAAGTTGTAGTTCAGGGGGAAACAAAGAATTTAAACAATTAATTTAGACAGCCGCTGCTGAATTGCTTTATTATTTTTTATCAGATCTAAAAAAATTTGATTAAGTGACTTAAAATGGCTTTTAATGGCTTCAACTGTCATCATTCAAAGACTGATCTAAAAAATGATCTCAAATGATCTAAAAAATATGACTTCAATAATGAATAATAATTCAATAACTATAAAATGCATCTGATTAAATTTTTTACATTTTTAATCAATGAATAAAAAAAATTACTCCAATCATTTATTAAAAAATATCAAGTGGTTTTTAGATGCAAACAATTACATAACTTTACAATTCTGCTGTATATAAAGCGTAACTTTATAATGAGATAATCAAGCACGTTTTCATCAATTTTGAGAAAAACACCTTCCTTTGCGATAGTGTTTTGAAAGCCGCCTAGTTATCACAGAAAATAATGGTAACTTAACCCCTGTTAGAGATTTAGTTTGGCACAAGTTTTAATAACATTGGGCCAAGTGCCAAGTGCATAGACTGAAATGCTAGTATTAAATTCAAAGGCGCTAGCACCTGAACCACATTCGATATTTGAGCCTGTGTACCTATACAAAGTTAGGGTATTGACCATTCTAATGGAACCTGGAAACTCTGATAACTTATCTGTAATCTGTATTATCGTGTTTTATAAAAGTGATTAGAAGTCATAATATTTACATAAATATATCATAGCATTCATTTTAATATTATTTGCAAAAACTCCATACTATTTTCCAAGCTTTTAAAGCCTTTTCTTCCATAGTTAAAAGAAACAAAATGCTCATACATTTACACTGTAATAAAAGAACAAAACATGCAACACAGAATTTGATATGAGAACCTACGGTTTAGTTTAGCACACACATTTTTGAAATTTACTTATATAATAAAACATAATATAAGATGATAAAACATACACACAACCAACGAAAATCAAAATAAAAAAGTATTAACTTTATATTTTATTTTTTGAATATTTGAAAATTTTTTTAGTGAAACGATTCTTTTCTTTCAAATAAATATTAAACACCCAATGCACTGATTTGATTTATTGATTCCCCTTTCCCTCGAATTAAGAGTTCAATTTTTGACAGCATGCTATTTCCACATACATAAATGTCTATTCTAAGAGCTTTCTGTCTTTACTCAACTTTTTACATAACTTATTGTTAGTTATATTAATTTTATCACTACAAACAAGAGAAAACAATTACAAAAAGTTACAATAAAATGCATAAACATACCTTTAATCGAAATATTTCAAAACACAAACTCATTTCAAAACCCAATACCAATTGAAATTTATTTGAAAATCAAAACAATGAAACTGAAAAATTGGGCAACTAAATTTAATTTGAATAAATTCTCCAAATGCATTAAATTAAAAACAAAGCACACACCAAAACCAAATAAAAACTAAACCAACTAATCCTAAATTAAATAATTAAAATTATCATGATGTGTTCATATTTAAAATTTTATTAAATCAAAAAAAAAAAAAAAAAAACAAAAAAAAATATACCAAAAAATAAACAAAATTTTTAAAAATGATTTACTACTAATTGAACTTAATTGATTCCTTTGATTCGTTTGAGCACAAGCGAAGGATTAAGACACCACCACCACCAACTACCACCACAACCACCACCCCATACAAGCAAAAAAAGCAAAAGCAAACCTATGTCGAGTTCATCTATATGTGTTTGCGTGGTTTAGGCTGTTATAATGGGAAAGGGTTCGCATGTTCTCCAAAACCAAAAAAAAAAAAAAAAAAATAAATAAATAGAAAAAGAAAGAAATGAACTTAAACCAGATTCGAAATCAAAATCAATCAAATATTAGAATCAAGCATTTTGCATATATCGAAAAAATAATTATTATAAAAATACTTAAATTTAGCTAGTCCATAAAAACAGAAACCAGAAAAAGCATTGGTTGCATTTACCACCACATCCTATTACAATTTAATCGTATCTTGTATCATATACATAACCTTACTATTTCTTCAATAACTGAAATCTTGAATAATAATAATTCCAGCATTTGATTTTATTCCTCTAAAAAAAATGTTCTAGACTTTTAATTGGAGAATTCCAAAATGCTATAAGTAGATGATAAAAGTTAATATTATTTTTTTTTTATATATATATGTAACTCATATATATACGTGAAACTTGTATATATATGTATGAACAGGATGATTCCGGAAAACTGTGCAAATTGTAATAAATTATTATGATTTATTTTTTTAAAAAACTCTTTAGTTTGGAAGTTACAGTGTATAAAATCTTAAACTACACATATATTTTCAATTAAGTGATTAAGTTTGAACCATGATTTGCTTTAATTTTTAAAATATTATAACTATAAATATTAGATTATTTTTTATCATTTATTAGTTTATGATTTACGTACTCTTAATTAGTATGAATTATTTGCTCACATAAACTGTTTTAATTTCATCACTTATACGGACTTTAATCAGCGGAGCGATATCAATTAGATATCGACAAGTTACATGGCTCAAATAAATGAAGTGACGAACACCCATTGGATTGAACTCCCCTTTTAAAGTATATACATATATGCTCACAAATTATGGCGTTTCTGCTAAAAGATAAAAATAATAAATAAGAAAAAGTGCCATTATAAAATCCTGGATCTACAATTAAACTACAATGAAATGGTGCGCATACATGTTTGCATATATATATACCAAGGACAAATTTCGTGGACAAATACATAATTCTAAATACATGCATGAAATATTTATAATGCTATAAGTCCACCAGCCATAATCGAGGTGGCTATTTAAGGTGTCGATGCAGAGACCAACAAAAAGTTTCTTCATCTAGATTGCCCTCTCTTAGAGGCGTGAGCTGTAGTATCACTAGTTAATGAACTTCATGCATGGTAAATCTAGTTATATTCAAATATAAATTATGATAAGAAGCCAATTTCATTTGATTTTTATTGAAGGACAAATATTAATATTTAATGTCCCATAACTAAAAACTGGAAATCATTTCAAATTAAGAGTTCTCCAACAATTAAGAACTTTTCTCAACGACTGATGCCGCGGGCTCTATGTATGATATGCTCCTCCTGGAGGCACCGAGTTCTCTTGTAGAAATTGCCGCAGCCCCTATCGCTCATTTTTGATGTCACTTTTACCAAACATTTCCTCGCCAAACTTTTCCGAAAACACGTTTACATATTTTTAATTCAATTCTTCGAAAGCACCCAAAATTTTCTTCCGTATTTTTTCAGATGATAACGGAAAAGCCTTGAGTTTGCTCAAAATTTTCGGCTGGTCACATTCTAATGGAATATTCAGCGTTAAAAGTAATATTTTAATGCCTCCACAGTTATTGGCAATAATTTTTTAAGAGTGTTAATTATATTAAATAACGTTAAAAATAAACGTTTCAATTAATATAGAACAATTTAATGTTATGATTTTCAGAATTTAAATCCTATTTTTCACAGAGACATCAAACAATTAGAATTGCTGTCAATTACCTATATTCTGTAATTCGCTGTTGATCGAAATTGATACTGGATCGTAAGAAATTCCGATCGAAAGCGAATTGTGGAACGTGGCTGAATATCTTTGCCATAAGAGTATGCTTGTATTTTCGAATGAATACCTTAGCAATTTGATATTCACCTTTAATGGGTGCCGGAATGCAAAGACATTGTAAAGAATTGTAAAGCAGACGATGTCGCTAAATGAGATGCAAATCTAGAAATTCTTTCCAATGCCTATAGTGTGGTGATCCGAGGTCTATTGTGCCTCGTAAAGTTAGATACACGATTACGATGTGCCACGAGATATCGAGCCCTAACTATCAAATGATCGAATTTGTCAAAAAGTAAATTTTGCAAGAATTTTTTTTTTTTTGTAATATTATCTATTCTTAGCATAATTAGGTTTTATATGAAAAATGTACTTTTTGGCCGACACAATAATTTGGGGGTTAGGGCTCGATAAGGGTTGAGGGTGGGCACCACTTGTAAGTAATGGGTTGTGGCCCAATCAATAGAGAAATAGCCAAAATTTCTAATCTCATTCAAATAACAGCAGGTACATATTATGTTAAAAATATGTTTAAGATTTAGGAATGAAGGAAGATGACAAAACTAGACTTTAATTATACTTTGAATTCCTCTTGCTCTTTCTGTCTCTCTCTTTCTCTCTCTCTGCCTCATTGCAAAAATTTTCTTTCGCATAAACCAACTTTGATTTTCTTGGCGATTTAGCAGAGAGAAATTTTGGGGTGAATGAGTTCTAATAATAAGCTTAATATTGGTTCAAAAAATTCATACTATGTATGTACATTATTTCATAGTCCCCGCGGTATCAGTAAGGATCTACCTGCAACTAAGTGAGTCTTTACGATGTGTCCCAGTGGGCCTCTTATCCGCCTAAGAAATCACACTAAATTCAATTTGGGAACTTTTCAGCTGACAATCAGTTGAATAAAGACTATTGCACTTTGTTTGAAAAGTACATGGACGTCATTTTCTACATTTTATTGATTTTGCAAATACAACAGCCACTTGCGCTATCCGAACCTTGCTAGTAAGGTTCTTTACAATAAACCATAAAATATCCTTTGTTACTACGCAAGTTTACATTTCACTTAAAAATGTTCATTGACAGAAATGAAAACCATTAAATGTTCATACATACATACATTGAAGTTATTGATTCATTTTTCGATGCTTTTACTTTTTTGTCAGTAATTAATGCACTTTTTTCTGTAGTCATTTCAATATAAAAAAAGCTTTTCAGTTTCCAACGAAATTACATACCTATATTTTATTTGCAATGAACGAGTACGAGTATAGCAAACACTGTAAATTCAAAACTCTTGACTTACTCCACGTAGCTCTATAGCGTAGTTTAACGCAATCCTGTAAGCCCAAAAAATAAAATCTGGAAACAAAATTTAAAACAGAAATAACAATTAAGTTATGAAAATTTCATTGCAAAAATTAATGTGTAATGTTCCAAATTTGCCTCCACCTTGTCTCGTTCCGTCTCGTTCATGCTCTCTCTCTCTATCTCTCGCTTTCATTCATTGTATTTGTTTGTGCAATACAAAATTTTACAATTGTCGTGTCACTTTCTGGTATTTCGCACTTTTCATTTCGTACATAAAAATCTCAGAAAATACAAAAAGAAGCGAAATTTATGTTGAGTGCATATTTTAAAATATTGTACCTAAATGAAAAGGCGCACAACTGACAAAAACAACAAATTCAAATTAAGACGAAATATAAGAAACATAAAATATAGTAGTACCTAATATTATATAAGAATATAAATAAAATAAATCAAAAAAAAAAAAAAGAAACAAAACAAAATAAAATAAATAAATGCAAAACAAAACAAAATAGTTAAAGATACAAAAGAAAAGCAAAAAAAACCAAAACCCCACTGCACTGCAATTGTAGGTTCTGACAAAGGACAGCGTCACTGTCTCGGTGGATGCAGTGGTTTACTATCGCGTTTCGAATGCGACAGTCTCTATAGCGAACGTGGAGAACGCTCACCATTCGACCAGACTTTTGGCACAGACTACTCTACGAAACACAATGGGAACTCGGCATTTGCACGAGATACTCAGCGAGCGAATGACAATTTCCGGCACAATGCAGGTGAGTCCAAAATGTTTCTGATTTGTTTACAGTGAATACCCTCTTCGAACACATCGCCGCAGCAAGCAGTGAAAACGGCAGAAGTAACAGCAGTAGTTAGTGATTAAAGTGCGAAATTGATTGAGTGGATTATGAAGAAGCAGAAAGTATGACCGAAAATAACAGTAAAATTGTTACTTAAATGCATATCTCTGGAAGGAATGAAACAAAATAAGCTATAGAAATTAAAAAGTAAACTTCTCTAATAAAAGAAAAATATAAAAATGTGAATTTAAACTGGGGACTTTTTCGAAACTTAAACTACACTTTAAAAGAATTACTTAAAAAAGCAAATCCATATAGTAAACATATTTTAATTTAAAAAAAAAATATTTCAAAACAAGTCCAATGTATTTTCAGAAAGTATAATAGGTACGCTAAAAAATATAAAATTTTCAAAGCTTTAAAACTGTGAGCTTTTATATTTTTGAAACTACAGAAGATAGAAAAAACAATGTCCTAAAATTTGATAGGACCAAATGTTTTATTTAGACATAATCAAAGTTTTTCGAAATTAATCAGAATCTAAGAAAGAAAAAAATTACATTGTAAACTGTAATTGCTTCATGAACAAGTGTTTATGAAGCATAGTGGGCTTCAAGAACATTTCAGGAGTATTTTAGAAAGAAAATTCAGTATTGGCCTGTGTTATATATATATGTGGAACATTCCCTGTCAATGGGAGATCCCCCCCCCCCCCTGTGCAAAATTGGTTAAGGTATTTTAGAGCATGTTTGGGCTCAAATGAAAGCTTATTGTCTCTAGTTTCAAATGCAACAAGGTTTTTTTTTTATTTTTCATGATGGCGAACCAATATGGCGGCTGCAAGCCTACCACTTCACCATAAAATAATAGTTTTATCAAGCGTACGTTTGCCCAAGTCATCATAAAAAAACAGAAAAAGTTTTTTTTTGTATATTTTTTTTCGCTGAATATGAATCCAATATTATTTTTCACGGGGAATGTTACATGTTGTCCCTAACCTCAAAAAACTTATTCTTCATTATTAGTTTTGTTTTCACTCTAATAAAGCACCGCAAAGGAAACAGAGACTTACTAAGTTCACGTCGTTGTTTCTGGGTAACGCTAAAAGTATGTTACAGCCAAGTTAAGGAATGAAAATTGAAAAATAAGTCATTTGCAAAATTCAATCGGAATCATTACAAGCCATCTTATTCGCACAAGAAAAGCTGAAATTTGCAGGGCAGTGTTATTAATCTAGTTTTGGTTTGATCGCCGTTTAGGGTAAGTTTCAGTCATCTAGTTGGGTTGAAATTATTGTTGTGTTAGGCGTATTTCTTATACAACTTTAATAATACATATTTTGAACATTTTTGACATTAATTTAGGAGGCCAGTCAAAAATAACCTTCAGCTCTGTTGAGTTCTAGGACATTCTCAGGACTATTACTCAGTTACTGTTTCCATCTTTAAATAGCAGTTGGAAGACTCAAAATTCAGCTCCATTCGCTACCATTTTAGACCTAACCTTGGGAGATCTAGAAATATGCAAACATTTCGCAATCGCTCTAATATCATTTGCTACCTTCCAAATTCAAATTCACATTTTTAATTTTTCCAATATCACGTTAAGTGTGATCCAGACATGTACAACAATGAAATGCTTAAATATTAAAAGAATTTATAATAAAAATAGAATAATGCTATTTCTAACGTGCATAAAAAATCATAGCAAAAAGAAATTTGACTTCATTCCATACACAGACGCCATGCTGATATCTTCAAAGGGGCATACATACATACATACTATACATGTATGAATAAATGTGCTGCACTACCAACACATATATTTACAGCATCTAGCTATTCATCCGTCTCGTCCAACTGTTCCATACATTCAACTGCGGATAAAGGCGAAAGAACAATTTTCATTTAGATTGTTTTTCCAGGAATTCACATTTCTGTTGTTTAGTAAAATGATGGAATAAAAAAATAAAAATAAAAAACGAACAAAATGAAAAGACAACATGAACTAATTTAAAATTCTTAATTTTTTATTTTTTTTTTATTTATATGACTTCTACTTATGGGAAATCAACAACAACCAAACAGGTTCAACTGGACGAAGCCACTGACGCTTGGGGCATTAAGGTCGAACGTGTTGAGATGTAAGTAAAGCTCATGTGTTATGTTGCAAATGATCATTATGATGATTTTCATTCATTTATTCATTCATTATTGTGATGTTATTGTTGTAGCTTTTATGTTGGCAACTAGCCATATTACTTATCAGGCACATACACATACAGATAAAGTAAATATAAATATATGTAGGAAATTTTGTTATTTGTACTTATATAAGTAGATAAGTACATATGCGTTTAAATCTTTGATTTTAAGTGTTATTTTTTATCTTTATTATGAATAATTTTTTTATTATTTTTTGGTCGCAAGTATGAATAAATCGTCGATTTTCTAATATTTGTTAGAGAAAACATAAAAATTACACTATAAGAATTCAAAAGTAAATAAAATTCATTAAATTTTGAGCAATATTTAATCCAAATTGGTCTCGTAAACATTCAAACTTGTCAATTTTTGAATTCAAATTTTTCTCAGATATCAAAAAAATAAGATTGCCTTCTTATACTCATTGTGCAGTTTTTGAATTTTGTTAACAATGCTTTTATTGCTGCCAAATTTTTTCAATCGTTGTTGCAATAGATTTGAAAATTGCATTCATGTCTGATTTCATTCATACTTGCCACCAAAAAGTCTTTCTTATTATACTGGCAATGGTTACCGTAATTTAAAAACCATTTCTTCAGTTAATTCGTGATCCCGGGTTCATTTTGCAAAATGGCCATAACCTTGTTAATGTTTTTTTTTTTCGAAAAATGCTATACCCTAATGGTCGTCTATTTGTTTGAAGTATAACTATCGTAAATGTTAAGATATGTAAGACAAGTGTCAAAGAAGAATGGCAAAAAGTATATAGAACGGTAGTGGTAGTTCCTTTTAATAATAATATTCAGTGAAAATAACTGTCTTTGTAATTCTCATTTACATTACAGTATTTTCACTTATATAGATTGTTGAAATGAGGGAACTATCACAAAGATCACTGATGAGGAACCGTAGCCGGTTTCGAAATGATCGTTTGATCTGCTAGTTCTATGAGGGTAGCTGGGAACAACATCAGCACAGGCAGTTATCTTAACCGAAAGAAGATAGAGCTTCTCGCTGAGCAACTTCCTGAAATCTCGATTGCCAAGGGAAACTGAAGCTTAATAATAAAAAAGATTGGGAAGGTGTATCAAGAATATACAAGGTAAACCAGTACATGATGACATGCCACACCGACTGCTCCCTCACCGACGATGGAGCCGGGCCGGGTGTATAGGGACCAGGGAAAAAATACTCTGAACCACTAGGTAAGAACACCTCTATCTTTCAAGCGGAAGTATACGCGAGAGATAGATGTGCGCACTTTAATCTTGAACGCAACTACCGGACCCGCAGAATAGCAATACTGACTGACAGCCAGGCAGCTATCAAAGTACTTAATTCTCACCAAGTCACATCAAGGCTGGTGATGGAGTGCATTGATAAGCTGAACATTCAGGGCCAACTCAATTAGGTATGGATTCTATGGGTTCCGGGGCATGTAGGGATTAATGGAAACGAAATGGCAGATAAACTTGCCAGGAAAGGAGCATCATCTCCATTTATAGGGCCCGAACCGTTCTGTGGATTAGGATCGGGTAACATCTCACATATTATTTGGAAAGAAGAGGTTAGAGAAAGAAGATTATATTGGGAAAACTTACCAGGGTTATGGTGTGGATAGGAACTTGCTTCGCCCTGATGCACAAGAGAAGGAAACACCTGGGTTAATTCATTATACCCGAGGACGAACTACGACTCTGTGAAGTAGGACCAATACTACAATTCATCGAGGGAACTGGGCTGAGAGATACACTCTAGGTCCGCGAGAGGGCACAATACATCTTATAGGTCGCATTGCAACATCCTCCAACGAATAATAATAATAATAGTTCTATGAACTTTTTGACATTCTTCTGGCATCATTGTTCATTCAAGGCCTATTAATTTTAATAATTAATTAGAAATGTGAACTGCCAAATTTGGAAGAAATTTGCAAACATTTTTAAGATATTTAGTTGAAGTTTTGCATTCTAACATACGATAAATGAATATATTGAAACCGTGATTGAATAAGAACCATAACTACACCCATACAGTTGAATTTTTCAAAAGCCAACATTAGAACTAAGTTTTCAATCCAATTTTCTGTTGTTGATGGAAATAATTTTATGTTATCAAAGGTTAAATTTATGTCGCACGTTAACGATGCTATGTATATATAAATACACTTTTACATACATATCTACTTACGAACATACACGTGACATTATGTGTCGCATGATTAACTCATTTGCTGCAAACAAGCTTTCTACACACTTCAGTCAGTGTCATCAAGTGTTTTTTGTATTTCTTCATCTTGAGTGGGTGTCGAGTATGGAAAATTAAATTCCCCTCACACATGATGGCGTATTTATTGGAGATGTTTTTCATACGTTATTGTTTTAATCACGTAATTGAGTGCAATGACGTGTATTGATTATATTTTGTTTTTTAATTAATTGTGTGTTCTCTTCTCGTGCTTATATATTTTTAAATTGGGGGTGGTTATCAATGTTTGTTGAATACACCCACCCATGAGCATGAAGCATTAAGTTTTTAACTAATATTATACGTAAGCGGTAAATTCCCGCATATTACATTAATGTAATATAATATTTTTGAGATTATTTAAGGAAAAAGCAATAATTAATTGGAAATAATTTGAAATGTATATGTCAAATTGTAGAAAAAAAGTGATTTTAAAGGATAACAAAAACATCTATCTGTAATTATCTCTTATTAATAATGTTCTCTATTTTCTCTTTCTTCATCTTTATTTCAATTCGTAAAAAAACTTAAAAAAAAAATAAATACAGTAAGGATGTGCGTCTGCCCGTACAACTACAACGTGCAATGGCTGCTGAAGCTGAAGCTGCACGTGAAGCACGTGCCAAGGTTATTGCAGCTGAAGGTGAGAAATATCTCCAGCTACATACATATGTACAAAAGTGCATGGTTTTCTTATTATATATTAATATTTGAGAGAATGTAGCTGAAATTGAATTTTCTATTATTCAATATTTTATCAATACAATTTGGGCAGCATACAGACCGAGTGTAGATAATTCATTTACCTACCTTTTAAGAAATATACAAATTTTCTTATAAAATATTATCCGATTGTCCTAGCATCGCTAGCAACGTTGGTCTTAGGCATCTGCCGGTCAATCTCTGATTGTAGCCTTTGTAGTGATAGATAGTTGTTGCCTGCATAATCCTGTAAAACTTTTCAGTTCTTAATTCTATTAGCTATTGTCTCGGAGACTAGTGTATTACTCCAGAATGGTGCCTTCGCAACCGAGCCGGCGGAAGGTTGTTGCAGTTCCCGTATTTGCTATTAATGGTCCAAGCCAAGCGACCATATCCAAAACCTAGAGTTGGTCGATGGCAAGTCACACTCTACTGCTCAGAACGATTTGAGGCAAGAATGCGCTGTTTGCATGTTTGCTTGAAAAATCTCCATTTCTTAGCTGAATTCTTATAGGCTTCCAGGCACTTGTTTAACACTTTAAGGCTTATAGCCAGTCTATCTAATAATAATAAAAGTTTTTTAATTGATTATTATTATTATTATTATTTTCCATAGGTGAACAGAAAGCATCACGTGCATTGCGTGAAGCTTCAGAAGTGATTGGTGATTCACCAGCAGCACTACAATTACGTTATTTGCAGGTAACTGTATTGTTTTTATAAATTTTTACATAATTTTTAATAATAATTTCCGTTCCAGACACTCAATACAATATCAGCAGAAAAGAATTCAACAATTGTATTCCCATTGCCAATTGATTTGATAACATATTTCCTAAAGACAAACGATGCAAAAACGCAACAAAATGCAGCAGCAGCTGTTGCATCAGTAGAAAGACAAGCAGCTAAAGAACAAGCACTAGAACAACAAAAGGAACAAGAACAGCTGGCACAGCAACAGATAATGCTGCAAAAGCATTCAGCTGCTATGTAAAAGAAGAATATATTAAAATCATTCAACTGTTTACATTTAATTAATTTCAAATTACGATTTTAAAATTTGGTAATTGTCTGTTATTGTCATTTTTATTATAATTAATAATGATAAAAATTTTAAGTAAATATGAATATGCGCTGAATCTGTGAATGAATAGCAATGAAAATAAAACTGAAAATGCGTAATGAGTAAACCATTGTGGACAATTAGAGTATTTAGAATAGTTAATGAAAATTTGTTGCAGCGTCTAGCGAATCTAAGCATAATAAACCACAAAGGCATACATTTTTAATAAATATGGTACATATATTCAAAAAGAAAAGGAAATCACTGTAGTTATTGTATAGAGTGCATAGTTTATAGTTGATATATTGTGAATTATTCCAAGTCGTGACTTTTTCACAGTATTATTATAACTAAGTAGTTAAGATTATTAAATGCAAAAGCGTTTGCGGTAATTATATACTTTACCAAGCACATTTTTCAAAATGTATTTATTAATATACTATTTGGTTTCTTTCATCACATCATATTCGTGTGGTTTTTCTAATACTTAAGATTATACATAGATATTAACTAAATAAAGAGTGCATTATATATAAAATACATAAAGTCAAGAAAAACTGTTAAATCGATTTGCAACTACAATAGATGCGCACATTTTATTCATGAACATAATTATTAGAAGAAAAATAGGAGAATTTGCATTTGCATTTATAAATAATTATCGACTACTTCGATTAATAAGTACTTAAAGATGGTAGAAAAATAATTGAAATTAAAGAGTTAAGATGAACTTGAACCAGTGATGCGTATTCTCGCTAATAAGCTTAAAGCTTTTCACTTGTGAGCATAAGAACCACATTAGAAAACTTAAAGCTTTTCATTACGTAAAGGGAAAGATGATTTTCTAATTTTTTCATATATTAAGGATTGAAATTATTTCATTGTTCATTTATAAAATATTTAAATATTGGTGATTGTAACTAAAGAATGTTTGAAGTCTATCACGTGCTATAAAAAATGATCAAAAATAGTTGATATCATTTCGTAGTTAAAAGCAACGAACAGTTAAAATTACAATAATTTCCGCATACATTTTAAAATTATATTTAATTAGTTTCATAATAATGAATATAATAAAAAAATAAACTTGAAAAAAAATATTTTATATATGTAAGATTAGAGCTTTCGGTTTCGATCATAGGATTCTCATGAGAAAACTTAATTAAGGCTTTGAATAACTAGCACGGGAATCGTCATCACTGCATTAAATTAAGGTTAATTTGAAATATAACAGGCCTAACAGTAAATTTATAAGAAAATTGTAAGAAAACTTTCGAAATGGAATTGAAACAATTATGAAATCAAAATGACTATTTAACCAAAAAAAAAAAGAAAAGAAAAATTTTAAATTTATAATAAATAAAATTGGCTGGTAAGAAAATTTGTTAAAACATAAAACTGTTATAATTTTTCTTTTTCAGCATTACTAATTACTCTCAATGCATCATCAAATTTAGTAAATACCATATAAGAATAATTATTTATTTCATAAAAGAAATGCACTAGATTACTAAATAAAAGAAAAGCACTGGTCACCAGAAAATAACAATAATGAAATCTTGATTAACTAAAATACTTAAATAATCATAATAAAGTACATTTTACAAATATAGGAAATTCAGGTTTAAATCTTTCAAATTGTAACAATGAATTATTTTTAAAACTCTAATATTTGCATATTTCTAAATCGTAATAATAATTTTGTTTCTATATCTATAAATCATTCATATTTGTAATGTATGTAAATAAGTCTATCATATACAGACACAAACTTTAATACTTTTTTTTTGGAGCTGAGAAAAACTTTTTGAAAAAGAGACATTGAATGCAGACTTAAAACACTTTAAAACATAGTCTCAAAATGTGTATTTAGTCAAGTGACATACAAAGAACAATGGCAATACCACAGGAATTATTTCTGTTCTTTTGAATGGAACTAAAATACAAGAAACATTGTCCTTTATTTTACAAATCCCCGCTTTTATGAATTTTCAGATTAAATATATCGAGATTTCATGAGGCGTTCAGAATTAAATTGGATCAAACCAATTTTTTCTTGAACTAAATTTCATATGAATCCTTATTCTCTAAACAGTAATTTATTAGATGCCCAAACCAACCAAACCCTATATTAAAAATGCGAGCAACAGACGTCGCCTGTCTCCTCTTACACTGAATACAGAATTCTCTTTCGCCACTATCTTCTTGGGCATCATAAATTCTATGTTTGTTAGCGATAAAAATCATCTCCACACCTCGCTGGGAAAAAGAGACATGCTGGCTCTTTTGCATTTCTAACCATCATTAGTGAATACTCTTCAAACCGAGACACCAACCAAGTCGAAAATCGAATGATGTGAAAATACAAATAACTAGTCGGTTAGGCCCCAGTAACTGGGGCTATTTTTTTTGCTCAAGAAATCTCTTTGTGAAAAAACAAATATCAAAGGAGAACCAAACTACTGTTGGTGTTTGTTTTGTTATTTGTGTATGCAAATAATTCGTTAGATAATTCTGAGAAATGCCGTTACTCATGTCTTCTCTCTCTCTCATTTGTTATTTACTCCCGCTTAAGCAATGATTATTACAGCGATGAACGCAATGCTTTGTCCAATGAGTGAATTTTAAAGAACTTCCGACGCTAATATTTTGGAATTAGCTAAACCGATTTTAAATCTGATAATTTTTGGCTAATCTACTCGTCAAGCTCATTAAATTGATAATAGCACTTCTGGATCTTCTGGAATAAAATTGTAGTTACACTAATAAATGTATAGATGACGAGTCCATTTATGATGATGGTTCATATTTTTCTCTATTCTATTTTACAATAAAACAAATAAATTCTTAAAATTTTGTTTATTTTCCCCTTATTTAATCCATTTTGGTTTTCAATTATTCTGGTTCTGAAAGCTTCATATAATACAATAATATTTTTTAAAGACATTCAATCATTATTGCTCTTTATTAACTGGAATGCACTGTAATTTATTACGATATCTCAAATAAAAGCATTTCAATCCAATTAGATCAGTCTATTCATATTGTGCTGAAAGAAAGATGATGTTTTTCCATTTCATATCAACTTAAAACTTAGTTCATCAATATTATTACATTACAAGTTGACAATTGCCTCGGGAAGAGATGTCGAATTTGCTGAAAATAAAAAATTGCGACAAACCTGATTGATTGTACTTTTCAAACATTCGTAAGGAAGAATTTTAGTCAGGCGAAGTGTTCCAAAAACTAAATTTCTTTTTCGAATTTGCAGCGATTTTACTAACATTTGCTGAAAAATACATTAAAGCTTGTTTATGTCAGTTAGAAATGCTATTTTCTATTTTTTATTGACTCAGTATTTTCCACGCTGTGTATGCAATTTCATGACAAAAATTATCTCAATTTTAAATTTTTGAATTTTTGCAATTTCTATTAAGTGAAAGTGAGCTAAAGGGTATAACATTTGACCAAATATCGTCCATTTGCTAACCCGTCCTTGATTTTGAGTGAAAAAACAGTATCTATGCTAAAGCGGTACATTTTTGGGATATTCTATAAAAAAAGACATTAATTTGGAAACACTCTTTGAAGGTAATACATGTTTATATGGTGGTAAACAGTGTGATGACCCGGTAAAATACATTCAAAATTAATGTATTAGCCCAAGTTTTAGCTGTAAAATTTTATAAATATTAATAATAAACCATAAAACTCCTTTCAGAAATGAGAATTTTTCAACTAGTTACAATACGCAAAATACAGTTCACATCACTATGACTTGCATGTGAAATAATTTTTGGAAACAATTTTACTTTCGTATGATTGAAATTCAATGAACTTTGAAAATAATCAAAATATTTGCATATATTCATATACAACTACAATACATAAATCTTATTAGCACCGACTTACAACATAATGTTATGTGATGAATAAAATGTTCAGTGTTTCACAATTCAGTGCCAAATCAAATCCAAATAAAACACACGATTATTCATTAAAATTGTGCAAAAAATATTGTGAGAGTTTGCAGCCCAGAGTTCAGTTCATGTATGTATATAAGAAATAATAAATGCATTTTGCATTGCAATATTAGTACCATTGACAAAAATTCATCAATTATTTTAAAGAAAGATTAAATAATAAAAAACATACTGTATAAATCGTATGTTATATATATAATACTTTGTAATAATAAAACTTAAAATAAACAAAACAAACAATTCTTAAAATAACCAGTCACTCATAATAATAAAAATTATCATTATTACCAAACATTAGTAGACATGTACTCTACATTCAAAAAATATGAGAAAATAAATTAAAATAAAAACAAACCAACAAAATTAGAATACATACATACATTAAAAATACCCAATTAAATTACAAAAAAAAAAAGGAAGGAAAATAGTTTTAAGAATCTTCACTCAATTTCACTCTGAACAATAATTAAAATAAATTTAACTACGAATTTATTATAGCATACAAACTAAACATACTAACGAAAACACATACATTGAAAAATAAATAGTAAATCATAAAATTAAAAATACAGTAATACAAAACATACATACATACAAAAACTGACTCAAAACTTTACAAAAATAATTAAAAATCAAAAGCTGAAATCTTTTTATTATTATATTTAGCATATACTATATTTCCCAGTTATTCTTTTAAATGTACCCGCAAAGAATACGAAAAACTAAGCGTATTTTTTAAATGTAGATATGTCTCAATAATTATAATTACTAACAATAATGATTCATAGTTATTTTCTCAATGATTACTTGAGAAACAAACATATACATTTACATAGAAATATTCACAGATTCATATAAAATTTTGACTTAAAAAAACTTTTTTGATGTCTTTAATAAATGTTTTTATCAGTGTCCAAAAACACAATAAAAATTCGTTTGTTTTATTACAAAATGCAGAATAATAATCAAAACTTATATTTAGTCAAACGTAAATAATCAGTAGAAAAAAATACGACGAATCAACAAACTACATCAGCCAATTCGGGGAGTGAGCATAAAAGGAATGGCATAAGGTTTGTGCACGATGAAACTAATGCACAAATGAAATCAAATTACTTCTGAATTAGTTAACATAAAAATAAAAAAATAAACCGTTATATTAACAGAAATTTTAATAAGGTTTTTATTCCTTAACAAAATATTTTTGTTATTATTATCTTTTAATAAAAATTTTGATTTTTTCCGAAATGCCACCCAGTAAACTTTTAATAGTGTTTTCACTTGATGACAGCCACTTTTTTGGAAAAAATGGTAACGGTTTTATCAACCTGTTTTATACCCTTCTATTGGTCTGAGCTCTGGGCAGTTAGATGGATTCGCATATCTGGGTACAAGTATTTCAATATTCTTTTCGTACCATTCAACTGCTGCTTTACTGTAATGGTACACTGCAAGGCCGTATTTAGAGGGGGGGTTTTGGGGGTTCTGACCCCCCCCCCCCCCCGAAATGTGGAAACTTTATTCTAATTTTTGAGATTAATTGCCAATGGATGGAAAAAAAGTCAAAATAAAATCTATTTAACGATATTTTTTACTTCCATCGGTTTTTTTTTTCTAAAAAGTCAAATATAAAAAATAAACTTGAAATCTTAGTTACACTATGCGATCAAATCCAATTTGTTTCCTTCGACATGAGGTTTGACTACGGATTTAAAAAGGAAATGTGATACTGAGCACTCCTGCATTCATAGTTTTTCTAGATCAGTAACTGTTTTTGAATTAAGGTTTCGTCCTGAATCAGTTTGAAAAGTTTAAAAATTAATAAAATAGAATAGAGCACCACGACTAGAAAGATCTCTTTCAATGCTGTGACTTCACGAATTTAGGGAATATAAGCTAACCTTATCCGGGTTCCTTATCATTGATCAATGATGATCATTTGAAAAAAATGAGCATCTACAATTTTTGGTAATTTTTTTGAGGTTGGGTACATCATCAGTAGTGGGAAGTCAATAAGTTAATGAAATTATGTCCCTCACGATAAAAAAAATGCACTAGAATGCGCATTGAATAATATTTATTTGAAAAAATTTAATTTGATTATTCTGGGAATTTTTTGTCACTTTTTGCCATTTTTTGAGGTTCAGATTAAAAAAAAACCGGAAAATTTTTCCTAAAATATTAATTTTATATGGCCAATCAAATGTATCATTGATTTAATTTATTGTATTTAAAAATCAGTTTGATAAAAATTATTTATGAATATTTTCTTCGAATGAAACCCGCCCCCCCCCCCCCCGAAAAAATTTTTTGGCTACGGCCCTGGTACGCTGCCAAATCAAGCCAAAAGAAAGCAGAAACTACGTGCTGCTTTATGAATGACAAAAAGTCTTTTATACAGAAACTCCCGAATACATACATATATGTATATCTCGGTGTTGATTGTCCCAGTTGTTACAAATGAGCTGCTTCGTCTACCACAGCTACAGATTGCCTGCCACGCCAGAAACCTCTTGGGGAATTTAGACTTCCTCTGGGTCTTATACTGCTCCTGGACAATTCCTTTACGATCTGCGACATAAAAATCTACACCTGGAAGCTGTGGAAAGTTACACAGTACATAGGTCTCATAGTCCATAATGCAGCAATCAAACTTCCTTATGAAATCACAGTGCAATATTTTGGCTCGCTCTTTTGCCTCTCTGTTCTTCTTCGAATATATGTCTGGAACTTTTTGAACCTTGTATGACTTCAGCCCTTCCTCCCTCTTGACTTTTTTAACAAAAGTTTGGGACTTTTTTTGAAAAGAACTACCACCTTCTTGGCCATAGCAGAATTATTAAACCCCTTCTTTTTCCCATTTCCTTGTTTTCTAATAATGGTCAGGCGTTCATTGTATACTTTAATAACACACGAAACCCGTGCTTTTCGAGCAATTGCTTTGAAAGTCAAATTTGGATTTTCATTGCGTAGTCCAATAATTTTTTCACGCACTTCTATTTCGATACTCATTTTGAAGCCAAAAATTATCGATTGATCTCAACATTTGACATGAGAGCTTAGACAAGTTTAACAAAGCTACTTTGATGTGAACAAATTTAATAGTTCAAACGATTGTATTTTCATGTCGTTCATATAATTAATTCTAATTATATTAGAAATTTGAAAAAAAAAACCAAAGGATATTGGAATACATATTAGTCAAAACTAGCAATGTAACGAAGGGCTGCATTTCCATTTGCTATATATGAGGTAGCTCCTGCAAATGTCATCATCACCAATATGACAATGCCCAGCCACTACTGCAATAATGATGATAATAGAGAGTTTATTTAAAGAAGATGGAATGATCAACGTCTTAGGGTTATAGTATGAAACTATGAGTATAAGTTTCTCCCCATCCATTTTTATGCTATGTTTAGCATTTGTGGTTTTGTATGATTAAATTACAGTTTACCAAAGGCAGATCTGAGTGTTGGACTGAATATGTTATTGGTATGCCTAACCTTGTTAACTAATCGGCCATGCAGTCGGAATTCTGTAATGACCTGATAACTATCGAGTACAGCTAGTACGTTGATTCTTTAATCGAAACCGTCTTAAAACACACTGCAGTGGTGCGGAAGACGAAATTATCTATAAAAATAAAGCCTCCCATTCTACCATCCAGTTTAGAGCACCGCTTCCATCCACTTTTTTCTGGTAGGAAGAATGACCGTTCTTTCCAGTGGTTTATTTACATGAGTAAAATGCGACTAAGCCTTTCTTAACCCGGCTTAAATGCTATGCTTTAAGTTTAATCTCCTGTCTAGTAACATTGTAATATTAATCTAAATTTTTTATTCAGCAATTGAAACACAAAAGTTCATTTTAATTTCATATCATAATTTATTTTATTACATTTAATTTCTGTCAGCTAATTTATGATTACTTTATTTTGTTTTTTATTAAATTTTCACATTGTTTGTTTTATTAATAGTATTGTTTATGTACAAAAATTTCTTCAACTATTCTAAACGATTTTTATAGTTTTTTTTTTTCGTTTCATTTTTAAGTTTTAATTTCTTTTTTTTTATTTATATATTTAGTTTAACATTATCTTTCTTAAATAATACGTAAATGATTGTAAAATGAAATGAATAAAAACTTCTAAAAAACAAAAATTAATTTTTAAAATTCAATATTCTTTACATATAAATGTTTTTTGTTGTTGTTGTTTTATAGCATTAAAAACTTCTTTAATAAATATTTGTGATAATAATAATAAAGCAGCTTGTTTATTTTCAAAAGAATTTTATATTGTGATTTAAAATTGTTTTCGTTCATATTATGAGTATGATATTATTATTTTTAATGTTATATATTTATGTGTATGCATGTATATATTAATGTATGTATGTGTGCCTTCAAGTTAGTGCAAAAAACACAGATTTTTAAAGTCTTGTTTTTAAATAAAACAATTTTTAGAAGCATTTTTTTTTTTTAAATTGACTTTGGTTTGTTTTAACAACGATGCAACTTGATTCCAATTCCTTATATGCAACCACTCCTTTCGCTTTTCAACACGATTACACTTACGCGTTAAAGATTATCAGTCTTGATAATCGCCGACTATGTATTAAGATTATGACTATTCAGTAGCAGAATAATTATTTATTATTTAATTTCAAAAACCTTATAAATATTTCAAAAACTCAGCTGATTCAGCATTAAAATTTTATTGTTTTCGTACTAATTAGTTGGAGAAAATTAAGCACCTAGAGTTTGGTATTTTTGAAAGTTTCTTTTAAGGACAATAGTCTACCAATATATTGGAAGCAAACCCCTTTACCTGGAACCTTACAATATGCCTTCAGAAGTAACGAGTTAAAACAGAATAATGATTTATCATTTTAAAATACTGAACATAAATCTTTTAATTAAGAAAGAAATCTTCCAGTTGAGAATTATTTAAAATTTTATTTGATAATCGACGATTACAATAAATCAGAAAATGAATTATTAAAATACCCAACTCCATCACAAATGAAATCGTTGCATCACTAGTTGTTTTTAGTATTTATTTTCAATCTGATGATAACAAATAAAAGGCATTTGATCTCGACAAATGAATGAATAAATGAAAATATTTTTGATGACGGAATTTTTTTTTTTAATTGAAAAATGATATATAATTTTGAAACCTTCGTGTATGTAAGTATGTAGGCGTAAAGTATAATTTCTAAATTATTTACAAAAGAAAATGTAGGTATATAAATTTGAAATGTAGCATGAATGCTCTGTTTTTTTGTTTTTTGATTTTTATGCATGGAATTGATTGGAAAGTATATTAACTTCGTAATAATTAAACAAGAACACAATATCCTATACAAATAAAACTTTTACTTTTAGAATAAAATATTTTAATAAATTGAATTAAGTTAATTCTGACATTTCTGTTTTATTTTTTTATTTAAATAATTTTATATAACTAATTTATTTATACTTTTCGATCTCTACTATATTGGTACCACCAAAAAGTTTTTAATTTCATATATTTTGTATGAACGCAGCAAGGATACATCTGCTCTCCAGTTGTGGTCTTTGAGAGTAAACTAGCGAGAATTTATCAGTTGAAAGATCAAAGTTTCATTCCGTATCAATTGCTTAAAATTGCAGTTTTTGAGTTATGACGGTATAATCACAATTGGCCGATGCATTCAAATATGTTAAGAAATGCGAAATTTTAAATCAAAACAGCATTAGGAGTTTTCTTCTTATAACCATTTTGATCGTAACTGAAAAAACTATGTCCTACTGATTTGAAAATAAGAAAGGTCAAGAGCCACATTATCGAAGATATTTATTACGATCTAAGGTAGAGAAACAGACACAAATATTCTTCTGTGCCGTCAAGCTTCGCAAATTCAGACTTCAGAATTTAAGTGTTTCGATTAAGTTACACCATACAAACAATTTTTTGATCTGAACGACTACAGTCGAGTTGATCAAGATTCCCAAAAGGATTCTAAAGCTCTTTACAAACATACTCAAGCCAGACAGCTGGAAACTTTCATCGGTTGTGAAGTTTTCACGTTATGTTTGAAAAAAAAAACTAATTGGTTGAAATAACTCAAATTTCGTTTAAAATAATTCTGTGACCAGTAGTGCGATTTTATAACTTATCTACGACAATTTTCGGTTCACCAAGTGAAGTTAACGACCATTTTAAAGATCCTACTATTCTTTAAAATATTTTAGATAACTCTGCGACATGAAGTTTTTGCTTTGCCCTTGACCGTACCGACATGAGCTTCATCGCCCAACATTGAGATAATAATAGTTGATTCAAAAAGAGAGAGAGCGGTGATATAGCGGTTTTATATGTTTCTACATTATCCTCGCACGGGAGAGCAATTTCGGTAAATTAATGCAGTTAAGCTCGTCACTGCAAGCGTTGAGAATCGCAAATGACGATTGTGATTGCCCGCCGCTCAAGAAGTTATAAAATCATGCTACAGATTCGAATTCAGCATACACATAAACTACTATAATTTTTATAACATTTCCATTCAAAGCTTTCAAGCTCGTCCAGCAGAAAAATACATTTGACCAGTTATTGCTTTTTACCACAGATATATTCTTTATAAAATATTTCGATTTACTAGAGAGAAATTCCAATACTTTTAAATTTTAGATTAATGCAAAATGTTTTGGAATTGTATTTAAAGTTATGAAACCAAATAAACTCTTTTAAATTCAGGACTAATTTTTTAGTGCAAGATTAGCTGTTTGTAGTTAAACTTAGTAAAACATTCAACAGTTTTCTACTTACGTTGTGTAGCGTGTTGTTAAGTGTTTAATCATTAGTTTAAAGTTATCACTTATTTGTAATTTTTCGTGTCACGTTTTACATCGCAACACGTTGTTGACGCATCTTATCGTGGTGAATACTTTAATTTTACAATTATTAAAACAAAAATCAACTATTTTAATATATTGATACAAATTACAAGTGTTGCCAAATAACATGCCTAAAACTATTTGACTTAAACTAACACTGAAAAGCTGCTGCTGAATTTAAACTAAATTCAAAATTAAGTTTAAACTTTCACTATAAAATCAGTTTTCTGATTTTAATGAAAGAAGGACATAACAATGACGAAGATATAAAAACTAGCACTCGATTTATTAATTCTGGTTTAAGTAGGCACTATTTGTGTACCTCAATCTTCTTCTACAGTACCCAGATCTTCCCCAAAGTACTATGTCGATATTTTTAACTTTTCAAAGAGGTTCATAGTATAACCATATACATATATATAGTAGAGACCACATAAATTTTAAGCATAAAACAATTAGCTGTATTAAATTTGATTAATAAAAAATTGCGACATAATGTCTAAGCTAAATGAGAGGCAATATTCGTTTATTCTATGTTCAGTTCATCTACATATACTGTAAAGCGTTTTGATATCACATACAAAAGTGTGATAAATTTTGAGTGCTATTATTACGATATTATAATGCGTTTGAAATATGCCTCTCAAATACAGACATAGTTAATTTCATGTGTAATTATGTATCTGTCGGTAAATAAAAATTATTAAATTAAATGTATAAAATGAATTTAGTAACACGTTTCCATTGAAACCAAAAATGTACATCCATATTGCAGTTCATATTTTTGAACATAAGACAATTCATAAATTTAAAGATTTTTTTATGTGCATGTAGTTATAGTTGAAGTATGTATATTTATCTTGACATTATAGACTGATATTGATTTTTACTGAGGCATGTTTATTATTTGTTAATAAAGAATAACATTCTGTATTTATAAATGTGTTACATATTTCAATTTATATATTTGAAGTAAATATTTCTGGAAAAATTAGTCACAATCAGCTTTAAACTAACAGCCTAACTAATAAACCGGATGATATCGATATAAATGAAAATGTCACTAATTCTTGTGTGTGGTAACTGTCAAATCGTTATTAATAGTGCCTTCGACATTAATTTGCTATTGGTAAGGCTGTATGTGCTTGCATATTCAAGTAAAAATAAAGTGTTTTAATATTAGAATAGCTAGTGTTTTAAAATAACAATATCATAGTTGAAAAGTATAATAGGTTGAAAACATGAGAGTATGATTTTATTTTAATATGCAATACAGGGTATTCGTATTTATGAATTTATAGAAAATGTATAGGTATATATATAAACTAAAATGATTTATATTTGGAAGAAATTTTTATTATAATTTCAATTATTTTATAATTTGCGATAGTTTCAATAAATAATTTGACTTTTCTTAAAAAATTTTGTACAATCAATTATTTAATATTAGAATAAACTTTTCTTTTAGCCTCAATTACACAAAAAATAGGATTAAATTTTTGTGGAGTGAAGTAGAGAAGTTTGTATATGTTAGTGTGAAAGTATGTAATGATGGTACCCTGTATATGCACGTATGAATTTATATGCTGAAAGTAAAGCTGAATTATGTATAGATGTGTTTATATGTGTGTTGTAAGTAAATGCATTATCTTTTTACAAAAGGATTTCTATTTTTTTTTCTTTATAAATAAATACTTAGTTTAATATTGTATGTATGCAGTAATTGTAGTAGTATATGTAGTAGTGGTAATAAATTCAGCATTTATTAATGTTTTATATTGGAGTTTTCGAGAAGAACTTTCAATAGTAATAATCATATTTTTTTTGTTTATAAATTTCAACTGAAAAATAAATCAGCAATAAGTTTAATGTCAAAAAAACTTAAGAAGAATAAAACTAAAAAATGTGAAAACAAGGAAATGCTTCTTTCTTTCAAATAGCATAAAAATTCATTGGGCTATAAGCTTAAAAATTACATAAATACTTCTATATATATCATATATAAATTATAAAATAGTTTTGCTTATCAACTGTAAAATATTATGTTTTTTTTTTTTTTTGTTTGCTTTTACTTTTTTTCATATACTATAAGTATATAAGATACTAGATTTAATATAGATTAGATTTAGTTTCATGTAGCAACACATTTTTCATGTAAAAATTGTCTTTCTTTCTTGCAATTTTGAAATTTTGCATTTTTCTTCATTTTTTCTTTTTTTTTATCATGCTTCAGTTTCAATTCAAATTTCTTCTTCTTTTTTTTTTGTTTAATAAAAAAGAAAAGTCTCTTACGATTAAGTAGTTAAGTGTATGTATGTATATAAATGTATGTATAGGTATATAAATAAAGAACGCACTGGAAAATATTAAATATAAACATTCTAGTCCTGTACCTCTCGATAGGGCACCTCGGACGTCACTGAAAACGACTCAAAATAATGATTTAAGAATTCAAATGTTGGCCTCTTCTCTGGCACTGCATCCCAACATTGCAGTAGCAAGTGATAAATATTATCGGGGAAATAATGATTTGTCGGTTTTGGCATACGGAAACCACGTTCAATATTTTCGATGACCTCGCGACTATGCATGCCCGGGTATGGGACTTGTCCGAACGTGAATAATTCCATTAGCAAAATGCCATATGACCAGACATCCGATTTTATTGAGAATTTCCCATAGATTATCGCTTCGGGGGCAGTCCATTTGACAGGGAAACGTGAACCTTGCTTGGGGCAGTATTCATCATCAGCTATGACGCGCGCCAAGCCAAAATCACATATCTTGGCAACGTTATTCTCACCAATCAGCACATTACGCGCTGCCAAATCACGATGTATAAGCTGTTTTGATTCCAAATATTCCATGCCGGAGGCAACTTGTGTAGCAATATAAATGAGATCCTCAAAATGTAAATAGCGACCATCACCTTCACGCAGAAAATCGAGTAGACTACCTTTGGACATGAACTCTTGAACAATGTAAATTGGTTCTTCCTGCGAAAAGATAAAGTATGTATAAGAAAAACCAATTCAATTTATTTAAAAGTATTTGATTACGGACCTGTGAACACACTGCATACAGTGCCACCAAACGATTATGTCGAAATTTCTTCATGATCGCCGCCTCCTGTAAAAATGCTGCCGTGGACATGGTGCCCTCGCGCAGTGTCTTCACGGCCACATCGATATTGTTACGCCATTTCCCATAGTATACCTCACCGAAATTACCACGCCCCAATTTCCGTATCAATTGAATCTCAGAACGTGGTATTTCGTATTTATCACGCAACTCTGGACCCAAATCCCACATCTGCGGCTGCGGTTTCGGACAGGGACGCGATAATATGTGACAAAGGCCGAGCGCATTTTCTACAATGGAACAGTAAACATACAAACATTTAAAATAAACTTATTTCAACAGAGGCGGCAACTCCACCACTCTACACTTACTGCTATAAGCCATAACGAGTGCTTGCAACGAAGGGAAAGTCTGATTTGTGGCAATGTAGTAGCCACCATTGTCTAGAGGTTTAATGCGATAATGCTTAACGTGATACCCACGGCCATCTTCCCAGTCTTTCACTGACAGCGAATACCCATTCGGATTATGTTCTGAGGGTCGCACCAGAAATGTACCACGTGGATTCTCCTCAGCAAGTAAAAGTTTATCGGCCTCTTTGCGTAGCACATTTTCAAAGAACCAACTGCCAAGTGGAAAACGAGAGAGAAAGAGAATGGGCGGAATTAATTAAATATCTACATATTTTGGGTATGAAATTCATTTATACTCACTCTTCGCTGTTCACGCTACGTTCTTCGGCAACGAAATTCAACGGTATTAAACCTTCTTGGCGAGTGCTCAGATTAACAACACGCCACCAATCGGATTCGGTGTCGTCAATGACTTCCATTCGATCACCTTTCATGAAACTTAAATCAGATTCATCGCGAGACTTGTAATCGTAGAGAGCAACAACAATGCGACGCTTTGGCAGGCCACCTTGAACGCCAGCTGCAATTGCACGAGGGAAAGATAGATGGAAATTATGAGAAAATATTCACTTAAAATTTAATTTCAATAGTAAATATGTAAAGAAATATGAAGCACACTTTTAGTGTGACTTAATGATGCAAGAAGCAAACAGTAGGTATATTTTTTTTTTAATTAAATAAAATATTAAACCAATTAGATATGAAACATGTTTTTAAGTACTTAGATTTCATCGCTGATTTTAATTGTAATAAATAAATATTTAATAATGTAACAAGACCTTTTATTAAGGTACTTCAAAAATATATTTTTATTCAAGTACATAAATTTAAGCATGCAATATTTACATATATATACTTTTAGGCACCTCACATTTCCTTTTTGAAAAAAAAAACGCAATTTCTTAATAAGTGTACATAAAAAAAATTAAAACATATTTTTAGTTGCCAAACACAATAACAACAACGCTAAAGAATATGAAATATTTATCTTGTTTTTTAATAGCCTAATTGAATGAAAAACAAATAAAAAATATTTAAGGCGGTCATGATGTTATTCCATACACCTTACACTTATTTGAGTATATGTGGTCGTCACGTCTCAGTGGAGACTTTGATTGGGAATGAAATTTGTAGCACAACTGCATCAGTTTCAGTTGTTTTCCATAAAAATGAATAAGAACTATTATCATGAAAAAGAATGACGAAATAAAATTTAATCTTTTTGTCACAATCAAAACGTTAACATCTTTTAATTCAAATCACTCGTTAATACCGACTTAACATTTACAAATACATAAATGTGCCAAAAACTTGATATATCTATGAAGTCGGCATTGTTTCGTTTATTGGTTGAACCCTGGTCTGAGCCTGGTAAGTAAAATAAATAAACACGCTAAAAATAAATTACTATAAGAAGACCAAATTTAAGTTACTCCCAGTAGTTGGATTTGGTTCGAAATAATAAAAATTTTAGATAGCTTATGAAAGCAAACTAACTTTCAGACCAAAATAAAAACCAAAGTTCAGATCAAAATACAAAAAATAATTCAGAAAAAATCAGGCTAAAATTCAAACCCAAAATCAGATTAAAAAATAACTAAAGTACTGACCAGGAGGCCAATTTCAGACCAAAGTTCAAACCACAAATCAGAAGATACTTAAACCAAGAATTAGAGTTAAATTCAGATTAAGTTTAGAACCAAAATAAGGACTGGGTTAAAACTGGATTTTTATAAACCCGACTTTAAATAGGGTAAACTATAAGTTTCAGATAAATTTTTGCTTTAAAAATTTTCTGACTTTTTTTACTTCCAAAGAGCTAAAAAAGGTATAACCAGATAATGAAAACATAGACATTTTTGGAATTTAAATTTTCTAAACCTCCAGCGATTTCATTGTTGTGATCATAAATTTTATAATCAAATAAATAACTATACCAATTTCTAGGAAATGTAGGGCAATAATAAACAATTTATCTTATCAAGAATGAATGTTTGAAAAATTAAAAATAGCTGCTGCCAACATACGTATAGGGTTGTTTTTATTTGTGTATTTGATTTACAAAAAATAAAAAATAAAAGTATATATCTCTTGGTACGCTCAGCAACCAAGAGCACTTTACAAATTAATTTAAGTAGCGAACAGAAAAGAAAAAAAAAAACTAACAGAAATATGCGATGCGCTTAAAAGTTGCCAAGTTAGACCCTATATCGCCTTGGCCTCATACTACATACTTTTATATACAGAATATATATATATATATATATGCATATAAATACACATATATTTTTATATGTTTGTGCAACAATAGTTAAAGTAGAAAATCAGCTTTAGACTTAGTTATGCTCTTTCACCTTTAGCTTACCAACAACAAGTGCAGCAATTTCCAAGTTTGAAAACACAAAAACCTCAATTATATTGAAAGCAAATGAAAGCAGAAACAGAAGGTAGCAGCAATAATAATCACAACAATACCAACAATAATAACAACAATAGCAGCAGCAGCAGCTAGGAGTTTAGTGGTCAGTGAGTGAAAGAAGAGTACAATTTAAGCCTTAAATCATTGCATTGAGCATTGCACTATTGTAAATGTAGGTAGCTAGGTCGTTAGAAACGAGAAGGTACCTTCTTCAATGTATTACTGCAGTGGCATTAGAAATGTGTACTTTGTGGGCTTTACTCATACAATTTATAATCAGCTTTTCGTATAAGTGGGGACAAATTTACAATGTCAATCATAGTATATTGGCATACCAATGAATGACTGAATGAATAATACACGATTAGATTAGAATTTCACATGAAATTTTAGATTTACATTTACAATAAAAAGTTATGATTTTTACAACAAATTCTTAAGTAAGACAGCTTTAATTGTTTTTAATTTAATGAATATAATAATAATTGAAAGAATTCAATATTTTTCCTGAATGATTGGGAATGGTATTGTACTTCTTTCAATTTCTGATGTTCTCAAGTTGATTGAAAGCACACAATGCATTGTTTCTTAAATGATTGGGATGCTAATCTTTTGGAAACTAAATTTCTCAACAGTAAAAAAATAAGTGATGGTGTTTGTGATCCTACCAAATCTGTGATAGAACGCGAGTGATTTATATTTTACAGTTGAAGAACCACCTGCAGCAAAATGCCACTAGCTACAACTGTTCCAATCTTTTATTTGCTTACGGGATTTCATCTCGTTATTATATTGGGAGTATGAATGTATAAACTCGTAATTGTGACTAACTTCATATCTATCATGCGCGCCATTTTTTTTGACATTAACAGCTAATCTATCTCTAAGAGCGCCAAAAATACTATAAGAATTGATCTGTCAAATAATTTTCGATAACCCAAAGCGTAAAAAATCATGGAGACCGCCCGGACATGCATCAACATCAACGGCAAAGCCCAACATCCATGGATCCAAGCTCATGCTGTGTATTTGGTGGGATATGAAAGGTATCCTGTATTATGAGCTGTTGAAACCGAATGAAACGATCACTGGCGACCGCTACCGGCTACAATTGATGCGTTTGAGCCGAGCATTAAAGGATAAGAGGCCAGAATATGAGAATAGACACGACGAAGTTATTCTTCAGCACGACAATGCTCGGCCGCATGTTGCAAGGCAAGTAAAAACATACTTGGAAACGCGGAAATGGGAAGAGCTACCCCACCCGCCGTATTCTCCAGACATTGCTCCTTCTGATTAACACTTGTTCCGATCGATGACACATGGCCTGGCTATCGAGTAATTGTAGAATGCCTAGAGATAAAAATTGCTTGCAAAATGTTATCTATATTTCATTAGTTTGCGAGATATTCGCATCTAAAGCTTAAAATTTTGGGACTATTGATTTTTAAAAATAACCCAAGATATCAGAAGTGAGATTTTATAGTAGATTTTTAGGGGCAACGAGAGCTAGGTTCAAATGACTTTTTATATTAGACATATTTAGGTGCAAAGTTAACTTTTATGTCCGGCCTTCGAAAATCACACAAAATTTTATTTTTGGAGATTCTCTAATGTATGTATTACATTTTTTTTTTTTAAAAAACTAAATTCTCTAATGAGATAAATTTTGCAATGCATCAAAAACTTATTGAGAATTTTAAATTCATAAAGTATATGGCACAACAACATAAACGAAGCCAATGTTTAAATACACACATATACAAAAAATAATTAATCACCAACACATTAACTGACACACATTTACACAAATTCATTGCATACTTACTTGGTGTTGTACGTGGACGTATTATGTCGACCCCACCTTTGGCGCCGATTTTCAGCTGTCCACGATTGGGATCCGGGGTATAGCGTGAATCTAGAGAGCCGCCATTATTGTGTTTTTGTCCGGCATTATTTATGTGTGTCTGTCCAAAGGTATAGTCGGACTTTTTATATCCGGTTGGATAGGCGAGGGCGAGCTCTTGATCCTGACGTTTGCTGCAGCATTTGTTGCCCATTTTTGTTGCTGGTTAAACTTTTCTGTTTGTTTTTTTATTTTTATTTTTTATATGTTTGTGTTTTGTAATTTAAACGTAATAAATTACTTTTTGTTGTGGTTATTGTTGTAAATGCTTTGTTTTTTCACTTTTTGTTTATTATTAGAGTTGAATTTTGGAGGGAGTTGGCGGGGGTAAAGAAGGAGGTGAAAAGGATGCAGCAATGTAGTTCGTATGTAGTTTTCCAATGTAGGATTTCAAAATATTTCGTGTTTACGTTTTCCTTTTTTTATTATTGAATTATTGCATTTATTTGGCATATTAATTTTATATTTTACTAACGTTTTTTCTTATATATTTTAATTTGTTTGAATTTTCTTAAAATGGAATTGTTTTTGATTTGGAGATCATTTGTTTTTTTTTGTTTTCGTTTTATGTTTTCTATTTTATATGTTTTTTTTTTTCGTAATTAGTTAATGAATTAATTTTAATAAACTATCAGTCAAGTTTTTTATTTTGTTGTTGTTGTTTTTGTTTTAAATCGTGTTCGCAAAAAAGAAGAAACTTTGTGGAGGGCTTTTTAATTTGTTTGTTGCAAAGAAAATTCTTTAGGCTTAAATTTACAAATAGACTTTTTTTTAGTTTGATTGAAAATATGCGGCAGCAAGTAAAAAATCGTTTTGCAAAGATTCGTAATTAAAAAATCGGATTTTTTTTATTTAAGTTTATTTGTGATGTTTGTTTTTGTATTTTGTGTTTTATTTGATGATGATAATGATGTTTGTTTGTGATGTTGTTTCGTTATTATTTCTTTAATTTTTGCGGCGTTATGTTATCTCGATGTTCTTGAATGATGCAGTCACGTGACTTTTACAGTTGAATATGAATTTTGTTTGATGTTTTTTTGTGATGTTCTTTTCATTGCTGAAGTATTCTTTTGCAATCTGTATGCAATTTAGTCTTTTTCTGATGTTGTTGTTTTGTAATGTTGAATCTGAAAGAAAATAAAATACAAGTATATTTATATGAAAAATCTTTTTTATCTTAAAGGAATGAATAGCAAATAAGGTCACAAAATAAGATCATCAACAGTCGTAAATTCACAGTGATGTTTTTCTTTTTAATTTAATAAACAGAAATATGGAATGTATAAATAGTTAAAGTTGGGCATGGTACTTTTGTAAATCTAAACAGGCTTTATGAACAATTTAATTCCACAAGAAAACAAACTAGCCATGTTCAAATCAACGAATATACAAACTCTTGCTATATTTTGCTGAACGAAATAATGAACGAGTCAACAAGTAAAAAATCTAAAGACCTCATTTCACATATTTAAAGTATTTTTATCTTCAACAGTCTGTTCCTGGAGAAATAACTATTGGAATAATCAATACAAGAAATACCGTTTAGTGCCAATTATGAATACCGCGCGGGTACTTCAGCTTTCGAAGATATTATTTTTTTCAAGAAATAAATCTGCCTATTTTTAATGCTCGGCAAATAATTTTTTTTTCCGAATATGGAAATGGAATTCCAACACAGGTGATTGAATTACTTTATTTATATTTAGTTGTGACTAATAGCGTTTTCTTTTCTTGACAAAATGTTGCATTTTTTTTTGCCTCGTGCAATGGCAACAATTTTTTAATGTTGCCCACAACACTGCCAAAATGTTGCCTTTTTTTAGTGCAAGAAAAGAACATAAAAATTCTACTCTGTCATAATCAGCTAATTTGCAGGGCAACATTCTCACCCCGTCATTTAATTGAGGGCAAAAGTGTTACATTTTTCCGCGCTCAGAAAGCAGCATTTTTTAGAAAAGAACACAATACTCTTGGAAAGGGTTGCCTTTTTTTCAGAAAAGAACACGAAATTTTAATTTGCAGTGAGTTTAAAATTTGCCCAGAAAAAGGGGGAAAACTGTGTCGTTTAGGCTCTTTATCTCTATTTCTTTTCTATTATATTTTTTCTTTATTTAGGGGTCCATCCTTTCCACGCTATCACATTTCAATTCTTTCTATTTACTATTTTCTTTCTAATTTCAATAAACTCTTTACAAAATTTAATCCCAAATCCGCAGAAATTTCCTTTCTGCGTTGAAAGCAACTATCAAACAAATTCTGGGAAAGACCACGATATTGCAACACGCAGTGTCGTCACATTCAGAATACAGAATACTTTATACCTAGTGAACTTTTTCCCTTTTTAGATTAGAAGAAAATGAAAAAGAGAAAAAATCCCCGCGATATTCCGATCAAAAAACGATCAGTCAATTAGAGAGCCTGGCTCGGAAAAGATACTTCTCTAAGAACGATACTCTTTCTCATGGATGATAAATTAATCATTTCCAATGATTTCCGTCTGATGTTAAAAATATTAAAAAAGTTTAAAATAATTAAATGAAGCAGTTCCAAAGGAATAAAAGAAGAATGCTATACTCCTATTAAATTCGTTATATTCCTTTGTTTTTTTTTTTTTTTTTTTTGGGAAGCCACCCACAAAAGTAACACAGAAAACTTTCGAAACAACAAAAACGATAACAATTCTTTCTTTTTTCGGCTAAAATACTTTCAGCGCGTAATTCCAAAAAGTAGAGTAACCTAAAGTAAGTGGCAATTTTCAAGTGATATTTTCCCCATTTTTATTTATTTCTTTTTAAGATTTATTTCTACGGTTTCTTTCTGTATCTTTGTTGTCTGCATTCGGGAGTTGCAATTTCATTGATTCTTTTGTTGTACTTTTTGAAAAACTTTGCAATTTTGTTACACACACACACACAAACGCACACACAAAAAATAATAACAATATTAAATCCTTGAAATCTTTTATTCTTTTGTATATCCTTTGGTTTTTCACTTCATTGAATTGGCCCAAAAGTTTGGTGCGACGAACGAATAAAAGCAGATTGAACTGTTGAAGTTAAGTAATTGTTTAAAAAATTTAATAGCATTAGTATTGCAACTACAACAATCTTTGATGTGAACTGATAATATTTAAAATATCATGAATACTTACAAACTGAATGAATTTGATAAAATAAAATAATACAAAATAGTGCCAGCTTTGTTTTTTTGTAGATACGAAAATTCGACAGAAAATGAAATAATTGATTGTTGCATTTATAATATAACCTACACACATCTGCAAAATATATGACAGATGTGCTAAATATTCCCTCAAATGAGCGACAATTGCCCTATATACGAGAATAGCAATTACAATTAAACCGCATTAATGCAATTAAATCCATTTGTAATTCAAGAGAATTAAGTATTTTCCTCTTTATCCTTTTTTGAGTTCTAAGTTCACTCCTAGCATTATCGGTCAAAAACACACAAGCTACAATTAATAGTTAGTGATCAATAACGTGCAACAATTTCAAATTCAACATATGCATGCACCTACGTGTATGCAACAAGAGGGTTGAATGTCATTTATTCATTGTCATTCAGTGTTCATTGTTCAACAACAGCATCTGCAATTGTTTATGCCATATTATTACAAAGTTGTAGATAAACAGCCAGACCGAAAGACAGAATGACACTCAGCCATTGCATGCGAGTGAAACCATGAAATTATTTTCAACTAGCCAACAAAAATTATATTGAAATACTAAATGAACTCGGTCAGAGAATTTCTGTTGTACTTTGAAATGTCAGTGGAGAGTTGAAATAAATATAAAGTTTTCAAATGAAAAAGGATTCATTTTTGCAAAGAACGCATAAAGCAATAAAAACGTTTTTCTTTTTTAAATGACCGAGGAGAGCAGCAGTCCGAATATACCCACACAGCCACAAGTATTGCTGCAGTCACAAAGGATGCGGGTGAATGACATTTGTTGTACTTATTTTTAGGAGTATCTTTGAAATTATTGCATATAAATTCAGAAATTAAAATTATCACACTATTTGTAATATTTTATTTAAATGAAGATAAATTATACTCAATATAAACATGCATAATGGATAGGAGAAAATTAAAATTTTTCAGTTTTTCTAATGAAGATTTTTGCATAAAAAACAGAAAAGGGTGTCGGTGGGATTGCCCATCTGAAATTTTGTCTGAATTATTGTGTCTGGCTCCTCACCAATGAGCAACCCAATTAAGCAACGTGTAAATATGCAAACTTTCCGAATGGAATGGGGGAATGCTTCTAGAGTTTCTTGATCTACCGGCTGCGACAGTGAGCCACAACTACTACATAAAGATGCACGATACAAGCAAGACAAGGATAAATCGTGAGCGCAGAGACAAATTAAAGATGAGTGCTATGATTTTAAGCAGTTTCTTTTTTTTAAGGTATAAAGTAAATTCCGTTAATAAATTTATATTTATGTTGTAACTAAAACCAGGACCCAGTATAAAGTGCTTAAAAATATCCTTTTCATCATAAGTTTTGTATTTGGGACGCACTGTTATACAAAGAAATTTGGCTTAAAGCAATCGGATTGATTCATATGCAATATTAAGGGTTCAAATGTGAGATATCAAGCAAAATGGAGTGTCTAATCGCATATTACTTGACGATATCCTAAGATTGTTGATGTATTCAAATTGTAGAGGAATCCTTTTTATCTTTTGGAGCATTTAAAGAACCCCGTAAGGGTTGAAATCGGTTAGCTGTCGCCCAATCACTCTAATATGCAAAACCAATTGACTGGCCTCATTAAAGAAACCAAAAAATTAGCCTTTTTAAACAAATTTTCGAAATAAACCATTAAAGTTTTTTATAAAAACTGTTTACTATCTAAAAGTACATGTATTGAACCTAACTTGATCCAATTTTTATTAAAAAATATTTGAAACTTTATGAGTAATGCAAAAGTGACATATATAACCGTTCGATTACACAGCCACACAAAAAAAAATGTTTTTTTCGAGTCCGGGAGCCAGACCATGTTTTTGGGATCGTTGAATCCAAATCCGAGCTTTTCAACTTAGCTTAGATAACGAGGTATTTTGCAGGTTATGTTGAAAACCTGACATGCTGGGGTTTTTTTAGACTTCGGATTCGGATTTAGCGACCCCAAAAACATATAATAAACATGGTCTGACCCCCGGGCTGGAAAAAAATTTTGATAAGAGTTTTTTGAGGTTATGTCAGAACTCTGACGTGCTGGGGATTTTTGGACCTCGAATTCAGATTCAGCGATCTCAAGAACATATAGTAAACATGATCTGACCTTCAGACCCGAAAAACATTCTTTTTTTGTGTGGCTGTGTTATCAGTGAAAAACACTGGTTTTTCAGCTGTATAAAAAATTGATTTGTATAAAAAAAACAATGGATGTGTGCAAGGCACGCAAGATATTTGATGTGTAAACAGTTAAGCCAACTGAATGACATATACATAAGCTCACATATGTATAGCCATATATAGGGATTTAATGTATAATCTATATGCTTAGGTAATTAATTCAAATTAAAAAAATTCTTTTATAAACTTAAAAACTTATTAGATATCATTATCTTTTATATATATGTAATAGCCCAATTCAGTATAAATTGCAAATGGTCTTGCATCATCAAATTTTTGTTCCATATCGCATATATTTGTTGTTGTGATAGCAGAAATATTTTTCATTTGCACCAAATCGTGTATAGGGCTGATATGTTGTAGTTGCACTATTTTTCTTTTACTCAATGCATCGGGCACGATATGCTCGCATATACGCAGCTGCAATTGCATATTTTTTCCGCGCTTTAAGTTTTTCTTCCTGTCGATTTGAAATTTTATTAGATGTGAAAATTTTACATAACGTCGCCTGAGAATTGATTTGGCGTATAGGTATATGAATTTGTACACACATACGTCAAATCAATCCTCAGGCGACGATAAGTGCTTTCCACATTTAACCTTAGGAAGGCAACAGGGATGTCTAGTCATCCCACTACTTTTTAAAAGCACCGCAAAGAGATTTGCCTCAACTGCATTTAATAAAAATAAGAAACAATGTATTTTCTTTGAAGTAAATAAGTGATTTTATAATAATTTGATTTTTTCTGTTTAACATTTTTGCTATTTACATAGATAAAAAAAAGTGTTGCCTTTCTAAGGTTAATGTACAAAGCAAAATTTTTATAATTTTGTTTATACATTTATTGAAACCTAGATTCTTTATTATTATCATTTTGTATTGTTTTTGTATTTTAAAAAATAATTTAATAAATAATTAAATGCAATTTAACTAACCGAAGGCAAAACCTATCAAACGCCTGTTTTTGCTACGGCGACTTCTCTGCTTGTATGGTATAGTCGATCTCCACACGTTTAACACCAACAAATAATTCTGCCACTAATAAATCTACACACACATTTTGTTTTCGTATGTACAAATATGTGTGAGTGAATTGATCGAAACATAAACAAACAAACTCCGCTCGTATTTTAATTTCTCCCTCTCTTCTTCTCTTTGTTGTTTAGAGTAGCATAGTCATGCCGCGCAGTAGTGTGAGCGAGAGGGGAACTGGACGTTACAGTTATCTTACATCTTACGATACAGTTATTGTTACATTTTACAAATTTAAAATTTTGCCCATACCGTGAGCTAAAATGTTTACACATCAAAAAATCTTTCGATCAATCACTAGATTACTATGTATTGGAAAAGCATATTAAATTTGAAGTAACCATGGTCACCAACTTCAAAATGTAATTTTGGGATGTCTTTGATGTCAAAGGATTTTTTTTTTTGAAATCACAAAGACACACTTTTGAAAATATATACATATACTTTAAGAAAATGCAAAAAAAAAAAAAAAATGAGCTTTTGAAAGTTACAACTGGGGGTGCCCCCTTAAGACAAAAACCAAAAAAAACTGAGTCCAGCTGATTCCACCATTAGCTTTAATGCTGAGGACGACCCATTATAAACGTTGAAAATTTCCCTTACCTAGACAGTAACATCCCGCCGGACGATAGCAGGATATCTAAGACAAAACTGCGCTTTTCTAACTAATCAATATCAAATCTGTGTTGGCTGCGAAACATGATTGGTGACGGACATCTTAACGTATAAACTCAAAGTGTCTACGAAAGGTGCCAATAGAAAACGAATTGTGAAAATGGAGATGGATCAGAAATTTTTCCAGAAAGCCACACACCAAAGAAGCAGGAGCAGAGGAAACCCGAAAACGACTTAACGGTGTGCACTCGACAACGAGATCAGAAAAACGGGATTAAAGTTGAAATAAATAAAATATATCGCAAAAATTTGCTCTAGCTAGTGCTGAAATTTTTTGGAGGGCTATTCTCACCAAGGAGCTGCAGGATTTAGCAGTAGTATAATCACTGAAACCTAATATAAGAATTCATACATTCAATATTTCATTTTTTTATGACAATTCTTCATGTGTGCCGAATAAAATTTATACTATTGCAATTTGAACTTTGTTAGTTCTTCTATCCTCAGCACACTTCACTCCGTAATGGTCTCTATAATTCCCTACCAGTTAGAAGGGGATAGAAGTGTTTCCATCAACAAATCTGCCAAAACCGCAGAGTGAATATTCATCAAACAAAAATACGAATGCTTTCATTTCGTATGTATTTCTTTGAAATTGTTAGGAAAGAGAAAATATTTTAATCAAAAACTTTTAACATGTGTTATTTTTTTTTCAAATTGAAACACACACACATACACACCCAGTACATGTATGAAAAATAGTTATGTATGTGAAATATTACTTATGTCATTTTCAAGGAATACAAATGTCAAATGAAGAAAAAAAAAAAATTTTTCTTTCTACAGGTATGAGTAAAAGCGAAATTTGATATGCATATATATGCAGATACTGGATATGTGAGTATGTGTGTAGAAATTATGCGGAAAGCATGTAGATAATTATTATAAACATAAAGAAATGATGATTAAAGCTGAACTACTACATTAATTAATTTAATTGGAAAAGAGCAAAGGTTATAAAAAATAGTTGTAATCAGTTTTTCTTAATTAAAACTTTCAAACATATGAGATTCAAATGAGGATGTTACAAACAGAAGCTTATTTATATTTTTTACTGAAAAATAATCTAAATTAAATAGAAAAAAAAACAAAATTTAAATTTTAAATATAAATATTACATGTTCGTTGAAGAATAAGAAGTAATATAATAGTGATTAAATTTTTTTTAAATTTAAAAGGAAAAATTATGCCGGTGTGTATGGTCAACAAAAATATAAATTACAATAGAAAATTGAAAAAAATTTTATTTTTTATAGCACATTCTGCTATTTTTTACACCTCGATCAAACGCTGCTACTCTAAAGTCATAGCGAATCGTTTTTTGGTATACATTTTCACTTTACCAGTTCAAAGTCGCACAAACAGGAATAATTTGCTTTTTATGTACCCTGCTGTTTTCACTCTTATACCTGATAAAATGAAGAGTGATATGAACGCTAATAATCGTATAGAAACAGCCGGCAACTTGTAACTCAGTGTTACTTTTGCAATCTGATACCAGTCACTTGTTATTCGTTATTCCGTTAATACTGTCTCACTCATTTAATGAAATATTATTGAGGAAATATTTGCTGGGAAATATTATCACCAACAACCTAAGTACGTGTACATTTCCGTCTGGGTCACCACCTAACAAAAAGTAATGGAATTTTCCCCCCAATTTTAACACACACATGCACACAATTATATACGTGTATACATGTAGGTGTAAAAGAGAGCAAATAAGAAAGCAAAAAAGAGCAAAAACAACAATTTCCTACAAGATTACTGCAATCGAAATGATTCGCAGTACAAACATGAAAAATTAAAGCATGACCCAAAAAGAAAGCAAACGCATGAAGCCCCATGTGCTCCATGCTCTTCCATGAGCTTTTTGTTTAAATGTTTAAATAGGATTTTAACCTCGACACCTGACCAACTTCTTGCCGCACTGCTTTTGTGTCGTAGGGTCGCCGCAGCACAACAGGCAAGGCTATTAATAAATCAAGAATGCCTCAGATATTTTTACAAAAGGGTTCGTTTTTTTTTCTTTTTCCTGTTTTTATTTTAGGTGATTTTAGGGTTGATATTTTCTTCTTTTTTTTTACTTTATTTCTTCTTTTTTTGCCGTTACTTTTGAAGGATATGATAGCTTGTTTAAATGTATGTATATACCTGCTCATTAAATGGCCATTCAAAGAATTTACCGTACCGTAAATGAGATTCGTGTAAATTTATAAAATAAATTTATTTTTACCACACCCAACTCCCCCGATATTGACATAAATTTTGTGGTACATGACCCCTAAATGTATACGCTTAGAGAATCCAAAAGTAGAAAATTATTTAAACATTTTCTTTAGTTCTTCAGTAGTTATGCAAATTCCAAACATAATTTTTCATTGCAAAGTTGAACAAAATACATAAACTAAATAAAGCACGAGATGCCATGCAAGGAAAAGTGAAAGTTTAATGAAAACTAAACGCTCCCATTAAGAATTTTCGCTGTAGATTTTGTTGCTTCTGACTATCCTGTCGCTGTTTATATCAAGGAAAATGCTGTGAAAGAAAATGAAGGAAAATAAAAATTATTCCCTTGGCTTTAGTTTGTAGTCGATTTTTTTTAATGGAAAATAAAAAGAAGCAATACAAAAGAACGTATGGAAGAAAATTAATTTAAATGGAGCATTATTTCATTTAACTTAAAATTAAGAAAACAAAGAAAACTTATTTATAATTTAAGATATGGACGCAGGTGAGGTTAAAAATATAAAGTTCAATTGCTAAGTGCTGGCATTCGGCAAATTTAGCCTTCTCTAGTCTTGTAGTTGCTCAATACATTATTTGAAGTGCATTCGCGTTAACTCTTTAGCGTTGTCTACTACAGGCAAATACTCTGCTGTTTATATTTCTTCGAGCTAGGAAAGGTGCAGCGTTAAATTGTTTTTCTAGGCAACATAACCTTGCTCGAGTTTATAAAAGAATGAAAAGGGGTAAACACTAAATGAAAATACCCAGATTGAGGAAGCAAAAAGTCTACAAATTGGACTGCCGCAAGTGATCTTACACGACTGTATTATCCGGTTTGTGTTAAGTTTAATATTTGGATTACAGTTGCTTGATTCAAGGCATTGTCATCTGTTGTTACTATTTTCATGTATATGCGAAATGAGAGACGCTATTCCTGGTATTTATTCTTTTAGCCATTCAGTTTGCATTACGCAGCAAATGTTTGATGTTTAGAAAGGTTTTTGGATTAATTTTGTGGTTTTTGATATAGTTGAAAACTTTAAATATGAAAAACTATTTTTAAAGAAAAGTGTACGGCCATGCCCTTGCTAGGAATCGAACCCGGGACCCACCACCGAGGATGCAAGAATAAATTTATATATTGTAAATTTCTTCTTTGCAAAATCACAAGCATTTTAGTTTCACTTTTCACAGGTTAATTCCTTTTCCAGTTGCATCACTTTAATTTTCGTTTTATTTGCTTCATTAGCATGGGAGGTTTCGATCTAAAACTTTCCTCTTTCATTCATTCTTTTACAGTCTAAGTTCACTTTCATTTGCAACCATTTCCCATATTACATAAGGATTTCATATTTTCTCTAAATATTTATTTGCCGATTATTGGGAAATATATATATACAATTTTATATACCCAAACACTAGCTTCGATTCCTTCACTTATTGTATACTCATGTACACCGAAAACTCATTTTCATTCCATTAACGAGCTTTCTACCTTTTAAAATTCTACCCTAATGTGTTTGTATTCAATTTGTATTTGAATTTATTTCTACAAAAAGTAAACAACATGCACCGGCCTTTTAAAATATGCTGTCAAACTGTGTGTGTATGTATGTTACTACTTAAAAAGTTGATTTCCCTGCCAGGCATAGCAAAAGCAGACAGTCGTTCACCTTTAAGAGTCACGTGGTATCGATTAATGTTTGAAATAAATACATACATACCATATACACAAACAACAGACGGATGATATGCAGTTCACAGAATAAGGGAAGAATTTTTGTTGAAAGCTATAAATTGTAGACAACAAGAAAATATAGCCGTTTTTCAGTGTATGTGCTTGTGCTGGTATATCCTTATTGTCGGTCGACATAAGCACAGACACACACACACACACAACAGTAGCGTTGCGATGTTAGGCGATGTAATGCTACTATGAAATTTGATGAGGAATTATGTTTATGCGCCTAAATGTATACATATATTACATACATGTATGTAAACATGAAACATATTTATACGTACATCTGTCAGAGGCAATCACTCTGTTTCACTCTCTCTCTCTCTCTTTAACTGCACGTGAATTCTATGGGAATTCCCCTGATGGCATGCGACGGCTTTATAGGTAAATTAGTTATGTCATAAGTTTAGTGAAATGTGTTAAATTTGGAAAATTGATGGAAAAAGTTATTTTACCAAAATAAATAAAAGTTGACGTTATTGCAAACGTAAATGAGTGTAAATGGATAAATAGTTAATGTATTGTTCTTAACGAGAAACTTTTTACGCGTGTTAAATTGGAGTAAAAGTGTAGAATTGATGTAAACATTGAAAATATTGAAATAGCCGAGCACGATACAGCATGTGTGCACATTTCGTATGAATAAATTTGAGAGAATCTCGATATATAAATGTATGTATGCACACTTTCACTCATGCTGTACGAGACAAAAAATTTCAATATTCTGTGATACAATACAACTTGCAGCCAATCGCATAAACTTTACTCTTCACGTATACATAACGCTCGTATCTTTTTTAGGACCAAAAACTGTATATTTCTACCAAAAATTTTTAAAAAACTGTAAATCGATTTGAAAAAAACTGTATATTTCGCGGTATTAATTTTTTCAATGAAAATTAACCAGGAAAGCAATTTATCCATCATTTAAATCGAAACGATTGCGGCTTTGCAATGAGGTATTTATATTTTTTTCTTAGTATAAACGCGGTATTTTGGTAAAAAAAAGGCGGTATGCGGTTTTGGAGTGGAAAAAACTGTATACTACCGCGAAAAACTGTATAGATACGAGCGTTACGTATACATATTTGTCTTGTGAGCATAGACGCGTCTGTGATTACACTGTACAACGGCCAAAAAGCTCAAGAAAGTGAATCTTATATAATTCGAGTACGCTGAACATGATGGCGTTTTTAGTTTTTCTCTATAACTGCTAATTTTTTTTATAATGGGTTAAAAAAAAAACAAATATGTTTTATTTATGACTTTTTTTTTAACCCATTATAAAATAATTAGACAATATAGAAAAAAACTGAAAACGCCATTATGTTCAGCGTACTTGAGTTATATCAACTTTCAAAAATCTTAAGCATTTTTTTTTTGGTAAATTCCGTTGCGCAGTGTTATTAATACGCGTATGTTATAGAAAATATCATCTCCAATCGTCCATTAATTTGTACCCCTTGCCGGCCGCTTTCTTGATCGGTTTTTTATTTATTTATATTACAATATAAATAAATAATTAATAATATTATAATAAAATATCTTCTGTTATTGCAGTTGATTTTCATTTGAGAATTCGGCACTGAAATTATTACATCTATTAATATTAATTGTTTAAAAAATAGTGAAGTCTCCACGCGTATTTTTTAAAGTTAAAATTTAAAAAATCCAGTATAAAACCAAGAAGGGAAGAATTATCGTGTACTGCAATTTTGAGATTGGATTGGATAAAGAATACTTAATTTTTTTTTTCCCTGCTATTTCGTTACTCTTTGATTTTTCTCATATTTTTTCCACGGATAATACTGAGTTTTGTCGATTATTTATACGCATACCTATTTGTGTTAAAGTTCTAACTGCATTTATTCGTCTAACTTTTATCGCTTAAATTTAAGGTAAACCAAGAACAAAATAAGATTAAAAAAATAAAAAAAAGTATCAGAGTTAATTAAATTTTTTATAAAAATTAAAGCTGTACAACAAAATTCATCACTTATATAAAACAAATACAAAATAATCACATAACTGTAATCAAAATCCATCACAATTTAATTGAATAATTAAAAGTGCTGTGAAAAATAATAATCTCATTAAAAATCGAAAAAAAAATACAACAATCACGAAAACCACAAATGAGCAATTAATTAAATTAGCGTATTACGAAGTAACGTTTTAAACAACAACAAAAAATTCTTTTGATGGAAATATAATTAGTATAAAATAATGATAACAAACAATAAAAAATTAATAATAACGTAACAATAGCATTATATGACAATAATGCAAAAAGTTGTATTAGGCATAGATAAGATAAAAAACAGATTACATCATATTTGATTGATTAAAAATACATTAGGGCATTCCAGTGTGAAGAGGAGAATTGACAACTGTCAAAAATGTATTCGTAAAATTATCGCCACACTTCTATTATACTTGCAATATGTATTGGACAATATGAATAATAAAACCCTTTGAAAACTTGTATATTGAGCATATGCAATATAACGCATACTATTTATTCTTCCTTAAATAAAGATTAAAAATTAATGCTAGTGCTCTGAGCTACTAATTTCCTCCTGCTCGTGTCTCCCGCATGCAATTTATTTACAAAGTTATTTTATGTTGTGTCAAAATCGACCACATGTACTCATAGTTACTCATATACATCTATTAATATCACTATAAATCAAAGTCAATGTGCTCAAGCACGAGAGAAACAAGTTCCTTAATAAACCTCATTTCTATGAATACAACACACATACACACACACACACACTAATATACAATGATATTTTCTTGATTAACATTCCATCTGTCAGTTTATGAGTGTTTGAGTTTGTTTTTGTTACATTTTCCTTTCCTTTGTTCCAATTATAGCATGCTGCTGTGGTATTTTTACATACACAAATACATAAATACGTATTCATCACTACCCTTACAACACATAAACTCCTAACGAGTTAATTTCCTTACCGAAAATTTACTTCCTTAACTAGTTTTATTATATCCGTACACAGTTACTCCCAAAATCTATGCGTGGATTATGGCACCTAAACACGCACATAATACGTAGACAAGTACTATGTTTGTATGTGTATACACGCACACATACAACGTTAGCTCAAGGTTCTATGTATAGTTGTTTAAAAATCATTAGTGATTTTGTAAACAGTATGCCAGTATTTATCAAATTGTGCGTCACTAATCTACACACACCCACATTTAATAAACTCCTCAACTATGGTGAATTTAAAATTAATACATAGAAAAAATCATCAGAATTATTGTCACGTTTTCTTCTTTTTTTTTGAAGTCACGTCATCTGTTTTTCTAATTTAGTGCGATAATGTTAATGTCAAAAATGTACCTGCATCACAATAGAAATTTCTAATGAATAGACGCTAAATTTAGACCATCGCTAAATATCGTCCCACTAATATTTTACTTTTACAGATCACATTGCATCACTTTTGGATGATTCTTGTTGTTAAATGCTTGTTGTGTTTGATGCCTAAGGTTTGTTAACCTTTTTTTTTTTAGCTTGAATGTTAGATTTGATTTAAAATGTAATCTATTTTCAGATACCTTCATTGAATAGTAAGGCTGAAAGAAACTACTACTACTACTACTTTACATACTTGTTTTTGTTCTAGTCCTCATTGCAGTTTACAGTTAGTTACAGATTGTCTAGTCCTACTACAGTGGTACATGAGAAACTGGGTGTTCTTTTTTTTTTTTTTTTTTACACTGAAAAATATTTTAATGCCATTTTTCTGAGTTGTGCCTTATTCTTTATTATTCTTAGAGACTATAAAACAAAAATCTTAGAATTCATATATCACAGTTATGACTTAGTTAATGCCTACTTAATTAGTTTTAGCGATATTTCAACAGGTTAATGTTTGGCAAAGAAACAACAATGAGAGACAGGCAAATTATTAGTTAAATTTATCACTAAAAAATTCTGTCAAAAATTCTGCAAAAAATTCTATTTAATGTTGTATTCTAATGCGCCTTGAAACTAATTTCTAGGAAAATATAGAAATTAGAGGCTTTTCAATGAGTTTTATTTTCTAGGGATAAAAAAAAGAAAGTCAGATTTTGTCGATTGCACCTTAGAAAAATGATATATGCCGTAATTATAGTATATGTATTAATTTTTCTTTTTTTTCTAATTAAATGCCACTGGCATATATGCAGGTTAAGTATACATATTATGTATAGTATATGTTCTGGCTATTGTTACTTTAATTTTAGTCTGGGCATAATGCACATACACACGCAGCCATATTAATTCAACCCATGACTTTTATGCGCTCACCCCGCTGAATTTTGATGCACAGTTTTGTCACAAGTGCGCATCAATAAAATTTTTATGTGAGTTTTCAGAAAAATACTTCGAGAATAAAGTTTCTTTTTTCATAACACAGTCCAACAAATTAAAACTTTTTGGCTGCAACAGAATAGCCACCCCATAAACCTGAAAGGGAATGTTGTATAGACCATTTTTGTAAAACAAACTTATCGTCCAGCACGTCTCAGTTTTTTTTTTACATTGGGTCAAAGTTTTCTTATTTTGGTCGAAGGGAGCTGAATACTAAGTGCAAAAAGTGTTATAAATTGATGTCTGATGAAAATCTTATTGGCAAAGTTATGCAGTAGAATTTTACAAGGGTCATTTCTGTAGAACATTTTAACCCTTTAGTCCCTCTTTTTATGGGACAATTTGACCCCTTTTTGCTGAAAACCTGAAAAGTCCTTTCAAAAGAGACATTTAAGGATTAAAATATTCTACAAAAATATTTGCCAGAAAATTTCATTAGGGGTCACCGGAGACATAAAAGTCATATATATAACGGTAAACGGTTACTAAAAGGAAATAGTTTTTTACTTCCATCAAAATTGTAATTTACGCAGAACTAGCACGCGCTTGGTATGTGATCTGCCGGTTCAATCCAAGTCATGGGCATAGAAAATGCTAGAGTCCTGTCATCGACTTTATATCAGGTCAATATCTCAAGTTGTACATATGAAAATTTCAGACAAAACTTTTTTCTAAAATTTCCTACTTTTAGAACCCCTACTTTTACATCCCCTACTTTGGGAGTTGGAACTCAACCTAAACCCGTTTTTCCGCCGATAAAAAACATACGCGTATGTTCGGTTATGCATTACTGCAGCATTTGCAGACGCAAAAACGTTCAAAATATACTGCCTACTGGTCAAGCATTAGCGGCAAGAAGGAGCACCGCTGCAACAGTCCCCTGCTGTTAAATGCGTGATCAGCAGACAAATATTGGAGTTTTAACTGGTTTTGTTTCTGCGATTGTTTCAATACTGTATGGCCGAATATATCCTACGTGTCTATTTGACGTCTCCTTGTTGGTCAAAATTAATGTTACAGTTATCTAAATTAATCATAATGCTGAATTCACAGTTTAGTATATTTTATTTATGTGGGTAGGCTGTTATTTCCTTTTAGTAACCGTTAACCGTTGTATATATGACTTTTATGTCTTCGGTGACCCATTGTGAAATTTTCTGGCAAATATTTTTGTGGAATATTTTAATCCTTAAATCTCTCTTTTGAAAGTATTTTTCATGTGTTCATCAAAAAAGAGGTCAAAATGTCCCATAAAAAGAGGAACTAAAGGGTTAAAATGTTCTACAGAAATGACCCTTGTAAAATTCTACTGGATAACTTTGCCAATAAGATTTTCCTCAGACATCAATTTATAACACTTTTTGCACTTAGTATTCAACTCCCTTCGACCAAAATAAGAAAACTTTGACCCAATGTAAAAAAAAACTGAAATGGGCTGGACGATAAGTTTGTTTCACAAAAATGTTCTATACAATATTCCCTTTCAGGTTTATAGGGTGGCTATTCTGTTGCAAAAATGCTGTTGGACTGTGTAATTATCAACAACATGATTTCTATTTTTTATACTCGTTTTATTACAGTATTGTTTTTGTTTGTTGTTGCTGTTGCTGCTGCTGGTACGTGACTATTTTTTAATTATCATGCGTGCATATCCGTTTGTGCAATCAGTTGCATTTAAACATTTTTTTTTTTAAATAATTAAATGTACTACACGTTTTTTAGTTATTTTTATATTGTTATTTACTTTATGGGCAATTGATTTTGTTCCTTGAACTTGTAATCAACACATTGTAAATAGGTTAACAATTTGGAATTTCAAAAACACATATAACACTCGTTTAAAGTTCTTTTGAAATCAAGTGCAATCAAGTTTTAAACATACGAGCAAAAATTTTCTAATCATTCGAAAAATTACTTGCTTAAAATAATATAACATAATGATTTTATAATTGCAGCATGCAACAGGTTCGAAAACAGAACATACATATTTTTGTATATGAAATATGTATGTGAAATCACGCATAAGATTTCACATTATTTTATAACTTTCATCATAAAATAATACACAATTTTTTTTTTAATTATTCAAACCATTTACCTTCTTCCATTCATTGTGATGAATATTATCTCAAGTGTCGTCGTTTTCTATTGTTTACTAAAGTTTTTGAATTTTAACTCATGTATACATTGAAAATTGCCAAAGGCGATGCAACACATTTATAAGTACAGACAGACACACATATCCACATTTATATCTCTACATTATTGATTTTTATTTTCATTTTTTACACCCACAGATTTCGAGCTTATTAACCTAATTACCGTTTTGTTTTATTCAAATAATAAAAGATTTCTCATATTTCGTACTATTTTTTTTTAAGTTAAATATTCTCAAATAAAAAAAAAATTAAATAAAAGATTCAGCCACGAGAACAAACAAAAATTTGTTTAAATTAAAAGCAGATTAGTTGAGAGTATTTCCCTTGTGAGTATACGAGAATATAAAAAAATAAATACAAAAAAAAAAAAAAATGTCCCGCATTTAATTTTTTTTTTACAATTAAATTGATTGTCATTTGTGTTTATTGATAAGAGACAATGTATAAAAAAAAAATCAATATTTTGTAATATTTTGTACGCTTTGGAAAAAAAAAAATCAATTGATTGATCAAACAACAAAGGGTCTATTAAGTTAATTAAATTGAGTTGTCTATTATTTTCCATGAAGGTTACCATGAATTACTGCTTCACGTATCTCATATTTATTTGGAAATGCGCCTTATACTATAGTACAACTGACACACGCATTTATGCGAGTAAAACCCGTTGAGCAGTACAGGAACTCGTTGAGGATTAAGCATTTCACATCAGAACCCACAATACAGCGAAATTAAATAAGCAGGAGGGAATTGGATTTGGAAATTAAAAAAAAATTAAGTTCTAAACAAGCTAAAGAGAAATTAATCGCAGACAAATGCTTAGGACTGATGAAATCGAATAACTCTGCAAAAAATTTGATAAACAATATACGGAGTGCATAAAGAGGCGATAAAGACTGTTAACAGTTGCCATTTAAAAGCCAACAAAACTCTGAACCAAGTGAATTCATTTGAGTGGGAAAAAATACTTCGAGAAATAAATTTTAAGATATAAAAGTTGTTTGTGGCTGTTTACACAGGCGCAAGCATGAAGGCTTGTTCAACCCACCTCTATTTAATTCGCAAATTAAATTCTCTCTTCATTTCCATTCAAATAAAAAAATTCTACACTTTAGTAATCTAGAAATATTTTAATTCAGGATTTCTCTTTTAAAACACTATGCGACAAAAATTTGGGTGAGAAAAATCAATCATCAATCGGTAAGTATACGATGTCAGTAGTTGATCCTGAAAAGGATTTTGAAAAGTTAGCTCCGGTTTAGAATTAATTGATGCTTGCAGTTGAACCTTTTGGTGCTTCGTTATTTCCTTGAAATTTGATTTGTTTTGCGATTTCGATCCTTAAAGTCACTTGATACTTTCCAATCATCTTGAAATTTTGCACACTTATTTTCAAAATAACGCAGTTTAAGAATCTCTAACCAGAATTGGACAACTCAAGATGGCGGATCAATATGGCGACCACATGCAAATTTAGGGTTAAATTTTTAAATCAATTTTTAAAATACTAACTGTTAGTCAATTACCATCAAATTTCACATACTGATAACACATTGACTGAAATATAACAACATATTGATATATTGACCTATTGGCGCCCACATTTTAATTTTATTTTAATTTTTATGACTATTCGTTTCAAATCTTACAATGACTGTTTGCGTTACTTTCTATCTGCTAATTACAATGAAATTTCATGCACATATATATATATATATGTATACATCAACAGCAAAATGACAGCTATTCTTGTTAAACTGAATTATTCTGCAAAATCCAAAACTCATTACTTCTTCCTTCAGACAGCTAGCCATGGCTTAACCTTAAATTTTATTTTACGTGGAATTTTTTGTATTTCATATTTTTGATTTAATAAAGAATTTTCTTTTTTAACTTCTATTTTTGGAATCCAATTATCATAGATAATAAATGAGTTTTCTGTTTCTTGAGAATACTTTAAAAGAATATACTAAAATTATGCAGCTCTTGTTATTTTTAAAAATTTGTAGGAGTAGCCGCAAACCACTCTTTTTTAGAATACCATATTCCGAAAATTTTAAGCTTTAAGTTTAAGCAACATTCACTGTAACATTTTCATTTACAATAGTTTTCGAATTTCATTTTCCAATCTCAAATAAATTGAATATGCTTCAGCCAATATACGATACTGAGTAAACTAGTTAAACTTTAGTATACAAACGTGCATGAAATCACAATATATAAAAAAAAACAACAAAAACAACAATTGGAAACTTAATTTGCACGGGTGCTAAAAAAAAAAAAGTATTTTAAAATCAACAACTTTTTGCAAAGCAAAATGAAGCAATGGTGTTGGGAATGTAGTCAATTTTGCCGCAGGAATGTATATGCCTTTTTTTTATGATGATGATCGTGCAAAAACCGCACTATTTTAAAGATTAACCTAGAAATCTAATTACTGTGTGTAGAGTCAATAACAAATGCTAACACACACACAAACATATGTATATAAAATACTCACACGTACATACATTTTCACACGCGCAGACAAATAAGCGGACAGACAGACATACATTTCCTGCAAACACACATGCAACTACAAATACATTGTATGTAGGTATGTGAAATGAGCGTCATAGTATTGTATGATTGTATGTGTGCAGTAGTTGTAGTGGATACGTTTTAGTTTCAGCGCCATGTTGCCGTCTACATACAATGCTTTAAATGCTATATTCTTTTTTATATACGCTACGCAATGTTATAAAAATTCGTGTTGGTGGTAGAGTTGTGCAAAAAAAAAGAAGGAAATAAAATTAAAATACATACACACTCATATACAGGCAGACATAGAACGCCAACGAAATGAAAGGTTGTATTAGATTTTGCGATATGTGTAGAAGTTGACGAAATCGCTGACTGCGCCGTTTAAATGAATGTTGTGAATGTGTTTAGTTTAGTTTACACACGGTCTAAGTTAGTAATGGCAAAACTCAGCGCAGGTGAAGGGATGGAGATGCAGGAGGTAAATGCTCAAAGGACATCGTCATCGTGTTGCCAAGTTGACGTTATTTATGTGTACGTGTGTGTGTGTAGTAGCATCACTACAAACATATTTACGTTTATATGTATGTATTTACCCGTACATATGTATTTATTTACTCATACATATAGGAAGGCACACATTTACAGACAGCACCAACAGCAATTTTAACACTACGATAAATATATATGCATGCAAAACCTATACATACATACATAGCATATACAAAACACGAAGCAGCCAAAAGCAATAAACACCAACATAACATGGTTAACGTGAAAATATGTCAAAGTGGGGTTTGGATGGAGCAAATTACGAGTAAATTGGCAGGAAATACACTTGCAGAAATACAATTTTTTTTTTTTTTTTTTTTTTGTATTTCTTTTTACAAGTTAATCTAAAGTTAAATTTAAACTGTTTCCCAACGGAAAATATTGTGGAATGGATGTGATTAATTTTGATTTATTACATTGAGTAGATGTAAAAATTTATAATTCTTTAATGGCAACAGAAAATATTTGTTGCCCCAAAAGCCAAAATTTATTCATTTTTATGCGCATCAATTTATTTTTAAATCCATTTATAGGATCTTGATCTTCAACAAATTCTACCATTTTTAATATAAATATTAATCACGAATTATCTTCTATCATTGTCTACAAAAAACATATTAAATTGATTAAATGGGGCCTGATTCAGAAAAATGACATCTAGAATCATTTTTCTACAAACACACACACTCATGCACTAGACTTTTAATAACGAACGGTTATGCTGACTAGTTACAATGAGAAAACACAACAACAAATAAGTATTCAGAACGGTAGTGGTAGTTTCTTTCAATATCTCTATTCAGTGAAGATATTTGGAATCAAATATACAATTCTGGGTTACGATTTCAAATATCAGTAGCTTATATAGGATATTGAAAAATTAAGAACTATCACTAAGATCACTGATGAGGAATCGTGGCAGATTCCGAAACGGCCGTCTGATTTGTCCGTCTCTGTATACATTATTGTTGTGATGACTACATATATACGTTCCTTAAGCCTGTTAAACATTATTTCAAATGAAACTAAAACATGGAACAAGTAGTCAAGACTTTGAAAAATTAACAACTAGATTTAATTTTCATTGTCTACAAAAAACATTATAAATTATCTTAATTGATTAAATATGAAAAAACATGAGGTACGCATGCACTAGTTGTAGGTTTCTTCGTTAGAATTTACTTGGGTTTGTATTCTAGCATTTCAAGGTTATAAAAAAAAAACTACACTAGCAGGTCTTGAACTCAATAGTAAAAAAAAACTTTATTTTAAAAGACAATTTAAGGGGATAATCTAAGCTGAAAACAGAGTTTGGCATTAAGATAATTAAATAGGAAGAGCTATATCAAATCAAACACTGAGGATATATGTATTTCCTGTTGTGCTAAACCGAACTACGCTGGTATCACTTTTCTTATATAAGATTTTAGACAGAAAACCAACAGGTAAAGATCCTTTCTTGAAAATTTTAATCCTTGCATGTTTTAGTGCTGGGTAATCTGCCGAGTTGCATTGTCTTTTTCTAAACAGAGTCTACAGAGTGGTCCCTTCGGAGCTGTAATTTCCAGGCATGTGCATTAAGGAGGGGTTGTCTTAGAAGGAACACTGTCAGTCTTTTGAAGTGCCCAGGTTTTGTTTTAAGAGAAGAATTTAGGAAGGCATTTTTTTTGTGCAAGTCATAACTTGTGAGTTAGACCAAGTTTTTTTCGTATTCCAAACAGCATCATTATGTGCAAATTGTTTGAAGAGAGCTATGGTTTACAGCTCATAGTTTTTGCAACGTTTTTATTCTCTCAAGTCCTCGGGGTCAAAATTAAAAAATATCAAATTTCTTCAATTAGTTCGCAGAAATTTTTTTCTGTGTAAATACATTTGCCTGTATATTAGGGTGTAGCATTTTTCGAAAAAAAAGCATTGGCTATGGCCATAACCTTTGCAGAATGATCCCGTGATCACGAATTAAGTAAAGAAATGGTTTTAAATGACAGTAACCACTGCCAGTATGACAAAAAAAAGACTTTTTGGTGACAAGTATTAATGAAATTAGATTTGAATGCAATTTTCAAATCTATTGCGACAACGATTGAAAAAAATTTGGCAGCAATCAACCATTCCCATCATTGGCTACAAAAGTATTGTTAGTAAAATTTAAAAACTTCACAATGAGTACAGGAAGGCAATCTTATTTTGTTCATATCAGAGAAAAATTTAAATTCAGAAATTGAGAAATTTTCAAAGTTGGAATGGGTATTGCGAGAGAATCACTTTACCAATTTGGATCAAATATTGCTTAAAGTGTAAGGAATTTTATTTAATTTTGAATTCTAGCAATTCATACTTGCCATCAAAAAATATTTTTTGCAATACTGTGCAGTGGTTACCGTCATTTAAAAAAACGTTTCTTTGTTTAATACGTACGTTAATTCACGGCATCATTCTGCAAAGGTTATAGCCATAGCCAATGCTCTTTTGTATTATAATATTTTTGCTACACCCTAGTGTATATAAAGCAAAATAATGTAATAATAAATTAGAGGTGATGAAGAAACGCGAAAGTGGCAATTTTGTATAAATGTAAATTTTCATTTTTATACTTATGTATGTAAGTAAATTGTTATATCGATGACTTGTAAATCGAATTCTTCAATTTGTTAAGTAATTCTCGAATTTATGTAAACAGAAAAAGATAATTTAGATTTAATGTCAATATTGATATACTATCAAAAAACTAATCAAAACATTTTTCTTTTATAACTATATCAAGCATAATTCATAAAGTCAAAGATGTAAATGCAATAATCAAAAATTATCATTAATAAATATGTATATCACAGACACATTTATACATGTGTGTAGCAGTGACCAAGAACCCATTAAGTTGACATTTACATATATAGTCACCTTGAAAGAAATATCCATCGGTAGCAAACCAACGCCAGTAAGTATTATTAATGAAATTAAATAAAATAATATGGTGTTTGCTTGCACCATAACCACCCAGAAACCAACGAACAACCAGTAACAAAACCAAACAATAACAACAGCAACAACAACAGCAACAACAACAGCAACTCTAACGTAACCAATGTCAGTCAGGCTAACTAGTTATTAAAGTAGCAAACCTCCTGTCGCCTTACCCAATAAATATTCTGTTTTGAATTCTGAAACGAAATTGGCACCAGGCGCCAGAGTGTCCCAATCGGTATGAGTATCATTCCGAGCATATCATTATTGCCGCTCACTCTTCTAAACTATACACATAGAATACAAAAAAAATGCGTACATGTATGAGTTCGTATTTTCCTTTTACATAACATACATATATTAGTTGGCTGGTTAGGATGTTGGTAGAAAAAACTTAGACACCCTGTATTAAATAATATTCATATACAAACGTAGTTGTTTGTTAGTTGGGTAACTTGAGATGTGGTATTTAATAAATGTCACCAAATAAAAAAAAAAACCTAAAAGAAAAATGTTGTTGCAAAGTGAATCCTTGAGGGAGCGCAGCAAATATAATCATACTCTCGTCTACAATAAACTATAAAACTTAAACGTGAACAATTTTTGTAAGTGAATTTATACATATAGAACGATACTCACACATAGATATAGAGGCGTACTCAGCTCAACAAATGTGTAGTTAGTTTTCAACAGAAAAATACGAGAACTCATCAATATTTTGCTAAAACTAGTTTTGGACTACCAACCATATAATTCAGGAAAGACCCACTGAGTTTATATTTCTACTATACATATTTATTAAGAGGACTTTTCTCTCATTGCGTGGTATATTTTCTCGCTGCACTTGATTACATATGACCTAATAAACTAGTTTAAGCGAAATTTTTTTAGAATTCATTATTATTATTGTACGAATTCTTGAACTCTAATGAAAAGTTGTTTGCAAATTTTTTTGCTGGGTATATTTATGTAAATAATTTCTGAAAGTGTGTGTGTGTGAGTAACAGTGAAATGTTACGGTTAAAATGTCAACCTTGTCTTGGAATGATTGCTGCAAAAGAAAAAAAAAAATAAATAAATAATAAGTACAAATATGAAAGTAAAAATGACATCTCCGGACGGGGGAATATAATTTATTCTGATGGGGATAATTTGCACAAAACGCCTTTCATTGTTATTAAGTTCAAACTGTAGCCTCAACGAAAAAGTTTTGTTAAGTTTAGCAATTATACGACATTTGCAAAAGTTTTCAAAGTCACTGACACAAACGTAAACTTAAGACTTGAAATCAATTTAGTTCGTAATATTTCATTTAAATTGAATTGCGAGTACATATATTTAAAAAATATTTATTTTCTAAACGAGCAAATCAAAATAGTGCAAAATATTTGTTGAATGTCAAAAATTTAGCATATCAATAAAGTTTATTGAGAAAAAAATTCCAAATATTCCACGATATTTTCACGAATATAAAAATATAAATATTTTTTTTTTTTTTTTGCTCCTATGCAAGACAAACATGAACTTTATTGCAGCATGACATGAAGATGCGACGTGATAACTTAGGGGAAACAAAACAACCACAGTGCGAGAGAAAGAGATAAGCAAAACAAAAGTTAAAATGTAAAACTAAAGGAAACGGAAACTGAAAACGGAAAAATGCGTTAAAAATTCAAATGAAGTTACTACTTACTTCCAAGCCAGCAGCGGATATGAATTTGTATTGGTGTATAAATGTACGGGCATGACGATAGAATAGTTATGCAAAGTAGGAATGTATACGAATTTTTGTGATTTATTTGAAAAAATTCTTACTGCAGAAAATAACTTAAGAGATTTGTTAAGAGTTTAGTTAGATTTATGGAATTTCGGTTATTAAGAATTTATGATTTAAGCGCTGAATTGGTGAACCAAAAGTTGAGTGCTTTTAAGCTATTCAAGGTAATACTCTGTGTATAAAATGCAGTAATTTAAAGAATTTTAGAAGATAGATTCTGAAGTTTAAGAACTATCTATGAGAGTTTTATTTATAGAAAGATTTCAAAGCATTTCCACTATTGTTTAATTACTTAGTGATTTCGGATTTTAAAAGCGAAAGTGTTACTGAGAAAAATTACAGATTTTTTCTAGACAGAACTAATAAAAATCTTTGTAAATTTTTCAAATTTGAATGGTTATAAAGTGAGACATTTTTAGAAATATTATTTGGAATTTGTGCCTCAACAGATGGCGCGTTACATTTACCAAAAGCGTGAAAAAGATATACATATAATAAATTTAGATGATTGATAAGTTGTTTGTGTTTTATTTCAAATTTCCGGGTACTTATTTGACAGAAGTATAATGACAAATGTTCATAACAAATCAATGTTTTGCATAAGATTGTAAAATTTCATTTTGATAACATCATAAATTGAATTTTTGAAATTGAAATGTAGCGTACAATTTTATTTATTTAAAATTAAAGGTTTTGAATGAATTTTAAATAATTAACTTGAATATGTAAACGGCCGAATTTGAAAGAAATTTGTAAAAAAAAATTTCCAAATTAATAATAATAAAAAAAATTTTATTTCTTTTTTTAAGTATTCAATTTAAAATTGAATTTTTAAATGGAAATGGTACAGAGTTCAGAAATTTCTACCCAATTTTTTTTTTCTTAATTTATAGCCAATCTAACAGGCCCGAAGATCTGATGCTTTAATTTTTTTTTTTTTTTTTATTATAAAACTTTTCCAATTTAAATCTGTGAAAATCTTAAACCAAAATAAAGTCCTTTTAAGAAGAGGAAATTTCTGTATTTTCAAAGTGTGTTTGAAATGTTTTCTAATTGCACACATATTTGTAAAAGGATGCATAATTTCTTTTCATTCTACTTGCTTGTTTCAGATGTCTAGGCGAAATTTCTTTGACACATATGATATTTATATCCAACTCTAATGGAATCAGCATTAAATTCAACCATATTAAACTACACATAATAATGCAAAACTGAGCTTGTTTTGTTATGTTGTTGCAGAATTTTGCATTTTCTTTCTTGTTGCTGGTATTTGTATTTGTTGTCGACGACAGCGACAACATTATGCCGGCGTCGGCGGCGTCTATTTCATTGTCAACACGAACGTACAAACGAACGCTTTCAAGTTTCTTGTAAAAAGTACACACAATAACATGGAATATAGAGAGGGGTTTATTTTTTTTCATTGCATACTTTTCTGCATGAAATGCATTCACTGTGAAATCTATGTTGTTGGTATTTTACATTTTCTTTTGAATAAACAGTGGAAAAAAATAAAAAATAAAATATGTAGGTAGGTACATCTACTTATTTTTTCATTCATAATTTTCTGCAACACTTGAAGGTAATTTTTTGTGTGTTCACACAGTGTGAAATACACAATGTTGTAGGGTTTAGAATGTGGGAGTTAAGAGGATTGGAAGGAATGCGCGAGATTTTTTTGGAGGGTTCGTTTGGTGGTGGATGTAGTGAATATGCTGAAAGAAATAACTTGTCGCTTACTCGTTCATATGTGCACATTCCATATCCATGCATATATATAAAAAATATGTTGTTGTTGGTGCTGAGTTGTTGCAACATACTGTGTGTGTTAGCATTAAAGGATGTGAAAAAATGTGTTGAGATACAGTATTTCTTCTTTTCTTTTTTTTTTTTTTTTTTTTTGTGGTTTCAATTTCATTTTTTCCTTTATTTTTGCATTTTTTTTTTGTACACACAGGAAACGGAAAATTTAAATTGCAAAACACGGAAATCTAATCTAAAAAGAAATTTCATGCAAATTGATTTTTCGAAAGTAACTGCAATAACAACAGCAGTGAAATACCTACATTTCCATTTTAAGGTGTACGAGTATATACGAGTAGTTAAAAAAGAAGGGTGTATCCATTTTCCTATTTTGTACACTTACACATTCACAGACACAGATATTCTCATGTAAAGTGCACTTTTTACATGAAAAGAGTATCCTTTTGAACTCAATGCAGCATATAAATAAGCTACTCTTAAAATAGGTCTTATCTCGCAACACCATCTATCTTCTAAAGTAAACAACACACACATACACAAACAGTCAAAGCAATGGTTTGTTCCAAAAAAAGAAGAAAATATACATAAGTTCATAAAAGTGGAGGAAAAAGTAAAAGGAATGTATGCTAACATAGCAAAAATTAGACCTAAGCATTTTACTCTTTGCATATCTCCCCTTCTTCAAAAGAAACAAATACACACACACACAGAGAGACATACAAAAAGTGTGCACCAAATAACGCATTCTTGAGCCTGAGCCTACAGTTATCATAAAATAAATGTCACCAAAATCTGGGACACGTCATGTTTATGCATTTTGCTCTCTCTCCCCGCAAACAACTAAACACACACAATCGTTGCGACTATAAAACAAATTCAACACTAAAGCGACCACATGCAATGTAGTTGCTCCTCTACTGCTCGGTTGCAGTGGCGGGCAGGCATAAACCATGACACAATCCAATCCATGTGAGGTAAAAATGTTGTGTATTGTATTTAGTATTTGTTGTTGTAGTTTTATGACAGAAGTGCTGCAGCAGCGCCATATGCCAGTACCAGCGCCCTGTCCTTTTCCCTTTCTCACCACCCGCTTGCGTTTTCATTGCACACATGCGTTAACACTTTATCGATTTAGAATAAAGAATTTTATTGTTTTTGTTTTTATAATTTATTAAATTGCTTTTATGCTTTCGAGAATTGTTACAGCAAATTTACCAGAATAAAAACGAGGAAACCCATAAATATTTTGATAAGAAATTTTTATGTTGTTATCTGTTGCGCGTTGTTAGTGATAAATTAAATATTGAGATCAATGTGTGTGGGTCCTCGTTTAGTGTCTGCCTGATTTTCAATTAAACATTAACGTTTGCTTTCAAATTATCTACCTGTAAAAAATTGAGTATCAAAAATGTTGAGATATTGGTATATAGTATGTAAAAACATCAAGTTGATATTAGGTTGTTTAGCTTGCATTATGCTGACAAATTTTTAAACGGCTTACATAAATGACTATTGGAAATCATAAACTAAATTTAAGTACTCCCTTAGCATCATATATTTTTTGTATTGCTCTTGTCCCTGATGTATAAATTAATTCGGCTTCTTCTCTTTTACACTTGCACTTTATTCGCTCTGTGTTCATTAACTTTTAACGTGTAATATGTAATTAAATTTTTCTTCCAACCGCGAATATTTAATATGAGAGACATTAAAAAGATTAATTGGAATTTTTTATTTAATACATGTTTCCAATAGCGCAAAATCTAGCGAAATGCACTCACATCCACAACATGCTTAATTAAAATTTGTAGCAAAATATTTAAGGTAGGTACATCATCCCCTATAATGGATGAAGTTAGAGAGAGCATACACTGTTCCAAGAAAAAAATTAGAAGAACTAGACATTTGTATAAACATCATTTTTGTAGAAAAATATAGCTTTTTTCTCTAGAGATTAAAAGGAACACAATTATTAGTTAACTGATCACATTATAACACTACTTTTAAGATTAAGTTAATGCAAATTAGAAAAAAATTCCAAAAATCTTATTTCAGCAACATGGTTCAAATCATATATATCTTAACATCTTTTCTTTCGATTACATTCGCTTTTTTCGAATTATTCAAATTTAATAAGATTTTAGGGGATTATTTTAATTTTAAGCAAACCATTATTATGTAAAATATGTAAATATTTGTATTCAGAGAAAAAACAATCAATATTTTGTTTCTATTATGCAAGTTTTTCTGACCTTTCAGTAATAAATAATTAAGCAAAATGAAGCGTGTGCTATGACATTTAAAAGTCTGAAGGATGAAAAATAATTGCATCCAGCACAAAATAATCAAAATAATAATTGTGGCATAAGGAAAAAGATTCATATCACGCAAAAAATATTATTTTTATTTTTTTCGATATTTTTATAAAATGTTTAGATATGAATCACAGCTTGAAGTTTTGAATATCAAAAACATTAATAAAATATATATCGCTCATTTACTAAAAGAATGTCATAACTCAAAAAACGCGATTTTGCAGAAAACCCGTTTAAAGTTTTCAATTGATTCCCACTTTGCAGAAAAAAAGAAAGAAATCTTATAATTCTCACGCGCAGAGTATACAAGATATTAATATGAAATTTTTATACAATATGAAGCGTGACATAATGAATAATTCTACATCATTAACTCAAAAATCGTGTTTTTTGTCTTATGACAGGCTTTTAGTGAATGAGCTATATGTATGCGAGGTCTTAGATGATTGAAAACAAGGAATGATTTCTCATATTTATGTGCTGAATTCGAATGCAGAAAATTTCTATAAAATCTTTACAATGTGCAATTTTTCACTAGTAAGCTTTGAAACTGATAATATTTTACTTTGATAGAACAGTTTTTTCCAATCCATAGAATTCGCAATATTTTTAAAATTTTTATCCTTAAAATCTGTTTTTTTTTTCGTATTTTTCGGTTAAGATTTCTCAACATACTGATGTAACAAAAAACTTTTGCGCTACTTATTTTTAATCATCTTAGAAAGAAATTTCGAAGAACTGTGCAAGTTTTATCTAAAAATTTAAAACAAATAAAAGAGAATTGTATTAAAATTTATTAATATGACTTTTTTAGGTCATACCAACGAAACATCACCGGGACATATAGTCTACTGTCATTGCAGACCCCCTACAATTGTTGACATAGTTTTAAAAAGAGCCACAGAATTCGCCTGATTTTGCTCCCTTTGACTTCTTTCTGTTCAATCGAGTTAAAAAACCATTACGGAGAACGCGTTTCAGCAGCCGAGAGGAAGTAATGGAAAAATCGCAGGAAGCACTGATGGACATACCGAAAACTGAATATAAAAAATGTTTCGAGGATTGAATAAAGCATAAGCATAAGTGTGCTGCAGTCGATGGGAATTACTTTGAGACGCAAAATCTCGTAACAGTTGCGAGAGTATTACAGAAACGCATAGTTGAGAGTTCATGATCCGTACAAATGATACTCTTTGGACGTCATTTTTTTCATTTCATTTTTTGCGATATTTCTGCGTTTTAGAAACGCGACCATTGCTATATGATATCAAACTCTTTCCTTATGTCACTACTATTTTTTTGACAGTCAACATAAATCTGTACATGATTTTAAGAAACCTAACAACATTTTGCTTTAAAAAAAAATCATTTATTTATGGAATAACTTTCTAGATTTAAGAATGAAATATATGAAACCTTAAACTTAAAACCGTCCTAATGTCAAATTATAAGCTTTTGTTTTACTTCATTCTTCTGCGTTTTCTTCTTTTTCCTTTGTAATAGAAAATATTATATTTATGTACATACGTAAATCGAGAAGGTTAAGCGGTTTGTCACTGAATTATCAGATTATAGTATGCTCGCTTCTTAGCCTATTAAATGTTTTTTTTTTTTACATTTACATTTGTATTTGTTTATTTTATTGTATTCGTAATATATGTTTGTGTATGGGTGTGTGTGTGTGTGTGTAGAAGGGTATGACAATTTAACGAGTATTGTTATTATATAATAGAAAACAAAAAAATATTTTATACGTTTAAAATGAAATATTTTGCAGTTTTTTTGTGTACACCACAGAATTATGTACTTTAATTCAAGCTAAATAAATAAATAAATGACTGAAAATGTTTACATTTTAGTAGGTACGTATAGCAGTAATAAATGAAACTTTAGGATACAGATTAACCATGAGCTCCCTCATTTCGGTTAGTGGTTTACCGTATAATACTTTATTTTTGTTACTACTCAGTTCATTAAAGCTTGAATGACTAGAGTGTGTGGGTGAAGAAAAATGAAAGTAGAGTTCAGTAGATGGCATACTTGCAGAAAAATATTTAAATAAATACGGAAATATACAATGCATGCATGAATATACAAATACTTATTCTTGAGTAGATATTCAATCTGGTAAGTATTCCATTTTCAGACGACAAATGTTTTCCTGTGAACAAAACAAAAAATAAATGCACACATCATGACGGAAATGATAAGAAGAGATGAAGATTGAAATACACATTGGAAATGGAAATGTTGTTAACATAATTGAATATACATATGTAGGTAAAAAAAATTGAATTTTTATTTGCATATTGATTTAATAATTTTATTTTACTTTTTTGTACTCAAGAAAAAAGGTTAAAAATTGCCCCAGTCGGAATTGTCATCAAATGTCACTTAGGATATTTCTTACGGTAAGATTGTATCGTCCCATTAATGAGTTTGATTGTTCAGTAACATTTCCATATGCATAACTGTGGCATTTGACATTTCGATAATGGACTGCAAAAGTGATTTATCTCAAGCAATGACAGACAGGAAAACTTTGCGAGCATAAAAAGGAAAATTTATTTGACTTGTCACTCTTCATTTGAATGGTCATTATTGGTGTGAGTATAAAAAATATAAACCTGGGACATAACTGTTATTAGAAATATTTAAAAATGTTGCAGATTTTTTTTAAAAACCATTATTTTGTCTGGAAAAAAAAGTAATTGTTAAATTGGGTCGCTGATATAAAGGGATAGACGAATAAGGAATGGTTTTCTTAAAACGCTTAACTCCTGAAATGAAAGGTCCAGTTAGGGGGTGGAGGTTGGTGATTTTATAATGATCAACTTTGTCTCAAACGCAAAAGTTGAAGGGTTTCAAAATGATGTGGTAAATCACCGATGTTGATCATCCGTTACCTTCGACACCCCCATTCATCGTCGCGGAAATCAACTAATTCTAATTTGTTGTTCTGTGTAATTTATTACCAAACCTTTTTATTGAAACTTAAAATGATTAATTTAAATTTGATCATATTAAATATTCTGGTTCGGAGATTTTTTGAGACAGAATAGTGTGAGAATAGTCAGAGGTATATAAACTATTTATTGGAAAGTAATGATAATTATATGGAGTTAATAAGCTTGCTAAAAATATATATGGCTCATTTACTAAAAGACTGTCATAACTCAAAAAACACGATTTTGCAGAAAACGCGTTTGCAGAAAAAAGAAGAAATCTTATAATTCTCACGCGCAGAGTATACACGATATTAATATGAAATTTTTACACAATATGAAGCATGACATAATGAATATTTCTGCATCATTAACTCAAAAATCGTGTTTTTTGACTTATCACAGTCTTTTAGTAAAATGAGCGATGTGTAAAGAAGATGTTATCAAAAGTGTCATCAATAACATACTCGCATTAAAAGAAAACTTAATTTATTTTACCTATTCATTATTGAAGTGAGCATGTCAAGTTCAGAAATTTTTCATTGTTTGCAACTAAAAATAAAATTAGAAAAGTTTTAAATTATTATTTTCTAAATTTATCAGTAACATTGGATTGTTTCTCTTTAGAGTTATTAGGTACTATCCGAAAATAAGAAGTTTAGTAATTTCAAACTTTTTTCTCTAAATTTTCCCATTAACTATTTTTAGAAATCAGTTGCATCTGATTAAACAAAAAAAAAAAAAAACAAAAAAGAACGAAAAAATCAAAAGTTTCAAATTCAAACTTCAACAACACACAATCGTATCAAAATATTCATACCTCATACATATCCTTACACCGACTCTCATAAATATTCGTACACTGTGACTGCGCTAAATGACAGTTTCAAAGTATGACAAGCAACAGAGTGGGGAAATATAGAGAAAGAAAGAAATAGAAAGAGATGACGTGTTGTGTTGTTCGTTGGGTGTGTGCACATGAAACAACAACAACAGCAACACATGGTAACTAAGTATGCACTCGAAAATTGTTGCACAACACTTTGCATACCAAATTATAACATGCCAAGCGAGAAATATTTCTGAAACATAATAAAATTTAAATGTAACTGGGTGTAGTAAAGTAGAATAAAGTAGGGGGAAATACTCGTAACTGCACTATAATGCATTTTTACAAGTTTGTAGTTAGTTGAAATGATGATAATGATGATGAATTTTGTGCTGTTTTTATTTTTTTTTTTGGAACATAGATGAGGGGGAAGGACTTTATTTTTTGTTGAAAAACAAAAATAAAAAATCAAACAAAAAAAAAAAAAAAAAATCATATGAAAATTTATACAGCAACACAATTTCAGTACAAGAATATTTTTACAAAAAAAAAAAAAAAAATATTTAATTTAAAAATGGTTGGAATATTACGCAGATTTACATATGGATAAGTACCAGTACTATATACTCGTATAGAATTGGGTGCCAAATTGAAAGCAGCAATATTATTTTGCAACCTGCTCGTAAAACTACAGGAAAAAAACTAAAGTGTATTTTCTTTTTTTTTTATGGATGCATGCAAACAATATTTCATAACTAGTTATTTTATTAAAATAAAATTATTAATAAATAAATTTTATTCTTCATTTAAGATTATATATAATATATATGGATGTGCATGTATGCATGTATAAATTTGTGTGTTAGCATGTTCTATGTTCTGTTGAAACTAGTTTTTATGTATTAGCAACTGGAACAGTTTAATGGCCACTTTGGCGCACATGTTCAAGTACGAGTACAAGCAATGAGAGTATCTGTTAGCAAACAGGAGCGCATCATTGCACACAGTATTCGTAAAGTAGAACACGTTTAAATGTATGTAGACTTACATACGCAATGAAGAAAAAGTTGAAAACTATGATGAAGTGAACTATTTTAAAGCATAAATAAAACGTGCTAGTCATAATTACTTTCAATGAATTACGAACTCGCAACAAAAAAAAAAAAAAACAATTGTTAAAATTTTTGCATAGTAGCAACTGTGGACAAAAAGCTGTTATAAACAAGTTAACATTATTTTCGATAAAATAAAAACTAATGTCGATGTACAGAGTTTATTTATAAATAATTCGGAAATAGTGGAATATGGGAACAGAAAATATTAAAATTCACAAGATTTCTCAGAATTAAAAACAGCTTGGTTTGTATTGAATATTTGCAAAATATTTCGTTCTTAATAAAACAGGCTACTGTCTGGTTAAGACTTCTATTTCTTAGTTAATTAGAGTCGCACTTTGGTCGGAATTGGGAAATAAAATCTTGTTGCATCCAACAATTTTTTAAAAATTTTCGGGTATATTAAGCTATTTTTTGGACGATTATCGTATGGTCATAAGGAGTGAGATCGAAAAAATCTTAACATATATAAAATTCAATAATTTTTAAACGGTTGATCTTAGAGCTTTGATTTTGTTTTTTTTATTTAATTGATAATATTTTACAAATTACAGAAAAATACAACTTTTATAGTTCTAACCACTATTTATGAACTCGTGGACCTTTTTTGGTAAGCCTTCCATTTGAGATTTGATAGTTGTTTCAGACACCTCTTTGGAACAGTTTGCCCATCTCCTTTTAAAATCTTCGATATTTTGGGACACCTTTTTTGTGCTCTTTAAGTTTCTTTTCACAAGAGCCCAATATCTCTCCACTGGTCTTAGCTCCGGACAATTTGGAGGATCGGCCTCTCTTGGTACAAAAACCATGTTATTACTTTGGTACCACTCCAGAGCTTTCTTACAGTAGTGACATGATGCCAAATCGGGCCAAATATATGTGGACTAATTGTGCTCTCTTATGAAAGGAAGAAGTCTTTTTTTCAAACATTCTTTGTTGTATATTTCGGTATTTATAGAGTCCACTGTAACAAATGACTTGCTTCTTTTGCCGCAACTTCATATAGCTTGCCATGCCAGGAGTTTTTTAGGAAATTTTGTCTGCTTTTGGATTCTAAATTGTTTTTGGACATTTGACCCGGAAGCTGCGTAAAATCTGCCAGTACATACGTTTCGTCGTCCATTATACAACATGAATATTTTTGTATGAAATTCGATTTTAATTTGCGAGCCCTACTTTTGGCATCTAAATTTTTTGCAGCATTCCTGTCTGGCTTTAACTTTTCGCACTAAATAGTCAGAGCACTGGGCTAACCGGGCAGCTTTGCTACCAGATGTGTTTGGAGATCTTTTCGATTCTATTCTATTTTCTTGGCTTTCCCAATATCATGTAGTCCTTGTTTTCTTCCCGAACCAGGTTTCCTATCGATGGTCAAGTTTTCCTGAAACTGTTTAATAACATTGGAAAGAGTTTGACGGCAAACCTTCAATTCTTTGGCCAATTTTTTGTAGGACCAATTTGGATTTTTTTGAAAATTTTTAATAATTTTAAGACGTACTTCTTTTTCTTCACTCATTTTGATCAAACTCACAATAAATCAACATGTTTGTCATTAAAAATAACAACTGACATATTTTTCAAAGATAACTTGATCAAAGCAATTTTTAAATTTTACACCCAAAAAAAATTATTAGGTAAAACGTGTGTTAAGATTTTTTCAATCTCACTCCTTATATAGAATTATAGCTTCATATAGCACCCCAAAGAGCCTTACTTAGTTTTACACGCGGTTCCAGAGTGTTGCTGAATATTGTTTTCTCCTCTTTTAGGATAAACAATTTTATCTTATACAAGAAACATGTACGCGTTAAAATAAAAAATACCAAAATTATGGGTTTTAGGCTACTAAAACGAGGATCCTGGACTTGATACAGAAAATGTGAGTATCATCGCAAGAAATTTATGATGATGCCTGCTTTTGAAACATCAATAAAATGAAAAGTCTCTTGTAATCACTATTACATTTATTTTAAATAGGAAATTTTGTGAAAACTCACTATAGAAGGATATAAAATATCTCTTCACCAAAATCCTTAAAAAGCGTGAACTTATAGATCATAATAGGTAAACCTAGCTTACCTTTGTCTTTTGTTAAAATTTCAATTAAATGCTAATGTGTATTCCTGCAATAGAAAGAAAAATTTAAAATATTAGTTAAATATGCAATATATAAAAATGAGATTATACAAAATTTAACTAGTTTTAGAAAAAAAATATAAAAAAAATTCAAATCATTTTCATTGAGAAAAAACCCAAAATAAATAGAGCAGTAATAAATACAAGAAAATTTCTTTGGTAATCAAATAATATATTAATCAAATCTCAAATTGAATTGTTGAAAATATTAAAAAATATTTTGGAACAAGTAAAGAGAAAAATTGTGCTGACACACTGGCCTTTTATCAACCACCAAACAAACAGACAGATAAACAGATAAAGATACAACTAACAATTTATCAAAAATATTTATATCTTTCAGCAACAACGCGATGCGATGAATACAAGCTCTAATAAAAATGGCTTTTTAATGTACACATAAAAATGACATTAGCACCACGCACAAGCTATCCCAAAAAAAAACAACAAAAAAAAGATAAAGTTTTAGTATTGATTTTTCGTCTCTTAACATATAGAGAAAAAACAAACACACACATACACAAAGCAGTAAAACAAAAAGGAAAATTGTAATGATAGAACCAAAAAAGAAAATTATGCCAATTTTAGCTACATTATGAATGTTAAAGAAGACAAAATAAAACCCAAAACAAAAAACATAAAAAAAAATAAATATCATTGAAAGTAAAGTAAATAAGTAAGAGAAAAGAAGAAAAATAAATAAGATAAAAAAAATTATGCATAATGAAATAAATGTGCCAAAATCACAAATAGGATGACGATGATGATGGCAGCAGCAACAACAGTAATAATATTCAAGTGTCGGAACAAAACGCTCACGTGATATGAATACAAAGTATTATATTCTGAAAAAATTATAGTTTAAATACGCATAAAATTGTAGTAGGATAATAATAAGAGAAAGAAAGAGAAACAGGATAACTACTCTGCAGTTTCGACTAAGTAACTAGAAACAAGCTAGTTATATGATAATATGAGTGTGTATTATGAAAACTGCATTACCGGCCCCGCGAGTATACTGTAATTATTTTAAACAGTAATGAAATGTGCACACAAATTTTATCATTGAAGCAATTAAGGTGTTTTTCAGGTGCTTTTTGGTTCCAAAGTATTTGTATCCTTTTTTTTTTTAAAAAAAAAAAAGCATCCCCACACATTAACTGATACATAAAAAGGTCACGCTGTTGCCGCTTACGCGAAAAATGCAAAATAATATAATGTTAATAGCAGGAGTAGATAGCGAATGAAGCCAAGTAGGGCACGGCTTCAGCATTACACAAAAAGGAGAAGATATAGCCGCCAACAACATGTACACGACATACATGAATTAGTTATGATGCATGAAGCATGTTGTACAAATTATATTTTAAATATTAAATATAAAAGTAGCATAAAATGTAACGTTGAGAAAAAATGGAAAGTTTATGAGTGAAATGAAATGTAGGTAAGAGTACTTAAAGATTTTTCTTTGTACCTGCAGTTGGTATCTATGTAATGTGCTTATACTAAAGAGGCTTCAAACTAGTTACTAATTAAATAAACATTGAATTCAAGAAATAATATAATTCAGTTACAACTCAAGTGTACGCAAGTGCATTCCAAATATAGCAGCTGTTCTAGATTTTAAGTACCTATGCAGGTATTATTTCTATATTGCGGTGAGGGAAAAAAGGATCACAACCAATTTCATCCACTCTGTTTTATCCAACGCCAGTCGCTTGATTTGTTTGATATTTTTACTTCATTTTCACAAAGTTTCTCCAAATATTCGCAGGAAATGCTTTTGGGAAGCGTTTTAAGAAGGACACTGTTTTTTTCTGTCTTCTTTTGTGTGCTCTGGATATTTTCAAGTCGTTTGACCGAGTGTGGCATAAAGCACTGGTGTCAAAACTGGTTGCGTATGGGGTCGGTAATAACTTCACTCGATGGATCTCGAGTTTTTTAAGTGACCGCTCTATCCGTGTTGATGGTTAGATGGTGTTACTTCAGAGATTCGTATCATTAAAGCTGGATTGCCGCAGGGCTCGGTCCTCTCCCCAGCCCTTTTCCTTATCTTTATCAATGACCTTCTGTCATTAACTAGGAATCCTATTCACACCTTTGCAGATGACAATACCATTTACCATTCATACACCTGCTCAAAACAACCTAAATCTTTAGAGATTCAGAGTAAACGGCATGCTATGAATGGCTCACTCAATAATGATCTCCAATCAATCTATGAGTGGGGTCTCACGAACAGAGTTGAATTCAACGTGCGTAATACCCAATGTTGTATGTTATCTCACAAACGAGTGCCTTATGGAAGGGGTGGTTATTGCGGAGTCAGCAACTCCTGATGTTCTGGGCATGTCCATCCAATGTGACGTTTATTAGAATAATCATATTTTTGACGTGTCGAAAGAAGCAGCCAAGTGACTCGGCTTTTTAAAGCGGTGTAAGGAAATACTTCACTCCGACTGATCGACGCATGATCTACACCACCTATATCCGCCCAAAATTGGAGTATAATTCGCACATATGGGCAGAAGATTCACGAACGCAACTCGAGCTCCTGGATTGTATTCAACATCGAGCGATAAAGCTAATAGGAGACGGTTGAAGCACTGTAGAAACATGTGCGACTCTGTTTTACGGGTATTTTCATGGTAGATGTTCCGCTGATACACGGAATTTGATTCCATCAGTTCATGTGTTCACTAAAACTACACGAACCGCAAGCGGTAGTCACGTGTTCTACGTGGATATGGTACCCCAACGCACCACGCATTACAGAGATAGTTCTTTTCTCTGCCGTACTGCGCGTATATGAAATAAACTCCCTGCAACCGTTTTTTCTGATTTTTACGATATTTCAAAATTTAAAGCAAACGTTAACAACTTTTCTCCCTCTTTTCTCCTACAACTTATCTATATTCTTTCTTCAATCAACGCAATACTTTGCATTCGTAGGGGTAGCCACTGAGTGTTGATTGCTTAAAAAAAATTCGTATTCTGGACGAGTTTTGCAAACCAGTAACTAAAAATTTGTGGTGCCCAAGTTTAATGTGGTCTAAATCACTCAATAGGGATTTTTCTTTTCATTCATGTTGTGAGCTATATTTGCATACGAATCCGAAATTTGCTTAAACAATTTTTACTCTTGGAAGTTTGCTATTGCTAGGGAAAGATTTGATGTCGTATAGAAAAATTTGTATTTTCTACTTTTGATTATTGATCATGTCCAGCATCGAATCCGGGCGCACTGTGAAGCAGTTTAGCACACTTACCACTACGCTGCGGCGACCAATAGAAAATCATCTTTTCTAAAACCTCATTTGGCAGAAAATGACGCAGGAAGGTCAGTCCCATTTTTCTTGCCCAGGTGGTGCCGGTCAGTCTTATTTTGCCTGATCTAAGTCTAATAAAATTCACATGAACTCTGTCTATTGTCCTGTCAAATGGACTTTAGTCTTTCCCACAATATGTACGATTTGCATGCTATAGCAGGAGATTGAACAGAGTACGCAAAGGTGCCATTAACTTAATCATTTAACCATATTCTGAAATAAAGCTTGTGCCATCGTTTTGTGTTCTCCGATGAGAAATCGTTGGAAACTTTTTTATCTAATGAAATTCTACGGCAACTTGTAACTAAAATTATAATCATTGAATGATTTATTTCTTACGCAAAAAAAAAGTTACTGTATCGTAATTTCACAAATGAAACAAACAAAAATAATAAAATTCGATGATATGAGAATGCATAAATATTTTAAGAAATTACACGTACCTACATAATTGTTTCGTTGAAGTTAATAACAATGAACTAAGGAAGCTCTACTTGTATTACATTTCCAAAAATTGGGTGCAGGAAAATAAACAATAACTTATATATAATATAAATTTGTGCAATATATAAAATTTATTTTAATATTTACACATGGACAGCAGAAACATACGTAGGAATGCCACAGTCTGACGGAAATTGTACAAAAAAATTTTGTGGATTTTCCCGATTTTATTTTGCATTATTAACGTGATATCATATCAATATTATTGCCTGTAAAATTGAACAGATATGTGGGTGTGCCTCAACTGTCAAAATTCCGATTTCAATTTACAAAAACAGGCGAACCAAAAATATGTGTACATTAGGGTGGGTCAAATATACAAGGTGTACAAAATCTTCGCCTCAAAAATTGAAGGCGTCGATTTCTTGCGAAATTCTAAGATATTTTTTCTTTTGCCATTTTTTTAAATGATGCTAAAAATGTTATTCGCGATTGAAAATATACAATCAGAGTGCGCCTTCGATTTGAGTTGCCGTGGCAACCTGAAATCCACTGCGCTTCTCTCCCCTCTACAGGGTTAAATGTGTGCTCTGATTGAGAATACCTTTTTTAATCTTAGACTAGGACCTCTGAGTGGAAGTGCGTTTCACACACCCCTTCTTTAACATAACCTTAGACGGCACTTCTTCACCGAACCGACCACGCGAATTTTCTTGTTAACAGAACTAATTTTGCTTTTAAGTAATAAAAAGAACTGAAAAATTAAATAATAATTTTGAATAAATAATAAAGTGTTAATAAAACACAATAATAAAACCAGAATCTTTTATATAGGGAGCAATTGGCATCAAATTAAAAAGGCTTCGTTGATTCGACGAAGATGGACCTTAGTGTATAAAAAGTAAGAAATGCCGTCTAGGGTTAACATTGATTTTTGAAAAAAACAAAAAAATAAATAAAATAAAAAATAGCAAAGGAAAAATGTCGCCGAATTTCGCTATGGTTAATGGTTAATACACGAAATTCAAAGCAACTTTGTCGAAAGAAAAATATCTCAAAATTCAAGTTTGACGCTGAGGACTTAAAATTTTAAACGCGGATTGCGGAGCGTTCATAGAAAAATTATTGTATCAGTTAAAAAATTTAAATTAACTAAGAATTACATTGGCCCCTAAACCTTTTAGAAATAGGAAGAATTACTACAAAAAGAAGAGAGGAAAGAATAGACAGGCCAAATCACTATACCCAAATCACAAAGCTTAGACCGCCTAAGCTGCTTAATTGAGAATTTTAACCCAAAAAGAGCTACTTTCTGTTTAAAGTTTAACAAAAATCAACTCCACACATGAAAAATCTAGACACTAGGCAGGACAAAAACTGTTAAATGTTTTTTGTTTTAAATTTGAGCCATCCTAGTGTGCGTATTGCAATTTTGATTTTACTCAACTGTCATAGAAGATCATAAAACAACTCATATATACTTCATATTTTCATTGTTGCTACAGTAACATTATATCAAAATACACATGCACACACAGTACACGATTACAACGTAATTTTGTATTGCTGCAATAAATTAAATATTTTATGACTGACTTTTCTGCCGCAGCAATGACATTTCAATGCAGCACATTGACTGTGACTTAGAGAGGAAGAGTAATTGTAAAAGTATGTAAGATAAGGTTTTTTATATGTGCAATGTATAATGTACTGTAACTGTTGCTCTTTATTGAGTTTTGACCTATTGACAGTATTGTTCATGTGACAGGGAAGTGTGACATTAGTTTTTGTTATCAATTCAAAAACGCCAGTTTAATATTAAAGAAAATGAAAAACAATTAATAAAGTAAAATAACCTTACATTTCCCGCTGCCCCCTTCCTTTTTGAAGAACAACTTTACTTTTAAACTGAAACTTTTAATAACAAATGTAATTCCAAATAAAATTTTTTATAGTTCCGATTGATCGTTCCCTGGGGTTAGAAAAAAGCCCAGAAATTTAATTTTAAATATATAAAATGTTAGAAAACTCTACTAACAAACTTGTGTGCAAGTTTATGGGGCACACCACTACAACTAGCACTACTGTATTACATATATTAGGAAAAAATACTTGAGTTCAGTATAAAGAATACTACTTAAAAAAACTTCAACTTTTGGAAAAGTAAAATAAGTTTATGTTTGTCTCTGTCTGCGCCTTTTCTGGCACAAGTTTCAAGTTTATAACATCTCATGTTTAAAAGAAAAAAGTTTTATTAACTAATTTATAAAATTAACGAGCGTGATGCTTTATCAATGTGAAAAAATAGTAAAGAAGATGAAGAGCTTAAAAGAAAAATTTTAGTAACTGACTAACAGAAAATTTATAACTAATCACTTAAGTATTTAAAACTTGTACTACGAGTACAGCAAGAACAACTAAAAGAATTACTTTCGTAAAAATTAGTAAAAAGAAAAGAAAGAAGGAAGGATGAGCAAACCAAAAAAAAAAAGAAGAAGTTTATTGACGAGAAAATGTTCAATCGATTTCAATTTAGAAAATCTATGCCAAAAGATATTTTACGGTCAATTTGAAGCTATGTATGAAAGTAGTTATTGTAGCAATAGTAAAATAATCGACTACGATTGCTGTCAAGTTTGTAGAACAACAGCAAAAACAGCAACAACAAAAATGGCATTATATTCTGCAGCAATAAAATGAAATGAAACGTACAAACTACAATGACAACGTCAATGGCAACAACAACAATAACAAACAACTAAGAATACTTTAAATTTTCCATGTTTCTGATATTGCTGTTGTTGTTACTGCTGCAACACCACTTGAGACAAGAATTGCACACGACGACGATACTTCTCTATGAGATTGCTGCTAAGAAGGAGGCTGAGGCCGGGCCAGAGTCTAATGTTGCTTATTGCTGTTGCTGCTGAGACTACAACTCTGTTTGTGATGCTGACAATGTATGATCTAAAAGCAAAAGAAGAATTTCTACACACACACACACACACATACACAAATTTAGTCACATCTAAAGGGATGAAGTTATGTGATGAATTTCTTGTGATTGCTGTCAAGCTAAAGTTATTTCATCCCCATTCACATAGAGCATATGTAAGACAACAACAACATCGACAGGAACAACAACAACAATAAAAACATCCAGGACTGAGAAAGTGTAATGCCATTTGTATATTGTAGTAGTATGAGAAAGTCATGTCTGGGCGTAAATTGGAACAAAAAATTCCTTTAGACGATTTTACAGATTTTTTGCACAGTTTTACACAAAATTTCACAGCATATTTTCCAAGTTTGCTTGTTGTTTTGCTTTTAACTACCCTGCCTGCTTCGATGCTTATATGTGTGTGTGTGTGTGCCTTTTAACAGTGTATTTCCCTTATGACATGACTGCGTTATTTCAAGGCAAAATGCAGAAATGATAACACAAGAGCAAAATAAAAGAAAAAATAAATAATGAAAAAGGAAGAACAGGAAAAGAAAATAAAGAAGTCCTTTAAAGTTTTCGGTTGCTGATGCTTCTAAATTTGCTGCTGCATGCCGCAAAATAGTAACCGAGTATTCAAGTAGTACAGTGTAAATTTCTGTAATGGCAGTTTTTGAAGGCGCGCACACAATTTGTTGTACCCATACAAAAGTAAAGCAGCATTTTATATTGTTACTTATGTGTAGCTTTTTCTCTTTCTCCCTCGCTTCCTCTCTCTCCCTTTGCATTTTATTTCTCGGTTATTTCTTTTTGTACGCCACTAGTATGACTGGCTGGTAGTTACATATTTCTATTATCTGTGGAAAATGTTGCAGCTTTGTGTTTAGTTCAGTTTGTATACGAAGTACGAAGTCATAAGCGTATGCTGGTTGCAGATAAAGATTTAAACAATTTGTCAAAGAAAATCAATGAAAGTGAAGTCATTTTATGAAAAAGAGACGAACATTTACTGCATTTTTTAAGAAAAATATTCAAATAACTGAATAACATAAACTTGCTAAAGAGGAAGTTAAAGTATACCAGGGTTGCCATGGCTCATCAAACAAGAAGAAAAGAGAAAGAGTGGAGCACCGATTATGGACAGTACCAAGATTTACATACATCATGAAATTTTTAGTCACAGTAAAATTCTGAAATCTGCAATCAAATAAAAAAGTACATGAAACCGCAGTAAAAAAATGTTTTTAGGTTACAATATCCAGCCAACATTATAAAATGTGATTTTAGTATTATTCGAAATTCGAAGTGTAAAATGTATAAATGATAAGAAATTAATTTTAACGTTGAAAATGTTAAAAATTACATTACATAAAATAATTTTGATATTTTAAATGTAGAATTGATATTATTAAATGTAAATTTGATATGGCTTCAACGAAAAATTGAGAATTTAAAATAATTAATAAAAACCGTAAAGAAATTTGTTGTTATAATTTTATTCGAGGTCGATCAGTTTGCCTCACTAGAGTCGGAGATATTTACATTTAAATATAACCACTTTTCTTCAGACTGACAAATACAGAAATTTGGCAATATCTCAAAACTGTTCTACTTTTTTAATTTCTAATTTATTTTCGTATTTAGCGTTCGATTTTATTCACAAAATTGATCATCAGTCATCGGTCAAAATTGCTGTAAACTCATGTAATATGCAAACACAAACTGCCTCAGTTTCCAGCAAATGTTTAAGTTTGCGAATTCCATAATTTTTGAAACTTACGCGCAGGCGCCCTTCCTTCCAATAACTTCGGCATTTTCTATGTTTCTGCTACAGAAAACACATCTGCACTAACAAAGACAAAGTTATTTTTATTTTCAATCGGATTATTGTAATACCACGTTTTATTCTAATTGTATCTTTAAAACATGAATAAGAAAAAAGTTTCACCATTTAGAAGTTTTGGCAATTTATTAATATTTCAACATGAAAATAACTACTAAGAACATTTTTAATATACCTAATTTTAAAATTATAAATTGAGATTAAAATGTAAAACTGATTACACAGAATAAAACAATTTTTCCCGCTACGGTGAATTGATGATATTTTTAAAGAGGACACTGTCCAGAACAGTTTCTCTAAAGACTGGCAGGTCACAATTTATTTTATGGATGACTCAAGGTCACGGTTGGGGTCTGACAGGAATGGATGGATAATTTTTTTTTTTATTTGAAGTCATACATAGAATGCTAATAAATTAAAAAGAGAGAATAAAGTTTTAATGAATTGCGACCCCAATCAACTAACTACATCGAAAAAAAATAGATGAAAACATCGGCCAAACGCCGATTGAAAATACATTTTTTCACGTTTTTTAAATATTCAGGGTAAGCTTGGGAAATTGCTATCCCTCTTTAACTACACGAAGTGGAATTCAGTTACATATTTATCGTTTTTAGCGGTAAAAAGGGGAGGTCTTTTGCATTCATTAAAATTATCTCTCCATAGACTATAAGTTAATGGATCTCTACCAACTTCAAATTGCTAAACGAAATGATAACGTCAATGTTGCTGTATTACACCCTTTCCATATCTGAGAGCATCCTTTCATACCTTTCAATTTTTAATAATTCTATAGTACAGGCAAAACACATTTTCTCATAGGCAATAAGGAAAATAGAGTAAGTCCATATGTGGCTTAGTCACAGATAATGTCCGCGAGCTGGTTATCAGTATGCTGGTATGCCGAATATGTGATCTTAATTACATAGACTTGAGGTCTAACTCCACTTTGCAGAATGCACATAGTAACCACGGACAATGTGAGGGGCGCCTCAGGAATGAATTTTCAAACCTCAACTGCCGTTGATTTAATCGTGTAGGCCTCCGCCATTTCTATAGAACTATTGCTTTTCACATGTGAGGATGTTTGTTTAGGAAATTCATTTGCGAAGTTAAATTTTTATTGGACTCGATTTGCCCGCGTCTGGGGAATTGGTGTGATTCATATTCAACCGTTTCGAATAAGCACTTCGTCAAATAAAATTAAATGGGGAAGAGATATATTATCCATGGGTTACCTCCACTGTTACTCCCGGAGGCAGTTAGGTGCCCGAAAGTTTTCGCAATCCCCAATGTATACAAAACGCATGACATAACTGATCTCTTTCTGCTTGGGCTACCTTGTCCAATTGCAGAAAACTGCAACTGTTGCCAGCCATTACCACGAGGAGGTGTTAGTCTACACTAGTAGCGGATCCAAGCGGTTGACTTTATTTTTAACACCCCGAACGCCCTCCCCCCGCCTTTCTCTCTTTCCGTAGTCTAGTAATGCTTGGATATATTGTAACCCGATTGTTGTGGAGGGATTAAACTATTTATTCTGCATGTATAGACAAACAGTAGTTTTTGTATTAAAACCTCTATCCTGGGTTCGCCATTGGTCCACACTACCATTTAGTCATTCATAGCACGTATTACGAGCTGTAACATATTATTTTTACTTGTGTTTGATAGCACAATGGTCAAACGTTAAGAGGTAACAGATTTCTGTGCGCATGCTGTTACAGCAGCGTATTATCAGATCGATATTTTTGTGTCCGATCACCGCAGCATTCCAATATACGAACCCATACTCCATAAATGGGGTGAACCTACTCTTTTCTGTAGGTAATTACCAATAAAACACACGCAATTCAGCAGCAAGGCTGCGCCATTTTTAATACCTCGAAGGTAGAATACAAAACAAAAATATTAAGGCAGCGAAAGACAAAAGTTATGAAAATAAATTAACTTAAAAGTTAAAGGATTTCATTATTATACAATGGTAAATGTATATAATATTCATATTACATAAGCGAAAAAAATTTAAATGATATTTCGTAGAAAGTAAAAGAATGAGAAAAAACTTTAACTATTAAATATTGATTGTAACTTGGCCTCATTGATAAGTATCATGAAGAGCATTAAAATAAATTAATAAAGTTTTATGACTAAACTTTTGGAATATTGAAAAACAATAATATAAATTAAAAAAAGAAGAAAATCTGTGTAAAAGAAAGAGAGAACCAGACTCTTAACTTGAAATCCCTTAAGAATGTGAAAGAATAAGAGATACTCCATTAATTTTCTATTTACAAAAATCAATATTTAGTTATTCATGACAGAGTAGCGATGATATTAAAAATAAGAGAGTTAGTACGAGTACAATTGAAAAAGAAGTCTCATGTGACAGACAAACACACATACAAAGAAACGGATAAATATGTAGCATACCTTAGAATCGCCCACAAGTGGACACAACAATGGCACAATCTACCCGTTCTAATACACTCTAAAGCATAAAATTCAAAGCGCAGCAACTTTTCAATTGTAAGTGTATAGGAAGCGTGTGAATGCATTGCAGCTAGCAACTAGCAACATAGCGTAACTAGCTGCAACAAGATATCAATGTACATTTCTGTATGAGTATATTTGTCTATGCATTGTATATGTATGTATGCTCATCGTATATGCAAATAGTATTTGTGCCAATACTTATTCTAATAAAATTGCAGCACATTGAACTCACACATATGCACACAAGGCAGGCACGAGAGCAAAGAGGATAAATGAAAATAGGGGGGAGGGGGGGGGGGGGTAATTAAAATATTCAAATTTGATGGAAGTAAGTAAAGGCACACATAAGACCGGCAATGTTGATTGTATGTATGTGTAGCCGGTGTTTTGGAAAGCAAGGGGGTATGTGCTTGGTTGCTCAGTGGCAGCAACAGACACGACCTCATTTAACTAGTACAATCTACATTCAGTAAATAACTCTTAAATGTGTTGCAAAATTTGTTGCAAGTACACACACACTTGAAAGAAAGAAATGTTGCCATTAGCAATTCAATTTAAAATGAAAATAAACAAAATTTTGAAATAATATTAGGATAGACACAAAAAGGATATTTTTTTTTTTTTTATTCTCACACATACACTGGCATACATACACGTATATATATGGCACTGGTATTTAAATTATTTAATCCAATACTTAGAGATGACTTTATATAAACAAGAAAAAGTATAGAAAGAAAATGTCATGAGTTTGCTGATCCAGACAGAGATAAAAAAAACGTATGAATGTTAATTTTTCATCTTATTTAAATTTCAATTTTATGTATTCTAATTTAAAAGATTTTTTCAAAGTATAGCAAGAAAAAAAATGGAATTTATAATTTATCTATTATTTTAAAACTTAGATTTTCCTGCTATGAAATTTTATAAATTATGGAAAGCACTAATAATAACCGATTGTTTTTGCGTTTCCCTAAGAGAATGCATTGCTCTCTGTGTTGAATTTTAAGATAATTAAACTAGGTCATGACACACAAAGTTTTGTACTTTTGTTGAATTTATTGTAGATTTTCCATAAGCTAATAAATCTAGTCATGCATAAACATTAATAGTTGAGGAATTAAATTAAAGTCAGCAGATAAATTCAATTTGTGCTAAAGCAAATATAGTTTAAAGTTTAATTCACTTACTTCCTTATTGTCGAAACTGTGAAACACAAAAGAAACTGCATTTAAAAGTTATTGAATCGTAAATGTTTTAACTCAATGCATAGAATTCAAATAAAGAAATCGTTTATAACTTGGAATACACATAAATCAGTACAGTAGAAGTCCAATGCAGCGATTAGTATGTTGTATACCCTATTCGTTGATTCAAATGAGTTTTCTATACGAGTACCTCCAAACAACTTAATTCGTAAATAAAGTAGATTAATGTCAATGCATTTATTTCAAAGTCAAGTCTATATTTAAAGTACTATAGACTTGACGAAAACATAACGAATTTGTTGAATGCAAATGCCCAATTTTAAGCAAATATAACAAAAAAAAGTTTCGCTGACTTGACGATTGTCAAGTCATTTGTTATTTCAAATACTAAATTTCTTTGATGTTTATAAGTAAAGGCAATCAAATCGAAATCGATAAATCGAAAATTCGTTCAATTAAAATTTCGTTACACTGAACGTTCACTGTATATTAAAAATCGTATTCCACATTATTACGGTAGAGCTCCAGCTTGGAGAATAATGAATTTTTAATTTCATTTTTATTAAGGGGGAAGGCCACTGTAACGGATCAAAATTTTTTTTTATCTTAAATTAAAATTTATATATTCAAAAATATGTGTTCAAAATTTCAAGTCAAAATTCCATAGCTTGAGTTACAGCCATTTTGGTGATAGTAGACTGAAAACTTAATGGACTGAAAACTTTAAAGTCGTTTTTCTCAAAACGACTTTTTTCGAACTGGTCGCGTCGATATTCGATCAAATATTCGCCCTTATTATGGTTGTCGACGTCGACTGTCGAATGCTCGACAGCTATCAATCGGCATCACTGTAGTCGAGTGTCGAGAGTCGATTAAGTAATCTATTACAAATCGATATTTTGAGTCGAGTCAACTATCGACAAAAGTGACAAGTTCTTGTCGATCAAATTTTTGTGGTCGACAGCTACTGAACAATACTTTTTTTATGTAAAACCTTGGGAAAAGAATATAAAACAACAATGAAAGTAACAAATGTAAACCAGTTTGAAACATTATTGGCTCATATGCAGAAAAATGTGCGAATAGCTGGGAATTTCAATAAGGGCTTAGAAAAAGTAGAAATGAAGCGAGAGTTGGCTATTAAGCTAAACAGTTTGGGTTCTCCGGTGCGTGAAGGCTATGGGTGGCATAAGTTAAGAAAATGTATTAATCAATTCTGTTGAAAAGAATTATTATATGTCACAGCAAACATGAATTGCGAGCTACAGGCGAAAGCATTTTTTAAATAAAGAAAATTTTATCGCCATTAGGAGAATGTGTAGCCATTCATGTTCTTCGATAAAATGTTAAGTCCAGCCGAGGTGGTCTTGGGTGCTACTAGAAACTCAGTCGGCGAGGAACTATTGCCTGACCCAGAACCAATTCCGTCTACGCATCCAATTACAGCGGGAAATCCAGTTTTATCGTAAAAATGTTGCTTTGCTTCTATTTTTCGTTACCATAATTTCCCTTTCGGACCAATTTCCCTTTCTAAAATTGCGATGACCTCTTCAAAAATTGAGGAAACTGTGATCTGCATAAGAAGCATATGCGTGGCTTCGCGAAAGTTATGGATAAATCTAGAATACAATAAAAGAATACAAGAACTTAAGAAACTCATTGATTTTATTTATATGCTTCCTTATTTTGTATCTGAGAGTGTAAAATATTGAAGTGGCTCCGAATATTGCGGCACAACCACGATAAGTTTTCTACTGCAGCACTTTGCTCTTCGTCAGGAAAAAATACGGCGATATTGCCCATTTGCAGAATATTTCTCGCAATTTAGAAAAATTAATTTTTAAAATTAAATTAAACTTCAAAAAGTTTTTTCTTCTTTCTTTTTTTCATTCACAGTAACGTTTTCTGCTCGTTGCAATCTATTTCAAATATTGTCGAGTCGATTAGGTTTAACAATTCCGATTTTAAGTCGACTCGACAGTCGAGTAACTCGATATTTTTTATTAAAAATTTATTGAAATATTGTTGGAAGTGCACTTAATAAAATTAATATAAAACGATCCCCATATTCTTTTATTTGACACATCAAACAAATTTCTGAAAATCAGCCGTCACAGTTGCTTCTCCCCTTAAAAGATATAAATTGAAAAAGTAATTATAATTGAAAATTGCGATGCTAACAATTGGCATTAAAATTCAATGCTACTGAAAGTCCCATCTTATTAGAATCGAAATTGTGGAATTGTTAGTCTTAATTAAATTACATTACGATTAAAAATATTTGTTTCGGAAAGTTCATTAGATTACTAAAGGCTACATAAATATGTATTCTGCCTTCCAGTGTGTTTGAAATAAATACATTTTAAATAAAATTAAATTGAATTGGCATTATTATTGCATTTTGAATGAAAATTATCTGGTTTGCTTATTTCCCTACAGCTTTTAGGACTATAACGCTTCTTTTTTTTTAAGATTCTTATTACTCTCTTCTTGAACTATTTTTCACAAAAAAATTATTTCAATTAATTATTATTTAACTTCCTTTTTTTACTGTTAATATTAAATAAATCTTTAACAAGAATTTGATTGTTTCCTAATTTTCATAAGATCTTTTCAATTCTGTTTCCCTGTTCTAGGTAACTGTCACATGTACTAAATATCCATTGATATACAAAAAAATAAAAAATTTAAAATGCTAATAACTAAATGAGAAATAATAATAAAAAAAAAAAAAATTGGTGTTTGATTGTTTCCTAATTTTCATAAGATCTTTTCAATTCTGTTTCCCTGTTCTAGGTAACTGTCACATGTACTAAATATCCATTGATATACAAAAAAATAAAAAATTTAAAATGCTAATAACTAAATGAGAAATAATAATAAAAAAAAAAAAAATTGGTGTATTACTGCACTTTACAAATCGATAAAAATTAAAAAACACCACCACAATGACGAAGGGAAACATCCACGCAAAATAGGAAGGAAATGTAAGTGAAATTAAAGTGAAACCAAAACCAAGTACGTGTATAGTAATAAAAAAAAAAAAGTTTTGAAACAACCCCCAAACACTTCCTTGTGATTGTGCTTGAGGAATTGTTCTCATTGTGACAAAAATGGCAATGTAACTATGAAAGAAAAAGTTGCACAAAAAACAAGAAATATGTATAAGTTAAGTAGAAACTCAAACAGTATGTTGTAGTAAGTCTGCATTTGTTACTAGGGCATGGCAATGTATTATATATTTGCTTGTAGTTGGGTTAGTTAAATGAAGGGAAGCATGAGTTCGAGTACGTCACAAGTGTCACTTGAGGCGATACAACTATGATGGTTGAAATTGAAACGCATGCGGTCAGTAGCGATTCATAAACAAAATTACTCTTTTTCGTATTCTTGTATTGTAGTTTTTTATTGCAGGCAACTACAAAAGTAAAAGAAAATAATAAAATACGTTGCATGAAGCCTATTATTACTTTTGAGCTTGTTACTAGGTACAACCGATAATCGGTGTAGAGAGGTAAGAAGGAGAAGAGTTTCCGGATAGAATCTACAATATGTAATGTGCTGTAAATATTTAATGTTTTTTAAAAAGTTTTACATACACAAATATCACTGTGTGAAAAAAAAACAAACTACCTCCGAATGATTCCACCAGGAAATAGGAGCCATTGAAAAACGTTTCCAAGGGAAGAACTCCATAAAAATGGTTCCTGATTATTGCTGGTCATTGAAACGAGTGATAAATCATACGAATGAAAGAGGTCGAGCAAACATTTTTGATTCAAAGAAAACTCTCCAGTCCTTTTTTTTCACTTTTTACCCAATACTGTTTAGTACTGTACTGAATGGTAATAGATAATTAAATATCTATAAATAATTAAATGTTCCTACAATCTTAAAATTCACACAATTCCGTCAATTTTCATCCAAATTCATTCGACACGGCAATAAATTTATTTTAAAAATATTGTGTCTAAAAAAATTTCCAAGATCGAATAATATCATTAAAACATCGTCCAAACTGAAAAAATTAAAAAAAAAAATTAAAAATCTCAAATTGCATTTAGCAAGTACAGTAAACATCGAATTTCACGAACTACGATTTAGCCGTCGACAGTTCATTGCAAAAACATTGAAATTGAAAAAACGCAACTCTTGCTATAAAATACATACAATAACGCTTCAAATATGAATCCTATATATATACCTCTAAACTATATGTGCCCAGATAAGCGCGTTCGTACTGTACTTTAAGCAAAACAAAAGTGGATACATTAAGAAAAATACATGGGCTTATCATTAATTTTCTATATATTTACAGGCAGCGCTATTCTAAATATTCCCGAAATGAAATTCCCGCGGCTCCAAGAAGGGGTTTTATTTGTAAGCTCAATTTAACCTCCAAAACTCTCCTCTTAATACGGCCATGCTCCCGGGGATTTCATTTCATTACCTGTTGCGAAAATGACCCCATGTCAGAAAACTTAATTTTTTACCTAAAAACAACATCCAGCTTTTATTCAAAGAATAAAAATTAATTTAAATCCATAATTAAGTCACAAAATTAAATTCATTCATTCAATTCTTAACCCTGTAGTTCTCAAGCGCGTCTCTAGACGGGTGTAGTAATTGACACCGGAACAGTTTTCTATTGCAACATTTTATCATTTAGCGAATTTACCAAGCTTTTAAAAAAATGAATCGGTTATGAGTTCATATGCGTATTATAGACGTTAGCGGCAGTCAAAGTTAAACATTTGTGCAAAACAGGAAAATTAATAATTTGGATCGAATTTATTCAACAACAAATACATTTAGGCATCCAACGTTTCCCCATCTCATAAAACCACGCTCATTATTTTTTTTTTAGGTTTTGAGATAGGATTTATGCTTTTCACAATCAATATTAATAAATCCCGTTTTGCTGCTACTACTTCTACTATTATAGCACAACAGCCCATGGAGGGCCAAAGCCGCGCTTTTCGCATCCACTCATGTTGTGTAAGTTATATTTATATACGATTGAAAGGGAACTACAGTTTTATGCCGAGTCCGAACGGCGAAGTAAAAAGGTTTTCATTGGCATTTTTATACTCTTGGATGTTTGCCATTGCCAGCCAAGGTGGTGCCGTGTAGAAAAGTTTTGTATTTTCTATTTTTTGAGCGTGGCGAGATATGAACCTCTACGTAGCAGTCCAACACATTAACCAACTAGGCTATGGCGACCACTTTTCCAATTTTTTTACTCAATCCAAAATTTTGCTTAATTTGTGAGTCAATTAACTGAGAAACAAAAAAAAATATACTGTACTTATATATACCACCTTGATCAAAAAGTTCCCGGAATAACCATCGTGTGGCGCTCCTATCGTTCCGATTTGATTTTTGTTAAGTTGGTACATCTGTTGTTGATATTCCCTTTAAATCTTAGCGTCATAGTTTGACATTTGCAAAAGTTACGTAGCTAAGAGTACATCTATCTCTGTGTGTGATGTCGATTTTTTACAATTTTATTAAATTTTGAATAAAAAAAACGGATTTAATGGTGCGCGAACGTTGGAAATATTGGAAAAGTGTTTCGGCAACGATTCTCTAAAGAAAACGGTCGTTCACCAGTGGCACGAGCGGTTCAAAAGTGGTCGTGAGTCAATCGAAGATGATGAAAGCAGCGGCAGACCATCGACATCGAAAACCGACGAAAACGTTGATAAAGTAAAAGAAATTTTGGTCAATAACCGCAAATTAACCATCAGAGAGTATTACTTGGGCGTTATGAGACGTTTGCGTGAAGCGTGAATTGTGGACAGAAAACTCGTGGATTTTGCACCATGATAACGCACTGTCGCACAGTGCCATCATTATTCGTAATTTTTTGACGAAAAATGCAACAAATACCATCCAACAGCAACCGAATTCACCTGATTTGGCTCCCTGTGACTTCTTTCTGTTCAATCGAGTTAAAAAACCATTACGGGGAACGCATTTCAGCAACCGAGAGGAAGTAATGGAAAAATCGCAGGAAGCACTGATGGACATACCGAAAACCGAATATAAAAATTTTTTCGAGGATTGGATCAAGCGCTGGCATAAGTGTGTTGCATTCTATGGGGATTACTTTGACGGGGACAATATAGATTTAGATGAATAAACTTGTATTTTTAATTTTCTAAATAAATTCCGGGAATTTTTTGATCAAGGTGGTAAATTGATAAATCCAATTTAATGATTACGCATTATTTAGTTCGTTATATTACAAGTCTACTGTAGTATGAATCCAGTGGAATTGAATTATTTCATCTGCAACCAAGTAACCGGTTTTGTGTGTATTGCGTTCGCCCACTTTTTTACCAGTACGCGCAACTCACAATTTGTGCGTGTATTTTTTCTTTTTTGATTTTTTATTTTAACTCAATTGTTTATATTTACTTTTTATGCCGCCGTTTATAAGTGGGCGGTCAAGTTTTTTTTTAAGTTTTCTCATTGACAAAAATGCAATTATAGTTGAAATATCAGGATAGATTGCCATTGTGGATTGGTGTTTTAGTTACTCGTCAATAAATAATAACTATTTTTAATGGAGTCGCAGCTCATAAGATATTTTACATATTACCCCTTATCTTCGAAAAAATTTTGTAATGACATAAAAACTCAATTGTGTTTGTTTTTGTTTTTATTTCGTTTAAGATATTCTATGTACTTACCCTTTATCTTATAAAAAATTCTTATTTTTTTTTATTTTTCTAATAGTTACTCCCTTTATTTCAATTTAGTTAATGTTTCAACGCAAGGTATCCTAAAAAAGGTAAATCCCTTTAGTAGTTGAGCGAAATGTTTTGCTACAGAAACCTATAGATCGAAAAAATGCTCCTCTATATTGAGTTAAAAATATCACTGGTCTGTGAGGTTTTAGATTATTGAAAATAAGCAGTAGTTTTTTATGAATATTTGTATGAATACTCGTAAGTTTGCATATACTAAAATCGGGACATATAGCATATGTATCATGTCAGATAACAACTAAGGTTCAAAAACATGCATATAACCAAATGTATCAGAAATTTGGTCTTATTTAGCTCTAATTTTACCCCGTTACAGTTTCTTCCTGACTTATTCTTAAGATATTCTAAATATTAAATTTCTATGAGCGTGTGCGCACTTTAAATTTATTTTACGCTTAGGTTCATTTATTTGTTTTGAGCTACTTATTTACCTTTTATCATTTTACTATTACCTCAGCACAAACACTGTGTCGTTACTATTATTTACTACTGCTATTATATCGTACTGCAGACTACGATATTATTTACGCTGTTTTGTTAATCGCCTTTCTTTCTATCTATGTATGTAAGGTAAATAGATAGATAGGTCGGTAGACAGGTGGGTGGGTAAGTATTCACAATTTTCCATATACTTCCTCTATTTCACAGTTTTACTTTATCAATAACTGTCGTTGTATTTTATATTACTTGTTGTTGTTTTGCTTTTGTTGTTTCCAGGTAGTGTCAGTAATTTTGCGCTGTTTTTTTTCTCCTTCCTATTGTTTATAAGCTCCACTTGAGTTTTGTTTTTATTTGATTTCATTTCACTTAAAAGCTTTTGCCGCTATTTTAAACACATTTATATAGTTGCAACATTTTGCTTTTTGCTATCTACATACCTTAACTACTTGGCTACTCACCTACCCATTTTGCCCTGACATACCTACATTGCAGTGGTAGCAGAAGTTGTGGATGAGACAGATGTTGCTATGCAAATAAAAATGATGCACTTCAAGCTGATTTTAACCTAGTTAGTTTATTATGGTAGTTAGTTTGAGTAATAGAAAGAATAAGGATGTATTTAAATTGGTTTAAGAGTAGTACGCATTACTTTTTTGAGTTATTTTGTTGTGTTGTTGTGTTGACTTTTATTAAATTTAAGGGAACCGGCACTTTCTCAGTCCAATATTTTATCAATTTTTATAGGACTGATAGATTAATAAAAATATAATTTCTGAGTCCGGAATTTTTTTGACATATGTTTCAAGACTTCAAATACAAGAAAAAAGTGTGTAATAATTAAAAAAAAAAAAAAAAAAATTGTGTACAAGTTTTTTGTGCAGCTTCATGGAGGACGTTTTGAAAATCGTCATTAACTCTCTAGTAGGCAGGACCGTCTCTAGACGGGCAACTGCTTGGTACAATTTAAAATACGTTTAAAATTTTTGTATGTGTATTCATGCCGCTCAAAGGACAGATGAATACCAGAGCTACACTATGCATAGCTTCAGTGATCTGTGCGTTGTTTCGCTTTGAATTTATCGCCAGTTGAAGATCAGATTTCGAGTAATTAACGAAAAAAAACATTATTTTGGGTGATATTAATCTGACTTTATTTCTGAGCTTTATACATTAAAATCAACCAATCTTCATATTTTTTATTGCTGGAAAAATTGACCTACTAAAGGGTTAACTGGCGTGTACGATTGCGGCTCGGAAAAATTATGACTAGGGTCCCAGGGCATCAAACTACGATTACTTTGTTTGATTGGTTTTCTCAAAAGTAGGACTTCTTTCATATAAACAACAGCTGTGTTTTACTCGCCAGCTAGTTTAACTTGTGCGAATAAAACGACCAAGTTGTTAAGTCTCTTCTTCGTTATATTGTTATTCACAATAAAACTGCTCAGCAGCTAGAGGTGAAATATTTTAATGGATCCCAGTCATTGCGCTTAATCATGGGCATTGTTTTTAGTTTTTACCCTTTATAAGAATATTTAACGATGATTTTAACTTATTTTTTCCGGCAGCTATTCCGAATCTTTTCATTTTTTGCTTTTTGCAATCTGTCATGCTTCTTCTTTCACTATTGACAGTTCACAATAGAATTTGATGTAGCTAAACCACTTGTTAAGTGTATATAACAGCTATAATAATATGTGTTATCTCTGCCCATTTGTTGTTGTTTCACAGACAATTATCGCTGCTGGTTAAACATAACTAGGAGCAAGTGGCGAATAAAACGCAGCTAACATTACAGATTGAGGAAAGATTTATTTTTCCTATACTATCCTGGGGTCATTGTTGTGTAGAAGAACATATTTTCATTTAAGACCGATCGTGCACGCCAATGTCAAAAACCTTGTTTTAAGAAAAAATATTTTGCTATCGGTTTTTAAAATATAAAAAAACTTACGTTCAGCGCTAAAATCATCTATATCTTCGAAAGTACCCGGAGTTTCCTTCTAGAATTTTAAAAATATATTTTTGAAATAAAATACTTTCGAATTAAACAATTTCAAAAAATAGTTTCTTCAAACCGAGAAACTGCAGGATCCCCTTGAATGTAAGTGCAGCTTATTGCAAGGTTTAATTTTTTGAAAAGTCTGAGGACTTATACCAGTTCTAGAATTTGGTAGTTGAATTATATGCGTAAGGCAGGATTCCAGATTTATAGTGTGGAAATCTATTTTGAAGGATTCCTACATCTTACGAATGTGTATGCCAAATTACACGGTGCGACAGTAAAAAATACCTGGGAAGTCATACTATTTTTCGAGTAAAACAAGAGTCTGTTCTTGAAATTTTCCAAACACCCCCAAAATCTTGATTCACTGTTAAAAAACCGGTTTTGGGTACCTTTGGGCACTTATAAGCCTGTAACTTGGTTGATTATCAACAGATTTTCAGTTTCCTACCGGTTTAAAAAAAAAGAAACTTAGACTTTTCGAACGACATATGTTTTATTTTAGAAGATTTGATTTCTGTGTGTATTTGTCTAACAAACACAATTTTTTTTCACTTTTTTCACATTAATCAATAAAACCAAAATTTTCTCTTAACATCGTTTTTTGAGACACACAGAGATATCACAAAGACTTTTGAATTCCAATTAGTACCGAGACCAGATATAAATCTCAAATAAGGATTACTGAAATCTACGAATCTTTCTAGCCTTTATTCAATATTACAGACAAACATAAAAAAATTGATTAAACAAACTGTAATTTTAACATCCTGATCATTAGCTCAAGCTGTTGAATTGATGGAATAAAAATGATATATACATAAATCGTTTCAAGAGGAGCATATAATTTACGATATGGATAACATAGATATTTATACTATTTTTAGAAATAATATGCGGCAACGAAAAGTAAATATTATTCAACATTTGTTTTACAGAAAATATAAATAGACGGTAGACTACCACACATATTACGAGTAAGTTTCTAAAATTACTAAATAAACTATGACATTGTAAACTGAGAAAGAAATACCTAGGAAAATTATAATCATGAGCGCTATTTTTAACGTAAAAAAAAAAAAAAAAAAAAACAATAATAGAATCTAAGCGGAAAAAACATAAGAAACAAATACATAAATAAATAAACAAAAGTAAGAAAGTAAAGTACATTTTTGTGTTAATATTAAATACAAAAACAACAAGAAAAATAAAAAAAAGAACATTTCTATGTTGACATTGCTACACATTTCTGTTGCTTCTGCTGCTGATGGATAGATGGAAAAATGCATTGCAAGCAAGCGACACCGCAGCGTAACACAAGGAATATTCATATCAAATATGCGTTCACTGCTATTTTTAGGAGAGCAGCAAGGAATACAATTGTGTATATGAATATGTGTGTGTGTGTGTGTGTGAGTATAATACCGATAGATAAGTGTAAGTAACTAAATGAATGAAGTAAGTAAAAGTAAAATAAAGCATCAAATGCTTAATAACAACAAAAACCAGAATAAAGCTGGGTTGGAAAATTCTATATTTTTTTATTTTTTGTATAGTCACATAAATAAAAGGGCAAAAAGCAACAAAGAAGTAAAAGGAAGAGAAGCAAAAGAATAATAAGCAAATAGTAAAATGTATACAAATATCAAAAGCAAAGAAATAAAAACATGAAGGGGAGTTATGGGAATACTAAATACAGCAGCAACAACAACAAAAAGTGCCCAGAATAATATAATGTTTATTGTTGTTGTTGCTGCTATTTCGTATTATTTAGAGCATATTTATTTGAAGATGAAGGTAATGGATACAAAGTATAGATAGAGATAAAACGATACCACATCAAAAACAAAAACCAGCAACAAATACTAATGTTTAAATTTGATAAGTTACAGATACTTTTTTTATACTTTTATTATTACATGCATGCATCTTTATGCATGTGTATGCTGGCTAGTGTTTATGTCTATGCCTTAATATTGTTGTTGCTTAAAGTGTTATTATGCCTTTCGGATGGTTTTTCAATGTGTATTCTTTTCGAAAGAGAAACATCAGAAAAACTTAATAAAATGCTTTATCAGCTAAAATTATAAGAAGAAAAACGAAATAATAAATATGTTAGGTTCGGTCATGAACGAACATTACAAATACACACATACCTACAAATTTATAGTCATATATACGAATAGTTAGAAGAAAGATAATAGCTTTTTACAGTGATCTTAGATCTGAAACTTGCATTAAAGATTTCGGCCACCGTAATGTTAGTGAGGTTATTTTAATTATTCTGCGATCCATAAGATCATAAGTCATCTCGAGGCTTAACACTAAAGTACTTTATTTAGTTGCTCTGCCTCAAAAAATTGAGTATCATGGAAGGGAAATCAATCCGTAGGGAATAACCCATAAATGGATAGCATTGTGTTGATTGAGAAAGAAAGATAGATAAGAGGTAAAAGTATAGAGAAAATAACAACCTCTATAATGGGTAATGCTTTGGAATATCGTGACCACGTGGAATGTGTGTGCTCTTCATGATGCTTGCATAATTTTGGGAAATACAAATTAGTGACATCGGATCGCTCAACCCCGCAAACCATCTATCATGAAAATAATAGTAAAGAGCCAATAGAGCTGAAAACCCTACTGTGTCCTTATTAACCCATTAAGTCCGAGAGAAAATCGATTAAAAACCAAAAAATCTTTAATCACACGTCTTTATCGTCACAAATTCAACCAGCAAATGGTATAATCGAATTTTTTTTATTTTTTTTTTAAGTTTCTCTCTTCGCGTTGGAATAACTGTGATAGCGATTACGTGTTTCTTTAACTTTTTTTATCTGCATTATGCGTATACGCATCATTAGGATTTAATGAGTTAAGCTTATCGCTAGGTGTTGAATACGATATGGGAAGAAGTATAAAGCATAAATTCCTGAGATATGGAAAATATCTAGAAAGACCAAGTAGTTAAACTTCGTGGAGAGGAACTAACTACTTGATATTAGTTTCTAAAATAAATAGTCAAGCTTTTTCTAAATGGTATTACTATATGTTATCAATTTATTTAAATATATATTTTTTGAAACTGTAGGGTGTCTATGTAATAAGAAAAGAAAATCATACAAGAAATGAAACCAATAAAGCTTGAACTTTCAGTTTTATGGCATAGTGCATTGGCTTATTTATTACAGCAACAACAATAATATCAATAATAATTATTATTGTGCTACTTTAGTTTATTATATTTTTTATACAATATTTTTAATGCGTTTTTTTTTTCTCCTCTTTTTGGCGGCATTTGATTGATTTAATTTATAAACAAGATTATGTATAAAACAACATCATATAAATATATATAAGTATATGTATATAAATAAAATGATTATTATAAACTACTTCTAGCTTTAATGTGCACGATTTGTAAAGCTGAAGCTCAACCAATAACATTCAAGTGGGTTTTTGTACCCTGCAGCTGCATTTTTACTACTACCACATACTACAACTACGAATCCCAGTGAGAAATTGCTTGATTGATTTCTTGGTTTTTTTTCTTCTCGATCCCGAGCTGCCAAGAAACGTTCTTGAGTTTATTTTGTAGATCTGGGCAGTCAGACCTAAAATTTTTTATTTCTTTTTGTGGTAAGCATGATTTACTATTTCAGAAAATATTTTGGCAAAATATAAAAAGTTGAAATGACGGATGGCATTAATGAAAACAAAATAGAAAGTTAATATTTCAACACAATAAATAAATGGGTTTTCTTAGAAAATAACATGTATTTATGATAGTTCTTAGGATACTATAAAAATTAATTCTAGACGTTAATTTTCAAAGTCATGACTTAAGTTCATGTTAAATTCGGTAATTGCAGTTATATATAAACAGGCTTAATAAACAAATGTAGTCATCACAACAACAATGTATATAGAGACGGGCATTTAATCCATTTTTTATCTCATGTTATCTGAGAGTTCGTGCTCAATACTTTTTAAATTGCTTTAGAGTTGTCAGATCATGCTCTGATCAGAGAATACTCGAGCTTTACTCTGCTAAGAGATCTGAGCTAGGAACTCAAACGTGTATTGCAGAAAAACAGCATTGTAATGCAGAGATTTTGCAAGAAGTAACTACCCCAAGTAATAAAAAAAAAAACGAATTTTATATTTAAGAGGATGTTTATATTTCATAAGCACTTGAATACGTGAACTATGTAGTGTCCACAGAGTCTGTCTGCCAGTCATGTTTCATAGCCAAAATCTCTCTTTATTTCCTACTGGGGTAGTATACTCTCGTACATACATTAGTGACGCTTTGGTACACTTTTTCTTCTCTACTTCACATTACAACAACAAATTGAAGAAAAGAGAAAAATCTAGGTAAAATTTTTTGTTTTTGTATAATTTTTTTTTAAGTGTTACATTCGTCTAGAGCTCACGATAAATGAAAATGCATCGATGCATTTAAAAAATACATTCAATTCAATTAATTGTTGAATATGGTTGCTAAATTGTATTAAAGTTTCTTATTTCGTTTTCTTCGGAAATTATTTAAAATAAGCTGTCATCAGATAGAAAATTTGTGTCGTACAAAAAAAAAGAGTAGGAAAAAATGTTTATTTTCTAGCTAATTAATTCAAAGAAAAAGTACTGAAACTTAAATAGCTAATTAATTCAATATCATTAAAGTTGCCTGCTTACCTTATAGCGCTTATATCTTATGATGCTTACAATTAATCCTTTTTAATCCATGAAACTAAAAAGGTAGAAATTCCTACTTTTCGAGAGAAAATGCACTTTTGAATTCACTTTGTTGTTTTTTTTTTCATTTTCCGTGCATAGTCAAAATATAAAAGTACCGTAGTTGATAGCCAAAAGAAAAACAAAACAAAAGAAAAATATAAAATAGGATGCTAATTAGAAAATGAGAGAAAATTTGGGAAATTATTATAATCTGTAGGAGAAAGAAACGGCAGCGTAGCGTTCCTTGTGGGAACTTACCTCCCCCAAAAAAAAAAACACAAAGAGGCAGAAGAGCTGTAAAAGGATAAACAGGAAATATTGAAGTGGTGTGAAAGGAAAACACAAAAAGGGGAGTACGAGCGCGAAAGAAGGGCAAAGAAAAAATTTACGATAAATGGCGGAGACGACAATAAAAAGCAGAAAATGTTTTCGTTGCTTTGGCTGCGGTGCTGCCGCTGCTGCTGCTGCTAATTCGGAAACGTACACAAAACGCGAACACACACTAACAAAATGTAATGTTGAAAATGGATGGAAAGAAGCAATAAAAGGACACAGATGTCTGCACTGCAAAAGCACAAATATTAGGAGGGGGAGGAGGAATTAGAAAAACCGAAAATGAATAACAGAACTGGTGGAAAAAACTTTCGACTAATTTTTGTTTTCAAAATAGGAAATTTTAGCTGTAAATATTTCTTAAGCTAAATCTTGAGCGATTTTAATGAAAAAAGGGGCGAGACCGCAAACTACTCTTTTTTGTTATTTACTTTGTTTTTCACTATTTATTCGGTTTTTGCTTTCACACTTTTTCTTCAAATAATTTTCTTTTCCAGTTGGCACTCTTTCTTTCTGTAATTTCACACAGTTTCAAGACTTACGCAAATTTATTTAAAATTCTTGTTTTTGGTCAACACTTTAATGCAATTTTATAACTATTTTTAAACTTTTGTTTTTCCAATACATTTTTTCTTTCATTTGTTAAGTGAAAATAAATTTCCGAATTTCCACTTACATCCACCAACAATCGCACACGCAAACCAGAGTTTCAAGCAACGACTAATAAAGGCACGAAGCTGAATGTAAAAAAATCATAATAAACGTCAAACAATAAATTCAACAATAACTTTTGTGGTGAATAAAGCAGGGTTGCAATGCACGTGGCACAGGGTACCACCAATATACCAATATAAGAACTGGAATTCAATGAGAGTAGCATGCCCTCAGTCAAATAAAGTATTTGGCATATGTGTTGGTATATGATTAAAATTCAGAAGAAAAAACAAATAAATGCCGCAAAAAAAGGCAATACACGAGCTGCCAACGCATTCAGCAAAATGCACTATTTGGAGGCCGTCGGAATCATCGGTCTGTATTTCTTAAAAGATGACGATTGTCCCAATGTTACCATCAATCCCGCCAGGTATAATTCGATGATTTCGAGCTTCTTTTGCGCGTAGCTCATGAATATGGTTTCAACCAAATGGCGCTACATGTCACACAACATGTGAAACTATGGGCCTATTGAGACATTAGTGTAGTGAGCAATTCATCTCACGCTTCGGAGAAGTGAGATGGTAACTTAAATCATTCGATTTGACGCCTCTAAACCCTTTGTTGTTGGGTTACGTGAGGTCGCTCGTCTATGCCGATAAACTACCGCCAAATGCAACCTTGGAAAGCAACTTTACCGATGTTATGCTATGGTAAAAAGAAGTGGTTCAAAATTGGACTTCTCGCATGGATCACTTACAACGTAGTCAAGGTCAACATTTACATGAAATAATCCATTGATTTACCAACTCGCAGAACAAATCACCTTTTAGAATGAAAAAAAAATATGCATAGCATACAGAATAAATAAAGAAGTACTGCTTACGAATTTATAATTGAACTGTGGGTGGTCTACACATTATAATAAAACTCATTACAGTTTAAAGTTTTGACTCCTTCAATTTTCAATTTGGTTTTTGCTTGTGTGTACTTAAAATTTTCCTCCAATTTTGCAACCTTGTAGAAAATGGTGAGTATGTGGAGGTGAATTTTCCAATGGAGTACGTTCGCCAATATAGTTTTTTGTCATTAGATTTGTTTACATCAATGGTAAGGGGAATTTAATTGTTTAATCATTGTATTGAACATGGCAGAAGAATTAAGGACGTAGATGCATTTTGACAAGTAAGAGGAAGTTTGACAACCACGAAAAATACTTTTTTGATACTATTCTTCTTTTTGCAACAGCGTTGTATTTTCATGGTACAATTTTTAAGTGCGAATTTATAAGAAAATAATTTGTGTAGTATTAGAAATTTATGTTTGTAAAAATTAAATTTAAAATATAAATTTTGTTTACTCACGATGTTGTTGTGGATTATTTTTTTTAATTTTACTAGTTCTTTTATTTCAAATGAACGCGAATTTCTAAAATATTAGGAATTTATCAAAAATTTGTTTATGAAACATTTAAAACTAACTTACTTCGATTTAAAATATAAATTGAAAGTTGTTTTTTGAGTTTTCACGTTTGCTAATTGTATTTCTCGCATTTGCTGATACTATAATTGTGTCAAACGGTAGTTATGAAAATTAATTCTAAAAATGTGTGAGAATTGGTTAATATACCATATAATTTATGGAGTATTGGATCACATAACATACGTTATTTAATTTGAAATATATATATATTTAATGTATCAAGTTGTTATTTTTCTCATTTTTTCTTCGAATTTGATGGTTTGTTGGCACATGCACATCACTCTTCATGAAATTGTATTTATTTTTTTGCATCCACGTATTAAGCATCCACGCATTTGCATCCACGTGTGAGCAGCCTGAAACACATTAGCTACGATATCGTGGGCACAACATACTTTTGGCAGTTCGTATGTATGTAAGGATAACCTATTCCAATTATGATGACATGTAGGAACATACTGTTACGCAGGGTAACTGGGATCGATACTCGGCACGGGCTGGAAAATATAAAAAATCTTAACTGACGATGGAGAACCTCCAAGGGGAAATATTGAAGAAGAAAACCTTTCTATTTCACCGTTTAAATAAAAATGTAACATGAATGGATATGAAGGGTTCACTCTAGGCCCTCAGTGGGCTGTTGTGCCCTAATAGTATTAGCTGTTAGAAACGTGAACAAACGTTTGTTCAGTTTGGCTGCGCAAAGAACGGGTGCCAAATAATTTTAAAGTCAAGTTCAAATTTTGGTGAGGTTAAGGTTTTTCCTTATTAAATCTAAATTTTAACAAGCTGTTTTAAATTTTCTCAAAAGAAATTGAACGTATGATTTTCTTCATATATTGTGTGGCCAACTGTAGCAAAGACACGAACCTTTGATAAGGAATCAGAGCTGCATATTATGTTCCCTTTATAACGAATGGATAGTTTCATGGAAAGCTGAAATTCATTATAAAATATATTATTAAACCAGTAAATATTAATGTGTTTAAGTTAGTAAAGTGTACGAAACACATAAAGCAACTATTTTTGCTGTTGATAATTAGTTGTCGTTTGCTGTACTTTGCTTCTCTGCGCCCATATTCAAAAGCGTTGATGGCAATCATTGCCTGTTACATTAGACAATAATTGTCAGAAAAGTTTTTAAGTTTGTTTACGAAGAGTACATAGTTGTTTAATGCAAAAGCGGTTTAATAGAAAATCTATAAATGTAACATAAAATACTATATTTGATACTTTTTTCATTTATATTAATGCAACCGTGTAATCAAAGAGGAATTGGAATAAAAAAGCCAGAAAAGGAAAGCGACAGAACACACGTATAATTGAGAGAGAGCGGCGTTATTTTATTTAACAAGTGTTTAATAAACAATAAAAAAAATATTAAATAGTATTAATTTAGTAAAAAATAAAGCCCTTTCAAGAATTCAATTGCAAAAGCTAGTGCTAAACAATGCAGTCACACAACAAGAAGCGCGTTTGCTATTATTACGACAGTAAGTTTTTAAAGAAAATATAAAATAATCATAAAATTGTAGAATCTTACACTACAACTTGCTGCCTTCACGTTTTTCTATAAAAATCTAAAATTCGTTGAAGAAAATGTATTGTGCAAGTTTTTATCACACTAAATTGCAACGAAATTTTTATTTTTTTGTAAATCGGCAATTTTACAGTGACTGTACCGTCGCGCTTCTTTACTCAGTGCACTTATGAAAATCGGCCGTAGTTCTCGATTTTGTCCGAGCTGTGAGCATTGTGATGCTCGTGTTGGCGGCGGTTGCTCGTATGTTGTGTTGTGTGTTTCGTATGGCCGTAGCAGAAAAATGTGCTGTCATTAAAAGATGCCGAGGGTACACTCGCATTAAAAATTTATTTTTACCAAAAATTAATGGCTTTTTTTGGGAAGCCATTAAAGCTTGGGGAAAAAGTAGAATTTAGTTATTTATCGTTGGTTTTACTTTACATTTAACAATTCTTGTTTATGCAATAAATTGTATATATTATTATTATTGTTATTTTAATTTTAAGGTGATATTGGCAACTATTACTATGGCCAGGGGCATCCCATGAAGCCACACCGCATACGTATGACACATAATTTACTTTTAAATTATGGTCTCTACAGGAAAATGGAAATTTATGTAAGTTTTTTAGGTACAAATCAAAATGTTTTATTAATTTTCTATTTGTTTTAATAGCGTCCACATAAAGCCACCGCCGAAGAAATGACAAAATTCCATTCGGATGAGTATGTGCGTTTTCTGCGTTCCATACGTCCGGATAATATGTCAGAGTATAACAAACAGATGCAGCGTTTCAACGTAGGTGAAGATTGCCCGGTTTTCGATGGTCTCTATGAGTTTTGCCAGCTCTCCGCTGGCGGCTCTGTAGCTGCTGCTGTCAAATTAAACAAACAAGCGTCAGAGATCTGTATTAATTGGGGCGGTGGCCTCCATCATGCTAAGAAGTCAGAAGCTTCCGGTTTCTGCTATGTCAACGACATTGTATTGGGCATTCTGGAGCTGCTCAAGTACCACCAACGTGTTCTCTACATCGACATTGATGTACATCATGGTGATGGTGTGGAGGAAGCATTCTACACCACAGATCGAGTAATGACTGTAAGCTTCCACAAGTACGGTGAATATTTTCCTGGTACTGGTGATTTGCGTGACATTGGTGCTGGCAAGGGTAAATACTATGCCGTAAATATCCCATTGCGTGATGGCATGGACGATGAGGCATACGAGTCGATCTTTGTACCGATTATATCAAAGGTTATGGAAACTTTCCAGCCTGCGGCAGTAGTGCTGCAGTGCGGTGCTGATTCTCTGACGGGAGATCGTCTGGGATGCTTCAATCTCACCGTCAAGGGTCATGGTAAATGTGTGGAATTTGTGAAAAAGTATAATTTACCTTTCCTCATGGTGGGCGGGGGTGGTTACACCATACGCAATGTATCACGTTGCTGGACCTATGAAACTTCGGTTGCTTTGGGCGTAGAAATTGCAAATGAACTGCCGTACAATGACTATTTTGAATATTTTGGTCCTGATTTCAAGCTGCACATTAGTCCTAGCAATATGACTAACCAGAATACCTCAGAGTATTTAGAAAAAATTAAAAATAGGTAAGACGCGAGTTTAACCTTTCTTTAAAATCTTTACGTAATTCTTCTCATTTTATAGACTTTTTGAAAATCTACGCATGCTACCACATGCTCCGGGTGTACAAATTCAATCAATACCAGATGATGCCATCAACGATGATTCTGAAGATGAAGATAAAGTGGATAAAGATGAACGACTGCCACAGAGTGACAAAGATAAACGCATCGTACCCGATAATGAATATTCCGATTCAGAAGATGAAGGAGAAGGCGGTCGTCGTGACAATCGTTCATTCAAGGGTCAACGTAAAAGGCCGCGTTTGGAAAAGGAGTCAAAACCAATTGCTGAAAACATCGAAATTAAGGAGGAGAAAGAAAAAAGTATGAAACAAAAAAGTCGAATTTAAATTGATGCTTATTGTGTATTTCTTTGTTTTTTTAGTGGATACCAATGACAGTGAGGAAATTGTCAAAACTGAAGATGCCAACAAGAAAGAGAATAACATATGACGTGGTGGACGCAATTGGTTATAGAAACCAATCAAACGTTCAACCAAATTCAAACCGAAAATCTTCTAGCAATGCTGCAATTGGTGTTGCAAACTATTAGTCTTCTCAAACATCTTCTGTGCTACATTGGTTGGTCGTCGATTTATACTCATCGGTAGCAAACGCATTCTTAAATAGTAGAATCAACAAACTATAACTAATTTTACTATTCTTCATAAATATAAACACATACATACTTATAAAATTTTAGAATTGATTAGAAAACAAACTTAATGTTTAAGCGTGTATTATAGAAATAATTAATTGAAAAATTCATTATTCAATTTTGCACTTACTTGTTTAATTTTGTATGTTCCAACATTTTTATTTCACATAAAATTATATGCTCAAATCACAACAGAAATATTCGAAATATCGATTTTAAATGTCGCAGTCTTCTATAAAACGTGAGAATGCAAAAAAATCTTTAACAAATTAGTGTTGTAGTAATATGTAAAATATGCAATATGGATTGTTTTTCTTTAAATAAAATTCTGCTTATTTTCTTTTCGATTTAAATTGGATTTGAATTGATTTGCTGTCTGCTGGGTGTAGTTGGTGATTTTCAGCAGTAATGTTTAAATTATAATTTTAAAATTACTGTGCTATCCCTTAAAAATTACCGTTGTTCACCCAAAATTACTGTATGTTGAAAAAAACGAGAAAAGGGGATGTTTGGATATTTTTAACACTAAATTACTGAGGTGTAAAAAAGCTTGCTGAGGCTGGTTTCTGCGATATTGTTAAATTCATTTAGAAAAAATTGAGAGAACCTTAAAATTCCAAAAATGTATTGATAAATTATTCCTTTGTCAAATAGCATTTCAAAGTTTATTTCAGAAGACATCACAATTTATAAAAAAAAACTAATAAATAATCAATTCATGAAAAAAGTTGTGTTTGTATACCCCTGAAATGGAACCTCGGTTTATTTTATGATGATTTCCAAAATATTTCAGCTCTAGCGATTACCATTAGTGAGCTGGGTCATCTTGAAAAGTTCAGCTTACGAACGGTAATCGCCAGAGCTGAAATATTTTGGAAATTATCATAAAATAATCCGAGGTTCATTTTTAGAGGCCTTGAGGCACTTTACAGTGTACTACTGCACGCTTCTTGATATAATTTAAACTAATTACTGTATTACCGTACAGACTGTAAAATTCCATCAAATTACTGTAAAATACAGTAATTACTGTACAGTTAACATCAATGATTTTCAGGCATATTTTAGAAACGATGTAAGATGAATTCGAATTTAAAATTCAAGCTAAAATTGTTTTGGATTTTTGGTTTCAAACATTTTTTATATTACTTCGAATAAAAGTTCGAATCAGCTGAAGGATGTTAGTTTTTTTATTTCATTATTTGTAAAAATATTAATTTTGAAATTAAATTTTGAACTAGAATTGAATTGCGAAAAGCTCGGCCTTGGCCCTCCATGGGCTGTTGTGCCATAATAGTAGTAGTAGTAGAATTGAACTTTAAGCAGTTTTAGGGAGTGATTCGCGCCACAATTACAACTCCTTGATTATATTAATGGAATTTGTATTCAAAGAAAATATGATAGATGAACAAAGATGAATTTTGAATGTTTTTGGATGTGGTGCTGATTCATTTAAAGATTAATGGTGCATAAATTGGGTACTTTTCAGTACTCGCTACTTTTCTTGCAAGTACACAATACTTTTTTATTCGATACTTTGCAAATATCATTTGTATTAATTACTACTATCTTAAAAACTTGAATATTTCAATTGATTGTTAGAATTTATATCGTGCACCTCAGTTAAACTCATATTTGAAGTATTTTGTAATTTTAGTGACTGAAGGGTTACATTATTCACATTACCTTCTGAATTTACGTCGATCATATGAAATATTCTGGAATTCAAATGGAAAATTCTGAAATCAGATTGGAACAATGTAATATCGAATTGAAATTCTATTGACAGCCTCGAAAGTGTAATAATTACTAAATACCGGAGTCATTTATTTATTTACTTACATGAGCTGAAAAAGCCTTGACAATTAAAAATGTATTCATGTTTGTTTTGTGTATAATTGAATTTTATTTTGCAATACAATTTTATGTATTGCATTTCTTACGCTAAACAATTTTTAAGACTAATTGTAAGAAATTTATGCTAGCTAAGTAGAAGTGTTTAATACTTTAGGAAAAAAAATTGCTAGAAGTTAACAAAAAATAATAAAAACTAAGTACATTTTGAAAGTGACTAGGAGTAGATGCACTTAAATAGGGCACTACATTTTGACGTTGGAGTTACACAAATACACATGCACAACTGTGTATGTATAATACTTTTGCTTTAGCGAATAGCTAGTAGTATATACATTCATATTTACGTACATGCAGGCTAACTATAGCATCTCTGTTTGTGGCTGCAATGCTAGTAGTAGCTGCTCTTATCGCTAATCCAGTGATAGTATCGACTCAATGCTATTCCGATTTCTCGGTTGCAACATTGGCCCACCTAAGTAACTAATGGGATTTGAAAATTGACGATGCGCCTCATCGATGTATGCCGGCTTCACTTGTGTGCGCGGATTTGCTCTTGTGCGAAAAGGCGCTATAGGAACATCATCAATTTTCATAGGAATACATGCACTAGAAGAGGTGGGTGTTTTGGGTGTAACGTTGCTTGTATACGCGGCGGCGTCAGGAATTTTTTCAACAATAACTGGCGTGGAGGATGACACAATGTCATCACCATCTTCATAATCAACACCGCCATCATCATCTTTGGTTATTTCCAATGGTGAAAGTCTAAAATTGATGAGCCTCGCTGAGGTGGGTGTTTGTGGTGACGCCGTTCTGTTCTTATTTCTGTGTATTAATGGCATGTTGTCATCATCATCATTGCTATCGTCCTCGATGTTGTTGTCCTCGTTGTATGCTTTTTGTGGATTCACCTGAGAGCGGAGAGTGGAGGGAGGGGTTGGGAGTTAAATGTTTGTTAGCGGTTTTCGTGTTGCTCTTGCTTTTATTTTTGGTTTTTACATGAAACAAATGTTTTTTGTTGTTGTTGTTTTTAATTTTAAATGAATGGATTGTTTTTTTTTTTGTTTTAATAATAAAGAAAAAATTTAAGAAAAACATGAAAAAAATTAGAAAATACATTGTAAGTAAAAAGTTAAAGAATAAAACACATTCACTTAGTTATAACTAAAAAAGCCAAACACCAAATGGAATCGGTTTCACACTTAAAAATTGATTTGTGCATTGGTTAGGATTTCAAACATAATATACATAATGAAATATATCCATCGTATGAATATAAATACTATTTGATTGATTTTTTCCTTGAGGCACATCACACACAGATTTTACTTTGCATATAGTTAGAGGCTTGCAAACTTTTTGAGGTATAGGCATATTTAAAACCTAGAAATAAATTAGCTTAAAATATATTCTCACCTTCTTTACTCCTTCTCGAAGTGATTTGTTTTAACTGCTGAATAAATATACATAGGTACATATTTTATGTTTTACATACTTAAAAATAGGTGGAATCAGTTACATTTGGCCTTCTAAAAATCGTAACTAATCCCCTTTACCACAAAGTAAAGAACATCAGAACCTTTTTATAGGTTTATGACTTTATGCTTTTTGGGGTTTAAATCAGTGACATTGTAAAGGAAGAAACAAATACATAATTGTTTGTAATCTTCACTTTTTAAAATGATTAAAATTGCTCTGAGACAGCTTACAGTTTAATAAAACTAAAAGTTGAATCAAAAACTGATTTTGCTATCAAAGCTTAATTTAAAGTAAAAATCACTGACTCTGAGAGGAGAAATCAGAATTTGATTTGTTAGGCACTTTGGAGATTGAGATGCTCATTTACACAATGCTCTATTTACATTTGAATCCCACAGAGTAATTTAAACGAATTGCAACCAAAGAGAAAATAAATGGATTTATTGACTTTGATGCTTGAATCAATTGATAAAAATGTATACTCGAACTAAGAAAAATTAAATAAAAATTTGCACAATAGTCAAACTGATGCAAAATTTTATGCATAAGAGGAAATTAAGAGATACTTTTTAGAAAGTAAATGTATTTAAATTTGAGATACCAAGAAAGTTTGTTAATAGAAATTTCAGTAGCGCCTGAAGAAATTCTACTAAACCTAAAATATGGCAACAGCTGCTTAGAAAATTAAAGAACAAAGACTGTGATTTCTGAATCAAAAAATACGAACTACAATCATTCTTATGAAGAATAAGGCAATCTTGTTTTCAAGTTATCGATTTAATATTAAAAATTTATAAAATTCAGAACCATTCGAGAGAAATGGCAACAATCATAGTGAAAAATAGAATGTTCTTTTTTGTTTTGTCAAATTGGAAGATAAAGTAGATTTTATGGAAAAATATCTGTACTTTAGTTTTAACTCTAACTACGAGCCATTAGAATTTAAGAGCTGCATTCTTTAACACTAAAGTTTAATAAAAATTTTAATTATTGTATAAAAAGGTGTGCCATTATTTTTTTAAATTTTTCTTTGTTTTTAGTTAATTTTGAATGTAAAGTTATCATTAAGATAAGTGCTGTAGAATAATTCTGAAAGAAATCTTATATATACTCACACATGTGCACATGTAATATTTTTCAAGTAAAAAAAAAAAGGTGTTAAAATATTTTTAGGCCGCTTCAAACAAATAAAAATGAAAGTGCATCACTTTCTTTTGAAGGTCATCGCCGTTTTGTGGCACAACATAAGCAGCATACAAAAATACATATACAATGCAAATACATACAAACAAATATATAGAAATATATGTATATACAATAGAAGTATGTGCACACTCTGATGGCATTAAGTTCAAAAAATCTAACAAAAGTATTATAAACAAGTGTAATTATATATGTGTTTATGTGTGTGTGTTTTATTGCACACGTGCATCAAACTTACACTTTTTAATATCTACCTTAAGGCACATTCCACACACTCATACAACAATAGTGGCATATCTTTAGATGTTCGTACATTGCGGTACGTTGTAGCCTTGCAAATGACTCAACTCTGCAAGTCTCACTGGTGGCTGACTTCATAAATATAATGCAACATTTGCATTTATTTTTCAAATCGTTTTAACTGAAACCAAATACCAAAGCATTTTCAGTCAAGTGCAAATGTAGGTGGCACCACAAAAGCAATGAATGATGGCGATTTGTTCGTTGGTTGTTTCGCTGCTTGGTGGGAAAATTAAAGTGTAGTAAAATAAAATCCATTTCAAACGGTTTTTTTCTTTGTTTTACAAAAACCTTTTCACTTTCATCATATGTATATATATGTATACTCGTAGTATGTATAGTGTTTGTTTGGATGGCACGCTACAGTTGTAGAGGCAAATGGTTGTATTGTTGGCAAAAAAGATTTCAAACATTTTCATATACACACATATGCACTTACATGTGTATAAACATTAACCCTTATCGTGAGTTTCACGCGAACCACATTTTCCCCGAAATATTTTTCCTTATCGTGAGTTTCACCCAAAAACTTTTGATATTTTTATAGTTTTTTACACGCCTGTCAAAATCCGAAATTGGTTGATCGAATTGGCACAGCTCATTCGAAGTGAAATTTTATTTGGTCGAAACTCTTAATAGATATTTAAATTTCGGGCAAAAACTGAAATGATTTTAGAGTTTATCAAGATCTTTATTACTTAATAGTTCCTTCGGACTAACTCAATAATGTGTACTACATATATAAGGGGGATTTCATCTCAAGTGAACCCGCTTGTAAAATCAATCGATTTTATAAGTGGGTTCCCTTGATTCATTTTACAATCGGGTTCCCTTGAGATGAAATCCCCCATATTTATATTTGTGTAGTGCACTCTCCCGTTCATTGCAAGCACAAATTTACTTTTCCCATGTTTTTCATTTCATTATTGCAAACATTTTTATTGTTTTTTTTTTTCTACTTCTTCTCCTTCCTTGTGTGTTGAATGTTGAAGGTTACTACTACTGCGTTCTGTTTGCATAAACACACATAACGTTTACACACACGCACATACATACTAGACATAAATGTGCATGAATGCATATATACACATACATATACACCCATATAACATTAACATACTTTGAGGCATTCGTGCTCATTTGCATTTACATAATGTTGACTCGAGTGTAAATTGAGCAAAAGTGCAACAATTGTATGGGAACTCGTTTTTTTCTTCTGCTTGTTGTTTTTCTCCATCATTTTTAAAGGGCTTGAGATAATTTACTGGAACAGAAAAACAAAAATGGACTAAGAAATAATTTAAACAATTTTCTATTTTTACATAAAATATAAAATGCAATTTCTTTTGTACGTAACTGAAAAGTTAGAATATTTGAATTTATGTTATGTTAAAAAGGGTTAAATTTAACATAAATTAACATGAGATATTTTTTGTAAAGTATATTTTGTTAAGAAGAGAAAATTGTAAATCATTTAGGGAGCCATTGAGGCTTTGCTACTAAGATAATGTATGCTGGTAACCGAAGAACCTTACGGTGCTTTTACCAAAAGCACTGTCTCAAAAATGTTACCAAAATTCGTACAAAAAACAAACCAAAACAGATTAAAATTCAGAACAAAAATCGGACCAGAATTCAAGCAAAAATTCCGACCAAAACTCAGATCAAATTCAAATTGAAAACCTTATAGAAAATCGGTCAAAAAACAAATCAAAACTTAGATCAAAAGGAAACAGAATTCAGGCCAGAAATTAAATCAAGACCCAAACCAAAACTCAGGCCAAAAGACAACCAAACTCAGACCAAGAATACGAGCAAAACCTCAGACTAAACTTCCATCCAAATTTGGAATAGAAACCAGACCTGCAAACAAATCAGACAAGAAACAATTATCAAGTTCTCCAAAAGTAAAAGATCTATGCATAAACTTTTCTTAAAATTTTAGATATAAAGCGCTCTACATATTCTCTCTCTTCTCCATCGGTCTACATTCCTGGAAGATAATGGATTTTAAAGAAATAGAAAGTTATGGTAAGTCATTGAATGAACTTAAAATATTGAACACAAACAGAACATCTTGTACATATTTTACCGATGCCATATACTTCAACGGAAGAAACAGGAATTGATGATAATGATTCCTCTATAGTAGCAATGGTCACCTAGACCAGGATCGATTAATTTATTTTTCGATGTAAATGTGAAATAATTGTTTTGATTGAAATAGTTTATTATTTCTTGATTCTTATTCGATTCTTCGAATGATGGAATAATTATGCTCTTAATTACTAAGAATGGTATTTTTCAGTTGCTATACGTTAGATTTACGTTAAATAACTCAATCTTTTTTTTATCCATTCATTATTGTTTGTAGTGAAAAAAAAATAAATTGAATTAAAATTATGGTAAATAAAGAGCCATTATTTTTAGAGCATGTCATCTAGGCTTCTATTTAGACGATAAAAAAAATTGAGTTACGAATTAGCTGTAGTTGACACTATACCAAAGTGTGATACAATAGGATCAATATAAAGCTGAGGTTTAAGTATGGGATCCCTGGAGTAGTACATCAACAAGTTCGAAAATTAAAAGCAAACTTATTATGCCTGAATTTATCATTCAGAAGCATTTGAACAATTCTGTTGATCTCTTTGTTTTTGATTAATTTCAATTACAACAGTTACAGTTCGTAAAATAAAATAAAAAAAAAATCACACAAATTTTATATACTAATTAAATTCATTAAAATTTAATTTGTATATGAATTACGCAAAAATATCGCTTCAATTCATACGACATAATTAATTGTCGTCAGCAATAAAAAACATAAAGAACATAAAAAACAATTATGTACAACAAATATTACCTACTTGATTTCATTATTTGTCATATTACTACTACAGACATTATATATACAGTAATAATGAACAACAAATTGCTGTTAACAATTATTTCCAATGTTCAAATGCGTAACAAGTAGGAAACAACAAGTACTAAGAACTTTTCGCATTAAATGTGAAATGTTTTTGTTGGTTTTTTGCATTACTGCTGTTGTTGTTGCTGTTTTTTGTAGCAAAAAACTTACAATGTAAATTAATAATAAATTGCGTAAAGTTTTGCGTAAAATGTTTAAAGTGTGTACCGTGACGTGGCGTCTATAATCGCAGTGGAAGGGGACGGGAATTTGGTATTGGCGACTACGACAGCGATGGCGATTGCGAATGTTGTTGATGACGTTGGTAATGATGGAAGTTGTATAAAAAATTTTGAAAATTCCAATAAACACTTCATTGAGCACTTGAATTCATTTATCAGGAACATTACTGAAGCATTCCCAAAAAAACAAAAACAAAAAAATGACAGCAAATGTATTGAAAAATGAATATTTTGGGAAGTTTAAAGAACATATCGATGGATCTAAGAGAAAAAATTCTTAGTTAATTTTTTTAATTTAATAAAAGAATTATTAAAAATTTTAAGCTTGGCCATGATTTCTGAGCTATTTGATATATCAATATTTTACTTTAATATATTATTGTAGATAGAAAGAAAAAAAATCAAACCTTATCATGTTGACTTTGAGTAACTTTAGCATGAATTTATTTTTTGTATAATCGTTTTCAAATATTTCCAATATGGAATATTTAAGTTGCTATCTGCTAGGCTCTTAGGCAGGGTGCCTGGGCTTGATACTCAGCACGGTCGAAAATTAAAAGTGGCCGGGAAACCTTCAAGGTAAAAATGGCCTCAGAAACACTTCACCATTTGAATTCGATATAAAATTATAGATTCTTTTCATTCAAGTACATAGCTTTTAAAATATAAAACAAAAAACTTCACACGTTCGTTAAAATTCAGATTCATTGGGAATTAAATCTATGACGCAAAATAAATGAATACAACTATAAATTATCCAAAACTAGAAAAAAAATTTGGGGCTAAATACATTTTTTACACGCTTCCAAATTTGTCGTAAATTTTAAAAGTAAATAAAAGATTTTCTTATTTATACAATTTCATACTTTTTATTAGTTTCAGTTTTTGTTTATTCTTTTTTTTTTGTTAGAATTTTCAATAAAATGCAGCGATACACAAACGAATATGAACATACACCACTTGTGTTCATATTTGTCACTCTTTAAAATACAATTACATGCAGACACTTGTAACACTAACACATACAAACATTCACACATACATAAACTTTTACTTGTAAATAAACTATAGGATGTTGCAGAAAGAAACGAGCAAGAACGAGAATGAGGCAAGAGTACCGACGAAAATCATTTGCACAGTGTGGCGTATGAGTGACATTTAATTAAAAATTTATGTGCAGTCAAAGAAGCAAGAAGAAGAAGAAGAAGAAGAAGAAGAGAAAATTCATTGTATGTTGTAGTTGTTGCGACTGTTGTTTTTGTATTGCATTTTATTCTATATTTAAAAACCAAAAAAAAAAAAAATAAAGGAGAAATTTGTTTTTAAAATTTATGTTCCTGCAATATTTGAGTATATATTTCTCACAAAAATTACACAGTGTAAATTTATTTAACACTATTTCATGCGAGAGCATGAGTATATGCGTGTAAATGTAGTGTGAATGACATTTAATTACAAAATTTTCTCATAGTTTAAAATGAGCGCAAATATGTTGTAAAATGCTGTATTTAAAGACAAATTTGAGTTAATTTTTTTTTTTTGGAAATTGTTTCTTTTTAATAAAGTTATGGGCACGAAAATTTTTCTTCAATTATTCCCAATGTTTGCTCGACCTCAAATTGAAGTGTGAAAGTCTTGTTATACACGTGCTCTTTAAAGGTCGCCAAGTTAATAAGAATACCAAGGGATATTGCTGGTTTTAGTCAGGCAATAAATGTGGGGTGGTAGAGTGCATATGTAAATATAACATTAAATATTTACCATTTTGATATAATTTTAACTCTTCAAGCATACCATTTTTTTTTTTGCCTTTATAAATGTCCGAAAATTTTCCACTTCAAAAATATACATACATAAATATACTCAAAACAAAATTATAATTGTCAAAAAATATAAACAAAACAAAAAAACTTTTATTCCTTTCCCCACCTGCGGTATATGCTCATATTTAGGTACAATGGAACTATTTTTTAATTGCACGTTACACATACGCACTGTGGTACCTAAATATTTTATATATTGAAACTTTCGGTCATACTACTTCCACATACTAGACACATATGCATATGAAATTTTTGCTGCTCCTTATGTGTTGTTGGTTGACAATATTTTGATGATATTAATATTTAGTTATGGTGTTAAAATTTCGTTAGATGAGATTTAATCTCACATAATCACAGTTTATGCTCAAAAAGCAATTTTGTGGTTTAATTTTATGCTTTGACTTTGCTTTGTTTATATTTTCTTCTCCGTATTTTTTTTTTTTTGTTTGTTGCTATACAAAAATCTACAAAAATCAAGAAAAAAAAAACAAGAAAAAGAAGACAAAACTCCTACCCACCCACATGAACACACAAAGTGACCATAAAAGCCACTAACATAAGCACTGGCATGAGTTGGGAACAACTAACAACAACTTTGTGAAAGCATAATTATGGTTTTCCTGCTTTATATATATATTTTTTTTTTTAAATTAAATTTTCACTTATTAAGTTTTGCCAAAATTATAAAGGATTAACTTTTTATAAATTTCATGCTCTGCCGTTGATAGTAAATGAAATGTTGATATTTTTTAATTAAACCTTAAAAAAATTATGACACTCACTAAAAGTAAAAGTAAAATAACAAACACAAAAAATTCGCTATAAAAAATATTAATTTGAAATTTGTTTTTTATTAATAATACCAAATATCACAAAGTATTTACACACACCCACATGAGCATACAACGAAAAAAAAAGAAGAAAATTTGATATGAAAAATTAAAAATAATAGTTAATGAAAAAGAGCAATGGAATGTATTCGTATAGCGAGTAATCGAGCACTCGTTTACTTATTACAAATATTTGATGAAAATGTGTTTTCGTTCTATCGTCTTTCGTTTTGTTGTTTTTGTTTTTTTTTTCTGCTGAAAAAATCTTTCAATTAATAATTTATTTTAATTTTTTTTTCTTTTAGTTTGAAGCTGATGTTGCACGATTATTGGTGCCACCATTGTAGCTGTAGCCATTTTGCTTAACTGCTTTTATTGTTGTTAGTTGCACTGCTGTATCAGTATCCGTTTCCGCTACAGTTGGCGGTCCCCATGATACTTGCCGTTTCACTGATGGTTTACGTTCTAGTTTAACATTTTGTGTTTGTTGCTGCTGTTCTTGCTGTTGTTGCTGGCTTTTAAACTATCAAAGCATACAATAAATTGTACATAATTTAGTTTTGTAGAAGTGTGAGTGAGTGCATAAAACAATTCAGTTGTTATTTCATATTTATTGTATGTGGTAACTGTCATGCTGATAATTTAATTTACATGCTATGCTTATTTATTTTGAGTTGTTGTTATTTCTTGGAATTAAATATTTATAGTACCCAAAATACTTTGAATTATTTATATTTTCAATAAATAAGTTTCTACATAATTGTTTGTGTGAAAATAGGCATGCATAATTTTTTGTGTAGTTTTTTATTTGTGGATCCTGAAACAAGCCTAAACTGAATATATTGATTGATTCCAGCTTACGTAATCAAAGAATTTCGGGAGTCAAGTAGGTCAGTATGCTAACAGATATGTTCAAAGAGGGCATCATCGTTAAAATCACCAAAAAGGGTAATCTCACAAAGACTAAAACCAGGAGAAATATAACGCTACTAAGTAGGATGAGTACACGGTCAAAAATTTGAGTTTAATATTTCAGCTTCATTCAATTTTTTTCAGTTGAAACACTTATTTTCAACAATATAGTTGAAACTTTTCCAACCTGTATGGACGAATTTACAAATTCATCTTTTACAGATTAATCTTTAAACTTAAAGTTATATTTTTCAATTTAGAAGAGAAATAAGTAAACCAAATTTGTTGAATTGTTATGTACTTAAAATTTTTGAACTAAAAGATATTGAAATTTTCAACCAGTTCGCACAAAGTTAATACCAATGGTTGAAAATAATTTCCTCATTGCTTAAAAATTTTAAAGCGGTGGAAATTTCAACATCGAGGATGAATATTAAATCAGCAATTAAAAAATTCAACCTTAAAAATTTTTAAATGTAATTATGTGTCAGAGAACTAGTAATTTCACAATTGCTAACATTAGTTTTATTAGTTTGTTCCTGGCAGTGAATGTGAAAAGTGTTTCGGAAATGGAGTTCGTTCAAAAATACCTCCAAGTTTTTTATAGTGAAGAAAAAGTGAAATAAAATATTATTTTTTTGCACTATTATTTTTTTTTTTTCAATTTCAAAAATACAATTATGTGATGTATTGTATTTACTAACCGAAATTTCGAAACTTCAAGAAGAGTTTCATCTCGAAACTTCGTGAAACAGTTAAAGCGAGAATGAAATGCTTACAGAGCAGTTTTAATGTCCACCAAGGTTATCCTTTTTAATATTTGATCCAGAAATTGTAAGTATTAAAATAAATATGTATAATTTATAACCAAATTTCAAATTTATACCTATACATATTTATCTGTATTTATTTATTTGTTTAGGTTTTGATTGATTTCATTTGAAATTTCAATTACCCGAAATTGTCATTAATTTTAAAATGATATGGTTGGCTCTAGAGGGTCACATTCTATCCACGTTGGTGTCTAAGGGATTGGAAAAAAATTGCGTAAAAGGTAATTTAGTGCTCTTACCAACGTTCTTGTGTATGATTTTTTATTTATACAGAATGAAGCAATGATGTTAAAAAGTTTTTAGCACTTTTGAAGATATTACTATCCCCACCGGGAATAAGAGATAATAATGATTTTCTGAAGAAAACATTTTTCCAGCTGAACTTTTGCCAAAATTCACAAAACTAATAATTATTGCAACAGGAACATCAAAATTGTTAATAACACAGTACTACATATCTTTTGATCGTAAGTTGTTAACAATATCCAGCCATTACAGCTTCTCTGAAGTTTTTCACATTTACATCAAAACTTTTTTTTTTATTTCAGTAAAATTCAATAACTTAGAGTTTATAATAACGAAAATTATAATACTGTTTAAGCACTTTTTATATTTACATATTTAAAATGTAAATATGCACATATTCTTTTATTACAATAAATATGATTAAATCTAAAGTTATTTCTCTAATTTGTAGCTTTGTAGTTTGAGATTAAAAGTGAAAAAAAAACGCAATAAATCAAAGTTTTTTAAAGTTGAATTAATTAAAATATATTGGTTGAATTTTGTAACTTAAATAATCAAATTTTCAACTTCATAGTGTAAACTTTAAATATATAAAGTTGAAATTTTCTTCTTAAAATATTTTTATTCAACTATAATTGTGAAATTTTATACCAACAAAGTTCAAAAAGTAATAAATTTTGAATATTTTTTCAACTGCACATCAAATAATTCAACTACTGAGTGTAGTTGATTGCTTTTACCGACAAATATTTCAACTTGATCGACTCATATTTAAACATAAAAAGTTTCTAAAACAAACCTTTAACGTATAAAATGTCAACTTTTTGGTTTATGTACTTCCTTATTTACTTAATTTCAACTTTAAAAAATAAAAATTCAACTGATTGTAGTAAGGAATTATATAACCAATTAAATAGTTGAAAAAATTAACTTAAATTTCGAACCGTGTAAGTTCATTGTTCATTGTGCATGCGAAAAGCTCCGCCTTGGCCCTCAATGGGCTGTCGTGCCATAATAGTAGTAGTAGTATAGTAAGTTCATTGTTCAAATCATAAACAAGATACTGTTCGCTTTGTTGAAGTATCAAAGAACCATTATAATCATTTTAGGTGTTGTTATGAAGAGTGCTACCAAGGATGAAGTTTCATGGAGTAAGCAAAAAGATTTGCTTGGAACTTTATGATTACGTATAAGATTTTGGGTTGCTGTCGAATAGCTCTGCAGACATGTCATCAAATTTACTGTCAATGCAGGTTTAGAATCAATGTACTCATGATCCAGGCTATTCTTATTAACGTTAAGTTTCGTTCAACTTTCAAGTCGATAATATCAAGCTGCCTTGGTGGAATCATATTGAGCAGAAATAGAGAGCCACATAGAAAAGAGAAAACATAAATCAGATGTGAAGTTCTTTTTAAATCTTACAGCTACAAAACATGGAACGCAGATGCTCAGCTAAGGCGAAGTCAAAACACTGTCACAAGATAGATCCGGTGTTCGATGAAGATGTTTCGTTGTTTCCCTTTGTTCTGGCTTGAAGACATAGGAATTTATAATTGGTATTTTTGTACTAGTTGAACAACGCAAAACCTTGAATAAGATCTGTCAAGTGTTTATTTTTCATAACATTCATTTAAAATGAATGACTTCCTAAAAAGTGGAGGAAAACAGAAAAATAGGTTACAGTAAGCTTTGAAAACACCTGTTTAGACTTAGAGGTACATCGAACTGATTTCACTTTGGGGTAAATGAATAATAATAACTCATTCGATGCATTTTTAGCATTAAAATACTTTTCGATTCTATTCTAAAGGCAATTTTGGTTCTCTCTCACAAATTATATCATGCTTTGTAGAAATTCATTTATAGGAGAGCCTCGAACTAAATATTTGCTTCTCAGTTTGTTAATATGCATTGCCAAAGTTTTCTATATATTTCAGAATTATGTTACCGACGCATGACCATATAAATATATTCAATACCATATCAGAAGGTCTGCTGCTATAGGCAACCGAATATATTATCACAAAACTTTGTGATTATTTGAAAACTAAAACCTTAAAATAACTTAAATCACTTTTAGACCATCGAAACCAAGTAGTCTACATCTTTTTTTCGTACGTGAATCAGAGTTAGGCATTAGGTTTCCGGTTCTTCCTCGTTTAAACAGCACCAGCAGTGATTTATGTATTGAAGACACAGTCTTTCTGCGTGTCTTCCAATGAAACTCAGGTCATTGCAATGATATGTTGTTTGTATTTCAGCATAATTCCTTTCGTACGTCCAATATCCAGCTTAGACCAAATAAGTCTGGTTTTTGCAGGTTGATTCTAAAGCCCACCTTTCATTCGATACTTTGCCATTTAGACTCCTTTATTCCCTTTTTCAGGAGAGCTACTTGCAACAGTATGACTTCTCTGGCTGGCTCGTATGCATTTTCGTTCTTCGGTATCCCAAATTAAGAGCAGATTAAACTGATCGGACATCTCGTTGAGAGACGCTCTACAGTCAAGGGCTATTAACTTCCGTGCTGCTGTTGTTCGTGTGCAATTTTTCATCAGTGTTTAAAATTTTTTTCTCAATCTTTCTCTTTCAATATAATTTTACTGTTTCCTATATAACACAAACAAAAATTTTAACTCTTTAAAAACTAATAAGAGTATATGCAATTCAAATTTAATACTTGAAATTTAATTTAAATTTTACCCATTATAAAAAGTTGTCAATTTCATTTCTCTTATATGGAATGTGTTTCTAATACTATTTTATTTATATAAAAATCAAATATTTATTTAATGTTAAAAAAAAACTGCAACATAAAACATCCATACATATTTTGGTATATATCAAAAAAAAACAAACAATTACAAAATAAACAAACTTTTTAACTTTGTTGTAAGTTAAATGAAATTAACACATCATTAGCCACTGACATTAGCCGGTTTTAACATTTTGCCAAAAATTTTAGCTTTTGCATATATGTATCTATGTGTGTAGCTCATATATATATGTATATATATGTATGTGCATATGTGTCTGTATTTATAAATGACTGAGGTTCGTTTCGGTTTTTATTTTTTGTTGCATTTAATGAGTTTTGCCACAGAATTGTGGCATAATGAATATGAAAAATATTCAGAAAAACTCCAACAACGACGAGCTGCGCAGAGCAGCACAGAGAAGACACATTCAAGATAACCACGAATGTTAACCAAATTTAAGAATGAAACTTTTTACATAGAAACACACACATACACACATAATACACGCATATGTATTGTATGCATGTACATTTATATTTAAAAGCAATGTGAAAATATTACTTGTTTTCTTGCTGCTGCTGCTTTGCTTTTCTTTGTATGCTCAAGAAAAGTTGTTTGTTGAGAAACTTTTTGATTTTACGCTTTGCGTTGTGTGCAAAAGTTTGGGTGAAATTTTTCTTGTTTTCTTTTTTTTCACTTTTTCATACAAAAATTCAGCTAAGAAAATAACATTTCAAGTGATATGCTTAAGGCAACAACTGCTAAGCGCAGGCAGGCAAAGCGAGCAAGCAGGCAGACAATGGCATTTTTAGCCAAGTTTACAAAAAACGAAATGCGGTTTGTTACGTTTCGTGTGATTTTTTTTTTTGTATATTTCTGTACTTTTAATTTTTTTTGGTTTGTTGTGTTCTTTACTATTTTCAAGTAAGAAACTTTTGCTTTTACTTTGTTTTAAAAAATATCCAAAACATACATACTACTTACATACACACATAGATAGTTAAGTTAGTGGAGCGAGAGCGAGAGGGAGGTGGAACAGTTCTGAATCAAAAAGACGAAAAAAAAGAAGAAATAAAAATGGCAAAAAAAAAAAGGATGTAGCTTTAGCTCCAAATATTATTTGCACTGATTGTAACGGTTTTCGTTTTACTCTTTTGGAGTTTTCTTTGTATGGGAGTTTGTGCATATGTGTGAGTGTGCTTACCATTACCGAAGGGACAAAATTCAATTTGCTTTGTAGAAAATGTTGGTGAAAAAAAAAATCAAAGCAAAAGTGGCGAATGTCAATAAGTTTAAAGTTTCTGTCGTTTATTTGTGTGTATTGTTGTTTGAGAATAAAAACTGTTGTAACCAAAGTCTTTGTACATGTGAGGAAAGTCTAAGTTATCTTATTTTTGTTCGTTGTTTTTCTGACTACATTTTGAAATAAAATTATATATATTTGTTTTATTCAGTTTTACTTGCACTTAACAACTTTGTGACTTGATTCAGCATTTACTAAAATATAAATAGTAAATTTTAGTAAAATTTGTTACATAAGTACATTGAAAATAAGCTATTTCAATTTGTAATTCTTTTTTCAATAAAAATTTGATTTTGCACTAATAAAATTATAAAAATATTCTATAGAATTTAAGTCTCCCAAAAATAAATCTGTCAATTTTTGAAATTTTAGTTTCCAGTAAAATGTTTTCTTAAATTTTATTTGAAATTTTCCCATACCATATAATTATTATATTTTCTTTTTTCCAATGCTTTTCTTTTAAAGAACAATTGCAAGTAGACGAGGATATACTTATTGCAACAATGCAAACCAATTGATAAATGGCTACCTGATGTTTAAACGCATTTAGTAAGAAGCTATTACTTCTACTACGTATTTGTGTGGGTTTTATGTAAGTTTTTTTTTTGTTCAAAAACGACAAATTTAATTTATAAAAAAAAAACGTAAACGTATGCAAGTACATAAAGAAAATTACAATTCTTTTTTACTGAAATTTGTTTCTATCTATTTCAAATAGCACAAAACCAAAATAGTAAATTGTAGTTTATTCAGTAAGAAAACACAATGACGGTCACTACTGAAAAAAATAGTATGCATTTTCATATAGCAGGGGCGGATACATGGGGGATGCGGGGAGAAAAGGCAATATTCTCGAAAATATTCGAAGTAATAGATTGCTAATACTTAATACAAGAAAATCGTCATAAGCACGGTGCTACTGAGCAATATCATCAATATTGTCACTGACTTTCTGTAACGCAAAAAATATTGCTCTGCCATATTTTTGGACATTCAAAAAGCGTTCGAAAAAGTTTGGCTCAAGTGCTGTTATACAAATTAAAAAATTTACTTCTAGCTCTATTTTATTTGGTCTTAAAGTCCCATCATTCTATGTCAAAGTAAATGATGAAACATCAGCCAAATGTCAAGTGAAAGCCGGAGTACCACAGGGGAGTGTTGTGGGTCCTGCTCTTTTTTCGATTTTTACCTGCGACTTGACTGAAACTGATGGTGTTACTATAGCTACTTATCCAGACGATACTGCCATTTTAGCGTCAAAATAATCTCCCACCGAAGCTGTTAATTTAGTTCAGAAACAGCTCGACGACGTTTAACAATGGTTACTTTGTGGATGTGTGCTTGACTTGAGTTCCATCTGCCACAGGTTCGATTCCCAGATAGGAAAGAGAAAATTTTAATACAGGATAGGAATCAGGGGCCTTAAATTATTCTTAAAATTCTACTTATTCTCTACCCATTATAAGCCAATCTAAAACCGAAAACTGAATAAATGATCCTATTGTTTTATTTTCCACGATCCTTTACCTTGGAAATAGATCATAGAAATTGTGAAATGCTTTGCTACAAGAACAAGAAACGCTCCAGCCCGCGTTTTGGAGTTCATATGGAGCATTTTTATTTTTTATTTTCCCCCGCCCCCCCCCCGAAAAAATATTTCCTGTATCCTCCACTGCATATAGTAGTAGAATATTGCATTGAAAATAAATACTTGGAACAAAAATCTAATATGTGTACTCAAATAAAGTTTTCAATTTTTTAAAGAATACTATAAATAGGGGAAGTGAGTGTAAGTGGTAGAGCTGTAAAAGTTTGCAGTCCTTTTAAGTTTGAAGTCAAATGACTTCTAAAAAAATTATTGCAATATTCCTGTTTTTTTGTGAATGCAGAATTAAGACTATGAAGTCACAAGTCATATTGAAGTCAATGACTTATCCTTAATTTTTGAAGTCATTTTTTTGAAGTCATAAACGATCTCTATAAAATATTAATTTACTTGAAGTCATTAATTTTGAAGTAATTTAAATTCAATTGAAGTCATCTGAAGTCGATTACAGTCATTTGACTTCAATTTATTGCAATGAAGTCAATTGACTTCACGAAATTAATTGAATTCATGGAATCAACTTGGAAGTCATTTAACTTATTTTTTCAGAATTTTACACATTTTCATGTTCACACTTATTACGAATTATTTTTCTTGTATGTTCCTTTTACTTTTTTTTCTTCATCAGTGGACAAATTTTGCAATTATATTTGTATCTAATATAAAATTTTGGTTATTCGATGTTTTATTTATGTATGTTGGTACTTATACATGCGTATAACTATGTCTAAGCTGAGATGTATAATATGTTTTTTCACAACTGTCTATTGTCGTTAAAAACAAGAAGAGTTTTTTTTGTGTTTAATTAAATAATTATACTACTTATAAATACTGTATATTTTTTATCATTCAATAACAGACTGCACTCACTAAAGTCTCAATTGACTGCAAGACTTTAAATCTATTTGAAGTCATAATAGTGACTTGAAACCAATTTGAAGTCTTGAATGGGACTTCAAGTATAATGTGAAGTCATGTGAGTGATTGTGACTTATTTGCCTTGAAGTCTCCAATTGATTGCTATCAGCAATGAGCAGTCATTGACTTAAAAAAAACTAGTGACTTAATTTTTTAAAGTCATAAGTCTCAAATGAAATCAAAGACTGTAATCAGAAAACGTAATTAATTTCCAGTGACTTCAATGAATGCAGTTAGAAATGACTGCAATCTTTTATAGCTCTGGTAAAAGGGGCCATTGACTTTTCGGAATGTTAATGAGCACTGAGGGTTACCATATTTTTGCTTTTTTTGTGAGTTATTGCGACAGCCATTAAGAGAAATCAGTGAACTGTAATGTTGACTTTAATGAATTGTTCAGAGACGTCAAAAGCATGTTTCATTGAAAACAAAGCGCTATCGCTTATAATATTCCGACAATGAGTTTTTATTCTTCACAAAGTTTCATTGACTTCCCTTATACATTTCATTTTGCATTTTTAATAACATTTGCTGGCTGTAAGAGAGAATTTGGCAAACTTCAATATCATGAACCTAAAGGGTTTGTTGATTATAATTGGAAATAGATAAAGGGCAAACAAAATTTGACAAATAGGCCATTATTTCTAAATTATCTAAATGTTAAAGTAACGATATTGATTACGATTTCAATCTCAATAGTATTGATATGTTGAAAAAAGGTATTACAATAAAATCATTCCATAACTTTTAAAATAATTTTTTTTTGGTTTTAATGAATAATCTCATACTTAAGTACAAACATCTAATGGTATTTATATTATTTACATAGCATAACATGCTATACATACACATATAAAAATTTACAAAAAAATATATGAAGTACAGTTTGATATTCATTACTTTCCCCTTTCTAAACATTACATAATTAACTTACCTTACATTCGACATAATCGATAGTATTAAAAAAAGTGCAAGGTAACAACAAAACATGCCAAACCACACAAAAATAATTATAATAAATATAATATATGAAAAAAATGCAAAGCACATATATGTATCTAAATGATATTTAAAGAATTGTAAGTCCAAAGCTTCGACTCTTTGTATTAAAAATTACTTTGATAAATAGGAGAAAAACTCGCAATGCGTGAAAATATTTTTTTGTTATAAATTTTGTTTTCTTAAACTTACAATTCTTTATTCTTAAATGCACTGAAAAATAAAAATTATCTATGAAAAAGAAAAAAAAAAACATTGAACAACATTAAGGGGAAATAAAGTTAAATATTAAAACTAAAAATACTTTCGGGCAATTATTTATGCAGGTATGAATGTGGGGTAAATTTACATTCAGTGCAACTAATCAAAAATCGTGCAAATTTATTTCACTAATCGAGCTGAGTGGTGCCAATTTGATTAAATTGTTATGCAGTTGACTATTCTCATTGTTGTTGTAGTTGTTGTTGATTGTATTGTTGCTTACCGTTGGGGCAGCAGCATTAGTGCCATTTGTTATTGCTGGTGTTGGCGTTTGCGTTGCTGCTGCAGCTGCTGTTGTTATTGGTGTTGGTATAGCATTAGAAATGATGCCATTGTCTTCAGAACCAGTTTGTGTTTCTTTTTCATTTGATGTTGAAGCTGCCTCAGGCACTTTAGGTATTGCTTCAGTCACATCGGAAGAATTTAGTGCATTTTCTAATTAAAATATAACGAAATATTTTTAAATAACTTTTTATTAAATTTATGCAGTCTTGCTTTCATTTTTAACGTACCGCTTACCCCAGTTAGTGGCGGCGGCGTTGATGCTGGCATTTCATTAACTTCAGCTTCAGCTTTTATTGCATTTTCTGCATTCTGTTTTTCAGGACTGATTTCATTGGTTAATTCCTGCTCATTTGCGTTATCATCGACATGTTCTTCATTTTCGCTTTCTTCAATCTTCTCTCCTGTTTTTATATTTCCGCTTTCATCTTCTTCTTCATCGACTTCATCGATTCGTGTATCAATATGTCCCAATGGTATATCTCCATTTTTTTTAACAGCACCACCACCATTCTGCTTTGCTGCTGCCGCTGTTGCCGCTGTTGCTGCTGTTGCTGCTGCTACTGTATTGCTGCCACTGCCATTTTTCAATATTCCCACTAGTGGTGCACCATTTCCAGGTTTCTTTTCATCTTGTGGCAGCTGTGTATAGAAGAAACAACAATGCATTCAATTAATTTTGTGATTGATTTCCATTATGTAGTCCAACTTACCGCTCTATATGCGTATGACTGTCCACCCGCTACCCCGGGCGATTCGTGCATTTTTGTTGCATGCTCCTTTGACCAGATTATATCTTCATCTGTTTCACGTTCCTTGCGTCGCTTGTACGCTAAATGACTACGATATACCTCGAGCAAGCAACAAATAACAATGATAACAAACATCGAGGTGAGCGTTATGAATACCACCTGCGTTGAATCTTCTTTCTTTGATTCATCGTAAATGTATTGTGCCACGTAGGGTACACGCTGCGGTGGATCCTCAACCCATGTTTCAACACTCTATAGGCAAGAGTTAATATGAATATTCAGATATACATTTTATATATTCTCATTAAGTTTTCGCTTTTATGCACACACGCTACAATACTTACCAAACTGACATTAACCATAGGCTCTTGTGATGGCTGTTCTGATAAATCGAATTTTGCTGTACATTGTGCACTTCGTACGCCTTGAGGATTAATTACCGTTATATTATCAGCACCCGACTTGGTGAAGAGCATATATTCCTCTAGTGGTTTCATAATATAATTGTTCACTTGTATGTAAATGTCTGTGGGGTAATTGTAAATTAAATTACTTAGAATGCATATATGTGTGTATATCTTAAAGTACGTAAATGTATTTGTACTGATGTGTATGTGTGTGTGTGAGAGAATTGATTGCTTTTGCACAAATGAATTGTGTGTGTGTATGTAATTCTTAAAATTAATCGTTTGTTTATATATTTCGTTTGTAATAATAACTAATAAATTTATTTGTGTTTGATATAAATTTGAAACTATGTGAGAAAATATATATCCAACGGGGAAGGGAGCGCTCCAAAAGCGCTTTTTTTGCCTACAATGGAGCGCTCCTCTGCCATTACTAAGCGCTCCCTCTTTATAGTACAGGTCATATACTTTTTACATTGCATGTCATAGGAAGTAAGCGCTGACATCAAACTTCCTGGAAGCGCGGAAAGAGCGCTCTTAGGAAACGCAAAAGGAGCACTTTTAGAAAACCTTTTGGGAAGAACAATTTTGTGAGTTCTTTCATTTTTTTATTAACTACATATACTACAAACATTTATTATTTTTATTTATTAAATTTAAATAAATATGCAAATATAAAAAATATAAAATTCAAAATTATGCATTCAATTCAATTAATTCAAAACATTGATGTTTGGTGAAACACAAAAATGTATCAATACCAAATCAACTTATATTTACTTTCATATTAACCATATGAGAATTATAAAATACAAAAATCATTCAATATTTTTTTCTATTCGTCTGAGTGCTTCTCCTAACCTTCCTTGGAAGCGCTCTTTTGCATACTTGAAAGCGCTTTCGGGAAGCTCAATGTCAGCGCTTGCTACTAGTTTCCACGGGAGCACAAAGAGAGCACTCTCAAAGACCTTTTTTGGGTAGCGCTCTAAATTTTCCTGTTGGGTAGTAACAAAATAGTAAAGACTCATGGAAAATAGTGAATTACACTGTGTGACAAATTTTTTGACATGAGGCTAAAAATTATTAAAAAATAGAACGCATTACAGGGTTATTGGAAAATTTAACTTATTTCAATCGCAATAAGGTGCGATATTTTCAACCATATTATTTGGAACTTGTTTACTCCCAGATGTTACCTTCATAGTCCCTAAGGCTCTTCATATATCGGTTTTGATTACATTGTAAATTTACCCGGTTCTGATGCGCTATATGGTGGCAATATGTTTTCAATTAACATTGCAAAAAATTTTGCTTTTCAACAGGTACCTTTAAATTAAAATGAAATTTACTAATTCTCCGATGAGCAATGTACTTTTGCCCCTTTGGATGGGCAAAGTGGCCTAGCTAGGCCACATACACGGTTTGGCCTATTAAAGTAGATTTAAATAAAAGTAGGTATGCAAATAGTATGTATAAATGTTGTATGTGTGTACATACATACATATGTTGTATTTGTGTGAGTATATAACATAATAGAATATGTAATAGGGGGAAGACATGATGCAGGTAGAATTTTTTTATTAGCAAAGTTAAAAACATAAATATTATTAAAAAGTAGACGTATATATATTAATCTGCAGATTCTTAGGTCATATAGATGTTGCATGTGTATGTTTTAGTTTCTATACCGTGTGTCAAGCATATTGTATCATTGAATCATCAGATTAATATCCAGCATGTTGTGGAACATGAAGAATGGCCAAGGGTTCGTTGATCCTTTGCAATTGTATCCAGATACCATTAGGTCCATCGTGTCCACTACAGCTTTATTATCGTTGAAGTCCAAGATAGCATTCGACTTACATTTATCAGTAGTTATAGTGACTTGCGTATAGTGTTGGCTTTACAACAATAGAACATATTTTTTTACCTTGGCAACGTACGACAACATTGTCACATTTTCGTTGAGAAAAGCAAACGAAGTTTCGTACAAAAATTAGTGACAACTACAGATAAAAGGAATTTTCGTGCATATTTTTGTTCTCTGTGCTAATCATTACAGTAATAAAGATGTTTGGTGTCGAATCAAAGGACATTCCAGATAAAGAAAAATATAAAATGCGATGTGGCCTGCCTACGCTAATGGTACAGTCCTTTAAGTTTTGGTCTTAAATTTTTTTTTTGTTCTACCAACTAAACGCAAACTCATCGTCAATAGCACCATTAGACGCAGCTTGCCGATATGTATAGTATATTCAAACCGCTTGCCGAAAAGTCAATGGGGGAACAATATGTCCTGGCTAGGCCACATTGCCTATCGGAGGGCTAAAGTCTAAAATTAAATCCAAATTAAATCATGAAATCTCATATTTTTCTATTTTTCCTCACAAAGATTCAAGCTCTCAAAACAGAATCTTACAAAATTCTCAAAACAAACAACTAAACTTCCAAACTCTTATGTCTAATCCGGATCCTTTTCGTACTCTTCTTCACGTTTCTCAATCGTTCCTCCTCTTTTTCTTATTTTCCTATGAATCTGTATTTAGCTCAAGCTTGCTCCACTAATAAACAAATAAATAAAATTATTAACACTAAATTAAGCACCCAAGGTAGTGCTTACTTATCGAAGAGTATCTTTAGAATATATGTATATTTAACGTTTATTGTAAAAATAAAATCTAACTTTTGGCATTAACTTAATTTTGCAGCTTAAAAAACTTCACAAACTTTAAATTATAGCATCCGGCTAGCATTCAGCTAAAAATTTCCTCTCGATATATACCTACATCTAAATAAATGAAATTTCTAGCTTCTTCTTGTTGCTGGTTGTTTTATTGCTTTAAAGTTTCGGGGCAATAAACGTGCATCATGATGAGGCAACAACTCAAAGTCAAACGCTACGTTACGATGAAACATTTTATGCTGCGAAGAAGTGAAGTTCTGGCTTTTTATTCGCCTTTATTTGTGTAGTTTTATTTTTAACTACATACGCAAGCACATGTGAAGTATGTAGTAAGGTTAGGTAAGAAAAAGAGTAAAATAAAAAAAGGAGCATTTTTTATGGAAGCGTTGATGACCCTCAGAAGCCTCATTGAGATAAAGAAACAGCCAGCAAAGAAAATAAAACAGAAAAACTTTAAAATTTACACATGAACTCATATGAGTTGCATACATTCATATACATGCGATGGTATGCAAGGATGTAAAACAAATACAAGTACAACAATACACGCAGCAAGTAGGCAGGCAGGAAGTGCACATACACACACGAGGCGAACCAGGCAAACCAGACAAGGCGCAAAACAATGAACCCTTGTCAAAAGCTTAGCGAAGCTTTAAGAATTAATAGCATAGTGTGCGAAAATTTATTGAAGACTCTTGACAGCTTGAGTAAATGCAGCTTAAATATGACTCGCACACTAACACACACATACACGCAGTACAAACGCATTACACGTGCACACATATACACATTTGTGTACTTGTATACTAACTTGATAAACAACCGCTGTAACTTTTGAACACAGCAAATCTCGAGTCTGTCGTATTGATACCACCAATTTGCACCCGATTTGCACCCAAATCACTTGTCGACGTCAGTACACGTGCAGTTATCGCATTCAACGGCACTTGTTCGCGGTCAATGTACAATGTGGCATTACTGCCCTGACGTAGATAATAAATGGAATGACGTGCATTATTTAGGAAATTTCGATCCATGCGCGCACCTACTGCCGGCCCTTCACGGTCCTCTTCGAATTGCAAGTAACCATCGACCGTGATGGCAACCATTAGATAGTAACTACGATCTGCTGCCGTCTGTAGCAGCAACATGATACGATTGGCGCGTCGCAAATCGAACGAGGAGAATGCTAATTGTAAGCGGACATAATCAACTTTCCCAGTTAGTTCGAATTTTCGTTGCAACGTTGATTCACCACTAAAATCAGCACCCTTCTCTTCCATACAGAATTCACCGAGGAAACTTGTGTGCTCACAATCGCATGTTGATTCTTGTTTGGCGAAATGCTCTTTGCAAATGCCACCATTTTTACACGGTTCAGCATCACATTTGATTTGACAGTTGGGCAATACGCCATCGAGGGCTGTGAAAAGAAAAAGAAGAAGAAATAGAGTTAGGATATGGATGAGAAGTGAGTAAATGTTTCTATTTATGCAAATATTGCTAAGAAATTTTAAAAGGTGTTAATAACTATGAAAGTCGGCACGTCAGGTATTACAAAGTAAAAGAATTGGACTCAATTGATGAAAATTTATGAATACAGTATAATTCGCTTATTTAATTGCGTTACCAAAAATTTTCACGAATGAAAAACTGTATTAGTTTTGCAGTTAACTTAACTATATACATATAAATAAATAATATTTATAAAATCACCAAAGAATGCAGTTTTTCTTTGGAACGTTCAGCCACGTTTTTTGTCTTTGAATTCCCAATGTTTATTTGATTGAAAGATTACACAAATTGGATTGGGATCATTTCTAATGAATAGTATTTGATCCAATTCCGAATCTTTATGATTTGTTAAGAAAATTGCAACTATTTTTATGGAATTTACTGGAATTTATATTTTTCAATGGAAAACTTTTGTGGAATTGAAATGGATGGAATTGAAAATTTTTCCGATCTCAAATTTACGTTATTTAATTTATGTCTTTTTAAATCTGAGTGCATTTGTATTTAAATAAACGAATATAGAAACATTTTCAAATATTAGTTAGAAGAGCTTCTCTTAATTAGATTCTAGATTATGACGATGTGATAGCACGTTACCGAACTTGCACACAAATAATCTAATATAATCATATAGTGCATAAATCACATTCAAAATCGAATTTTATATGCTATAGCAAAGTATAAAGTACAAGTGGGTAGATCCTAAATACAAGCACCATGTACGGACACTTCATACTACTACCACGTATGTATATCCAATGCACATTCTCCCGCTGAATATATTCAATAACCTCAAAGAATATTATACTGATGCCAACTTATCCGATTAGCATTAATCTTACCATAATGACCACAACTGCTTAACTTGAAGTTACCCCATAAAGGAAATTGCTTGCATGTTGTGTAAACCCCAAAATTTAGTTTTGGTACTTGTCTACGTCTGTCTATGCACTTGCAAAGCTTGGGTACCCAGCGGTAAATTGAGGCACAACAATAGCACAAAATAACAACTTAATTGCAAGGACTTAAGTACTCTATTTTCACATACGATACGTATTAATTTTTACATTGCATGACTGGCTGAAAAAATTGTAGCTAGCGAAAATAAATTAAAGATGTTTGAATGCAAGAACGAAACAATGATTTGAACTCAGTCGGCGTTGTTCTACTTCACAATCTCTAATTTTTCGTTTTCGTTCGTTTTTGATCTGAAAAATTTTTAAAGCATTTTCGCTAGCTAAAATTTTGTAATTCATATTTGCTTACATGCAACAGACAAGTATTAGGAGAGTAACTGGCTGTTCACACTGGCGCAAGCATGAACGTCTGTCTGAAAGAGAGAGGTATAAAAAATAGGTAGTAAGAAAGAGGTAGAAACTCGCCTTTCTTTTCCTAACTACCTATTTTTCTACCTCTCTCTTTCAGACAGGCGATAATGCTTGCGTCCGTATGAACAGCCATTAACGCCTGCTTAGTGCAGTGTTTTTAGCGCAAAACAAGCACGATGAATGCGTTAGATAAGCGTTTCCGCTCGTTTATTCACTACTTTATTGTTACTTTAGTTGAGAAAAAGAGGAGAAAAGATATAGAATATTTATTCATGAATTTTTATTTCTTTATTGTTGCGCCATTTTATTTTACTATTTTCATCCATTTTTTTTTGCTTTAAACTAAAAATATATAAATCCATATGTAATTATGTATATCTATTATATTTTTATTTATTTTTTGTTCAGTGTTCGTAGCATCTCGTTGAATGATACTCGTTTTTATTGTTCGATTTAAAACTTCATTTCTTTTTCACAAAGTTGCTATGTAATTTTTGGTTGACATGGTGCACTGTTTAAGTGCCTAATTTTGAAGCACTTGTCTTAAAAACCGCTGGGTATATGAGTTTGGATGAGTATGAATGTATATTTCTTGGTCAAAATTTCAACCTCCCTCTCGCCATAAACTACTTGGAACAAACTTCAAATCAAAGGCACTTACCACTATATTCCTTCTCTTCTTCTTCACTTCTTCTTCTCCTTCTGTACTTACTTGGTGCAATGTTCCTTTCACTAATGCCAGCCAAGTCGATCAGATGCGAACCAATTTTCAAACCACGCACGCATCCAATATAACCTTCGAGTGCGGGTGCATCCGCATTTGTACGCAATAAATTTGCTGGATCATAGCCGCCAATGTTTAGTTGAAAGTATTCAGTGGGCGGTGCTGGAGGTCGATGTGGCGATAGAACCTCTGCAAATACATATAAGCAAATGAATTGAAATTATTTTGTATACTAAGTATACATATATTATAGGGTAGTTCGAAAAAATTGCTCTGTTTAAGAATATATTTTAACAAAATTTACAAAAAAACACAAGAAAAAAAAAAACAAAAATAAAGGAACCCAAAGTGCAACCACTTCCACTTTGTGGGATAAACTAGGCTACATTCTTTCCAGTCAGAATGCTTACGAAAAGCTGCATGTTTACTACCTAGCATAGCTTTTTAAAATGGCTTAGAGGCGTAATCCTTGTATAATGTGGTTATATTAGTTTATAATTCCCTTTTTCATATAAAAATTGTTATTAAACTTGAGTATGATGATTTTATACTGTCGGAGACACCTTTTTTATAGTACAGAAGACGTTCTATACTGTCGGATACCCCATTTCTATAGTAGAGAAGACGTTCTATACGTTTTTACTGTCGCAGATCTCTTTTCTATAGTAGAGAAGACGTTTTATACTATCGGAGACCCCTTTTCTATAGTAGAGAAGACGTTCTACATACTGTCGCAGACCCTTTTGCTATAGTAGAAAACACGTTTTTTACTGTCGGAGATAACTTTTCTATAGTAGAGAAGACGTTTTATTCTGTCGGAGACCTCTTTTCTATAGTAGTGTTTCTGAAAATTTGGCAAATATTGGGAATTTTAACTCAAGCTTCAATAGTTCACGTCTCTACTGCCCATAGAAAGTATTTTTCGATAGGACTGCACCAGCTTTACTGGTACATCGATGCTATTTTTTCACAGTATAAGAATCTGATCATAGAAAAAGTAAAATCGACCCATCCTAATAAGCATACAGTAGAAGAATTTTTTTTTGTTATCATAAGGGTGTGACGTTTGGGGCCTGGTCTGCAGTTTTACTCAAATAATTGCTATGTTTGGTCGTGCTTTTGGTTTTGCTAAAACGGAAATGACCCTTCATTGCTCTAAAGTGGCAATGCACACAAACATATATATGAATTGTATGTGTGAGTATGCAAGTATGCACTAGAAATTATACACAACATATCAGTGATTTTGATTTTGAGTTTACTTAATTGAATTGTTATGCTGCGCGCGTATTGGAGCAAGCACTTGCTGCTGAATGCACCAAATGCACACAATGTTCTTTGTGTTGTTAGCCATTGGTATGTGAACGAGTATAAATATTAGTATACTATGTATGGATGCATGTATAAGTTTTTGGTTAAGCTGTTTGTCTGTACGCTTGTGTATGAATAGTTATGGTCTGCTGCAATACTAATTATTTTGTATATTATTAAATGGAATCACATTTATATTTAAAGCATCGTTATGATGAATAGTTAAGCACCATCTCGAATCAGTGTCATATTTGAATGGTTTATTCTTTGAATTTAATTTTGATTTATTTATGAAAGCATGGCCAAATATTAATATACTTATATTTTGGTTTCTTACGTATATTTGCTTCTGAATGGGAATCAGGATGCAGAATTTTTCGGCCTTTTCTACAGTCAATAAAATTACATTAGAAGCTTTAAAAATTCTAACCTAAAAATGTAGAAATATTGTTGGTAATTTTCTACTGTCTAAATAATTTTTATTACTACTTATACTATAGTTATATATAACTATGCTACTATTTACTAACAAGTCACTATGACTTGTATAAAATCACTATGGCTCTTACTCTGCTATTACTCATTACTGCTTGTATGCCATCGCTACTTACCACCAAACCGATATCTCTGGTAAAGAGGTTAATAGTAAGAGAGATATTTCAATAAAGTATACAGCTCTACTTCTATTTGTAATTATTTTTTTACTGCTATTTAAGTGCAGACATTGCATGCCCAATATGTTGTACAGTTTTGTATGAATTTTGAAATTAAAAGCAAAATAAATTAAAAAAACCAAACGAATATTTAATGTAAGTATGTCTTTAACTGAGAAAAACATTTCATTAAAATAACACAAATTAAGTAGATTTTTCTTCTTTTTTATTATACATAAGTACCAACTTCTACTCTTCACACTACTTTTACACTTACCTTTTTCCGGATTAATCCATGGTTTATTTCCATACTCATCCAAAAGTAAAATGCCACGCTCAGTGCTCACACTCTGCTCGTTAACATGCATAAGCGTCTGTTGCTCTTCGCGCATAATTGCTACCTGTATGCTCTTCAAACTACTGACAGTCTCATCGACAATTGTCAGATTGACAATCTCATCGCCGTAATTATAAAGGAAAACTATTTCGCGCCCAGCGCTAATGTACAAATGTACAAAATTATTATAATGATCGTTGGCATACAGTACCAACGAATTCGTATCGTATGTGCGTAAATTAATGAGAATATTTTGACTTAGGATGCCTTTGAGTGTATCACGTTCATAATAATCGATGGTTGCGAGCGGTGACGGAAGACTGAGTGCAGCTACTGCACTGGCACTGAGGTAATTACGCATTAGAAACGATTCACGCTTGATGAATGTGAGTGCCTTCTCGTTGATGTCTGGTAAATAGAAGCAAAACTCAGAGTAGTTAGTATGAAAGAGAGAAACTAAGATTAAGTACATTTTTGAAAAGTATATAGTAAATGCTGCACTCATATTCTTTGTACACTTAATTAGTAGAAGTTGATTTTGGTTTTTAGACTTATGTATGTGCGCTTAATCATAGTCAAAAATTAAGTTTATTTTAACCTATTAACGACCAAAGTTTCTTACAGACATGGGAATACTGCCAACATGGCCATGTTGTACAGCTCGTTGTATCGTGTGTAGCCTGCATTACACTGAGAAAAAAAACTGTGATTTTAACAGTTCATCGCTGCTGTTAAGAAAATCTGTTGTATTGAATTTGTTTGATTCAACAGTTTTTCATTTCATTTTTTTTATTTATTTATTTATTGACAATTTTCGTAACAGCTCTTCTGTTGAAATTACCTGTTGAATATTTAATTCATAACCTTGCCAGGGCTAATGGAAACTCCAATACAGTAACAAAATTTTTGGCTTTCATTAACACAATTTCAAAATTTTATACAGTCCATTTTTAGAAATAATGATAAACAAAGACAGCCTGATTGAGTATTTCAAATTTGTATATTTTACTCTCTCTTGCATACTTAACTCTTTAAGGTTAGGTGGGGTAAAAATTCTCCCAACTTTTGCTTAGTTTTGTGTGCATGGTGGGATATATTTTAGCCCACCTCGAAAAGTTGAAATTACTTATAGTCATATAAGTAGTTTAACATTTTATTTATAGTTTCTCATTTAGTTCTCAATGCTATAAACCAAAAAAATAAATTCGGTGTAACTGGAGTTTTTATTTTCTTTAAAATTGTTTGCCTCAGAGAGTCAAAAAACAGCAATTAGTGCTCGAAACATTGAAAGAGTAAAACAAACAAAATTCGTTGAAAGTAAATTTGGTTATGTGGCACAGTTGGTAAGCGCGTTGTTCGACAGACATTATCCGAATGTTTTTCGGCCACAGGTTCGAACTTGGGAAAAAGCAATTCAAGAGAAAATAATTTAAAACGATAATAGTAAATAAAAAAATAAATTAAAAATAAGAAAATTTTTTTTGATTTTGAAATTTATTTAAAAAAAAAATGTAACAAGAAATTTGTGGGATTTGAACTTTACCCACAAGTGGCTGCGTGCTTGCTTGCGCGCTAGGCAACTAGGCTATAGCGTGAAGAATTTTGATAGTTACTATTTTGTAGTTTTATTTTCCTAAGCTATGTAACAGCAACAGCACATTGTCTGCTAATATAACAGAGTTCAGTTTTGGATGGGATTTAATAGCAAAATCTGTTGCTTTAATATGTATTCTTTCCGTTTGATATAACAGCATTTTTCCTCTCAGTGTATAGATAATAATTTGTAGTAAATCGCCATGCTTAGAATGATACTTTTATGTATCCTCATCATGTATTTGGCTTCGAATTTCAATTGCTCTGACGCCAATACTTGTTTTAAGTCATTTGAACTGGGCTTTTTATTGCTGATGCTAAATTAATGAATTGGTTAATTATTCATATATGCTGACAGGTAACATTTATAAAATAATCGTAATCGAAGACTCGCCGTTACTTATAATAAACGTTGGTTGTTAATGGGTTAACTTAACTATACTCCAATGCCACGCATTTGTCTATGATAAGGCGCTACAGATTTTATAACTTTATATCCCTACATTTTATAGAAAATTTTATTTTCACACTTTTATTTGCATATTTTTTAGTTTTTAAAAAAAATTTTTATATAATTTTTTTAATTAAATTTTTTTGGACTATACAAAAATAAAACATGGCTACGATTGCATGCATGTTTACATCTTTCTACTTCGTGTCCTGAACTCAAGAATATAGTTGAGTAGAGAAATAAAAGCTTATCTTTTGCATACTTACTCGTTTCGCAGAATTCACCAATGTGCGCCCATGGATTATTGCAGACACATTGAAATGTGCTCCATAGCTCTTTGCATTGTGCACCATTTTTGCATGGTGATGGTACACACGAGGGCTTACAATCTTTAATTATCTCTGAGAGATGCACTGACATATAACTGTAGATGTCAAGGATTTCACCGTTAACAACGAGACCACGGAAGCAACCAATTAGACCAGCTTTCACAGAAAGTTTCTTCAATAGGTCACTGCAAGTAGTAAAAAGAAGGAAATGAAGAAGAGCATGAAGAAGAGAATAAAATAAAAGTACATAATAGAGACTAAAGCTGAGGCTGAGACTGCATTATTGATGATAACGCTGACGACGATGATGATGATGATGCTGATGACTTTCCGGAGATGTGTGTCAATTTAATGAAATGAAATGAAATTGCTTCGATTGCTTATGGCTAAATGTGGTGGGTGAATGGTGATTGGTGGTGGTAGCCTCTCTGCGTCAATTCAAAAGAGATTGTTTTCGTAACCAACACACACACACACATGGTCTTGCATACAAAAAATTGTCATAAAAGAGTGATAAACTTTTTCCAAGTTAAACTCACAATGGGTATTATGCAAATAAATTGCAGGCCGTCAGAAAATAAGCTGTAGAGAACAGTGAGCAAGGAGTACAACTCGAGCAAGTAGCAGCAGCAGTTAGTGGCAAAAGCGAATTATAAAAAGCTGATTTAAAAATATCAAGCAAATGTTGACGTTTTCCTGCTGCTGACTGAATCATATGAAGCTGGTTTAAAAAATGATCTTTTTTTCTCTCTTTCTTTTTAGGTTTGTTTATATTCTTTCGACATTGAAATGGCCAATAAAATCTCAACGTTGACCATTACAGTCATGCCAGAGAAACGGAAACTTTAAGTGCACATACTTTTGAATGGATGTGCATTATATAAGAATGTATGTGTGTTTTTGCTCGTAGTCGTTTAGGGTTACATGCAGTAGAAAGAAAATCAAAAATGAATTTTTAGTGAAAAGTCAATACTAAAATGTTGATTTCAAGCAAATTTTTAAAACTGCCAACATATTCAGTGCAAAAAATTGGGAATAGTTGAAAAGTTCAAGCAGAAAAAAAACGGTTATAAAAATTGTTTTAATAAATGAAATTCGTTTAAGCTACTGTTGTCAACACTTTAGCTGTCAACTAACTCAGTTAACAGCATGCCTCTTAAATGATTAGCATTTTTTTGGGATTTTACTAACGAGTACGTTTTTTATCCTTTGCAAATGATGGCGTATGAGCAACCTGTAGTGCATGTTTGTAAGTGACAATGTTTGTGTGTTGGATTGTTAATAATATATGCGTATGAAACTCATGTAACTTTTAACACTTATACACACACACAGATACAGAAATTCTGTTAACAAAAACACCATTTCCTGTTCTGTTAAAAAAAAAAAATCCAGTAGCACCGAAAATTCCTATTAAGGCTGTAAACATGAAAAGTGCAAAGCAATTAAAAATTTATTTAATGCCATCACAAGCAATTAAGCACTTTTCATGCTGCGACACCAACAACAAAAACATTGGTCGCAAGACCAACAACAACAGCGAAAGCAGCAGCAATGGAAGCTGCAGCTGCCAATGCCAATGCAGTTGAATTTTGGCGAGTAAGCGATTGTCGACCCATTTTTAAAAATAAACTCGCCTGCTGTAATTTTTGTGCTTATGTTGTTGCATTTGTTGTTGTTATATATTCTTTTTTTCTTGCTTTCGATTTTGTGTAAGCCCAAATTTTGCACACAAACAATGCAATTTAGGCGGGCATTATGCGGCCATGTAAACATATTTAAATTACAACAACTATCATTTGACAATAACAACGAGATCTGCATGCACCAAAAGTGTGTGCATCATTAAGGCAGAAACTACAATAACAGCAACAACAAAAACTACAACAACAGCAACAACCATAGCAACATCAACAACCACAACAACAACTACAACGATGTTAAATACACACGAGCAATAGCAGCAATAATTATCATGAAATCAATGAAGTTGTTGAGTGTGAATTTTTTTGAGCGGCTGCGTGGCACAAATGACCAATTGCTGTTAAATGTTGAACTGCCTAAAATTAGGCGAAAATTTTGATGTATGCAATTTCTTGCCGTTGCTGTTATATTTCAATAAACTGTTGTTTTGGTTGTTATTTGTTTTTACTAACAATATTTTACTTGCTAAACGTATTTGAATGTGTTTTTGTGTGGCGTCAGCGAAAGCCTTTTTGTTTTTATTTACGTTTAATATTACATAGTATTCAGCGTAATTGGTGCAAACATGTGTGTGGAGCATACATTTAGGCGCAAATCGTTTACGTGCGATTTTTTATGATAAATCGTTTTTTGTTGTTCTTTTAGTTATAAGTTTGTAATGTATTTGATTTCAGCATACAATCGATCTTATTTTTATTTTAAATGCGTAACGCATATTTTGTTGTTAAATGAAAGAGGAACACATGAGTAAATAGCATCAATAATTCTTTGCATATTTGTGAGCATAATGGAGTATTGTTTTAATTAGAAATTTTAGTAAGTTGAACTATTTATATAGTGTCTATATAAAATTGCATGCCACAATAACATTCAAACTACAATTTGGATTTTTTTTTATAATTGTCTAACGATTAATCAACCAGTAGGTTAGCAGTCCATATTATTCATGCATTAGCTCAGTGAGTTTGTTTGCTGGTTCCAAGATTCTTGATTCAAAAGAATCTTCTGACAAAGCAAACTCTGAGTAAGGTGAAATTGAATGAACAAGAATGTTACTTCAAGCTTGTTGATCATCTCAAATAAAAATCAATTAAGTTAAAAAGCTTGTACTTCCAATTTGAATTCTAAATTACATTCTCCGATTTTCATATTGATTGTCGCTGAAAACATAAACATGTCAGTATTTACTCCTTTTCCTTTCAATAATTAAATAATATACATAATTTTTACTTCAACTTGATTTTGTGTTTATTGAAAAATCAGCGAATACAAAATACCAACCGCTTAAAAAAACAGAAAAAGTAAAATCCAATAAATTCCATCATTCATTCATTCATTTATTCAATATGCTGGTGATTGGTTAACTTATTTATGGCTGAGTGCACTCTTAGTCTTAAGCAGCTGCAAGAAAATCTCGCTCTGATTTACTTGCTGCGCCGGTAAAAAGTATTCGAATGCTTTTTATGGAATGCGGAGTAAGAGGTAAAAAAAAGCAACGTGAGCTTAATTCATTAATTGCAGAAGTGTTTCATGTTAATTACGACGTGGTTAACGACGTAGAGAAGAAATGATGCCTTTAATGTTGCCACTGGGATACGTTGCTTCTCCATGGCATACACGCTGGTGAAGTAAAAGTTTTACAGGACCGAAAAAAGAGAAAAGAAGAATAATGCAATTCGAATGCCTCAAACATGTAGTGCTGTTATTTTTAAGTATGTGCAGTCACATTTTTTTAAAACTTATATTTCATTTAAAAAGTTTTTTCGCTCTTACACTAAAAATATTTTATTTTATATATGTATGTAAATATTATCATTGCCAATTCTAAGTTTTGTTTTTATGAAAATTTTATTTAAAGCAAACTTCAATGCTTCATCAGCGAGGCATGGAGAGGATTGCTATTAAGAGCCTCTCCAAAAGTGTTTATACATCGATACATTTTATTATATACAGTTCAATCATAATAAATCTGTAATTTTATGGTCACTTTATAGATGAACTGGAGGGCTTGATAATAGGCGTTTTTCTTTATTAGCTCTGAGCAGAGCACGAGTTGTCAAAAAACGTAATCGTGTTTCTTTATAGCTCTGAGCACACAGAGCAAACGTTATTGTGTTTCTTTTTGTGATCAGAGCGCGCTCAGAGCGTGTTCTACGTGCTCAGAAGAAATTGACTGAGGAGACAGAGCACGAAAATTTGAACTGCACAAAAAAAATCAGAACGATTGAAGAAAACTTTGTTGAAAATAAACTTACTGACAGTTCGTCCTCTACGCGTGTTAAAATTATATCCATGATTTTGTTCTTGTTTTTGATCTGGATTTAGGATTGGTTTTTGGTTTGAATTTCAGTCAGAGATTTGGTTTGCTTGTGTCTGAATTTCCGACTGAGTTTTTGTAAGAAAATCGGCCTGAGTTTTGGCTCTGAGTTTCGTCTGAACCTCGATTTTGTTTTGGTCAAAGTTTGGGTCTGAGTTTTGGCAGAATTTAGTCTGAATTTTGATCGATGTTTTTAAATGAATCTAATACAATTTTTGTCGGAGTTTTGGTTGAATATTGGTCTGAATTGTGGACCTGATTTTTGGTTTGGCTTTTGATCTGCTTTGGTCTGGGTTCTGGCTTTTTGTTATCGGTCTAATTTATGTCTATGTGTGTTCTGCTATTTCATTTTTCGAATTTCATCTTATAATATTTCATTTTAAATTTAATTTTTGTTGCCATTGCTTCTGTGCACTCCTATAATTTAGCAAAATCAGCATCTTCCTTAACTCGAGCATAGATCTGCCACTTAAGTATTAGTCCAGAAAATTTAAGTTCTGAACTTCTGGAATTGTTGCTTTATTTCTTTCAAAATGATTTCTTTAAGCTTATACCTCGTTTAATTTTACAGGCTCCCATACATCGATTTCACCATATAATTCACCGTTGGAAACTCCATTTATTTATTTTTTGTTTTTTGATTTTTCTCATAGTACAAAGCTTACTTCTGCTACCTTTTTGTGTATGAAATTTTCAACGATAATTATAATTAAATTAAAATTGCCTTCATAAATTTTCAACACCGCACAATAACCAGCAAGCAATTGAGTGTAATTACTGTTTCAACAGTAGCTGTAGCACAAGCAACGTAACATTGACAGCAACAGCAGTTGCTTTTACAACCACAAACCATAAACAACAACATTATGAATATAAATATGTGTGTACTACATACATTCTTCAATCACAATTTCTTCTTACTTACATACGAGTAGTTACGTACATATGTTAAAATCTCTAGTGTAAATACTTACGCCGTTGCACCACCAATATACATGCTACCCTCGAATGGGCCAAACTCCTCCTCCGGCAGCAGATCAACCATTTGGTAATCAGTATTAATCATAAAGCGAACATGATACTCATTATAATCGATCCAGATTTTATGCCATTCACCGCCGTTTAACTTGCGATGTGAATTAATTACCAATTCACGTGTAGTGCCAGTACTTAATGTAAAATTGAATGTCAGCTGATAGTCACCGGTGAGTGCAACCATAAATGATGGGTAATATGGGCGTATGGGTGGCTGGAAAAGTAATATCGCCTTCTCGCCAGTAGTACGAAATGAGAATGCAATGTCACCTTTACGCCAACCAGGCACTTCAATATACGATTGCGATGTTGTAAAGGTTACAACGTATTTTTGTGTGTCTGTGAGAGAAAAAATAAACATTTTCTTTTTAAATTAATTCAATTTTAGAATTTCATTTAGTTTTTTATACAGATCATGTAATAATCGTTTATGTTGTATTTTATTAATATTCGCTAACTAACTTACTTGTTTCAACGCACTCTAATGGCCCCAGCGTTATACGTCCCTGTGCTTCTTCATCTAAATCCTTTTGTTGCAGGAAAAACATATTTGTTATACCTAAACTATGCGGCTCAGTATAGTAGCCTTCATCTGAATACCATTTATTTTCTTTCATATCACAGTTGCATGATTGATTTGGGTCCACACATGTTTTGTTGACTGAACAAGGACAAGCGCCTCTATGTAGATACACAGTAAGAAAAAAATGGGAATAGAAAACAGTTGTGAAAGTTTCCAAAATACAGTTAAAATACCAAAAACAAGATTTTTGTATTTTTTTGTATGGTTTATGTATATACTCAAGTTAAAAAAATACAAAACCAGAAAATTGTGAATACATTTTTGCTTGTTGTATAATAGCTATTCATTTATCTACGAAACAAGCTAGAGTTGCTTTTTTCTAGTTTGTTCATTCTTTATTTTTTTTTTCACATTCTATTTAAGCAAAATTTTCTCCGCCTACTTGTTACTATTGAATTTCTCCTACTATGTACTAACGTTTTCAATTGAGTGCACTTAAATGCACGTTAAAGTATTTTTTCTCTCCACTACAACATTTTTTGTTTTTCTAAATTTCAAGCATTTCTTTTCTTTTTCTCTTGTGTATGTACGATATTATGTTAGTGTTAGTTCACATGCATAAATGTATGTATGCATAAGTGTATATATATATATATATATAAGTGTTTGCGCTTGTGTGTGTGTGCGTGTATAGCACATTTCAAAATGCCCGGCAGCTGTCAAATTCTGAATGAGTGAAGACTGACTGACTACTATGGGGTAATGCTTCAGTACGTACGAACGTATGTAGGTACTTCTTCTTCAACTCCCAGTTTGACCTAACCGACGCCTATCTTTCTTCCCACGCATTCAAATCTGTATTCACTAACTTATCTCTTCCCCACTTTCCCACCTCTCCTGAAGGTATTTAAGTCTTTCAACCACTCGATTGGAGTAGAATTTAATATTGTTTTCACAATATCAAAACGATTCATGCGTTGCATTTGGAAAAAAAGAAAAATAAAGAAACAGCATAAGATTGAAGATGGTCGAGCATGTTTGTCTGTATTTGTATTGAGTGTATATATGTATGAGTGTGCATATGCATGAGTGTGTGTGTGTGTGTGCATAGGAAAACCAACTAAAATGAATGTATTGAAATGGGATTTGATTTAGTGTATGTGGAAATTAGAAAAATGAAGAATGTCCTTAAAGACAGCCTGTGCTCATTTATAAGTACATACATACATGTCTGTATGTATGTTTTTATATGTTCCAGAACATTATGCATGCATATTTCGATAATACATCATATTTATGTATGCACATATTATTATTTTATTTATTTTTTTGTGAAATTTTACCACTCTCTAAATTAGTAAAGTCGTATACACTATTGTATGCGTATTGAAAATAAGCATCAGTTGTAAGTTTCAAGCGTTCATATTAGCTTCTATTTACAATAAGCAAATTTGAGTATACCGGTTTTCATAGTTTCTATGTTTAAACTTGCACAAATTCACAATTTGTTTTTCTTCTTTAACTTCTCTGGGATCCAGCTTTTGTTAAATAGTTGAGTATAATTTGAGTAGCCTGCTAGGCTACCCCAAGTGATTCTTCGCCCCTTTATTATTCAGTTTGTGCAAAGACTGATATTTGGATTACGGTTAGTGGAGGAAGCTGATATTGCTGATAGTTTTAATTGAAAATAATAAGTTACTGATTTTTAAAGAAACCCATGCATCTTGTCGGGAATCGAACCCGACACCCTTCAGAGGATACTCTAGCCTAGGCTATTGAGGTGACATATCCACATAAAACGTACGAGCTTGATTGATTTTGGGAACTGCTCTAGAGTTCAGATATGGTGATCTCAAGTTCTCATATGGCAACATTTTTTTGTATCTGGTTTAAAAAAAAATTATTATTATAATAAAAACACGTTGAATTTGAAACCTACACTTCAATCGGAACACTCATCACGTTTGGGTGTTGCTAGAAATGGGAGTTAATGTGTAAGAAGTTGGTTCTATTATTTCGTTTACTCTTACATTTAAGCAGCTCATCAAAGGACTCAACGAATATATTCTATTTTACAGTATTTTTACGGCTATTTTACAGTACTCTCTTCGACTTACTAGAACCTATTTCTAGGCATATATTATACCACCACGCTAAACTCACTACAGATCTTTCGGAGCCTGCTATTCAGTAATTTATACTTAGTAATCTAAACTCGTCAACTTAGGTGTTTTAATAACTGCTGGTTTTCTCTGACCCGATTCTTTTCACAGTATTTTAATTTTAAATAGAAACTTCAGAAACATAAGATTTCCTTATTTTATTGATTATTTGTTGGTTTTTAATATGTGTTTTTCCGCATCAACGAACTGGAACAAAAACTACTAAAAAATTTTCATATTTTGAGCTTTATTGTTGGTTTTATTGCACATATCTCTAAGAAAATTTATTTATAAAAGCACGCAAACGTATTTAATATTTTTTAAAACACATTTGCCCTTTTTGAATGCAAATTTACACAGCATATGAATGAGCAACTTAGGAGTGAAATGTTATAATTCAAGAATAAAGGGATTTCTTTTAATATCCAACAATTTGAGTTTTTTATTAAAAAAGATTTATATTAAAGTTTAGGTATAAAGAAAATTCCTTAGTGAATAATGTGAGGAAAAGCATTTATAAATAAATGTGTTGTAAGAAGCAATTTGTGCCTTAATTTTCTTAAAGAAATGTCAACAAAGTGCAACTGCTGTTGCTCTGACTGTTATTGTTGCTATTGCAAACAAATAAATCTGTCATAATATTACAAACACATACATACATAAATATTTATTCTCAATCAAGTGAGTAATTTCATAATATTTTATAATGTTGTTGTATTGTAAATGCTTTGCATGTGCTTAAGTTGTCAAGAGTCATCTTGTTGTTATGACTTTGTTGTTGTTTTGGTTTTGACTGTAATACACAAATCATTTAATATTTGCAATATTGTTAACATTATTGTTTTGCCGTCAAGTTGAATTATATTTGTGTAAACGTAGTATGTCCAGTTAAATCGTATACGAATCAAAATTATATGTGTTTTAATATGACTTCTATATGAATACGATTATGTATGAATATGCAAAAAAGATGTCAGTTTGTGTATTAAATATTAAAATTTATGAAGAAATTATGAAATTACTCAGTTGAAGACTGCTGAAGTACTTAAAGTATTCCTAAATCTTTCTACTCTTTCGTAAAAGCGGATTTTATTCACTAGATTTATTCTTAATAGCTTTGTTCTCTGTATTACTCATACCAAATTAAATGCAAAACACAATTGGAAACAGAAACTCACCTCTTAACATTACCCAGAAAATCCACCGTCCAATTCTTCGCTGACGATGTAAACCAAGTCGCTGAATGCAATTCCAATTGTGCTCTGTAGCAATCGTACTTTATGTACTGTGTACAGTAGAGTGAATGTGATATCAGCTCTTGCAGCATATCCGGCGAAAATTCACGATACCGTATATTAAAACTGAAATCACTATCTCGTGTCGAACGCACATCCACCTGACTGGGTAAGTTATGTTCGACAATTGTTTTTGTTGCATTCTCTAAACTCTGAAAGTCACATTTGACATGTGCCGGTGGAAAGACGCCATTACCATCAATATCAATGAGATAGACATCCGATTTGGTGTAGCCCAGCAGCGCCAACTCTTCGCATGTCTTACGATATTTGGTGAAGTGGCAATTTTTGCCAATGTAGCCGGTGTGCTTGCAATCGCAAGTGACACGATCATCTTTAACGAAACATTTGCCGCCATGTTCGCATGTGTTCGGTCGTTTGCACGGGTCAATGTACATGCAATTATCGAGTGCAACTTCTCCAACGACACGTTCTGTCTTGACAACATGACGCGGCTCAATCAGATGACCATTAATTTCAATATCTCGTATGCAACCGACGAGACCAGATGCTGCTGACTTCAGGCTACTGCCGATGATTAATTTGTCACCAATATTGAAGGTGAGCCCAAACATTTGGCTCATTGTTAGATGGTAGTCGACGGTGAATTTAATTTGGCTTACCTTGTAGTCGAGTTCGACGGAGTGCCAGGAGGTGGCGCGATTAATTTTAATGACTGTCGAATGAGTGAGATTGCTGTGGATGTCGGGTACTAAATCAAAGCTTAACTTATCGGAAGTGAGGCGTATCTGTATGTGTATGCGTGTGTATTTAAATGTATGCATTGCGTGTTTTAGGCGTTGAATTTTGGCAATTTCAAATGGTTTGTTGGTATGTTGGCCCGTCATTTCGTTTGTGTTGGTTGCCATTTTGCATTTTTCCAATTTCCGTTTTTAGGGACGCATTTAGTTTGGCATATCCGGTGGCGACGATATCACAATTTTATGGTAGATTTTCATGTTGCGGCGGATGGCGGATGTTCAATGTAGGCACGCATAGAAACGCATTAGAAACGTATTGGTAGTTGAGGTGTGATTGTGTTGGTCATTTATGTGTTGTCGTATATGTAAATTTATAAAAACAATTTATGTTAATATATTGTAGATATTTGAAAAATATTTAAATGATGATATAACTTTAAATTTATAGTAAATTATTACAATATAAGAAATATCATAAATACATATATATATATTTTTTTTATAGTTTTTTGCTTTATATTAAAAATCACATTTATTCAAAATTTTTCTGTATGGATATAACTTGAATACATCAGTTTCTCTATTTTAGATCAATATTTTATGAAGTATGCTTGCATTTGCACTAACAAAGTTCTCTTCATTTCAATGCTATCGAATAATTTCACATTTTTCAACATGAATGAAAAATGAAAGCATAAAAACATTGCAAATTTAAGGTAATATATCATTAAAAGAACCCAAAGCAATAAGATTTAAGGAAGAGAGTAGGATAAGTACTCGCTTTCTTGAAGAAGTTAAAGGCAATGAATTATTCCCGATTAAATATAACCTGCTCGAATTAACAAAAATTGTTGAAACCCATATTGGTTTAGTCTTATCGTAACTACTTTTGCTAGACATCATCATAGCACCATTCTTTGTAAGATTGATTTGAGTGTAAATCCATGGTTTTCAAAATTAATGAAAGTTATGAATAGGCTTTTTAAAACATTAGCTGCGTTTCATTCGCCAGGTAGTTTAACATGTGCGTATAAAACGACCAAGTTGTTAAGTCTCTTCTTCGATATATTGTTGTTCACAATGCAACTGCTCAGCAGCTAGAGGTGAAACATCCCAGACATAGCGGTCAATCGTGGATATTGTTTTTAGTTTTTACTTTTTATAAGAATATTTCAAATTATTTTTTTTGCCAAACTGTCATGCTTTTTCTTTCACTATTGGCAGTTCACAATACAGTGAAACTACTTGTTAAGTATACATAACAGCTATAATTACATGTGTAATCTCTGCGGCTTAGTTTTTGTTCTCCCATACAATTATCGCTGCTAGTTATACATAACTAGAAGCAAGTGGCGAATAAAACGCAGCTATTGTTGAAGACGATCTAACAACCTTATATTGTAATTTCAAAAGTAAGTCAATAATATGGGCTATTTCCCTTTTAGTTTGCAACATTTACTGCTGCTGGGAATATTGCTTAAATGCTGTAATATAAATTTTGTAATATTTTTGGATAAACTATAGTCAGAAATGAAAATATGATATGTGTTTGGCAATTATGATAGTTAAAAAGTTAAAAAAGATACACACACACATAAATACATATATATATATATATATATATATATAGATGGGATTTGTGTATGGTTTAATTGCACTTTTAGTCAAAATGTAGCACACTTTTATTTTGTTATTTTTCTGTGAAGCATAAATATTTTAATTGTATCATAAAATGTACAAGGAGATATTATTATGATTGATTTGTATAAATCCGAATAACAGAGACAGACATTAGGTTTTTTACATTTATAAAATTGTTTGTATTGCTTGATTTTTGAAAAGAATAACACTGTGGAATGCAGTAATTGTGCACATTTAATTGACCAAACAAAATACCGATAAACAGTAATAAACCCCTATATGTGTGGTGTGCCTAGATATTGTTAACTTTAAGGCGTGGTGTGTTGAAGAACATTTTTTTCTATTTTTGATATCTCAGCGAATATTAAACCCGAACACCCTGGGTAGCAAACAAGCACAATAATCTCCACGCCACGGCGATACAATACAATACCCGACCATAATTATAACTTTATTTAGGTGGTTAGTTGTACGTAAACGTTGAATAAAATTGCTGCACAGTGTATTTTTTCAGTAGTACTGGATTTTTTTTTTTTTTTTTTTTAGCACTTTTTGTGACACTGATAGAAGTTGTTTAAAAAATTTACTTAGCTAAATAGATTTTCGAATAAAATATTCAGAATGAAATTTTGTTCTTTTAAATTTTACGAATGCTGAAATTTGTTTCGGAAGTGATAGCTCTTGCTCTAGGCAGCCTCTTACATTTACAGACAGTTACCAACAACATGAATAAATTTTAGGCTTCAATAAATTTATATTAAAAATACTGAGTAAATTATATCTTTAATATTGAATCTTATGTAAACTCAATTTCTTTTTTCCTGTTCTAACAATTTGACAACATTAAATATGCTAATTTTTGTGTAAACTCGACAAACAAATAAAACTGTTCTGATTTTGTTATTGATTTTAAATGAAATTAAATTTGGCTAAACAAATTTTAAGCATAAATTTGCATAATAAATTAAAATAGCAAAAAAATTGCTTACAAAAGCATCAACAGTCGTCTAACAAATATTGACAGTAATAGAAGTAACAAAAACCATCAGCAATATAATAATATTAATACCACTACTAGTAGCAGTAGTAATAGAAATATAAAATATCTATAAAGTCAGCGTTTATGTAGGTATGTGTGTGGATAGATTTTCTGGTGTTTTTATAAAAATATTCATGTCAAATGTAGTGACATTATTTGTATAACCAAGTCAAGGAGCAGGATACATAGAGCACGAACCTGAGTGGCAGCAGTGGCTTGTTAAACAAATACAACAAAATGCAATATCAAACAGTTATACAGACAAAAAGATATGTATGCGTATGTGTAAATAGAAAATGTTTATATTTGAGGTGATGTGTTCATTTGAATGTTGGTATACAAATTTATATTGATTTATGGAGTATGGAATAGTAAAATTTTAATAATTGTTTGGCTAATAGAAATATTTTTGAAAATTTATAAATTTATTTAAAATTATCTTTGCTGTGAATTTAAAATTATCGTTAGCATTATTTTTCTACAGTTTACAGAAAACTTAAAAAATAAAGAAAGAAAAATTGTTATAATTGTTTTTATTTTGGTATTTTGGGAATGTCTGTGGGTATATTAAAAATTGCTAAGTGCGAAGGTTAAATCACAAAAAATAAATGCGGTTTTATTATTTCTCTTATATTTTAAAGTTTATACAATTTTTTGCTGACATTTTTAATTTATTGTAATATTTTTATCAAATAAAAATTGCATCAATTTTATACCTACGTATATGAAAGAATAATTCAAATGTCATGACAATATCTCTTGCAATTTCTCTTGCTGGTTTGAGCTTGATGCAAGTATGCGAATTGCAGTTGACATCTACACAAACCCACACACACATACATATGCGCATAATCGGCAGAGTAACACGAGCATTAGAGTGGTCCTTAATTTTTAAGTTTGGAATATTTTTCTATACGGCCACTAATTTTGTTCTTTTATGCTAATAATGTAAGCTGTAAAAGTTTCAGACAAAAATATTTAAACGTGCCTCCTCGGCTTCAAAAAATGTGATATATATGTATGTAATATGTTGCTTATTTATTTACATTTTTATTATTTTATATATATTGGTTTTTCCATCTATTAAACCCCCACTAACAATTACTGAAAAAAAAATTTCAGATTAGAATTATTATGAACTTTTGGTGTATTTTTTATTCTACCGACTGGACTATTTGATAATACGGGAGTGTTTTTCACATATAAACTTTGAGTCCGAGGAGGCACGTTTAAATTTAAATATTTTTGCCTAAAACTTTTACAGTTTACATTTTTCACATAAAGGGGGGGAGGGGGCGGGCATAGATATATACAAAATTTCCCCCATATGCCTAAGAACCACTCTAACGAGCATCCGAGCCTTTCATTCACCTCATATGTGAATGCGTGTGTATGTGTGTGTATGTTTGTCGGTATGAGAATGCTTCACAATTCAACAATTCAAGATGACGATACCATCGCTTCAAGCTTCATAAACCTCCCATTTCACTTACCTCCCAGAAACCATTTCCGGCTGATGTTGTCACATCACTATATGCTAGTACAGCCGATGTGCGGCTACTGCGGAAATCGAATTTAATATTAAATTCTTCAGCGTGATTTATGGGCCACCAAATGTGAGATGTCGCAAAAGGATATGTTATAGGAATGACATTCACTTCATTCTCATAAAATTCCGCTTCGAGAACACCTACAAAATGAATGCATGTATGTATATATATGAGAATTGGAAAAGAAAAATTATTATAAGAGAAACACATACCTACATATACAAATGCATATAAATACATACGAATACACATATATATAATTGAGTGTTTTATTCTTTAAAATCTATATATATGTAGGTATATATATATATATATATATTTATTTGTGTATATGTAAGTATGTGCATCTTTTATGTTAATATTTCAAAATTTATTGAATTCCTTACGATTTATTAGTATGTCAATATCTGTATGTATGAAGCATGCAATTTTGAAATAAATAAAATTTATGTGTATGCGCATATAAACACACGCACACACACACACAAACACGTACGTTTATATTATATGTTTGTATGTGTGCATGCATGTGTATTATCATATGTGTCAAATTTAAATGGAATTTATGCTGTTGTATTATGTATATATGTTCGTATGTATGCTTTTATGCACCCTTGCTATATAATTAAATGTGTGACATAATTTGAAAATTTTGTATATGAACTGAGCTAGTAATGCCAAAGTTCAAATGCACCTCGCTGGCTGTACAAATTTCTCTTCTTCTACTTTATCCTATATGTCTTAATTAAAAGGTTTGGAAATTATAAATTTTGCCTCACTGATATTAATTAAAATTTAAAGTGGTAACAAGTACGAGTATTCCAATTACACTTAAACCAGTTGCAATCTGGAATATTGAGTATTGAAATCTGTTGAGTCTTCTCATGAAAATGTGTAATGTAGAAATTACCTTGTTTGAAGCAATTTAAAATGCAGTAATTTAAACATTTTTAAGGTGCAAAAATTCGGTTCTATTTAGAAGCTTCTCGAGCTTTAACTTATGCTTCCATTATTTTTGACTTACTGAGTCGCTGAACGTTTTTTCAACTTTAAGAGATGCATTATTCTAGAATCGAAAATGACCATATAAATAGAATTTCTTCAGCAGCAGCAATGAACTCTTTTAGAAACATATCGATGAGTAAAAGATGTCAATTCTAGTAAGATATGAAGTTACGATAGGCAAAAAGGATATCAGTGACTTGGTATGGTATGAAGCATTGGCGTTGTGTCGACTCAAACCAGTGGAGTATAAAACAATAACAATAATGATGGAGGGCAAATATAGATTTAACGTCAGCTATCGGAGCAGAGTTCGGTATTTTCGATGCTGGTTGGCAGTGTTGTGACTGGATATATAAGGAGAAATATTCTGAGCAGAACTAATGGTGGTGGTTTCACGCGTGTTTTTATTGCGGACGGCTCCAAAGCAAAAATTGGTTGGTGTCTATTTAGACGGTGAGAATAGGTACTTTTTGCTACAGAATATATGTATCTAGCTGGATAAAAGAAATCGGTTGTTGAGGAAAAAACCCCGTCAAGAGATTATAAGTGGCTGCAAAATACTGGTTTCAGTTGTAAGGTCAAAGAAACTTCCTTTTTGGTTTAGATTCAAACTTTTTTTTTTATGAAAATGCAATGAATTTAACGATAACCCTTAATTAAAAGAAAAAAAATGATTGTTATATTTCTTTTTTAAGCTCAACTTACCATGATAATGCACCTTAGGATTTCCTCGTTGCAATTCATAGAATATAGAAATATCATTGTAGTAAACATATTTCATGCTCCCAACGAAATTATTATGTGATATTAATCCTTTTTTCTTATTCAAATCGGGGCCGCCACCGAAATAAATTTCAGGGTCAAAAAGTAAATTTGCACTTGATGTTGCTGGTATTTCAAGGATTTTCATTTGATGATCGAGTATGATGCCGACGGTGCGTTGGTCATGGTAAATAGTTAAATTGTGCCAATTGCTGCGTGTCAATTCGTCGGTGAGTATCGCCGACATAACGTTATCGCCAAAATCCATTTCCACATAAATTGATTGATTCTTAATTGAGGCAGCAATGTACTGATGCTTCAGTGATTCACCACTGGCATAGAACAGTGCCGAATCATCGAATTGTGTGCGAAACATGAGGCTGATGCGTGTGTTGGGCGAATGCACGCGATCCTTCCAGTCGTAGATGCGATAGGAAACGTAACTGGCACCACGCAATGTCATAATGGTGGCAGCTGTAAAGAAAAAAGAGGGAGAGAGAGAGGGAGAGAGAGAGGGAGAGAGCGAAATGGATGTAAATTGCAAGAATAATAAAAAATATAAATTTCACAATTTTAACAATTTTTTGCTGTCGTTTTTTTTTGTTTTGAGTGCACTTGTTATGTAAGCCGCAGGCACATTGAGAATTCATGAGCAATCCTGAATTTCACAGCGTGTCAATGAATACAAATTAATTAATTTAGCGGTGTTGAACGCTTTTTAAAAAACCAACATAAACTTGCATTGCATATGTGTGGATGTGGCTATACTTACATATGCAAATTTATATTTGATTACATTTAAAATATAAAAGGCAGTTAAAAACTTAAAATGCAGTAATGTATAAATTACAAATTAAACTGTTGACATTTCGGTAATCATAAAAATACATTTTTTTTATGGCTCTTTAATTTCGATATTTCCTTATTTTCAATCTGAAAAATTCTGTGCAACGTTATTTACATTACATTCTTTAAAATCTTTTCCAATTATGATTACAATTGGGACCAATTTAATTTCAACGAGTATCTCAAAAACAAAACTCACACGCATGCATGCCAGAAATTTTAAGCCATTTTAAATATACTTTCATGCTACATTACTGTCATTCAACTGTGACTGTGACTGAGGCTGAGAGAACACTCAAACTTGCATTTCTGACATAGTTTAGCACAAAGTATGGTTTTATCCCCTTGCCAACTCGTGCTCTCTCGACTTTACTAGCACTGAAAACTACTATGCACTGTGCTTAATCATGCTGTAAAAAGTTCACACGATATTTGTCTACGTTCTCATCATTTGTACTACCAAAAAGTTCATAATGAGATTAATTTGCATCAGTGTCGTAGTTGGTTGAATTGCAGCAGGACACTGGCACGGCCAAAAAAACATAAAAACAAAAATGAGAAACTCTAATTCTGCTATGAGTGGCAATTTGAAATTTCCAAAAGTATATACAACTACTACTACTTTAGAGTAAACACATAATAAGAATTGTCGTTTATCTTCCATGATGCACACATTAGATAGGCGGTAATAGGACACACTGTACCACATAGAACTGCATTATTGCAAATTGTACTGAAGGTTAGAGTCTAGTGAGACAGTTTATTATTGACACTATTGAAGTAGACATTTAAGGAAGAAGCAATTTCAGAAATGTTAATATTTTTTTATCTCCTAAGTAGTTTCAAAAAGATTTCACAACATACGTGGTTTAGTGTAAAAAGTAACGAAAAATTCCTTTCATTTAACGAACATTTTGAATTTCATGCATAAGTACATATGCATGAAATTAATTTCTCATGTATACGTATATGTTGAAGTACCCAAACAGTTGAACCACTCTCGCCTTTTCAGTATCATGAGTGAGTTGACAGATATCAACAGAGCGGAGCAACCGCATCCCGGAATCACGCGTTTTGGTGATTTGCTCTGGGTCATTTGCACAAACCACAGTTCTTGGTAGAAGAGGAGAACACCCGAAAATGAGGGGAGAACCTATATATATATATTATTTATAAACATTAAAATGCCTCACGAAAAAAGTTGTTGTTGTAAACCTCTGAAAAGAAACCTCGGTTTATTTTATAATCATTTCCACAATATTTCAGCTCTATCGATTACCGTCTGTGAGCTAGACCATCTCTGAAAAGCCTCTAAAAATCAACTTTTGCACCTGAAAATTTTTTGGTAGTCTACTTTTGGCCAATTAAAAGTTCAGAAATAGTAAAATTTTTATTAAATCTGCTAGCAGACTCGAAATAATGAGATCTTAAGAGGTTTTCTAAGATGGTCCAGTTCAGGAACGGTAATCGCTAGAGCTGAAATATTTTGGTAATCATCATAAAATAAACCGAGGTTTATTTTCAGAGGTGAAGGGACTTTTATAAACATATGCTGCATTAGAAAATCATGTTAGAACGTTTGCGCCACCTTGTACTACAAATAAGATGTCATTTTGTGTAGTTTATATTTCAATTTTTAATTTAGAATTAAATTTTTCATTTATATTTTACACTTTTTTTTTTTATTTTCAACTGAGGGAGTGAGAACAAACACGGTCTAATCCTCATTAATGAAGTAAAAAAACAGCGTCCATTTGTTGTAAACCTTTAAAGCTAAATCAGTGTAACTAAGATAACCATACCACTGTTTGTTGGTCGATCTGTAAAACTTAGACTAATTTAGCTTTGAAAGTGTATTATACCCACTTTTTCTCTCATGCCACAACTACATATTACAATGTTTTTCATCGCTCAGTTAATGAATCTGGCAGCTCACGCCGATCAATTTAACAACCCACAAGAGACGACAACAATATCCTTTGTGGTTTTTCCATTCTTAGTTCCATAGTCCTGTACACAATCTAAAACTCTAAGACCTCTCGTGACCAGTCCAAATGGAATTCGAGTATCTTTGATTGTGGGCAAAGGCTTACAACTGATAGTAAAATTTAATATTCCCGGCGGGAAACCGTTTAAATACCGATTCGAAAATGAGAAAACACCCGGCCCAATATCATGTCTTATAACATTGTCATTATATTCATAGCCTGGCCTCTCCAGCGAATTCTCAGACATTGGTAATTCACCTTCCATCCACAATCCCGGGAAAATTCGAATAAATTTCAGTTTATGCCCCAAATTGAAACTGCACATATACACAATTTGTAATACAAATTCAGGGCATGCTTCTGTAAATAATTGTATTATCAGACGTCCCAAAGGCCGCACCTTATCCACATTTACATCAAAGTAGATTCTTGGACGTAATAAATCATTCAATATTTTTGCATCGGTCGGCATTATGGACATGGAATACTTCTCCGTAATTTCTCTGGGTACTTTAAATTTTTTGATTTGTTTGCGTAAATGCGAATGCACAGTGTTATTACTTGCTTGGGTTTTCATCGTGGATTTCGATGAGAGTAATTTACAACCCAAAAAAACATTATTCCTATCGATTGCATCCAAGGCCACCGAGAATTTTTCGATTTGAGAACGCGGTATAAAAGGATTGGTATTCTTGCTAAAGAAAGGATACTGGTAGCGATCAATTTTGTTAATTTTAACAAGCAAGTCGAAATTTTGCTTTGTAATACGCCGCATTGAGAAGAGATCTTTGCTTGTTTGATTTAATCGAAAGTAAGTGCTAGGATGAATACGGGGTGGAGTGGTGTCAATTGTGCGAAAATGCTTTGACTCTATTGAACGCATGTATTTTCTTCGCAGTAACGTAGGCGAAATTTCATCACGTGGTATTTCCAGTTTTCCTATGCTTCTTTTACCCATTTTAATATACTAGAATTTTTTTGTTTTATTTTTATTTAAATAATTTTTTTTTTCTTTTTTTTTGATTTTTTAAGGTGTTGTTTATAATTTGAAAAAACGAAACATAAACGAAAACGAAGTAAATGATTTATATTGCGATGTTCGTTTATATTTTTAATTTAATTTTCTGGAAGAACAGAGTTTTGTTCCTTTTTTGTTAGTAAACTATATACAGTAATTCGCTGTTGATTCCTTTTTAATTACGTTCCCCATTTAATTGGCCCTGAATTGGTGTCAATTTTAATTTTCAATAAAACTATACCATTAATTATTATAAGCTAAAAATTCAGTCTTTTTTTGACAATTAAATAATTTTGTTATTACACTAAAAAAATGGTATGGCTATGTCAAAATATTATTAGAACATTAAAATAAGCGTTTGAAAATTTTAGGTAAGCCCAGAGAATTGAATTCCTCAATTGATTAAGTAAGAATTGTGCATTCCTTCCAAGCAATTAACAGGGGATTACTGTAATAATAAAATTATTATAAATGAAATAAAGTTCTAACCAGTGTAGGTGAATTCTACAGAATACGATGCTGAGCATTTTATATTTAATAGTTTTTCGCAAAAATTCCAAGATCCTCCTCAAAAATCAATAGATTCAAAAATACTTGTTTAATCCGTTTTCCTTTCCACTCTATTGTTTTTTATTAGGGGATAAATAAATTGGATGGTTAAAACTAAATGTTCTTATGTATACGCGTTTACCATCTTCGATAAATGGTGCTAAAAACACTTAAATACTAGTTTGCGTTTTTCCCCTTCCCATTAGTTTACTCTTTTCAGGAGATAATCAGATTTTCAAAAATATAATGCATTTATGTCAGTGTTTTGAATTTTCCTCACAACTTAAACGAAACTCGTGAGCTATTGAGATAACTGAGAGTTCTGTTGAATAAGAATCACGATTCTCAGAAAAAGTTGCTATTCAGTCAATTATTAAACACAATACGATTTATTAAAATTTAATTATTAAGTTGTTAACTTAAACATTTACATATTTTTCGTTTTGAACACATACATTTTATACAATATACAAAAGAATTTACATTACAAAAGCTCCATCCACCAATTAAACAGTCCACAACTGTTATAACAAACAAGATCGGAAAATTAAAATGTCCCTTTTTGTTCTTCCATACTTAGTTCCATAATCCTGTACACAATCTAAAACTTTATGACCATTCGTAACCAGTCCAAATGGAATTCGAGTATCTTTGATTGTAGGCAAAGACTTAAAACTAATAGTAAAACTTAGTAGTCCTGGCGGGAAGCCATTTAAATATTCTCTTGCAAATGAGAGAACACCCGGTCCAATCGTATGACTTATAACATTGTTATTATATTCATAGCCTGGCCTCTCCAGCGAATTCTCAGACATTGGTAATTCACCTTCCATCCACAATCCCGGGAAAATTCGAATAAATTTCAGTTTATGCCCCAAATTGAAAGTGCACATGCGCACAATTTGTAATACTAATTCAGGGCAGGCTTCTGTAAATAATTGTATTATCATACGTCCCAATGGCCGCACGTTATCCACATTTATATCAAAGTAGATTCTTGGACGTAATAAATGATCCAACATTTTAGCATCGGTCGGCATTATGGACATGGAATACTTTTCCATAATTTCTTTGGGTACTTTAAATTTTTTGTATTGTTTGTTTAAATGCGGTTGTATTCTAGAATGACTTTTTCCTGTTTTTGTCTTGGATTTCAATTTGAGTAATTTACAGCCGAAACGTACATTATTCTTACTGATTGTATCCAAGGCCAGAGAGAATTTTTTAATTCTTGTTCGCGGTATAGGAACGTCGGCATTGTAGCTGAAGGAAATATCCTGGTAGCGTTCAATGCGATTAATTTTAACAAGCAACCTGTTGTTCTCTTGTACTATACGCTGGAATAAGTTCATATTTTTTCTTGTAGTATTATCTCGAAAGTAAGATTTAATTGGAATAATTGGAGGAGAACTGTCAACAAAGCCTATAGGCGTTCCATCTACTAAACGCTTTTTCTTACGTATCAGCTTCCGAGCAAAACCAACACGGGAAACACCTGTTGTACTCTTTTTACCCATTTTTTATACTAGAAATTTTGGATTTACTTTTGAATTTAATATAAATATATTTTTATTGGATTTTTCAAATTGTGAATAATACCAAAAAAACAAAAACAAACTGATTTTTATTGCAATGTTTGAGTATATTTTTTAAAATTAAATTTTCGTTGTTGAAAAATATCTGTTGACGAATTATTCGTGTTAGTATCCTTTTCTAACCATTATATTCTAGAAAACTAAAACGATTGTTGGGGTCTGCCGTTTCTAATTACTGTCTAGATCCTAGTCAGACAATACAGAGTCTAGAAGATAACATAAATTAAATTTTTCAGTTCTTTCTTAAATATTTTCTTCCTCCAGGATCCACATTACATTGATGCCACAATCACCCGTCCATTGGAAAGTCTTTAGTTTCTGTAGAAAAAAATGTAATCGACGTGTTTCCAAATATTTGGATTTCTCTCCGAATTCTGCTCAGTTGACCTGTCACTGTTGCTAGTGAGAAAACAATTTTTCCAAACTAAAATTGATAAAAGCGTACATGAGGTCCACGATATACCAAGACAAACCGAATTCTTTGGCACATTAACCGTCGAGCAGTTCGCATTGGCTACACCTCGCCTTCAGGCTAAGATTTACTAATAAACTTTACTTTGTAATTAACAATCAAATTAAATTCTCTTTCAATAAAATCGAGTGTCAATATTTCAAAAGTGATCATTTAATTTTTTGTTAAATATCCGATAAGTATAGTTAACTTGCGAAAATTAAATTTTCTGTAAGAAAATCAGAATTTTGTCTATTTTGATGAAGAAAAATGTACTTTATGTAAATTGAAAATGACGGCGTTCTGGCAGAATTTACTATTACCATTTTTTTAATTTCTGAGATGAAGTTATTTTATGCAGTGCACGGTGCGCTACGAACACCGGCAAAACTTAAAAAGTCAACAGATCATCAAAAATCTGATTTATTATGTCATTCACATTACAGAAGCTAATTAATTAATTCTAATGCAATTAAGAAAATTAATTTAGACTTAGTGATTTCTGCTTGAACGACGACGATATTATATACAACAAAATATAAAATAATAACTGTTTACGGAACTATACAAGATGGCGCTTTTTTCACATTCGCCCCGGGCGTTGTTTTGTCTAAAGCCGGCCCTGATTGATGCTTTCACAACAATCAGGTTACAATATATACAGTCCCACCTGGAATAATTACATAGTTTCCGACGAGTTCCTAGCTAGGATTATCATCCGGCTGGTAAGAGGTTGTCGAGGGAAAATTAGAAAAACTCATAAGGCCCTCTTTGGTAGTGAACATATAGAAAAATATCTGCATTTAAAAGTATTTGTATTCCAAATCACCATCATTTGCGTCTCCTTCATCACTCTCTGCAGTGGATGATAGAATTTATTTTTCTTGACTACTCAATTTATTAAATATTTGGCTAGTTTTTGCTAGCGCTATTCCAACTCAAACCTCACTAAAACTTCCCCATCTTAGTTTCTTTTACGAAAAACTATTCAACTAATAGATAAGTTTACTAGTCTATTTTATCCTCGACACAGACTAGACAGAGCCTCCTGCAAACTAGACAATAATATACATTTTTCTAGGTGGAATCATTAGCGGACTCGTGGAAGGTTTTGGAAATAGACCAAAGTATACGCACTACCAAAGCGATATACAGTGTCGGTCAAAACTAAAGCACGGATTCTTCCCTGTTTGCATTTTTTTTATGAATATAGTAAGAATATACACTCGTTGTAATAAAATATAAGAAATATAATATTATTTTTCAAATAAAATAAAAATATTAACTCAAAAGTAACAAAATGAATAAAACTGGCGCGACAAAACTAAATCACATATATAATATATTAATGGAAAAGTTCGATTTTTCCACTATTCTGTGGCGTATTCATTATTTTTCAGAGCTGTTGCATGTTTTCGTGGCAAGAACTCAATAAAATTGCTCAAAACGTCTGCAGAAATGTTCTTCCATGCAATCTCCGATTGGTAGAAAATGGAATCCTTGTTTTTATCATTTATGCGATGAATTTTCCGATCTAAAATTTCGTTTATATTTTTTGGGATTGAGATTGAGTGAATGAGTGGTCTTCTATCAAATCGTGATCTTATTGGCAACCAACCACTCTTTTACACACCGTGCTAGGGTCGTCATCGTGCTGGTAGACATGCTTTAACAGCATATCTTCCTCCGTAGAAGGTAACATAAAATTCTGGGGCATATCTTTGTATATTAGATGGGCCATTATACCTCTTATTTTATGAATTGAACCGATTCCATGGCCGCAAAAAATCACCAGAGCACTACGTTGCCTCCCCCGTATCATACGGTGCTTTTAAAATAACGCGAATTTCATCGTTGCCCTTTTGGTCTGCACACTAGGCTCAATCCGTCGCAACCTTTCATGTTAAATATAGGTTCATCAGTAAAAACCACGGTGTTTCATTTGGCAGTAGCCCAGCTAAAGTACGCGGATGCAAATTCGAGCTTTGCCTGTTGATTCTTTCGAGAAATAAATGGCTTTTTCACGCTTTGGTATGTTGCAAAGCCACTCTCCACAGCTCGTCGTTGGATAAACTTATGTGAAATGTTTAAACGCCATTTATTTCCAAGATAGAAAAGGCTTTTTTTATAATCCGAATGATGACCTGATCCTCACGTTTGGTTGTGCCCCGCGGTCTGCCACCTCCATATATAGTATATAAAAAATGGGAAGAGCGAAAACAGCTTATAGCTCGGGAATTAACGCAATAGCGAATACAAAATTTTTTTAAAATGCATATCACTGATTCAGCTTTATTAAATCCACTTAGAATATTTACTCTAAATTGTGCAGAATCCTAATGTCGAGCCATTTTGGGAATCGAAATTTTGAAATGCGAACGATGACGGTGAATGATAACCAACAACTTGTATACGCATCCAATTTTTTTTAATACCCTTTTTTTTTTGTTTTCCAAAATAATGGGTTTCTAGTTTAAAGATGGTTGTTGTTGTTTATTTTCAACAATTGATTGTAACAGTAAGCGAAAAGATTATGTGCTTTCGTTTTGTCGCGGTAGGTTTAGGCATATTGCGCAATATTAGCAAAAAAAAAAAGAAAAAGATTACCCAGTTTTTAATGTTATTTTGTTTCAATAATAATAATACTAAATTTATAAATCAAATAAAAAAATTTGTGCATACTTGGATATTTTAAAATTTTATTGAACTAAATGTTGACAAGGAAGAGTTTCTTGCTTTCGTCTTGTCCGGCACTGTATGTGTATACAAAATATTTCAGCAACGGTTGGATAGTTTTTTTTTTAGCAGAAAAATTATCGATTGGGTTGTCCGGAAATGTACCATTAAAAGGTTGTAGCTGATATTAATTTTTTGTAGCTTGCAATAGAAAATCTCATAAATGTAAGCTTGTTTAAAATATATTAAATCGAGCTCTCAGAATTGACATTATATTTATCACTAACTACAAACATTCTAAACTTTAGAATACTAAGGCTAGTCGATTGGACAAACAACGTTTCTATTTTGCAGCACAGTCAAAGTTAAAAATTGAGAAAATAAACCACCAACCCAGCAAATATATTTAGCTTATATGTAGTTAATGAAATAGCTTGTATTTCTGGGAAGTATGCAGCTTTTGCTTCGTTCGCCCCTTGCCATTTTTTCGGCAGGGTATAAATTTGTCAAATATTCTGCCTACCAAATGAACGAAACGAACACGAATGTTCGTTTGCAGTGACAAACAGAATACGACACGATTGCGTACATTGCAAAATTTTGTTCATAAAATTATGTTGTTGTTGCTTTTATTGCTGTTGCTGTCACTCACTCAATATATGTTGTCACTATTTGTGCTGCATGTGTCTGGGTTCTTTTTTTATTATGATGTCCTGCAAAACATTTTCATGTGCCTATACAGTTGAGTGTGTGTGTGGCACCGATTACCATTTCCGTTTAATGATGATGTTTCCGTTTTATGTTGTTATTGCTGTGCATTGTTGCTGTAGCTGGCTGCTGCTGCCTTTACCGCCTTTGCTGCTTTCTGTTTCTGTCAGTCTGTCGTATCAGAAATGCGTGAAGCCTGCAGCAATTTGTGCATGTAATTGCGATCAGCGGATAACTACATTTTCCTGTGCATGCATACCTACAAATGCGTATATTTGTATATGCATGTGTATGTGCACGTATTTATGTATGTGTGGATGTGCTTTTAAAATTCAAATGTTTGCTTTGAATTTTGTACTAAATTGCATATGAAGCGTTTGTCTGTGTGTGTGTGCATTCGCGGATAAGGTCACTTAGGTATGTCGAATTCATTATGCGATTTAACCTTAAAGTACAATTTCGACACAATTTTTAATGAAATGTCGCAATATGCATTTGTATGTGTGTGTATGTTTTCGCGCAAATTAAGCTGCTGTCACACGATTTGCACCACTTTTTCCCATCAAACTTTTGTACGTATCTCACATCCTCCCCACTCCACTCCACTCATCACACACACAGAATTTCAAAATATGCGTCTGCATAATTTAGATTTCAGCTGACATAATTGTCAAACGTGCATGAGATACTTAATTTCCTACATTTGTAGATGAAATTTCAAAATTTTTAAATGTTTCATATTCATATTAGTTAATTAGAATTTTTGGACAGAAATGCATTTTGTGGCATTTGTTTTTGGAAATCATGGAGTTGCTAGCATGTGTAAGTTTTAATCGAATTTTAGTTTTGTTTTTATATTTCGTTATTATTTTTTTCAATCTAAAGTTAAGCGCTTTTACAATTACATGAAGCATTATGGAGTTTTGATTATTTTGCTTTGTTTCAGCATTTTATGATTTTGTTTTACATTTACTATCGTAACCCGATACTTTAGGTATCGAGTACATTAATGTCGACACTTTTGAGAACCCGATACTTTTCAGCCTATACTTTAAATGAGTATAGTATCGATACTTCTCCCTCGGTACCATTTCCCTACCCACACTGAATCAGAAACTTGATATCTCCTAACTTATTTTTTCGTCAAATTTTCTTAAACAGTATGTGCTTCGAATCTAAGAACCACCGGCACAAAAAATAAAAAGCTCTATTAAATATCCTGTCATTTTCGGCTAAGAAAATTATCTGTGAAAAACACGCTTGCATTAATTTTTTAGTGATTGCTTCATTACTTACAACTTCTTGTTATTCCATATAGGAAACTCTAATTTTCTTATGTAAGTATTTGAAAGTATTTAAAACTTGATATTTTTATAACAGAAAAATATTTATTTTGTTTTGAGCAATCCACCACTACCAAACTAAAATAATCTGCAAAGTTTCCACTTCAATTGTGTTTACCAGAAATACAACGAAGAACTATAAATATTTTCTACAATCACAACAAAACCAAATATATGTTATAATAAAAAAATTCAACAAAAAAACTTTAAATTAAAAATAGAAAACAATTTAAAATACTCACTGTAAATATCGCAATGCTCGCCCTCATATGGAGTACCAAAACAATCACATGATATATCATAGTAGTGATTAATACATCTTGAACCGACAAAACACAAATTATGTCTCGAATAGCATTTATTGGTGCAGCCCTCATTCACATTCTCATGCTTGGTGGCTACCAGCGGGGTGATGGGTAACAAATCGGATGCTGCTTTCCCTGAGCTCAAGACAACATTTCGAATGCAACCAACAAATGATTCGATAATATACTTGACACCATGTAGTTTCTCCTCCGACGAAAGTCCTTTTGTGTGCGTATGTATGTGGAATGCAGAAAATACGAACAATACAACCAGCAGCAGCAGAAATGGGTGTGTGTCATCATTGTATATGTGTATATGTGTATTGTTGTAGTTATTTTTTAGTTTGTTTGTTTTGGTTATTTCATGCGGTTTCAAGTGAATGTATTGTTTTTTTTTACACATACAAGCATTTCGTATTATTTTGGAGTGTAAAGTTGTAGATGTTGTTGTTATTGTTATAGTTTTACAGGAGGATTTATATTTATGGTTGTTTTTGTTGTTGGATGATTGCGGTTGAGCATGTTCCCCATAATGAAGATTAATTAACAGCATGTAGAAAAATGAAAAGGAAAAAAGAAAAAAAAAAAATAACCGGAATTAGTTTTTGGTATATTTGCATTGAGAAATTTTTAAAAAATTTTAATTAAAAAATAATATTTCAGAATGGTGGTTTAAAAAACGAAAATACAAGATTCATTGGGAAACTTAAATCTAAACTAGTATTTATTGCTACTATTGATTGCAAAACTAAAATGCGGAATCTTTTTCTACATGCACCTAAAGAAAATGTTCTAGAAAAATCACATAAAAATACGATTGAGCTGGCTTTCCTTTTCATGTTAAAGATTTTTCAATTGTGCAAATGATACACAAAAACGCACCTTACACACACATGCATACGCGCTACGCACAATGACAAAAGCGCATAAAAGACAGAAAATTCAATGGTCTATCTAAATGTTTGTGTGTGTGTAGATGGAAGTCGCTTTCACAAGCAAGCAACAAGAAAAATTTAGCAAAAATTTTAGCATCGAAAATTTTCGAATTTCATTTTGTATTTGATACACAGGCTGCATGTGTACGTGTGCTGTATGTTCGTGTGTATGTATATGACAGCATACAATATTCGAATTAAGATTTGGTACATCAGCAGCAAACGAACGGCATCATCTATACATAGTATAGAATCTATAGAGTAGCAATAGAATTTGCTGCAACATTGTGCATACAAATGCAAGCATTGCATGTTGCATGCATGCAGCAGCAGCTATCCAGCAAAATAACTAAACCAACCCAAGCCAAGCTCTAAACCAACTAATAGCATGAAATCATGAAATTTCGCTTTTAATACTGAGCAACTTTTCTTTTGACCATTTTGCTAAACAATGAAACAAAAGCATCAGCAAATTGAAAAGAAGAGAAGACATACCATACATAAAAGCAGGCAGGCAGCAATAGAAGCAGCAGTGAAAACTTTGCACGCAGCATAATATATATAAAAACACACACACACACATTCTTGAACCAATGAACCAATACTAAAGGAAAAGAACTTACTCGCAAAAATATACACACCTATCCTTACATATATGTACAATATAACAACGAAGTATTGTTTGTTGAGATTTATTTATGATGCTCAATTTTGATTTGATTTAAAATTTAATTATTGCATGTATTGAATATGTATTTTTTTTGGTTTGCCTGGAAAGCTTCATATGTACACTACATAACTGCATACACGTCGTATGAGTGACCTGCAATATGATATTTCGTTGGAGACTAATTTTGAATTGAAAATTTAATAAAATAATTTTGTATTCACTCAGCTAAAAGTTAATTCTTTATTGTATGCATGTAACATTCAATTTGTATTGGAAATTTCATTAATTTTTGACATATCGCTCGTTTGCTGCAAGACTGTCATAATCAAAAAAAAAAAAAATGAACTATAAATGCAGAAACTCTCCTTGGCCCATTGTGATACCACATAGTTGGACATACAGTTTAACGCGGATTCCGAACGGCAATGTGGCAATTTTTGTATCGGCTTGGTGGTTTTGCCATTTCCAAATACACTTTCAATCATATTCATACATTTCATTTTGTTAGTGAATATAAGAAAGTTATTAGAATTAACCACCAGACGAAGACGGCAATCGAACCCGAACCTTCCGGATAAAAGTCTAGTACACTACCCACTAGACTATCGAGGTCTCTTGAAAAATATTTTTATATTTTTTGCGCTGTACGGTGTGGTAGTTTATTGAAACTTTTAAATGTGATTTTATCGAAAATGGTTTTTTTTTTTCAACAGTCTGTCAGCAAACGAGCGATATGCATATATGTAAAATTCTAATATCCTTTGAAATTATACTGATGTATTTAAACCTGTTGATTCTGTTTGAGTAAAGTTCATAGAAAAAGACAAGAAGATATTAATCCGGAAATTTTATTTGTATTTCGTTAATTCAGAATACTATTAATAATATTACAATCAGAATTTATGATACTTCGTTATCAAAACAAAAGTTTTGGTAAAAATTTCTAACTTATAACCCTTGTAATATTGTGTAAAGAAATTCAGCAAAAGTAAAATATTTTTTCTCAGTGATAAAATCAACTGATTTAATCTCTATTCAATCTTTCAGCTTTAAGATTTATCTCTAATCGTAGGAAGGAGTTTTAAGCAATATCAGCTAAAATGTTCTAGAAAAAAAATTCAAAAGTACCATTCTTTTTTGGGTGCAAATTAATAACACAGTCCAGCAATTGTAAATTGTTTGCTGGAGACCGGGTGCAATACTCAAAGATAATATTATTACAGAAGCCACGTTAGCATAAACAATGGGGAAGTATATTAATTTCGAATTAACAAATTCACAGTGTCCCGGTTTCTCTAATCTTGGAATGCAGTTGAAAGAAGTAAACTGTTCTATAACTTTGTGCATAATCTTCAGTATTACGATACGATTACTCTGCTGGAAAAGCACAATCAAAAGAATTTCTGCAGCATAACATTAGTTTAACATAAGTACCAAAGTGAACAAAAGCAAAGTTTTTTTTAATGGAATAGTTATTTATTTAAGCCATAGAGAAAGAACAATAGATATTTTAAGGAAATTATATTTGAAAAATTTGTGAAATAGAAATTTAGAATTAAAAATTAATATTTGTACTCACCACCCACCAAAACGACTGATGGTAAATTCGTTGATACACCATAGTTCGTATCATGATTCAGTCCCTTCAAATATACTTCCTCTTGGCTATTATCAACTCGTGCAATTAATCTTGCGCCATGGACATCGATGCGTACCTATGCAGAAGTATATAAAGTGTGTATATGTGTATTAATGTTTGTACATGTATTTGGTGTATTTGCTGGTATGAATAAGTGTGCGTGTACATTGTTCAATGAACGCGTAGCTTGGGAGAGATAAATAAAGTACACATACATTCACGCAATACAAAATATGAGTACAAATTTTTGGAAATTTCAAAAATATGTATTGAATGAATGCTATGGCAGAAAATTCATTATGAATTTTGACAATTAGTTACGTGTATGTGTGTGTGTAAGTGTAGAGTGTTTGTGTTTATCTAGAGATTAATTAATGTTAGTGTATATACGCATACAATGTAATGTTTGCAAAGATACTTTCAGTTACATATACACATACATACATGTGTACATACATACAAACATTCGATTCATAGATACTCAAACTAATGAAAAACAAAGAAATGAAAAATGAGCGAATGTTATTGATTAACATCATGATTACATTTACAATGACTATGGTTGCACTGTTGTTCGAGAATTCTGATGAAATAATACAATACAATGAAAAGTGCAACATACATAAATTTTGTTAATAAAATTTATGCATGTTCATAGAATTGAATTTCCAAATCCAAATTCGATAGTTTTATTAAATTTGTGTATTTACTTAAAACTTACCATTACACTGTGCCATTCATCACGATTTAAACCTTCACCCACTGTGACACTTGTCGAATGTTTACCAAAGACATGCACAACCTTTAATTGACCTTTCTCAACAATCACATACAATGCATACGGATCCAAATTAATGTGATCCGGATTTTTGACATTGTGATAGACGAGCAGGCCGTGTGGTAAACGTGTACGAAATTGAAATGAAATCTCTCGGCAAAGTCTGCAAAAGAAGTAAGATGCAAAAGTTAAAGAACATTTTTACATAACTACTATATTTAGATTTAATTAAAAAGTTATTGAAAATTATTGGCCTTATTGCATACAAATGTATGTAAGTTTGTATGTAAATATTACTTTAATTTAATATGCAAATGTGAAAAAATAAAAATTTTTAATTTAAGAATTACAGTTTGAGGCTCAATTGTGTAAATATTTATACGTACAATTGTTGACAAAAAGTTATTATTGGATTTTAAAGGTTATTGCTGAGTTTTACTACAGAATTTACCTCGATTGGAAGCTTGCACGTGTATGCACTCGTATGTATGGATATAGAGGAGCTTTAGGTAAAATAATTGTTTAAATTTTTTATATATTTTATGAAAGTATGCACAATGCTTATAAACATACATACAAGTTTTACACAAGTAAGGAATTAAAATTATATAAAAAAACTTTTGAGATTTTAATTTGATACAATGCAATAATCTGTGACTTTTATTATGTAAGTGTAATTTATGTGCTTGTTGGAAAGATTTAAATGATCTTGCTGAGAAGTCTAATTGAGATAAATTGAATTTTGATTCTTAGTATAGTTAAACAGCACTGAAATAATACTAAAAAAAGGAATTATCTTAATATCAGTAGTAGTAAGTTGAAAAAATAGCAATACCATTAACACAGTATGACATTTAGTTTTGAGGAAGAGGAAGCTCTATTGAGAAATCCTGCATACACAGATTTTCCAGTTTAGTCATGCTACATATTTTTTTAATTACTAGTTTTTGTCCTGAGACTGAGTTCAAAAAGTTTAAAAATTAAAAAAAAAGAAAAATTATAAAGCATTGTGATCTTTTTAAATTTGGAGTTATTTGAGTTTAGTTCCATCAACAGATGATGTTAAAAAAGATGTGAGTCGCTTATAAAAAATCTCCACAATAAGTATCAGTATGACTGCTAAAAGTATCTTTTTGATTTTATATTGAACGCTGTTCAAAAATAATTAATTTAATTACAAATTTCTCCACTGCGTTCAATTTTAATTTAAAAAATTCCCTTTAAAATCAAATGAAACCTAGAAAAACAATGAATTGTTCAGTAGCACTTAATGTTATACAACCCGAAGTCAAACTGGATGTCAAAAGCAACAAGCCACATTTTGCCTTTTTATGAAAAAACTTGCTGGTCTTCGACTAGCTTTGCTGTACGGCCCTGGCAAGATTCGGGTAATATAAAAAATACAAGAACAAAGTACCTTTGCAAATAAAATGCCATGTCCACATTTTCTAACCCCTCCACTTTTTTCTTCCCGCATTCCACTAGCAATCCAAGTTCTTGTACCAACTATCAATAGTGCACCACAAATAATTTAAGAAATATACCGTATTAAAAATCAATGTTGCATAGAAGATACCATACCCATTAACTCTAACCTACCCATATTTAATATACGGAATTCTATCGACAAATCATATTTTCACTCCAAATCTTAGTACTGCTTCATAAATAGTTCCTGAAATATCCAATAATGTTAATTCAGGTTACATGGAAAGTGGAACGCTCCTTTTTCAATCCCATACATCTTTTCTTTGTAGCATCATTGTACCAAATATCAGTAATCTACTTTAAATGGTCACGGCGGAGATATACCGGAAAATCAATTCTAGTTCCAATGGAGGAGCCATGCCCACTTGTTTAAAAACGATGAAGTTCTGTCCAACCACTACCACTAACATCTCGCTTTCACACACAAATTTTCATAGTTTTACTATGGTTTCCCAGCTATGTCGTTTCAGCAATTCGTTTGAACGGCCATGCACACTAATTCACTCCCATTCATATTCTTTTCACATTGACAAATAATGCTTCTACACTAAAACTTAGAGCCATACCACAAATGGTTTCTGAGATATTAAGATTTAAGTTATATGGGAGATGCCCTCTAGCGATAAAATATAGAAGTTAAATGTAGCCTATACGTGGAAGCGTGCTCTTTGCACCGAATTTTGAAATTGCGAATTGGGAAAAATAATAATACAATCATTAGATACATAGAAATACTACGAGTCTTCAATTTAGTAGCAAAGATTGAGAATTAAAAAAGGGAAATCAAAGAAAATATTTCACAATACTTCAATCAAATCATTAAAATGAAGAATACACAACGTACCCAATGATTTTTCTGATTAAACGAAAGCTAAAAATAATGCCTGACCTGTCAGTTTTATGGATTTTTTGTACGTGTATCAAAAGCAGTACGCTTTGAACTTGGTACCTCGCACGTGTTTAAAAAAAGAAAATGCTTTCCTAGTAGAATCGAGTTATCTTTGCAATGTACGAAGTTTTAGCTTTCAGTTTAAAATTATATCTCACTGTGAACTTAAATTACTCCTTCAGCTATAGAAAAAATTAAATCAATAACAGATACAACAAATACATCCTCGATTATACTGGTTCTGAGAATTTGAATGCAATTATTTTATCTTCCTTTCTTCTCAACTTTTCATAATATTTTCGTTATTTAAAATTTCTTAAAATATAGTTATACAAATCTCTCTATCCTGAATTAAAGTAAATTTTCCAGCAATCCGACTATCTAGTTTACCTCCAGCAAACACATAGAGATGGGAGATATTAATATTTTCTTTTAAGTATAAACCAAAAAGGAAGATGAAGAAGAAAAGGACTCAACAACGTATAACCTTTCAACAAAACGAAGTAAATCGCTTTACTTGTGCACAATTTAACAAATTGAAATCAGAAAAGTGAGAAATGTATTAAAATGCATTGAGAAATATTTAAACTGGGTCAGCAGTGGGAGATGCCAACAACATACATACATGCATACAAAATGTATCTACATATATATATACATATGTATGTATATGTAAGTATGCATGCAGTTTATATATACATACATATGCAGCTATACGAAAATGTAAATTACTCAACATTTATTTGTATCTTTGGGGCTCACCTTAATTGAAAAGTCTGTATTATGTCGCCGTCCATCTGGATGAATGTGTTATTCTTGGCAAAGACGAATGTTTTCTCTTGGCCCGTTTCAGCAAATGTCAACTCAGGGCCACGCTGCTCGAATGGCACTGGGCTGGTCTCGGAATCTGAGTAACCACCACCGTTGTAGGTGGAAGGTGAAAATGTGTATGGCTGCGCTGGTTGAGGTGATTCAGTGGTGCTCGGTTCACGAGTGGTAGATTGTAAAAATGGTGGTAAGGTGTCTGCAAGAAAATCGAGATTAAATCTAATAACAAATAACTGAAGTGTATTGAAACTTACGTGGTGCACCAATGCAATGAAATAGACATTCTGGCTCGGTATTAAAACGATTTTGTGGATTACCATCACAACCACCCCAAATGAAGGTTGTACATTCATTGGTTAATGGTTCATAACGCCATTTGTAGATGTATTGTTTACACGGACCTGGATCTCCAGGGCCAGTACATTTCTCATATACATTTCCCTTGCTGGTGGGCACTGGTGGAATAACAATGTTGCTATTACTGTTGCTAACATTCACGCTACCACCAGCACTGCCGCTGCCACCAAGTATATCAACATTGTTGTTAGCATTGCCTAAATTGTTGTTACTACCGCTGCTACCGGTAATATTGTTGTTGCTATTACCGCTGCTGGGATTGCCTGCAATATTGGCAAGGCTGTTGCTATTGCCAACAATGTTGCTATTGATATTGTTCGAATTGAGATTGCTGCCACCATTCGTATTGCTATTTGGACTATTGTTGTTGATATTTGCATTGTTGATGCTGCTGCCATTGTTATTGTTGTTATTGTTTGTAAGTATACCACCACCGCCACCGCCTGCACTTTGTGCTAGTAGTAGCATTGAGTTTGTTGCAGCAGGTACAGCGACGACGATTGTTGTTGATAGTATATGGCAGCTTATGGTGAATAGAAACAAAAGCAATTGCAGTTGGCATAATGAAAATGCCGCTGCATAATGCCTCATTGTCGAATATCGGGCACGTTGTTTCAAAGTTGAGCTTTTCTTACTGAAATGTTTTTTAAAAAATGAAAAATTGGTCAGGACATATGCAGGTATAGTTTATATAGTTTTTTAACTCAAATTTAAGAAATAACCAGTGGATGTTTAATTGGTTTTTGCTTATGTCATATAACGTTTTCTTTTTTAAATAAAGATGAATATAGCCAATCTCATTTAGCTACAGTGAATTAGTATTTTGTTACCATTTCTGGTATAACCTTTTACTTTCGGATTATAAATTTTTTGTAGCATTTCACACCACACACACACATACCCACTCACATACTCATGTAGCATATCCTCGTACAGATACGCTGTCATTTTGTAAAATTCCCATTTACATCATCATCAGTCAATGTCTTTCAGCAGCTACGTTGATGCAGTTGAAGTCAAAGTTTTTTTCTTTTTTTTTGGAATTTTTGTTGTTTTTATTATATTTGGACACGCTTTGCGGGCACTTAACAAACTTTTATGCTTTTACTTCCGTTCTTTACGGATATGAGATGATTCTTAAGTTTTTAAGATACTCATACCCACACACACCCACACACGGATCCACACAAATACACAATGCAAAAATACAAATGCAACTTTAATAGGAAAAGTGTCAAAAATTGCAAATAACTAATGCTCATGCTGCTGATAATGATGACGATAGTTTTTTTTTTTATTTTTATAGAAGAGATGAGAAACTATGAAAATAAAATGAAATTATTCTGCTGGAACTTATGAGGTCAGATATATAACCACTCCATAGTTACTTATATAAATCTACTGACAGTAAAAAAAGTATTAACTAGGTAATGGATGTGAGTTAAAAACGCAAAAGGACATAAGAAATTTTAAAACTTTTTGATCAGATAATCTGTGCGCACGTTTTAAGTTCAATTTCTTAAGCAGAAGCTTTTTTTCTTCTGATTCGCATTAGCATTTCATCTTCGCTTACTTACGCATTTTCTTCGTACAGTGGTAAAAGTTTTTAAACGAAGATTTGACACACTTTGTAAAGCTCCATCAAAATCTTATGTGAAGGTAAACTAATGTACCTAAAATAACATAAAAGCCAAGCCACAAATTTTAATATGTTTATAATGATAGAGTCATTAAAATTCAACGAAATAGCTTTCTTGCCGTTTTGTTGTCGCTCGAACTGCCAAAGTTATTGCACAAAACTCGCACTCATACACAAACAAAAACAAACATACATACGCAGACTTTCATCATCAAAATTATTAAGGTCTGCATTATTTCCTCTTTAGAATATTTTATACCTATGTTTGTGTGCGTGCCTACAGCTTTGAGCATTTGAACAAATGGAGAAAATTCTTTAAACATTTTTGTTTTTGTTTTTGTTGTTGTGGTTTTCTTTCTTTTAAATAACATAATCAAAAACTTAACAAACCTGAACGAATTTTATAATCGCAACAGCAAAAATGTTGCTTGCTGCTAATTTAAAATTTCTTTGTAATAATTAATCTCAATGGATTTTATACTTCAATGAAATTGCCATGCAAAAATATATACCATACTTCATATACGTATGTAAGTGCCCGTGCAAACAAGGATGAAGACGAAAATTTTACTTGACGCAAATCAGTTGCATGCTTCACAAAGTTTCATGATTTTATGTCGTCGTCCTCGTCATCGTTGTTGATGAAAAGTTTATGCACACAACAGTAAATGAGGCAAGAGTAAGGAGTTATAGCTAGGAATGACAGTTGGGTGGTAGGTGGCAATTTGGCAGTTTCGCAAATTTTATCTTATGCCACATCAGTATTGAAGAAGGAAAAGTGTTATGCTTTTATGCACACAAATTTTAACCGATTTTGTCTTGAGATAGTGAAACGAATCTTCAAAGTGCATCAGCACAGCATTTGAGAAATACTAATAGAGAATCTTTGAAGAAATATTTTTAAGTTATCAGAATTCTCGAAAACTTTTTCTAAAAATAACTACAAAAAATAATCGATTTTTAGCAAACTTGAATGATTGAAAACAGAAAAGTGTAGAATCCTTTGGCTAACTCAAAGATATATTATCTTTGAGTGAGCCATTTTACTTATATTAAGTAAGGTTATACAAAATGATCAAATATAAAGAAATTTAAAAGAAGTTTCTATGTACTATATAAGTATATTAAGATCGTATCTTCTTAAAAAAATTCACAAATTGTTATAATTCTAATAAAATGGAAAATGCATTTGGTTCAAATATCTACAAAGCAAATTAAATATTTATTCATACATGCATTTTTTTTCTCTAACTATTTAATTGTAAGCTGAAATATTTGTGTGTATTTCGTGCAGTGTTAGCCATTTCAAAGGCAACCGTGCCCTTCGTTGTTCCAAATGAAAAAGAAATAACATTTTTACACGCGTGTCTATAAAATGGCTAACACTGATTCAGAGCATTCTAGGAATTATTTCAGAAATGTTTACTATTTCTATTGAAATTCTTTTTTTGTTTTACAGTTATTTTCACTACTGAGTAATTTACTGATAATTTCCTATAGTTTTTCATTAGTATCGAATGATGCTTTCTAACGAATCGAACTTTAATTGAATTGTTGTAACAGAATTTTTTGTTTTGATTTTGCTTGATTGTATGTGTGAATTATTTTATATATGCAAATGCATGACTTCAGCATATCACTTTGTATACATACATACATACTTCCACATAGGTATAATATTTATATAATTTATATCCTACTTCTATTTAGCTACTACTAGGTTTACAATAAATATTTTGTATTTTTGTTCATATACACGCATGAATACATTCTTTCAATTCATAAGTATAATAATCTCTATGCAGCTTTATCAAATATACTTACTATTGATGCATATTTTCATTTGAAAATCATATAAGAAATACAATATTTCTGTTTTTTGGAAGGTTTTACAAAACAAATTTCATGCAATTACGATTACTTAGTAAGATATATGAGATATTTCTGATGTAATTACACATTTATTTGTTCAACAAATTGTGGATTTATTTGTACAGATATACAGATATATATGGAAATATACATATAAACGAAATTGTACTTAATGACATACTTAATTCGTTTTGAATAACATTTTCTTTTTAAATGGAATATAAAAAGTCTTTGTGTATTTACACAAAATGGTTTAGTTAAGGTTATGAGCCAAATTTACACTTGAACCTAAATATTTAGTTATTTTTCTAGACTGATTACAGAAGGTAATGCATTTGAGACTATATACAATAATAGTCTTTTTACTTTACACAGCCTAGGTAGAGCCAGAGCTTGTTTCACTCCATGATTTCTTCTTATATCACTCTTATTTATGTATAAACCACAAAATCATTCTGAGCCTATGAATGTTTTTCCTTCCTGGCGATTTCAACTACATTCACTGAAATCAAATGAAGATATAAATATTTGTTTTATCAAGAATACTTTTATGCCCGGAGTGGTTTGAGCAACTTGTATGGACTTTAAAGATTTCAATGGACTCCCAAATACAAAAATATCATTATGTCTAATTCTATTTTGGCTCAATCGTATTGTGTTTTTCATCTTAAGTAAAAAAAAAAAATATTTATTAGTGTTTTATAGATTCATCTATTAATTAAAACAATTTTTAAAAGGGTGTAAATTTGTGCTGAGTTCTTACTATAAGTACCTTACTTTATTTTTAAAACAAATTACTTATGAAAATCTTACTGAAAAAACGACTTAACTCGATTTGAGTAATTTTTGTGGAAATGATGGTATTCCTATTTATATAACCATAAAAGTTAAAATAATTTCTCAAAGCAAACAACTGAAACAAATTTCTACAGGAAAAAAAGTAAATAGAAATACTTAAGAATGAAGGAATGAATGCATGTGAGTTATTTATTCAATCATACAGGTAGATATTAAAATTTGACATAGTGACACGTTTAGCTAAATTTACTAAGAATTGTTTCAACCAAAAACCCCGAATGCCTTTAAAAATATTTTTAATATTTATAAGAAGGAAGTGTTTTTTTTTCGAAGAAACTAAAGTTGAATCCGAATATGTTTAATTTTTTGAAGGTCTTGGTTAATATGTGGCACAATATTTTTGACTTGGGGATTGAGTTCAGATTCTTAATCAGATTTTGAAAGAGAAAATGTTTTTCTAGTTAGTTACGATTTTGTTCGTTTGAAATTTTCGTCTATTGAAAACTCCAATAGTAAAAATTTCCTAAGAAAAGCTGGCCGTTCGAATTCAGCATAAACTGTAGGTCGCTTCTACTTGTTTAAACATCACACAACAGGAGTGGATGCAAAAGTCTAGTCTAGACCCTCCATGGGTCGAGATAGCCAGAAAATATTACCTCAAATATTTCTGTAAAAAAAGAACATGCAATCTTTGAATTTTTAATTATTACTAGATCAGATAATTTTTAGTTCAGACATTGCAGATGTTACAGTTAATGATTATTCTGCATTATAGTAATAGAAATCTATTTATAATAACTAGGGCAAGGAATTCCATGCAAATGCATGTTTTTACTGGGCACCTCAAAAGTAAAATAGTCAAGTTATCTTTACGAATCATGAAATTTTCTTTAAAATGGCATTCAATCGATAGTGAATATTTTTGCATATTCTACAATAAATGCATATTTTTGGGAAACTGTGCATATTTTTGCATATTTTATAATGTATGCATGTTTTAACATATTTTACTTTTTTTTTTTGATTTACATATTTATAATTTTCCAATAATTTTGATATCCTTTCAGTGAAAGAAATTTCAAGTTGACTAACATTTGAAAAGCCAGAAACTTAAAGAATTGAATAATCGGCGCTCTGAAAATACAATACAGCCTTTGATTACTACCTCTGCAGCGGCAGGGCTTAAAATATTTTGTTTGGATTTATACCAAGCTTTTATTTCAGCAGATATTCCATTGTATTTTACAATCCGCAATTAAGAAGTTTTTTGAGAACATGAAACGTCACTGGGCAAAACTTAAATCGAACAAATATGTTATTCATTTATTAAAAGAAATAAAGTTCGCCTTAGAAACCATTTCTTATGGGTTTCCATAGATGATGCTATTGATATCTCGGTAAGATATGTAAATTTGGAATTTAATGAAGACAATTTTTCTATAAACAACTATTCTATAAATGAATTTTGTGCTTTCAAATATGCTCCTATCGCCCGAGTGTTGATGTAGATCATGATCTCATGATCATTTACATATTTACTTAACTACGATTTATATTAAACTTTGTATGTTCTTTTTTACATTTTTTGTTGCTTTTTATAAATTCATTTTATATTTTAAATTGAATTGTTTTCGTCCTTTGTTTGTTAAATTACATGCAATATTTTTAGTTTTTTTTTACCGAAAATATGCGATCAAAAACAAAATATTTTTTTTTTTTAATTGCATATTTTAGATGTTTTTAGTGCATTTTTTGCTGTTTTAGTTGCATATTTTTGATCTTTAAGTGCATATTATATGAGCATATTTTCGATTCTTTAGTGCATAAAATCCCTTGCCCTATTAATAACTAATAAAATAAATGAAAGTTAAGCATATTTTTGAGTATCAATTTATATAAGTGTTATTGAAACAAATGAAAATCATATACACGTATTTAATATGAATACAAAAAAAAAATACTTAACAACGGCTTAAACATGAACTAAATAAAAAATTAATTTGTCGCAAAAAATTCTAACTTGCACTATTACTATTTTGTTTTTCTTTGTTCTCATTTTATTAGTCAAAGAAATTATGTGGCCTCATGATGCACAAAGTTCATGTAAACTACTTGCATACTTATGCATAGCTCAATGCTTAAATGCCGGCATACCATTAATAGTATTCATTAAAAAATACTAACACTAAATACGATAGTAGACTACTTCAAACTATTTATTTACTTGCAGTTGCTGCTAATAAAGACACACACACACATACACAAATTGCGCCCTCTAACGACGAGAACAATTTTAAATTAAATGATAGTTGCTTGACATTTTGATGTTATACACAATTTTCACACATATAAAAATATTTCAATAGAGTGACGCTTTAAATACTGAAGAAAAAAGTGTGAATAATACATATATATATATATATATATACGAGTATATATACAAATGTAGTATAACAAATTTCACAGACAGTAAATTCACATGCACACATATACTCCACATACACACCGATTCATTTATGCACATACCCTTACTAGCACAACGAGAATGCCCGCCAAATTGTAATGAATTGGAATAACATGATTGCATTGAATTAAATATGCCGGCAACGGAAAACAGCGATGAAAATGTTGTCATATTCGTTCATTTTGAATTTTGTCGCATTGAAAGAGACATACATTGTCGTTGTTTGTTTGCTTGTTTGTTTATTTATCTGCATGTCTGTTTCTTTATCTGCCTCTGTGACTTTAGGTCTGTTTGTCTTCTATTACTTGCTGTTGATAGTTTTACAAGAAATTTTCAAGTGTGAAACTAAAATATTAATACATACAGACATGCAAGCAATCTCAGTGAATATGAGCTGTCATATGTGTCGACACTACCGGGTTATAGAGGAGGAATTTGGGGATAAAACTCAAGGGGGGTTTCATCCCCGATGAATAAATACCTCATACGTTTTGATAGTTGGTCATAAATCAAAAAATTTATAAAAGGAGAAAAATCTTAAGCCCCCCTACAAAAATTTCTGAACCCCCCAGTGTGTGCCGACACAGACAGCCAAACAGCCTGTTGTGAAACAAAAGGATAGACAGACAGCTAAAGATTTGGATTTTATTTTTTTAATGGAAAGATTTGTGAGAAGATTGTTAAGCGCTGATTCATATTATTAAATTATTTAAAGCAGTTTAAAATAATTTAAAATAAATTTAAATTGAAAATTACTTTTAAGTGTTCGTTGTTGTGTTTCTTGAGAGGGTGTTGGTGTTGTTGAAAAAAACACCCTCAATGATCATGTGCTTTAATCAAATTTTTTGTTGTCGACGGAAGTACATATAACTTTGACCGCAACGAAGCTACAAAATAAAAAAAAAAAAAAAACTAAAGAAATTGAATGTATTTATGAGTTCCTTGGCATTTTTGTCAATTGCATTGCAATTTAAAACTTTTATGAATTTCACGTGCTTTCATATACATACATTGTGCAGATATTTATTCACATGAAATATGATAGTTGAATGATTTCCAGTAGAAACTGATTTGAGGTCTTGAAGCCATAACCATAACTCAGACAACACATCCCTGAAAACACAGATCACAGAATTCATTAGTTTGTTTGAAGGTGATTAAAATTTGTTTCTATTTTTTGAAAATTGTTTTTACCGACTTTTCAACTGGTGTAGTATGGCCACAGAAGAAATTAGTAAATTTTGCTTTACTACTTTTGTAGTAAATTAGTTTACAAATTTACATAATTTTGTTCAATATCTGCAATGAGATATTGGCGATTTGTTCTTATGATTAGTTGGCCTAAAAACTTACCATTACTAACAATCAATTAAGTCTATTGTAGTCTTAACACAGTGCGCCACCCAAAGGCCACAAGCACACTAAAAAATTGAAACGTCATACATTTTTCTAGATCTGTTTACCCCTAGAAAAAAAAGGTAACCATTGTTTTGTTCTACAGTGACCCCAATTTTTTTTTTTGGAGGAGTATGTATGTGGAGCATTGTTTTCTTCTCCAATCATAGCGTTCTTCACAATCAGTTTTTCAAGAAAATAACATGAGATTCTGATTCCTCGTTGGAAAACCCCCCAAAAAAATGAGACGATTTTGATAAAATTCCATAAATTATTTAGTTTGCTAGTTAGTTTTTAGCTTCAAGAGAACCCATTCACATTTTCAAAACTAAAATATGTAATGCTTAGTTAAAATCTTTTTACTTAAATAACCTATCCATGTAAGTAATCTTTGAATAAGCTTCAGATGTATTACTTTGCTGCTAACAATAGTTTCATTGTTTTATCACTAAGTTCATGAGCTGCTTACAGTATTCTACATTACACAGACTAGCTCATTCACGTTAAGTAAATCTGTATTTGTTTTATGCATTGCGCTGATGTTTTAAGATACGCGTCTGTAATTTGTAGCTTTTGTAAACTTCAAACTGCCCTTGCGATGTCTGGCAAAATTTAATAACTTTGACATTATAAATAATATCGTTAGGGCTAGCTTGGGAAAAGGAGTAGTCTGAAAAGGAGTATCCATATCCTTCTGGAAAGTTAAATGTGAAAGTAAAAAAACCCAATTAATAAATTATTCTATTGATCTATTTCGATATAGTTTTATTTACTAAAGAATTTTTTTATATTCATTGTATAACAAAAAGTTGCAAACTTTTTGCTCTTTATTTACATATACAGATGTACATAATATCAACCTACCCTTTAATATTTTATCCAATATATTTACGTAGCAACTTTTTGTTAGAAAAAATTCATAATATATTTTAGAGGCAATGCTTTTAAATTCGAAAAAAATTAATGTGCAGTTTTTATTTATTTTGAATCATTCATGTGAAAATTTATTTAACAATTTTCATTGTTTTCATTAACATTAAGGATTTATTTATATTATGTTAAAAAAGCCGATTACCTACGTAACCATTTTTCCACAATTTCATTTACGTTGATGCTTTCCTTTGTTTTTTAAAGCATAATTCTTCTTTTAAGTCTTTTTATTTGGATATTATTCTGTAATAATTTATTAGTTTTAGCACAATTTGCTATTTATAATATTTTTTCACTATCATTCTTTACATTTTTAAATAAAAATTTAAATATGTATTTATTCGAATTTACATATGCATCTGCACATTGCTCACACTTTTGTTATATTTTATTTTGAATATTTATATTCTGAAAAATATTTATGAGAATTTTTGAATTACTTAGTTATTTTATGCTACGAGCATTCATTTTATTTATAGAAACTTATTTTCTTCTTTATTGTAATATTTATTTTATTTCATTTAGTTTTGTTTTACAATTTTTTTTACTTCTATTTACGATTTTTTTATTCATTTACTTTTCACTGCTAGCAAAAAATAGAAATATTAATTCGGATAGAAGTTTTTTGCTTTGCCTTTTTTTTATAACTAGTATTGGCTTTGTGTTTGCTTATAGTTTTTTTTTTAGAATTTCACTTTTTTCTAGTGAAATTGGATATATTTATTATGACTGTATTTTTTTAATTTAATTTTTTATTGAACCAGTATTTTTCGTTTTTTTTTTCACATTTTCTTTGTACTAATTAAATTTTGCTCTTTAGTAATATATATTGTTTCTCGACCACATTATTCAACTAATTATTTAGAAAAGTTTTTAGTTAGATTTGATGTAGGTTTTTTCAGTTTTACTCGTTTCATCCTGTTTTATTCATTCGGTACGAAACACATAAATAAGTGTGTTGTTCTTTAAGTAGTTAACTCTTCTTTAAGTTGATTTTTTAATGCATTTTGTTTGCTTTTGGTAAGGTTGATTTTACATTGAATTGTAAAAGAGGAAGTACTAATGATTAATCCTGAATTCACAATTTTTCTATGTTAATGAAGTTGGGATTTTTTTTTTATATGAAATTTTGCTTGTTTTTTACAAATAATAAAATATAGAAAACTTTGACGAATTTCACGAACTTGAAAGGATATTAAGCGACAAATATTGTAAATTTTATTTGCGGTTAAATTTAAGATAAGAGTAAAAAACGGGATAATGCCGGAGATTTTTATAAAAATATTCGAATAATATTATCAGTAAGGCTGAAAAATTTCCTCATAATAAGATTATCCTTGGAATTTTTAAAGTTAAAATGAACCGCAGTTCAGTAAAAACAGCATAATAGTTTTTGAATTGTCTTCCATTTCAAATAAGAAGAAAAAATGGATATGTAATTGTTTTTTATTTTTATGAAAACCACGTATCCCTTCCTCCTCATTATATCCGTTTTTTACTCAATTCCTAAATTCTGGATGTGGAAAATTTCAAATTAATATGACATTAAATTTCGCATTTTATTAATTTTCAAATATGTCTTCAATTTTTAATTAATTTTTTAACTTTTAAACTCAATTCTTAGGCGAGAACTTAAAAAAAAAAAATAATAAAAATAATCCTTAACTGTACTGACCTAGATAATTTTGACTACAAAACTCCTCAGTAAAATTGATTCTTTTAAAATTCGAATCCATGCAAAAAAAAAAAAAATTTGCCACAGAGTAACACTTTTAATTTATTTTGCTTATTATTTTTTAGTTTTTCTTATAAATTTTAATATTTTCAAGCATATTTAATTTAAATTAATTTATTTCTTTAAATTTATGGCGGCAATTTAGTGACTTTTTAATATTATTTATTTATTTACTTGTAAAAGCTTTTGGAATCACTTGTATCTGTTGCAAATGTTTTTTTTTTGTATATAAGGAATTATTTTTATTTATTTATTTTATTTTTGAAAATATATTTATTTATTATTTCACTATTTCTTCTTTGAATTTTTAATATATTTTTATTTTCCATATATGGTATTTTCCAGTTTGTACAAAAAATTTAAAGCTAATTTTCTTGTGATTACATTTCTAATAAAACTTTATTTTCTTTCATTTTGCCTTGTTAAAAGGGTACTAAGTAATTATTGATTATGTTTCGATATACTTATATGTTTTTTTTTTCAACATAAAAACAACAAAAAATAAAACTTTTATGCATGGAAATATCAAGAATCGTAGCTTTTAATTTGCGTGACTGTAGAATATCGTTACAATGATTTCAAGGATACACATATTCATTTCATTATACGAACATTGAACAACGCCACGTTAATATATTTGAGTTGAACGACGCGACGTCTCTTCAAAACACCCACACACACACCACACGTATACATAAACTGAACCATAGGACTATATACACATATATATATCCTTCACATATCCTGAGGCACTTCATGTATAAGTAACAAATTGTTAAGAGAGAATAAGTTAAAACATTTACGTTACTGCTTACGAGTTTGATTAACCGAAAAAAAATCCGAGGGCGCATCAACGAATAGCGTAACGTTATATATGTACGCACACGTTACAAAAGGAACAAGTAAATACAAAAAATACAAAAAAGAAATAACGAAACATCATAAAACGTTGAAAAAATCAGCATGAACGAAAACTGAAAACGACACAAGCGATAAAATATTTAATATTAATCGTTAAGAGCAATGTAGGTCATATTATGTTGAAGATTTGCCACGTTTTAGCACCTTTTTTTTTTTTTGCTCATACAAACATATAAATACAAACACATGAGCACGTATCCTTGCTTATTTGAGTATGTGTCAATGACATCATTTGATTATTTACAACTTTTTTGTTGCATACTTCTTTGTTTTGTTTTGATTAAATTTACATACATTTAATCATTTGTGACACATTCAATGTTCTACGAATATCCTTTATGAATCATATTTTGTCTTCCTTCTTTATATACATATGTATATATTTATTCATTTGACTCTTGATATTTCATATTTTTTACATTCCCGCGCTATTTACCGCAATGTTTGACCTCCGACATTAGACTAAAGTGACTAAATTGTAAAAATACCGCTATTAGCCGCGCTCAACGTGGCAGTCACATAAAATCGTAAAATATTCGAGTAGTAAAACTGTTGCTTTCGTGCTTAGTACACACTAATACTAATGCTATAACTTTGTAAATGTTTATGTGTGTATGTGCTCATGACTGGCTGGGTGCGTGTGTTTGTGATGTTATGTGCTCAGTTTAGAAGTAAATTGTTTGTATTAGCTTTAAGTAGTCTGGACTTGGGTCACTGCTACATACCTAGAACTCGTGCATATATTTGTCATAATAGGCGCAAATTGGAAAATTACACCCACAAATGTTTACTTAAATATAAATAAATAAAATATTTTTACGAAAAATGAAAAAAAGAGACAAAGTTGTTTTTATTATTGCTAAGTTTTGCATATTGTATGGATATGTAAATTGTCACAAAAAGCTTAAATAAATTTATTTTGTATTTTTTACTCTTTTATTGTGTTGTATGTTCACTTTTATATAAATAAGAACGCTAGCGGATTCAGAAATTTCCGAAAGAGGGGCACTTTATTTTTTTTAGTTCATGATCAACGATAAAAATGTATGAGACATTCATCGTTAAGGGTTATTTCATTCTTAAAATTCTCCACTCCCTCTAGGATCCGCTAGTGTAGTACATAACATATGTACATATTTGTAGATATCAAAGTGTTGAATAAATTGTTTAGAAAATAGATAAATAGACAAAAATATTTAATTTTTATATCAGAAAATTTCCATATGTATGGTACATAGGTGATGTAAGCTTGAATGAAAACAATTTGAAAAAAACTTGGAGATATTCCACTGACAATGGCCAGGTAGAAACTAACGATTTGAATCTCAGTAATTATAGTCTTTTATTCCAGAAGGTGATCTTGAAAATCGTGTAATGGAGAACGGTTTATAAATAACTACATCTAACTGTCAATAGACTGATATACCAAGAGTATCGGTCCTCATTTTTGTTTACTAAGTATAGAACCATTTTCTGAAATACATACAAGATATTCCGGTAGGATTTTTGTTGAGGTTTCAGATATTTTTCCCATGAGCTTAGCATTTGAAATTATTAAAATTGTTTAATTGCTTTCAACATACATACCACCTTGATCAAAAAAAAGACATGATTTGCGAGGCTGAATCCGATCCCACATTAATCAAAAGGATCATTACTGGAGACGAGACGTGGGTTTATGAGTACAACACGCAATCCATACATCAGACAACTGAATGGCGTTCACCAAATGAGCCGAGACTAAAAAAACCACGTCGAATGTTTCAGCAGCTGAGAGGAAGTAATGGAAAAATCGCAGGAAGCCCTGATGGACATACCGAAAACCGAATATAAAAAATGTTTCGAGGATTGGATCAAGCGCTGGCATAAGTGTGTTGCAGTCGATGGGGATTACTTTGAAGGGGACAATATAGATTTAGATGAATAAACTTGTATTTTAAATTTTCTGAATAAATTCCGGAACTTTTTGATCAAAGCTGCTACGTCGTAACTTTTCAGTGTCACGGTGGGAAGTGAATAGAAATCGTTGAGTAAGTATATGATTTGTCCTATTGGTCAAAGTTACTCGTTCTGGGAAATCATTATTTAATTGTTTATTAAGGGTAAATGGCTTAGAATAATTACAAGCTTTCTTCAACAAAAATGTTCCTTATACAATAGGAACATAAAAATAACACCCTGACCCAACTAACTGTTCCACTTTGGAGACGTATCAAAAACCTCCAAAAAGAGGTAGGGTCATCCTCCATTTATCTTCTCACAAAAAGTTGTGTTATTTAGTGGTATTGAGGGTTTTTTAAAGAAAAACTCTCGCCATATCTATTATTATTTCATAATGGCAAGATTTAGTAGTCTAATAGTCAAGCATTGCGACCTGAAATATCTTTCATACCGAACCCTAACTACGATAAAATAGACTCTGCTATTTTAATATAAGATAGAAATTTAAAAGAGGATCTGAATACATCAGTAGATAAGCACATCTTATTCAATAATACTCTTTTGAGCCGAGCCAGGACTGGATAATCAGTTGCCACCTCGTTAGATACTATTCTGTCTCATCAGACACACTTAGCCTATTTAGATAATATTGCATAGTTTTTAGATAGACATCCCATTTGTAGTTTAGGATTAGCTTTGTCAAAAGAGGTGGACCGGCTGTGGGTAAGGCTTTAGCGTATTTAAAGCCTGGAACAATTCTGTGAATAATGTGCTTGAATGAGTGCACAATTTCGGGTGTATGTATCTATGTACATATGAACGAGTTAAATTAATAGAATTAATTTTATAAGTGGAATTTACTCGTAAAAAATGTTCCATTTCTCAGAAATATAATTTTTTTGTTTTCTAAAAACAACATCACAGGTTTTCTTAGCATAATACTACTTTTATCAAAAATAATCAAAATTATTAAATTACGAATATTATATTTTTCTTTTATTATACACACAAATAAAATATGAATTCGACTTTGAAGAATCCACTCATTTCATTCTCATTTCTTTCAGTTTGCAATTTCGCGACATTATAACATTCAAGTAAGATAGCAGAGCAACAAAAGCATTATAATCAACAAAAGTGTATAGAATGTACGACCTTTGACCTCAAGACGAAACACATTTAATGACAATGAAATGATTGTCGGCGCTTGTATTACGCATACTTTTTATTTTTTTTATTATTATTATTTTTAATAAGAAGGCAATTAAAATGTTCTTAATGAAGAGTAACAAAAAAGCAACAAATAATAAAAAAAAAATTTCAATGTCTATCATTTAGAAATGTTGCTTGTAGGTGTATCAATCAAAAGTATATAATGAATATTCACATTGAAATAAATTACTTTGCATCAAGATTGCTGGTGAATATACAATGTAGAAAATTATATTTGGAGCAATAAAAAAAGATATAAACAATCTTGGTAGCATATAGGTATATATGCAGCTATTTATCTCTATCTCATAAATGCGCACTAGTATTTTCACAACAATAAATTTCTTATCTAATTCATAGTGTAATTACCACCAATTGATTATTAAATAATCAGAGTAATCACATCATATTGAAATCATTATCATAAAACTTATTTACACTCACACTGGCATGCATTCAAACATATATACATTGAAACAAATCTAAGTACATACATAAAACGAGTGTGATCATATTCATAGTGGGGTAAATAATACAATTTTATGAGTCAATCAATCAATCGTATACTTTAGTATTTGTGTCTGTGTTTGCTACTTATTCTGACTACTTGGCATACGTGATTTATAAATGATAAACAAAAAAATTAAAAAAAAGGTTAAAGTTTTAAGTTTAACTAGGTTTAATTATTATTGAATACTGTATAATCTACTCTTAAAAGAAAAAGAAATTCATTTTTTAGTATCAAGAGAATATACCTAACTATTGTTCGACAATAATTAATTTTTCAAAAATTAAATGGTTCTGAAAATGGTAAAGCCCAGAAGTTAAATTATACTTGTCTCAGCATTTTTAAAGTTTACATCCGATGTATATTGACAAAGTTTAAAGGGTCAAATTTGAAGTGCACCCATTTTTCCAATTTTGGATAAACAAAACTTAGAATATCTCGGGTAGATTTTTATCTGGAGTAATTTTTGTATTCAGTGACTTATCTTCCTTCTTCTTCATTATGCACTTTTTCGATTTCATCAACCGATTACTAGTGTTCAAAGTGGACTAATATATTAAAGGAAAATTTTGTATGTTTTTACCATAAGCCATAGAACACTAGAAAATCACAAACTAAGTTTTAGTATCAGCCATTCCAGATTAAACGTAACAAAAAATTTAAAATTCTGGCCTAATCATCTTAGATTTGCTTCAAGCTTTGTCCATGATTTTATTTTAGGCCAAACCCAACAAAAATGCATACAAAAAAAATCCGGTGCAGTTTTCACCGGAGTTGCCAGAGCGAGCCAAATCTCCAAAATCGACAATATCGTTTTACTCGTCAGTTCTTCTTATTAGTACTAAAAAAAGCCAAAAAAAAGAAGAGATTTGGTTTGAAAAACAAAAAAGATATTAATTTTTAATTTTATGCTTTGACGAAATTTTGAAATATTCATATGTCCTTAACTATTTGAGTCGAATAAAAATCCAATGGAAAGGTAATTTAGTCTTCTTAACGCAACACATAATTTTACATTTTAAATTTCGGGACTATGGAACGGATTTTGCAAGTTAATTTTTAAAATTAATTATTTTTCCAAATAAGTTTGTAGTCCGTTTTATTACCTTTCCAGTGGCACCCCACACTTGCATATCGGTAGTATAATGACTGAGTTATGGACGATTCTGTAAAACGATATTGTCGATTTTGAAGATTTGGCTCGCTCTGGCAACTCCGGTGAAAACTGCACCGGATTTTTTTTGTATCCATTTTTGTTGGGTTTGGCCTAAAATAAAACCATGGACAAAGTTTAAAGCAAATCTGAAAGGATGAGGTCGATCGCTTGTTACGTTTAATCTGGAATGGAATGTAATATATGTAATATACTGGTGGGAGTTAGAGGGTTAAAATGTTCTAAGGAAATATTTCTCGGAAATTTTTAATATAGGTCACCGAAGACAAGAACCATCTTAAATAAAATTTCACACATAATTTTTCTCATTATTTAATTAAATTTTTGACCAAAAAATCAAAATTTTAAACCACTGTAAAAAAAAAATTGTGACGTTGTGGAGCAAAAAGGGATTAGGGCTTTTGTTACTGAAGTCAAATACTATCGTTTGCGATTGGTTTGGTTTTGCCCCGAAAATATGTGTTGCACTGTGTTATTTGTTCTTTGAAAACAAGCTAATAATATTTTTTATAAAATAATTCTAAAATTTGAAAACTTTTTTTTTAAGTTCATCAAAACTAGCTCTTTATTTCACAAGGTGGTGTAAAATTTACCACAACCTCCACAGTTAAAGGTTAATAATTTAAAACACATATTCTTGCGAAAAAGTAAAAAAAGGACTTAAGTTAGGGAGATAAGGATAAATATATCCCATAAAAATATGTTGCAGAAAATTTTACTAAATGTCGCTGAACACTCAAGATGCCATAGATGCAAAACTAATCAAGATATCTTTGGTTTTATTATTTCAAAACCTCCAAAAATGGGAAAACTTTAAATCCTCATAAAATACATATGAGATGTACACTTTAAAAGTTCCGTGGAACGAGTAATCTTTTTTTTTTGAGCTGCGATTGAGCTTAATCTTAAATATTGAGTTTAAAATTTTTGTATATTTCGTCCCAAAATCTGATATTTTTCAAAAGTTTTTTTTGGATTTATATAGGTTAGGTAAGATTAAATGGCTGTCCAGAGATACTACATGTTTGGACCTACAGTTTAATCCTGGTTCCGAGCTGCTGTGTCGCAATTTATTATTATTTGGTTGTTTTGCCATTGCCAATCAATGGTATTTTCTTATAATTCTCATTACTTCATATAAATAAGAACATAAGAAGGTTATAAGAATTAACCACCAGACAAAGACGGGAATCGAGCCCGCAACCTTCCGGGTGAAAGTCTAGATAATCGAGGTCGTTATTATATATGTTTAACAAATTGAGAAATGAAAATGCCTTCTCTATTCTCCTCGAGGTTAAAGAGAATTTGACTGTTTAAATAAGAGTAGAGCTTAATCGAAGTAGCAGTAATAAAAACTTATGTTATAGTGGAACACAGATTGCAAAATTATCCAACTCGAATTTCTTTCCTATGCTAACTACTTTTTCTACACCAAGAGGAGATCAGTTAAATTTAACATACAAACTAAAAATAGTGCATACACCAGAAAGTGTGCTGATATAGTGATATGAGATAACAGATTGCGTTATTGTCGCTTTAACTAATTAGTACAGGTAAAATTTAACAAACAATATGGTTCAAAAATTAAGTAAGTTTAAATACTTTTATTTGCGTAGCTTAATAAGGCTTTATAAAATGTTAAATGCTGATACCAGTACCGTCGTTTGTTGAATATCTATGAGGTTGATTATTTTCACAGATGTTCATGATTTTTACACAGACTAAAAAGTTATCATTTTCATAGAAAAGATTAAGGGTTAAAGTAAAAAATATAATATAAATATTAGACTGCTTCGCATTTTTCGAATAGCGCGATTTTTTCGTGGCTTTTGTGTGGAACATCAACTTATCTTATAAAAAGAAACGACGCGAAGTAAGGGGTTTGAGAAACAATATTTAGAGGTAGCGCATCGGATTTTTATGTTTTCCATATAAATAACACGCAGATTTTGTTCAATAAATGTATAAGTTTTTTTATTTACCTAAATATCTCGTGAATTCCATATTTTTTCCTTCCTTATGGAGAGTAATGTTTAAATTAAATTTACAATATTTTTATGCTTTTTTTTTCTTTCGGTAATGAGATTTATTGAGTCTTGAATAACAAGAAACTGTAATAAAGATAGCAGTAGTGATGAAATTCACTTCTTTGCCTCTGAATACTGAGCCAAATAGTCTTTTTATGAGCATTTGGGATTCGTTTTCGATGATCCTCGATAATCTGTAATGAAAATTCTTTCCTAAATATGTCATATCATATAAATATTGTTTTTATTGCGTTTGGTTTTCACTTACATATTTCATGCCTCAATAAATCTCATTACCTTTCGGTAATGTAAATAAAAATATTGTAGATTTAATTTTATCACTACTCTTCATAAAGATGATGTAAGTTCTTATAGACCAATCTCGCCCTTATCTCAATTGTCCAAGCCATTTGAGCGTCTCTTGTTAAAAAGGCTACAGATAATCCTCGACGACTATAAAATAATACCAAATCACCAATTTGGATTTCGAAATACGCACTCTACGATTGACCAAATCCACCGGACAACTAACGTAGTAGAAGAAGCGCTAGAGAACAAACAAGTCTGCTCGGCTATATTTCTTGACGTTTCCCAGGCTTTTGATAAATTCTGGCATAAAGGTCTATTATACAAACTCCAAACTCTTCTTCCAAATCAATACTGCCAAATTCTTCAGTCATATCTATGTGACCGCTATTTCCTAGTTCGATGCAATGAAGCGTACTCCGAACTAAAACAAATCACTGCTGGAGTGCCACAAGGGAGTGTCCTTGGACCGACTCTGTATATACTGTATACTTACGACTTACCAATTCCTCTAAACTGCACCATTGCCACCTTTGCAGATGATACTGCCGTGTTATCTGTAGAATCAACTGGTGAAAAATCAGTTTGAAAAACTACAGTCTGCATTTAACAAAATAGCCGATTGGACTAAAAAATGGAAAATAAAACTTAATGACACTAAATCTGTTCACGTTGATTTCACATATAAAAAAATTAAGTACAATGCAGTGACGATTTTCCAAATACTTGGGGATGACAATAGATGCAAAGGTACGCTGGAAAGAGCATGTTAAGAAGAAAAAAGAAGAATTAAACATAAAATACCGCCAGATGCATTGGATATTAGGTAGGAAATCAGCATTATCCCTCCATAACAAATTGATTCGGTACAAACAAGTTTTAAAACCCATTTGGACGTATGGAATCCAAATTTGGGGCTGTACAAAATCAACAACAATCGACATAATTCAAAGGTTCCAAAACAAAATAATCAGTAATATAGTCAACGCACCATAGTATGTCAGAAATAATGACATTCATCGGGACTTGGGTATAGATTCAGTTAGATCAAATCTATCCAAATTCGCAATCTCACACGAAAACCGACTAAGAGCGCACGTTAATGAAGAAGCATCATCACTTCTTAATTATGCTGGAGCAACACGCAGATTATGATGCGTTAAACTTAAAATTTACATTTTGTTTCATTAAAATGTAGTCGCACATTTAAATATTAGAATCAAATTACTCGTTAGTTATAAATCCTTAACTAGTCGCAATGTACATAACTAAACAATTGTCATGAAAAAAAAACTCTTCATAAGGAGGGGAAAAATATGGAACTCACGAGTTATTTAGGTAGAGAAAATTATACTTTTATTGAACAAAATCTACGTATTATTACGTAGACCTCGCGTGATACGCGACCTCTAAATATTGCTTCTTAAACCCCTTACTTCGCGTCGTTTCTTTTTATAAAATAAGCTGAAACAAAAGCCGCGAAAAAATCGCACTACACGAAAAATTCGAAGCAGTCTAATCAATATATACTAGACGCTATCTAGTATGGCTAGTGCAAATTAAATATGCAAAATACTAAAATAAAACCCTATATACGTTTGTTAAAAAACAATGGCATGCGCCAGAGATATAAAAATTCTGAGTTTAATGCCTTTTTTCAATAAATAAAAATGATAACAGTTGTCAGCGTCAGTAAAAAGTCAGCGTATAAATAGTCCGTCCGCCAGCTTCAGTTCATTTCCATCGTTATCTGGTTACAATCAGTTTGAACCATTTACCTGCCTAAACACATGTAAAAAATTTTAACTTTGTCTCCACTCACAGTATCGCAATTTAATCCCATTCACGGCCACTGTGCCGCGTCTTGTGCTCATGTGATTAAATAAAAATATTATTTATTTTAGCAATTTTTGTGGTTGCTTGCTCGACGTTCGGCATAAAGCCAACAACTGAGAGATACAGACATAAATATGGTACATACATATGTACCTACGTATATGTTAAAATGTAAATTTTTTACCGGTAAATTTTGTTTTTTATTTTCTTTTCATTTTTTGTGTTTTATTTATTTACTTTTTTTTCGATATTTATTCAACATCGAATCGAGTCACGTGCTTTGATTGTGCATAATTTTTTTTAATTATAAACCACAGAAGATAAAACAAAAAACAAAAAATAAGATATTCACAAAACTAAATCCCGAAAAGTATCGTTTATTTTTATTTTTTTTTTTGCTTTTTTGTAATTGCCATACGCTTATAATTTTTTTCACTGTAAATTGACAACAACCTATTACCTATTTGTTTCTAAAACACGGGTATATTTATTCTACAATTACGTTTATTGCATCATTGTTTATTAATATTAATAACAGCAACAACAATAAATAATAAAAAACAATGTGATAAGCTTGCATTGAAAAATATATATAACAATTTTTATTAAAAAGAATTGTTTACAGTTTATATTTAAATTATGGAATTATTCAAATATTATTAGTTAATCTGTTTTAAATAACACTTTGAAGCAAAATTTATTTTCTGTGATTCTCATAATTGAATTCAAGTTTTATTCTTATTATTATTTTTATCATATCCTTTTGAAATTCTGCTTCACTAAAAGATTTTATTTACCACGATTTGTAGTTTCTCAGTTTTGCTAATGATTCTAATAGATATAATTTGTTCTTCAAAACTCGTAAAAACGCGCATTTAATACAAATTTTATTATATTTTTATCTCAAAAATCTTAATCCAAGAAAAAAAAAACACTTAACTTTCAATTTATTGCACTCACTTATAAATGTTTATTTGGAGTGTGAACTCAAAATGTTATCTATGTACTTCATAAAAACATTTTAACAAGTTTTAAGTAACCCTATTTTAAGCATTCATACAGTGCACATTAGGGTGGCCCTTAGCTATAGGTCTTTTTCAAAAGTAAAAATGTTGCTACTCCCTTGCACTAATCTGGTTCCAATCAAGAAAAAACGGGCTGTGCTTCAGCTCCTTCGGACAACTTCTAGGCTAGGCGACCCTCAAACGCCTTGAAGTTGAAACATAGTATACGAAACTATTAACTCCGTTCAAAAGCGGTATAGTCTTCTTAGAGAAATTTATTTGGACACATCCAGGAAATTGTGTGAAAACATTCTGAATCAAGTTTTTTAAAGTAAATTCTCACAATTACTGAAACAATATGAAAATCAAAAGCGCCCACAACTTCTATAGGAGAAATGTATTTTTATTTACAAGAATAATGTCTATAGAATCAATTGTGGATTTCTCAAGAATTTCAACGAAATTCACTTGAAATACCGAAAGTAACTCAGCAACCCTCAAACACTTGGTTGTAAGAAACAGGGAAAATATGATATATTTTTTTGACATATTGCATTTTGTCTTCATAACAGCTGCTCTTGCAATATTTCTGTAGTAAAAATGAAAAACAGCATAACTAGAATTAAGATATTTTTGGCTATAAACTGATGCGAATTTTTAAATAATTTTTAGAATTATATATCGTTTTTAGAATCATCTTTAATTTGAAGATAAAGTCATTTGAAATAATAGCTGCGTTTTATTCGCCACTTGCTTTTAGTTATGTATAATTAGCAGCGATAATTGTGTATGAAAACAAGAACAAGAAAGCAGAGATAACCCGTATAATTATATCGTACAAAAATGCTTTTTTTTTGTCTTGTATCCAGTAGACACTGTTCACTTCAATTTGAAATTAAAAATTTCAACGAAATTCATTCTCGTGTATCCGCACTATAAGAGAGAATTTAGTAGTATTGGGTATTTTTTTCGGTCTTCGGCAACGATTTGTGTAACAAATTGTTTCTTAGCTTAATTTTTTGTGGCAATGTTATTGCATTCCTGAATGAGTTTCACATTTTTTCTGCAACGTCATTGACAACAACTTTCTTCTCAAGTTTTTCAATTCCATTTCTGTAACCTGGATCATCTTTCCATGTTGAAAGTTCTTTGTTGAAGAAATCGGTGCTGATAAGGTGTTACAAAAGACGTAAACTTTATGTTTATACACAAAGAAAAATGATTTTTTTGTAGCCTGCTTCCAATATAATTTAAGTTTTTTTTATCGTAACCGTTAAAATCGAAATCGTTAAAAGCAGTAACCGCTTAAGTCTGAAAATCTCATTTCGAGTAAACACGGTTTGAAGTTAATGTGATTGGTTGCCACTATTTTTTTATAACTTTTGTTTTAAAAAACATAGAATTTCGGGGATTTCACGCACTTGTGCATTGGAATAAGAAGAACACGATTGCATTTATAACTCAATTCTGTCTTAAGTCGACTTAAGCGTTTATTGCTTTTGAGCACAGAATTTGTCCGTAGCTGCTTTCTGATTTCTCGATCAATATCCTGATAATTCATCAACTGACGCATTAACAAAAAGTAATGGTAAGGTGCTTTAATTCCATCTGGAGGATTTTAAGAGTTCTTCCCCTTATAAGATAACTGCACTTGGTCATCTCGGTGTTGTTTCTTCATGGAAAGGTGTTGTTCAAGAAATCCAAGAACAAAAAATTGATTTATCTGGTCGATTATGGCCGTCTCGCAGTTGTCCGATTGAGCTCAAATTTTGCACAGATTGTTTTTTTATTGATTGAAACAAGATAGAGCTCTGGGCGGTAAACTTTTAGAAAGTTGAAATATAAGGGCCACCCTAGTGTACATATAGGTTTACAGAGGCGGAACCAGAGTGAGATTATAGGGGTTGTATTCTCTTCCCAAAGATAGTTAAAATATCGAATTTAAATTTAAATAATTTATTTTATAATGTGTACTCGAATATTTTTCTCTATATTTAGTTGAACTCGGAAAAATTATGTAAGAGACGAGTCAATAAATCAACGGTTGACCATTAGATGTGTAAAAAAACGTTAAAATAGTAGCTGAACTAGTGTTATCCAGGAACCAGTAAGAATGATACATCAAGCATGAAAGTTGACGCAATAAAGCATTGTTGCAAGTGATGGCAAAAATTAGAGACCGTGAGCACACACTGTAGTAAAATTTTGAATTGAAAACATCAGCCATTGCTGTTTTTATTTTAATTTGAAAAAAATATTGCATCATCCACTAAGATCAGCGGAAAAAAATGGCTCTCGAAGATAAAACACATTTTCAAAACTCACACTCTCGCAAACAAGTTTTTCTGGATTTTAGGATTTGGATTGAAATTCGGGCCCCCTCAAAAACTCTGGGCCCGGGGGAATCCCACCTGGCCCACCCCTCTCTCGTCGGGCCTGTGTAAAGCGACGACTCATGCTGGTCGCCAGATATATTTATGAAACACTTGGAATTCAGTCCGATATTCTGGAGCTTTTCAAACAAATCTGACATGAGCAAATTCGTTGTATAAAGTTTTTTTCCTATTCTACATAACAAAAATGTTTCGAATATAGGGCCCGGACTCATCTGCAAAATGTCTTCAGAATTGATAAATGATTAACCCGATGAATAATTTTCATGGTTTGTAATTCAGGTTTTCAGGCGCATAGACGCTTGTTAAAGTTTTTCTGGATTTTAGGATTTGGATTGAAATCCGGTCCCCCTCAAAAACTCCGGGCCCGGGGGGAATCCCATCTGACCCACCCCCCTTCGTCGGGCTTGTGTAAAGACCTAATATCTTCGTGTACCCGATCGTGTACGTTAGTAAGAATAAAAAAATAAATTCGTTTCTGAATCGCTTTTACGGATCAAACAATTCATGGGTCGCATCGTCTGATCCTTGAATGAACTGCTCGCCCCCCTAGTAAAGCAACACATTTCTAGCTCAAGATATAATTTTTAAATTATAAAAAAGTTGAAAAATTTTAAAAATTACAATATCTCACAAAATGATCCATAAAAAAATTTAGCCATGATTTTCGAATTCTATTTTTAAACTAGATTAATTTTGAAGTCATCTGTATTTAATAGTATAAAAGCGAAGTTACGTAATGCAGTTTATGACCTCCCCCTCCCCCATGTAACATTTCGTAACAAATTGGTGGACCTCCCCTCGCGCGCTACGTAATATGTGAACGGCCCCTAGTGCGCATATAATATAGTGCGAGACCTGAACTTCTTCTTTTCATTAATTTCTTCTACTTCATTCACTTAACCTTTTCGACCTGGGTGGGACAATATATCTCAAAAATATTTGAATAAGCGTCCTGGGATAACTTGATGAAGAGTATGCATGAGAATGAAATTTCCGTTCTTTATGATCTGTAGTATAAAATATTAAAAAAGTACGCAAAGTTTGAATACAATAGATTTTTCCATTTTCCAATAATCTCAATTAGTCGAATCCTTTAAACAATTAGTTTCACATATGCATATATGTATATTTCATTTATTTTGGTGCCTAAACAAAAATTATCATTATAGGTAGTCATGTAAAGTCATTTACTTATATGAATAAACAATAAAATTACGAGCAAGGCTAGAAATTTTGAAATTATTTTTACATATTTAATTTGTAACCTTATTTATTTACATTTATTTCACACAGTGTACTTATTTGTACCTACAAATGTATATCTAAAGACAAACTTGTTGCTATAGCAAATATAATTTATGAATATTCACACTTCATGAGCTTCCACTAATTTGTTTGAATTTAGTGTCACAAATGATTTCATTATAATATACATAGTTATATATTAAAATCATAGATAATGTATCCAACGCATTTTATAAATGATTAAATTTATGATATTTCGAAAATTTCTGCTATTACGATTTTTAAAAGGCAATGTAATTTTGTTAAGTAGTTAGAAATAAACTTGTGAACTTGAAAAGTTACAAAATACAAATACAACTTAAAATTGAATTATATATCTCATAGTATTTTACAGCCCCCATTTGATAATCAGAATGTAAATATCTTGCTACCCATCTAAGTAAATATAAGAATAAGTAGTAATTATACAAATAATTAAATCCCAAATGTAAAAATGAAAATAAACAAACGAAATCATTAAAAACAATATAAATGAAAAAGACAAGTTATCGCACTTTCAGAAAATAAAAGAATATTAAACAAATTGCAAATAGTACATATGAACTTATATACCCACATATCTGCATATAAATAAAATTAAATTTTTTAAATTGCTTTCGCATGCTCTGTGTTGATTATCAGCTATAATCAAAAAAAAAAAAAAAAAAAACGGAAAATAATGTAGACAAATAAAAAGTTCATTTGCTTGTCGTAGCGTGGGGAATATACACCGTTAGGTATATGTGGTATTAATTATAAAACAGCAATGATTTAGCAAAATATTGGTACTACATAACAGCAAAAAAAAAAAAAAAATAAATAAAAAATTAATTAAAAAGAAATTTATTTAAATTAGGGGCAGATACTAAAACAAATCTAATTTATATGTTATTTTTCATAATTAGCTTTCGGATTAGTTCAAGCAATTTTCTGTGACAAATTTATTTTGCAGTTTTTTGCTTTGTGAATCAAATATTTACTAACGACAACCAACAATTGTGTATTTAACAAATTGCCATTTGTATTCAAATAAAATTGATAAAAATTTTTTGATTAGAAAATTCGCAAATATGTACGCTTAAAACTACCCATAAAAGTAATTTGATGATAAAATATTTAATTTAATTTTATTTTAATTTATTCTCATGCTATAACCTGCAAAGTTAAATCTTCTTAGTATATTCATAACTCTGCAATTCAGAATTTTTATGAGTTTTTTGACTTGAGTTATTTGTCATGTCTAAACTTAAACCAACCGTGGCATATAAATGGCTGTTAGTATTGTCCATACCAACCCAAACTGTTAGTAAAATTTTACGTGCCAGCAATTTAATTTTTTTAGTTTATCAGGTCAATATCTCGAAGAATAGACAGGGCATTCTAGGGGAGCATCATTCAGCTTCTAATATTAAAAATTTTTTTTTTTTAAAATTAATTTCTAGCATTTGTTTCTGAATAAAAAAGTCTTTGGATTCAGAAGCAATCATTATAATGAAATATTAATTATATTTATCGGGAAAGGGTTGGCTTTATTACATTCATCCCACCCTAGATCCTGCTCTTGGAATCACCTATGCTTTCTCATTAGATTACAGATATATAAAGTTTATGCCTCTGAATTGTTTATCTTGCTATAAGAAACTATTCTCAATGTTAATGAAATCAATTTTTTTTCAATCAGCACCCACAGTTGCGGACAATAAAAATGCAACGACTATTATTGTAGAGTTTAATCATCCATATTCTTAAAACTGGTTGGGCTAGAACCTGAAAATTTCCTACATATATTTATTAGGATCTCTTGTCCGTCACTAATTTTTTCTGCATTATATTATTGATCTGATATTTTGTTATTGCTATGATCAAAAGAAGGAATTTGGGTTTCTTTTTGGTGTTAAATAATAGCTAAATTGCGCCATAATATTGATTTTACAGTAATGTTCAACGATAGCCTAGAAAACGATACAGACAAAAATAGACAGTTCGTCATGTCCTTCAACTGATTACATAAGTCCTAATTGAAACGAAGAAGCTAATTCGATTACCAGATGCCCAGACAAGAATATAAATGATTTAGATAAATTTAGAAATATTTTTTAATTTTTTATAATCGATATATGCAATCTGTTATAAATGTTAACAATTAGCAATATATAAAATTATCAGCGACCTTATACTTATATACAAGATCACCAACCAACAAAAGCAAGTTTAGTTTTTTTGGCTCCTATCAGATAAATTAGGGGTTTAGGCCATTGAAATTGAGATATTCTCCTAGACATCTACTACCGATAATCAAAACGAACTGAAGTAAAAAAATGCAGATATGAAAATAAATTAGCAGTTGAAAGTGTAGTTGCTTGTGATGAAAGTCGTCACAAAACTAAAAATTTTGGATACGTGAATGCTATTGTCAAATTCTTGAAGAACATATGCTGTCCTATAGTTGCTAAAAATGGCAATTTTATAAATATTTCATCTTGATAATGGTCCAAAGTACACAGGTTTCGAATTTCTAAATGATTTCAGAATTTTGGAATTGTAGACACAATTGGGCATTATTAACCTATTAAATAATATATAATAGCTTGTACAGCGGAAAGCTAAAAAGAAAAAGCATTGAAATTTCGAGGATTTATAAAAAATTCTCAGAACAATAAAGTAAATAAGAAATATGAAACCTCAAGATTCAAAGCTTCAAGATTCGTTGTAGTTATTAAAAATAAGATTTATAACTATAACAAAATATTTATTTTTAAATGAACTCCAGTAGTTTAAATAAAAATAAATCGTGGTATTTATTTTATCCGTGCCTTTTCCGTAGTCGTAGTAGTTTTTCTTTTTTATATTAGAAGTTACCAAACTAAGGAAATTCAAGAAAATAGTGGCAGACACAAATAAACCTCAGTAAGTATGTGTATGAAATTTTAAAGTTATATCTCAATTCGTTTTTAAGATATAGGTGATTAAATTCTCGAATAATAGTCATTGCATTTTGAATGTAAAATCAGAATAAAGCTTTAAAAAAGACTTCCATAATCTGAAAAGAATATAAAAGATCTCTTCCCGTACTATAAAGTTTTAGTCAATTTTTCAAGATTTTACCATTTTTTACTTGAAAAGCGTTCCCGTACTCAAAAATCTGGTAAATGAGAGAGGCAATGGGAGTGTAAATGATTTCCCCTCCGTGTCAGAAGTTTAAAGTTTTTACCCGAGAAATTTCTGCTGGCAAAAACTTGGAAAGTGTAAAACTTTTTAATATATGGCAAATTATCAGCTGACGATAACAAAAAACCACAAAATATAAAATACTTAATAAAATTAATTGAGTTTTTGTTTGAAATATTTTCTTTCAAAAAGAAAATTTTGTCATAAACCATTTTTTTGGGTTTTATGAGTTCCAAAACTTTTCCTAATTTATGTCTTTCACTGTCAAAATTTTTTTGAATTTGCTTGTGTTTGACACTTTTTCAAAAAGTTGGGGAGCCGACCTGAATTTTATTTTTTTTTTTAATTTTCATTGCCTTCATTTTAAATTCTTCTTAATAATTGAATTAAATACTTATTAAAATTAACAAACAAATATCATTTCATAAAACTTTACTCTATATAATTCCGAAAAGAACATTGCTGTAACTTTGACACTTTGATAAACGATCATTAAGCTAGATAAAATCATTCAAACAAATTAAGACATGAACTATTTATGTAAAATGAACAACTAGACTTCACTAAAACATCTTAAAACTAAATTGTCAATGTAACAATTTAATCGTTTAAGCGTCTTATACTTAAGTTGCAGTATTCATCATCGTTTAAACGTAATTTTTGAACAATAACTATTTTTAAAATTAATTTTTTTACTTAAGAATTTTTGCTAGGAAAATAACTCGCTTTCAGTATGAGCGCATCTTTCAGATGTTAGTTATTTGTGTTTACTTGTATTTTCAATAGATTTTTCACACATTTTATGTATAGTTTTTTCTTCACTCACACAATCGCACAATCGCACTGCATTCAATTCAGCATTCGAATCTGGATGAGATATTAAAATTGAAACTTTCAATTAACACTTCCTCAATGCTGTTGATTCATATTCTAAAGCATTTTACTTTACTTTGTAGATATCTCTACCATAGCCTTTAATTTTTTTTTTTTTTTTGCTTTTGGAAGAAGATGATAATTAATGTGTTAGTTTTGAGCAGCAGCACAAATAGAAAATCAGAAAATTTATGCAATATAAATTATAAAGATTTTTGTGATTTGGAATTCAATATCTTAATTTTCATATGTGACATTTAAGTAGATACACGTATTCAATAAAAAATAATTGGTTTATATTTTGCCTTGCCGGTGGTTGATCAATTTTAATTTTTTTTTTTTTTTGCTTTTCAATTGTTAATTATAAATGGTCTAATGCAATTGTGGCATTACAAAATTAAATGACATTTGCCATATATATTAAAAATCATTAATATTCAATTTTTAAACCACAATAATTAAAATAAAAATAACATTTTTCAGAATTTTATCATTGCACAAGTAGAATTTTCAACAGAATTTTATTCATTGCACTTATGCAAGAAAAAAAAATTAATAAATTATATACATAATTAAAAATGTACAAAGTATTTAAGGGGGAATCCCTGTTCGGTTTAAAATATCTGACAATTTCATTACATTTATTAATGATTTAATTTTTTATATACATTTCGCAGACATTTTTGATAAACTTTTGTGGTGTTCCATATTGGATTTTTTCTGTATTAATACTTAATTTTTTTTTTTATTTTTATAATGATGTAATTCACTTTAATAAGTGAAATCCTGTCACAAAGCCCCCCACACGGACACACTCAAATCTTATGAAGTTGCAATTTGCAATTAGCAAGTTATAAAAGATTTTAGTATTATTATTGTTTTTTTATGTTTTTTTTTGCTAATAATAATAACGAAAAGATAATCTAAATTAGATATATACACACTTTTGTTTTTAGAAGTAATAAAATCCACACAAAGCAAATTTAATACAATAGAATTTTTGTTGCTGTTTTGTTTGCCAAAGTTAACAGCAAATATTTGCTAAAGCACCAACAGTAAATAAAGCAAATAAAAATAATACAACAATTGAAAACGAACCGCACGATCGTACCGCAAAAACGCAACTGATAAGCTGAAATGAGAATTATCGCAACTGATCCTACCGCATCGCAGAATTAAATAAAAAATTTATCAATGTTTGAATGAAAACTTCTCGCATGCGATAAAAATAAGTGAAACATGATAGAATGCCGAGAGAGAGAGAGTGAGAGAGAGATAGAAAATGAGAAAGAACACAATTACAAGTTATTACTGCTAGAGATTTGAAGATCATTATCATGTTTATTAGTATTAACGTGTTTTTGATTTTCAAAAGTACAAGTGTGTATGTGTGATAGTATGTGTTATTCACAGACATGTTTTGATGTGCTTGCATATAGGTATTGTGGGGACTACTCTCCCTCGCAGTATCTAAAAGAAAGCTTCAGTTACGATTGTGACAGCAGTATCAGTTTTGCTGTCATCATCATCAACACGTCATCATTGTCAGCAAGTGTTTCAATTGCATAATTGGCCGTTTGAAGCATATGACTGGCGGCTTTTTTATTATACTTTTAAACCTTTTTACTACACCCTACACACAGACACACACACTATAAAGGCATATTAACTTTTTGTGGTATACTGTTTGTGATATTATTTGCTTCTTGCAAAATTCGATTCTGTTAAATTCTAACTGCCAACGAATGTTACTTGCAGGTTTCAAGAGATCTTCATTTCTTATGAGTTTCTTCTTTTTGTATCTTATTCTTCTCATTATTTTTTTAAATTTTTATTCCCATTGGAGTTCACGAATGTTTGCATAATTAAAATAATAAAAAGATAAAGAATAATTAACCGCGAACACGTCATCGAATTTGTCTGATTACAGTGGAGTACGAATAACGCGAAGTTGAAGAATTATTTGTGTTTTCTGAATTTCGTTTAAAAAGTGGCAATACAAGTTGGTCGTAATTAATTCGTTGATTCGTAAGCTGAAAACTTTTCATAAAGCGAGTCCATTTGTGAGGTTCACTTTTACAATTGTTTGCCAATATTTGGAAATTTTTATTATTTTAAAACATCGAAAAATATTTGTATGAGTACCACTGATTGATTTCTAGCTAACTGCTAATTGGATATGGTATTCTAATTTCAATTACAAAAAAAATTTTTAAACCCAGTCAGTGGTCTTAAATTCTCTTTTTTGACCTACTAATTAAGTATCTACTTAATGAAATAATTCTGGGTTGTAAACTCGTGATTAATGTTTACAGACAATTTCTATGTTTTTTTTTTTGGTTTAAATTCTTTTGTAAATCACGGCAGTTTTCAAGCAAAATGGGATAATTTTTATCAAAGAAATATGGAAGAACAAATGGTATGGTACACAGATCGGTCCAGCGTATACGCACTAACATTTTAAAAAACCGTGCCAATGGGATAAAATCGATCGAAATTTATAGCAGAAGTCTACGCAATAGAGATATCCGTTAGAGAATGTAGATGAATAAATGGTGGTCCATTTATATATATTCTTTTGGACAGTCAAACCGATCTAAAAGCCCTAGATTTATAAACCATAAAATCCAAAATTGTATGGGAATATTTGGAGCTCCTATCAATCCTATCCAATAGGAATAAAGTTATACTGGTCATCAAGGTCATTAGGGTCTCGATAGTATTATTAGAGAAAAGGAAAAAGTTGACAAAAAAGCTCTTTATAGGTACCGAATCAGTTGCGGTATGGCGTCGAATCACATTCAATCACGGAAAAAGTCATCAAACGCTATTAAGACTTGAATAGAAATTTGTACCCTAACCGGACTTCGCTCTGGCCACTGTAATGGAACCTTACTCACTGGCACTAAGAGCAGTGGTTTCAGTTACTAAATCTCCAGTCTGGTTAGTAGCTTAAATTTAGACTTAAATAAAAAATTAACTTTGATCGCGAATGGATTGTTTCTATGATTACCATGCTTCAACTGTTATTTTGGAAGAAATTGCTCAAGTCAGTGGATCAACCTGGTTTTTCTGCTCGAGATATTTTGCAGTCAGTGCTCAAAAACTGTTAAGCATTGTTTATTGTGGTTTAAGCCAAACTATGGCAGTTTTGTATTTTTATAGGGTATTTTCGTATTCTGACATGACTCAATCAAACATTTTTTTTTTTATTTGAACAGCTTCTTCGGTATCTATATTAAAATTAAAAAGCCCACATGTGAGTTCCCATATGTACATATTTTGTATATGAGAATTTTTCTACGATGACGTTTAAGTAATTTACCATACGAATATCATTTTCTGCCTTTCAGATATTGCTTTGATTTGAATATCTTGAATCTTGTTTTTGCCGGCCGGTGATTGCTGAATCATCTCTAAAATACTGGCATTCTTCAAGCTATGGTGCGGGTTCTTTTACTCTCTGTAGTTGTTGTTTACGTAAATTTCTGTTCCGTTGAACTTTCAGCAATCAGTTTAAAATATGCGAATTATTAAGTAATTACATTTTGATATATTAAAAGTTGAATGTTGTCTGCTTGCTGGCGCTGTTTGCTGCCTGTTATTGATGCTGCTAAGAAATTATAGCTGTTGCTTTTGTTGTTGTTATGCTTGTCAATTATATAATTGGCTGATGTTACTTGTGAATTCCAATTGTAATTTAAATTTTTGTTGTTTTTGTTATTTTACATTTCATTTAATTTCAAATCAAAATGAATGCAATAAAATTTTATTCATTTACATTTTATTGGAATTAATTTAACATTTACCTTACCACTGATATGTGTGGGAGGGAGGAGAAGAGTAGGGAGACTTTGTAAGTGTTGAAGGAGTGTATTTATCATGAACGTGTATAGTTAACAGTGAGTTTAATTCAAATACAATGTATACAACAATTAGCTTCTGGGTGTATTAAAATTGTAATATACCTTTTTAAACAGTATTATATCATGTACTATTAAACATACATATGTATGTGTGTATACCTGTATTTCCGAGTATGTATGTATGCATGTACTTACATTTGTATCTACATGAGTAAACAACATTTCAACATGATAAACACATGTTTAAATAAATGAAATTTTATATTTACTGCAATTAATAATTAAATGTTTGTAATGAAACAAAAATCAATAACAATTAAACTCATTTTTTTTATTATTATATATACACATAAGAATAACTTTGTTGTAGTTTAATTTAAAAATGTGTATCGATTAAGCTATTTAAATACATTGTGGAAGCAGTGGAAAATTAAGAGTTAATTTACTGCTACCAAATCTCAACTGATTGAAAAGTAATGCTAATCAATAAACCTCAAGAAAAAGTACTCCTAGAGTCATTACCTACTTTAAATTTGATGTAAACTTGACAACAAATGTGATATCAATGGGGTGGGAGTATACAGTATTGGAAAGTTTGGGAGGCTGGTGGCAATTGATTGTGGGTTTTTTTTTATTATTTGAAATCCTACAACTTTTTATACTACTTTGATCTTAGTCTGGTTTGCCACCGTTTCTTAATATCAAATGTATACAATTTAAATTATTTCTCTCTATTTTCTATGATTAGGGCATAATTATTATATTTTCGTTATTCAATATTTAATAAGCCTGTGTAAATGAAGATGTTACTCATTATAGTATTCGAAGCACTTGATCAATTATGGATGGAAATGATGTCGCTGGTGGTGGTGCTGATACTGAAAACGATATTGGTGCTTATAATAATCCATGTTTAATTAACGTACGTTTATAATTTTCCACATTTCTACTTTAATTAGCTAATTTGAGAATTTGAGATGCACGCCTGTAATGCGCACCAAATGCTGCTGTAGCTTGCTCCCATTTCATGTGATTTGTTTGTGTGCATGTACGTGTATGTATTTGTTAAACCAAGTTGCTAACGTCAAGTTAATTATCAAATTCATCCTAGATACAAACTCGTACATACATAAATACAATAACGAAATAGAACAATATAAATTTTGTTTTCAAATTTTTATATCAATATGGAAATATTAGAAATTATATACACATTGCTGGTTAGTGTTGGCTGGTTAAGTCGGGGAGGAATTGGGGAATTAAAATAAACAATAAAATTTTCATAAAATCAAAACTGAAATTAAATGCGGCAATTGTGGTAATGGGTGTACTATACGTAAAACACAATAAATAACAACAACAATAAGAATTTGTGAAATTGCTTTGCTGGAAATTAGTTTGTCGAAATAACATTGAAAATGCACATCAACAATTAAGCGCTAATTAAAAGTTCACGATTTGTATTCAATATTTATTTATTTGTTTTCTGTGCCACACGTATTTTCAACTCAAGTGGGCATGGCATATTTTGACTTATTAATAATGATTTTTGGCAACAAAATTATAAATTCTAATCCGGAAATTTTATGCAAAGAGAAAGGTGAGTGAATAAATGTGGTTCCCAGAATGTCAAGTGTTCTTATAATTGTTACTAATTTCACGTTTTTCTCTATCGCCTTTTCTCTTTTAAAATTGGTTAGAGTAGATGCTTGACATCATGTAGCTGAATTGTTTGTAGTTTTAATTACCTCCCCGGATCACCACTCACCCGAGCTCTTGTGTAGGTGAAAAATGTCAATTACATATTTTTTATGATGAATTTTGGCTAATTTTTGTTTGTTTGTTTATTTGTGGTATTTAGAGCTTAAATCAAATTTTATTCAGTTGCAGTAGTTTTAAATTCAATTTGTGCATTTGAATTTTCAAAAATCTGTTATTAGTTGGAAAATAAATTATAATTAGTTTTCAATAATAATAGTAATGAAAATTAAATAAAAGTTGGGTATTTAATTTCTAAGTAGGTAGCAGCTAGAGATGTCAGTCCCAGGATCACGGGATGCGTTCTAAATTGGGTTCAAAGCCCCTGGATTTTCGGGACTCACACAAATGTAACACAAACCTTTTGGAAATTAAATTTTTATTTCTTTTATGTAACACTTATTTAGAAAATTTAGCAAAATTGTACTTTTTACAACCACAACCAGCTTTTCTAAAGTAAAATATTATGTTGATTCCAAGTAACAATCTAGCAGGAAAGGTCATGTCTAATTTCTAAAATAAATGCGGATATTCTTCTGAAGAAGACACTGCCACGAAACAATACACCACATATGCTAACTGTGCCTTAGTAATTGATGACCTTTTGACTAAACTAGATGAGTCTGGTTTTGAGGCCATCGGTTATGCGGATGATTTGGTAATCATCGTCTCTGGAAAGTATGATTCAACCATCACGGAGGTGATGAAATCAGCTCTCCTATTGGTTTCAAATTGGTGCGCCGTAGAAGGCCTATCAATCAATCCCAACAAAGCAGTTCTTATTCCCTTTACTAAGAGATACAAACTGGACCTCGGTCCCATTTCCATACAAGACACTGTTATTGTGTACTCTGATGAGGTCAAATATTTAGGCATCACGCTTGACAAACGACTAAACTGGAACACTCACTTACACACTGTCCTCTTAAAAGCCACTAGGGCTTTCTGGGCCTGCAAAAGACTCTTTGGTAAAACATGGGGTCTTACTCCTAAGATGATCTTTTGGCTCTACACCATGATAGTTAGACCTGTCATAGCCTATGCGGCTCTAGTGTGGTGGCCCAAAGTCATGCAGGGCTCGGCCATCACCAAACTTAACAAGCTCCAAAGGCTTGCTTGCGTCTCCATAACTGGAGCTATGCGCACCTGTCCAACTCCTGCCATTGAAGCGTTGATTGGCCTGGTGCCATTACACATTTTCATCAAGAAAACAGCTGCAAATACTGCTTTGCGGCTGCGTATATCGTCAAGCTTACTGGAAGGCAACTATGGTCACCTGAGCATTCTTGACGAAATCCCTAACACTCCCATATGTACTGTATCGGACTATATGGTTAGGGATCTATGTTTCGGTAGGAAATTCAACATCATTCTTCCTTCCAGGTCCGAATGGGATGGCCAATGTCCCGATTTCGGTCCCTTTGCTCTCAATTGGTATACAGACGGCTCGAAAATGGACTGTGGTTCTGGTGCCGGAGTTGCTGGACCCAATACTAGAATCTCAATACCTCTGGGTATTTGGCCCAGTGTCTTTCAAGCCGAAATATACGCAATTGAGACCTGCGCTAATTTAAACCTGTATAAAGGTCTTAAAGGCGCAAATATTGTAATTTTCTCAGATAGCCAGGCGGCTCTCTTAGCACTCTCTTCATGGAGTTTTTCATCTAAACTGGTGAAAGAGTGTTTTGATAGTCTCCAGCGCTTGTCTACCCGTAACAAAGTTACGCTTTGTTGGGTACCCGGCCACCGTGACATCGCTGGTAATGAAGCCGCCGATGAACTGGCTAGGCAAGGTTCATCTACCAAGCACTTCGGCCCCGATCCGTTTTGCGGAATCGGCTGGGCCTCTACGAAATCTATCGTTGAGGAGTGGTCTAAGGCAAAATGGCTAGAGTATTGGAACTCTATCCCGGGTTTAAGACAGGCAAAAGCTCTCACCATTCCGCTTGCCCAAAATCAGCCCATTTCTTATTCCAAACCTGACCTTAGGCTATTGGTGGGCTACATGTCTGGACACCATGGGCTCAGATATCACCTAAGCAAAATAGGTCTGTCCAATGAGACAGAATGTCGTCTATGTATGGAAGATGACGAGACGACACTTCACATTCTGTGTGAGTGTCCGGCCTTGGCTCGGCTCAGAGGAAGAATCTTTGATTATTCGTTTTTGACGGCTGATCACATGAAATCTTCTTCAACGAAAGATGTCTTGACTTTTATTAGGTCAGCCGAACGTCTTTTGTCATAAAATGGGGAATGGCACAAAAGATCTTTTAGGTCGCAGTGCCTGCCGGGTTGGGCTCCTCTAATAATAATAATAATAATAATAATGCTAACTGTCAACAAAAATCCAAACCTACTGCGGCTAAACAGTAAGTGGTATATTTTTTATTTTTCCCTAATTTTTTCTTTGTTTATTCCAAAAACTTAGCTTTCAATACTGTAGAGAATTTAATTATAAAATATATAAGATCATTTTACTTTTCAACTTTCATTCACTAGGAATAAATTTAAGTGGGTAATGTTTTTGGAAATCACGCTCTAAAAACATATGGAAGATACTTTTTTTCATTTCTAATTTCGAAATTCCGAAAAAAATCCTTGGTGTTCTGGGAGATTAAATAATTGACAGAAGACTGAAAACTACCGAAAACCTTATAACTATACATGTTCTTGAGATAGTATATCTTGCCGAATGTAGAAAAACTATTTTTTTTTATATATGCACAAATTTCAGATTGGTAATCGCAAAAGTATGGAAAAGTAATTTTTTTAATATTCCAAGTAAAATTTAGCATTGTTGAGCAGTTTTCTTGAGCAAGAGTTTTTCTTGACCAAAAGAGTACAAATTCCGAAAGGCTTTTTAATTTCTGTGCTATGATTAAAGCTATGCACTGTTGTATGTAATTATATGTAACATTAATTTTTCAGTTTAAATTTCATATTTGATAAAACGTTTAGTCCCGAGATTAATCCCAGTATAACAATTTCAATCTCGAAAATCGCAATTCTTGAAAAGTGTTTCGGGATCGACATCCCTAGTATGTAGCAGCAAACACATGTAATTAATTTTATTCACACAATTTAAGAATAATGTGAATACTGCAGCATACTTTCAGGCTTGCTATTTTAATACTGACAGTTTTAGAGGCATTATTTGGAATATTTAGTTGCCACAAAGAAATTTTTGTACACCTGAGATTATATTATTTTAATAATTTAAGAAATTAACAAAATAATGTCTTCGATAAAAAAATTTGTTTACTATTAATCCTTCTATTATGTTAAGGTCATTTTGTGACCTTTTTTTTTGCTTTAATTGCCCATATTTTCTAAAGTAAACAGAATTCTAGTATTTCCTTCCACGATATCTTTAATAATTATCTATCACATAAGAAAATGCAAAAAATAATTTTTTTAAGTGTCAAAATCAAAACTTATGTACACACACCTTAAGGTCATCTGATGACCATAGTATACTTTTCGCTTGTTCTCGCCCTGAAATTGGCAGACTAGCTGTTTGACTTTTGTATGAAAAGTGGGTGTTTAATTTATCTCTACTCTTTTCTCCATGTAAAAATATTATCATAGATTAACGACTTACTTCATTTAGGGGCAGATGCCCATTCAAGGATTGCATGCCTAGTATGCCAAATATGTAAATAGGGACTGGAAACATTGAAAGCTGCGGGCGTTCGCATAAAGTTCTGCTTAAATTTTTATGTTTGTTTGGGAAAATAGTATGGGTAAGTTTATCATCAGAACGAAACTAAAGGTCAACAAAGACTCGTGTTAGAGCTGGTAAGCGAGTATCAGGGCAGAATATTACAACCGACTTGCATGTTGCAGTAAGGACAAATTATGATTCTTACCACTGTTTATCAGTTGAAAATTTTTCAATGACCGTATTACAATTGTTCAGTACATTCCGAAAAAGTATAACATGGTAACGGGTTTGAGTTGATTACATCCCGATTAAATGAATCTTGAAAATCGTATGAAAAAATTGCCAAAAATTATCAGGTTTTATAATTCAATAAAATTTGAGCTTGATAGAATTGACCAACTGATTGAAAAGTACACGTGAGAGAGGGAAACTAACTGCTGGGTGATTCTGTTTTCCAATATCATTGACATTTCGGCGCTTGTTCTATTGAACTAAGTAATGCTACAATGGAATGCTTGAATGCATTGAGGTTAGCCAAGATTCCAGTCGTCAGTGAGAATCGTCTTGTCTTGTTTGTGAAAAAAACTGAACAACGCAGCGATTTGATAGATGATGCAAAAAGGAGCAAGCCTACGATCCAGAAGAATCTAAAGGCAAAATTGGGTTTGCAGTTTCATAAAGGTTGGTTATTTATTCCTAAAGAAAAAATAAAAAATTTACTTCAATAGCATAAAAGCTCTTGAAGAGATCCCAAACTTAGTTACCTCAATATCATGATGACTGTATTGACGCCGAAAGAGGACACACTAAACATTGGAAGAGGCATATAATATTATTGCTCATATTAAAAAGCTGGTCCTTCAATTAATTCGCAGTAAATGAAGACTTTTGTCATGTAAATTTTTTGTTATGATTGTGAATTTAAAGTTATGTTGTCATAAAATAAATTTTTTCTTGTTTTTTTAAGAATAAATAGGCAAACTGCAAACCTAATTTTTGCTTTAGATTTTTGGTTTTAGAGAAACTGAAAATTCGGTGCGCTGTACGAAGACTTATGTCCTTCATGGTTTATAAAATATATCCCTTATTATTATTTTATATTATTATATTACTTTATTAAGTATTGAAAGTTCTTTTTGAATTAATTTATTTTTAAAAATGTATTGAAAACGACCGATTTTCTTTTGAAATAAATGAAAAATACATAGTAGGTCATTTTGTGACCTTAGGAATATAAGTGTGGTTTTTTCTTAGGATAATAGAGGGGTTAAAAGAATGTTCTCAGACGAAGTAACTGAAAACCCAAAAAAAGAAAAAAGAATATTCAAATTGGGCAGTTTAGGAAAGTAATGCAGTTTCATTCGTTAAATCATCTGAATTGAATTGAATAGAAATTTACTTGCTTTAGTTCGTTTTCTTCAATTTTTTTGCAGCAAGAAAATTCTTAATTTTTTCTTGTTGTAAGAAAACACTTTAATCTCAAAAGACTAAAAATAATAAAAAAAATGCTTCCATGGATGGTGTAATCGTAGTTAATTAAAGCAAAAATGAGTGATATATGACAGGCTTTATGAATATTTATAGTCAAAGAGTAACAACAGTTTATATCGAGACAGGCAGATCAGACGGCCGATTCAAAATTCACTACGATTCCTCATCAGTGATCGTAGTGATAGTTCTTATAGGTAGTATTTGAAGATCCTAAGGAGTGAAATAAAAAAAACACACACACACGTCTTAACACACGTTTTACCTAATACCGTTTTACCTTTTTTTTGGGTGTAACATTTAAAAATTTCTTTGATCTAGTTATCTTTGAAAAATATGTCAGTTGTTATTTTTAATGACAAACATGTTGATTTATTGTGAGTTTGATCAAAATGAGTAAAGAAAAAGAAGTACGTCTTAAAATTATTAAAAATTTTCAAAAAATTCAAATTGGTCCTACAAAAAATTGGCCAAAGAATTGAAGGTCTGCCGTCAAACTGTTTCCAATGTTATTAAAAAGTTTCAAGAGAATTTGAAAATTGATAGGAAACCCGGTTCGGGTTCACATGATTTTGGGAAAGCCAAGAAAATAGAAAGCATATTGAAAAGATTTCCAAACACATCTGGTAGGAAAAAAGCTGAAAAGGTTAGCCCAGTGCTGTGACTATTTGGTGCGAAAAGTTAAAGCCAATGCAGGTTTGAAAACATAAAAATTCCAAAAAGTTCCAAACAGGAATGCTGCAAAAAATGTAGACGCCAAAAGTAGGGCTCGGAAATTAAAATCGAATTTCATACAAAAATATTTATGTTGTATAATGGACGACGAAACGTATGTACTGGCAGATTTTACGCAGCTTCCGGGTCAAAATTTTTATGTTGCTAATGATCGAGGAAATTTCGAAGAACAATTTAGAAATTTCCTGAAAAATTCCTGGAATGGCAAGCTATATGCAGTTGCGGCAAAAGAAGTCAATTGTTACAGTGGGCTCTATAAATACTGAAATATACATCAAAGAATGTTTGAAAAAAAGACTTCTTTCTTTCATAAGAGAGCACAATGTGTTCACATATTTTTGGCCCGATTTGGCATCATGTCACTACGGCAAGAAAGCTCTGGAGTGGTACCAAAGTAATAACATGGTTTTTGTACCAAGAGAGGCCAATCCTCCAAATTGTCCGGAGCTAAGAACAGTGGACATATATTGGGCTCTTGTGAAAAGAAATTTAAAGAGCACAAAAAAGGTGTCCCAAAATATTGAAGATTTTAAAAAGAGATTTGCAAACTGTTCCAAAAAGGTGTCTGAAACAATTATCAAATCTCTAATGGAAGGCTTACCAAAAAAAGGTCCACGAGTTCATAAATAGTGGTTAGAACTATAAAAGTTATATTTTTCTGTAAAAAAACCGTTTAAAAATTATTGAATTTTATATATGTTAAGATTTTTTCGATCTCACTCCTTATATTACTAATATTTGAAAATTATATAAATTACTAATATTTGAAAATGTAACCTAGAACTACAAGTATTTATTTTTAAATAAATTCACTGAATATAAATAATGAAAGAAACTAAAACAACTTCTTTATATACTTTTTGCAGTTGTATTTTCTCATTAAAATTATTCCACATAACAGTTTGTTATTGATTGTCTAGTACAATGGTCTTCAATCTTTTTCGTCCGTGGAGACCTTTTGGCTGACATTCTATTTTGCTGGGTCGTTACAATAAAATCGTGAATGAAGAAAAAAGTTTGTATTTAGATCTTTAAACATATTTCAGTTAATTTTTCATTTTAAAATCCAGAATATAAATGATTTGAAATAGAAAATTAACTAACTTTTTTAAAAATTGAACATACTCCCGTGGAGCCCCTGGAAATTTTCTTGGAGCTCCGGGCTGCATAGACCACAGTTTGGTCTAGTACATGAGAGGAGAGTGTGTGTGTTTTATGAATATTACACTGAACATTATTTTTGGCATATTTTTTTTGAATCGGGCCTGGGTGGTTACTCTGTAGCTCGATTCGAAAGAAAATTTACTCGAATTCGAACGATTGGTACTCTAGAAAACATTTTCGAATAATATTTGTTTGATGTTCAGATTTCATTTTCTGCCTTTTCGAATCGAATTTGGCATTCGAATAGAACTGCCTTTCAAATCGAACTACAGAGTAACTCCCCTGATTCTTTTATTTATTATTTTAAGAGACTATGAAAATTAAGTCTAAATGTTAATATTAATAATCATGATTTGGGTTCATACAGGCTTCAGAAACGTTTATATTCGAAGTAACAATAGTTTATATATATAAATTGAAAGAAGTTCTAAGGAGGTTCACTTTAAAAGTATGTGGGCAATTGCGTTCATCAAGAGTTAAAGGATTAATAAAATTAATGTCAAAAAGATAACTTCTACTACTGCTATTATTATGGCACAACAGTCCTTGGAGGCCTAAGGCCGAGCTTTTCGCATCCATTCATGTTGTGTGAGTTATATTTATACACGAATGGAAGGGACCTACAGTTTTATGCCGAACCCGAACGTCGAAGTGAAAAGCTTGTCGTAGGTATTTTTTTTACTCTTGGAGGTTTGCCATTGCCAGCCAAGAGGTGGTACCGTGTAGAAAAATTTGTATTTTCTATTTTTTGATTTTTTGAGCGTGCCGAGGTATGAACCAGGGCACCTCTTCGTACCAGTCCAACACACTAACCACTAAGCTACGGCGACCAACTTCGTACTTAATTTTTATAGATTCCGATACGAATTTCTCCAGTGATGAAATTTAAGGATTACAGAAGTAGGGAAGTTTTATTAGTAGAAACGTAGTAGATGAATGATACCAATATTTGTACAGTGTTTTTCTACCGAGTTACTGTAAAGTCTTGCACAGAAGTACATGATAACCTCCATTTAAATGAATTTTTTTATAGCTGCGACAGTTAATATAGAAAAAAATACATTTCATTAAAATTCAATAGCTTTTGAGGATGGACGCAAAATGCTATATTAATAAATAAATTGTTCATCAATTTTTATATCTCAACTACAATTCAGAAGTTTGGTAAAAACTCAAGAGGCAATTTCAAGTCATGTTTTTTTTTTTATTAAACTCTGAGTAATTGTGATACTAGCGAATTCAAGGGGACAGATATATACAGTAGCGGAAAAACGTGTTTACAAAAGTTCATAAAATATAATATTTAGACAAAAGTATAAAAAAAATACAAGGTTCTGATACTAAAAACTACCAGAATAAAAAACCATAAGTTTTATACAAAAAACATAAGAAATTTCAAAAAAAGTGGTGTGAACAGTCACACCGTAGCCAGGATTTTTTTTCGGGGAGGGGAAGGGTGGAGTTGTTTTCATTCGAAGAAAATTTACAAAACCAACCTCAAAAGAATTACCAAAAATATTAAAAATAGTCAGAGGCTCACTTTTTTCAAGTTATTTCCAGCCTTGCTGAAAACAGTCTCTCCCATAATTCCTTAATAGTCCTTGCTGAATCCTTTTGGGAATACGTTTTTCTTTTCACCATGATCCACAAATTTTTTAAAGATTTATGTCAGGCGATTGTGGCGGCGAGTCCAACATTTTAGTCTCGTTATCAATTATACACTTTTTGGCGACAGCGGCCGTATGCTTTGGGTCGTTGCCATGTAGAAAAACATCTTCCTTACCCGGTTCGAATATGTCCAAATCGGTCGGTAACAACCGATTTTACCTACTTTATGTTCCTCATTACATAAAACGTATGCAAAAAATTATGGAAGGTTTTTTCTCATAAGTATATTTTATAATAACTTTTATAGTTAATTTGAAAAATAAACACTTTTTATATGCATATAGGTATATTTACCTGCAAATCAAAAATACAAACATACATATATGTTTAAACAGCCATTTGTTTTCAATTAAATGTAAGTTCTATGTAAAGAAAAAAAAAAGAAGAAGGAAAAATAAACCATACATCTTGAGAAACTTATTTATTAACGACAATCAAATGCAAATAATTTTCAAAGTAAAAGTGGGCCAACGAAGCTAACAACTGCCAGTTGCTGCCAGTTAAGTATGTAACAAGCACATTTCCACATTTACACGTTCAAACAACAACAATAACAACAACAACAACAGCAGCAGTATTCTAAAAAGCTGTCAATTGTGGAAATGATAATAAATATTTAAGCAACAAATCAGATCATATCAGCAGCTGTTGCTGGCTGATCGTCGCTGTCGTAGTTGTCATTGCAGCTCAAGCTCAAACAAAAATCAAAGCAATTTGTTCATATATGTACATATAAATGCTACGGCTATAAACAAATCTACAAAAGCCCTAAAAGTTAAAGCACCAGCAACAAACAAATGTAAAAAAGAAAATAAAGAGAAAAAAGAAAAGACCGAAACCAAAATGAAAATATTGCAGATGATATTGTTGTTGTTTTTTTTTGTTGTTATTGTTGTTGTTGTTGCTATTCATGAGGTAAAAGAATCGAAAGCCACAAAAATTTATGCTTGAGAGACTATTTTATTATTATTATTTTGTACCTCGTGCATGAATTACCTCGGGAATAGGGAAGCGCAGTGAATGGCAAGAGACGTCAATAACAGCTGCAAGAAGCTGAAGTTGAGAAGAGAAGTTTAGAAAGATAAAATGAAAAAATAAAAGAAATAAAATAAAAAAATTAACAGAAAGTTTTGTTAAAAAACAAACAAAAAAGAAATGAGTACACAAAGCGTGTCGGAGGAATCAAGTGGAGAGATAAAGAGAGGGAGCGGTGAGTGAGAAAGAGCGCGCGAGTAAATATTTAGTAAGAAAGTTTAAATAAAAACTCGATTTTAGATGTTTCGAATTTAAACTTAATTAATATTTTATCGAAATTTTAAAATGATCTTCATTGAAAGATAAACGAACCAGCAAACGCAACAAAAAACTCGAATTTTGCAGCATCTGAATATTATTCATATATTAATAGAGTCAAGCAAAAAACTTGTTTCAAAACTACCTTTGTTGCTGCTGTTTCTACTTACTCATTTATTTTGAATATTTACAGAACAAATATCAATAAGAAACTTTTAAATATAGCAATAAATAAACGCTCACAATAAAGAAACAATAAAGTTTACAGTTAGAGCGCGCGCTCTCAACTTGACGTACTTACAATGTCTCATTTTAACGTACACTATATCTCTCTTTCTCTCTCTCTCTCTCTCGCAACAGCCATACGAAAGATTAAAGCAACAAACTCGCTCAGTTTCCACATTTGTTCACATCTTTTGCAGTTCGACGTGAAAAGAAACAGAAAAAAAAGCTTCGAACAAAACGTTAACGTTTTATATTTTTCGAACTTGAGCTGGTCAGAACTTTAAGCCTGAATTGGTAACAGCATTCGTAAGTGAAACGTTGGTTGCAGCGGTTGAAAAGTGCACAACGCCGCGTGATAACGACGCGATACGTGTGTGTAGTATATATTTCTTATACATATTTTTGGACTTTTTTTGTGTACTTATTTCTTTGTGCTCCATTTTCTTGTGTATACTAAGCGAGCGAAGCGTTTAAAAGATTCATGTGTATGCGTGCATGTAAATTTGACTTCAAAAACGAAAAGAGTTAGGGGCCAAAAACGTTAGCGTTTAAAGTAATTACTGTTTGTGGCCGCAAATTTAAACCTTCCGCTTAAACAAAAACAAATTGTAGTGCATTTCTCGCCGAAGTATTCATAAAAAGAATTTTTTATTTTGTGTGGCATTTACACATACGGATTTTTTTTTTATAGTTTTATGGAACTAAATGTTTTTAATTCTAATTTTCATTTTACGTTTGTTGGTTTCAATTGTGATTTTAGCCAACTTGCACAAATATCAAGAACGTCTTGTTGATTTTGCAGGTTTAATGATTTTAATGTGCGCAGGCGCATACATTGATGAGCAGCTGCGAATTTGGCTCCTGAAAGAGCAGAAGTGAAAAAATTCTTGTAAATATTGAATTTTCTCGGAGCAAATACAAATACAAATAAATAAATTCAACTAAAAATAAAACAAAGTGCAGAATATCAAGTTTAAATTAGTTTTTTCTTTTTTGCCAAATTGACAAATTATATATTTGCAAAGCAATTAAAGAAAAAATGTGTTAAAATTTTTTGTTTACGTTGCAATTAGTAAAAAGTTTTAAAGGCCAAGCGAAAAAATATTTACATTGTAAGCAAAAATACAAAACAAAAAAAAAATTATCAGCAAAAAAAAGAGAAGAAATCAGTTTTGTGAAAGAATGAAAAATAAATAGAATAATAATACTAAAAAAAAAAAACAAAATAACGAAACTTCTTCTTTTGACGTTAAATTTACAAAGCCTTCATCTGTTCAAAAGAAGGAAAAAAATCAATTAAATTTTAAACAAAAAAAGAATAACGAGTACTAGTTCTTTTTAAAGACAACTTGTTGTATTCCTTCGAAAAAGTCACTTGCCACACAATTGAACTTTAAACCGCATTCTCAGTTTGATTTTTTTTTTTTCGTTTGCAAACAACACAAGTTGGTAAGCAACGAGCAAGCATATTGCCCCTCAAAACAAGCAGCAACAGCAGCAAGTACAACAGCAACGACGACGTATTTCAACTTTACCAACAACAACAACAACTTCAACTACCACAAATCACGTTTCGTGGGAATTATATTTCCTTCTTGGAATAACCGAAATTGGCATTTACTGCTTGTGCTGCCAACATTGTAGCAACATCGACGACAACAACTGCAGCAGCACTTGCAGACGTTCACGTTGTTGCCATCATCAACAGCATCGTCACTATTGAAGGTATGTATGTTAAGTTAAGAAGGCAAATGAAAGAAGAAAAATAAAAAAAAAACTTACTGCATTGGCTTGGCATATAAATCTGCGCCTAGTTTTGAACTTAACTCAAACTGGCTTGGATTGTTTCTTTTTGTTTTTTGCCAACGTTGAGAACAGGAATTTCCACTCCTACATTTTAATAGCGCGTTCGTTGTCTTATCTGTATAATGCAGTTCTTTTTTCTTTGTTTTGTTGTTGTTTATATTTAGTGTTTTGGTTGTTGTTGTAATTTTATACTATCCGTCGCGATAGTTTAACATTATTTTGACATTTTTCAATAATTGCAAATTGAATTATGCCTGAAGATATTGGATGGGATGGAAAATAATTTTTAAAGATAGCAAAGTAAAAAAAAAACAGATTTTCTAACCTCGGTGTCATAATTTTATAATAGAAAAGTGAATGAGATTGCACGAAAATATTTAACCTTTACATAGCGGGTATTAAGGTTTTTGGTTTGTTTATAAAGTTTAAGTTAATTTAGTTTTGTAGTTTGAGGTGAATAAAAAGTCACTGACTGAGAACAGAGAACATGCTTTTGCCCTTTGTATTACCACACGAGCGGTTTACTCAATTAAAAAACTTGTCCATATGATAATAACAAATTCTAGGTCAGCTAGGTTGCCAAGCTCTGGGAAATTACGAAGAAGTTGAGCATTTTCTAATTTTTTCTCTTTATTGTGACAGTTTTTGCAGGAATCAATAGCGTCTGCTTATTATGAGAGGCATTTTTTAGCAATGCCTCTGATCCCAGTAAATACTGCAAGGATGATGATAGTAAAATCGCTATTTAAATAATCTTTATCTATGAATTTCTATGAGGCTGTATGAGCTTGGTGTAAGAGCGCGTTTTAATTTCTAGCCAATTTTTTATTTGCTATATTAAAAATATTTATATCTTGGAATGATTTAGTTTACATGTTGTTTTATTGAATACAAAATCAAGTAGTTTAGTGGCTGCTTGACTATGAACGTTTTAGCCAGTCAGCTACTTATTTGAATTTCGGTTCAAAATACAATTCACTGGTTCTGAAGGCAAATTGTTTCTTGAACTTTCACCCAATTCGAACTCAGCCGTATAGAGTTGTATGGTATTTACTTTGTAGTTTGAATGCACTATAGAATGTGCTAAAATCATTAATGAATCAAGAGGATCCATGTGAGGGCTTATATCTTTTGAAAATCGTTTTGTATCGCAACTGTTTGTTATATATTTTCGGATTACTCTCAAATCTGAAGCTTTGGGGTCAGGTTATTGACGTCCTAGATTGGAGAAGTTTTCCAATGGTATTTAGTCTGGTTTCTGATCGGTTTTTAAGTCTGATTTAATAGTTTTGTATGTAGTTTTATTGGGGTACCTTTTAAGGTTGAAGTTTATTACACCCTTTATAATCATCATCATCATGTAGTCTTATTTCAGGCTTTGTTTTTTTTGGTTTGAATTTCTGACTGAATTTCACTCTGTTCTTCTGTTCTGATTTTTGTTTGAATTTTTTGGCTTCACTTTTGTCTGAACTTTGGCTCAAATATTGCTCAGATTTTTTAATTGAATTATAGTCTGAGTCTTGATTTTAGTTTAGTTATTGGTTTGATAATTTTCTTATAATTAGTCTTAAATTTAACCAAATCTTAGTCCTCTTCAAACATAAATTCTACATCCACCCCTGTATAGAAAGAAGTTGTTATCTCTAGGTAGGCTACTACGATGCTAGCTTGAATTTTTTGCTATAAAAAATGCGTTTTAGTACTTAAGCTGATTGCTTATGCCGTTGACGAGTTGTTTCTAAAACGCAAAGATAAATTTACAGCTTTAAATTTTCACAATTTTTTAAATGAAAAACTTGACAAAAACTTATCTCGCTAATCAAAGAGCAAGTGTTGGCCATTTCACTGTCTATTGGTAAAAAAAAAGCTACATAATAAATAGATTTATGAACTGCTGATTTTTCTCCATTTTTAAAGCGCTTGGGTACACTTTGTAATATACAGACATGTGTAGTATGGAGCTTTTTTCAGCAGGTTTTAGTTAAATTCCCAACAATTTTTAAATCAGTTATATGAAAATATGTTTGCAGCAAAACAGTTGTTTTCCCTTTTCTTAATAAATATCTCAAAACAGAATAGTCTTCTTATGTATTTATTTGAAGATTGTTGAAACTTTCAGTTTCAGTTGTATAATTTACCACGAGTGCATAGTATATTTACAACACATTGTAAAATTACCATAATTGTATTGTTAAATTTTGTTGTAGCTGATAAATGAATTTGTTTTTGCTTTTGTTTTTTTGATTGTTCCAAGTTATACATATGAGTGAGTGTGATTACAATTTATTATGATTTTTAACGATTATTATTTTTATTTTTTTTGGTGTAATCATGTGGAGAGAGAAATACGCATACATACGCATCGTTTACGCATATACAGAAATTAACATAAAAGCTAACTGCGCTTCTTTTTTAGTAACTTTCACTGGCGCGTTTATTATTATTTCTTTCTTTTCTTCGATGTCTGTCTGCTGTTGATGCTGGCTTAAATCTGGTAAACAGAAATGAGAAAGAACTACAACAATGAACAGATTTAAGTATAAGGTTTTTTTTTTTTTTTTTTTAAAGGAAACAAAAAACTCAATAGATAAAATTTTTAAATTAGTAGATTTGAATAATAAATTAAATTTTGTGTAGGTACTACAAAATTTTTTGAAAGCAGCAGACTTTTTTTTCTTTAATATTAATCTAGAAATAAATAATCAATTTGAACTCAATGCATAACCATAACCTATCTGCATACGAAGTTGAGGTATACATTTGAAAAAATGTTTACCTTTAAATAATGTGAGTTGCATCCAAGTTGCTTTTTGCAACTGAATTGACTTCATATATTTGCAGCTTTGCCTAATCTGGTAATTTTCTTATTTTTTATGAAAAACATTTACAATTTATAATAAAAAATTAATTATAAAATAATTAATAACTCATATTTATCTATGCATTTGTGGGCGCTTGGATAATAATTTGCTTTTTTTTCTTTTAATTATTTGCATTAGAATTCAAAACCACAAAATGCAAATTAACTTCTGGTCTACCGTTGGTTTGTGTTTTCTGCTTTTATAAAAAAGTTATCGACTTAATATAAATTTCAAAATCATATAACAAAAACATGCTTATAAATTGAAACTAGTTGCTTATTTAATTGTGTGTTTGTGTGTGTGTTTGTGTGTGTATTGAGGTTTTTAGCTTCAGGCTTCAAGTTCTGGGTAAGAACTGTCTATCTGGGTATATCTCATATTCATTGTTATTATTTTCAAAAGCAATTAAAATAAGAAGTCTTAACTTTTTTGCATTTATAACAACAAAGATTTATAATTTGTATTAATAATGATTAAATAACAACAATTGCTGAATTCTTTTTGTCTTTTGTTTTGTTGCTGTACAATAATAATTAAACACCACTTTAAAGTGTAGAGCATAAGGTCGCATTTATATAAATTTACATATAAGGTTTTTTTGTTTTCACTTGAGTTATTAAAACGTGTATGAAAATAAAAAATAAATTTAGTATTTGCATAAATTGCAATAATAATAAATTAAAGTTATATTGAAATGAAATAAAATAAGTATAGCAAAAGAGGTCAACCTTATGGAGGTACAATTATGTGATCATCGTTTTAATGATCTCTTCAGTCGTGCATCTTATCTTCTAATAATTTTTTTCTTTATATTTACTTCATTGGTTTAAATCGAAAACACTATGAGCAGTGATTGATAATATCATGAAAAAGTAGCAGATTATCTTTAGTCGAAAAATGTTTGGATGCGATCACTGTAAAGATTAATGTAACACTGTATTATTTTGTGGTCACCATAGCTATGCCACGGTTATGTGCTGGACTGCTACGCAAGATTCATGAGTTCGATTTCCGATAAATCAAAAATACTTAGAAAAATAAAAACTTTTAAGTAAAAATTTCCTAAAAAAAAACTTTTTCACTCCGAACCTCGAATTCTTGGGCAAACATAACTTGCACAACATGAATGGATTCGGAAAGCTCAGCATAGGTCCTCAGTGAGAGGTTGTTCTATAATATATGTTAGTATTATCAAGCTGTGTATCGAACATAAAATAAGTAAATAAATCAAGCTTGACATTCTAATTTTGTTGTTGATTGAAATATAAATAGATTTGAATGATTTCGAAAGTTATACTATAAGTTCCTTTAATCAATAAAATCTCTTACTAATTCTTTTCTTAGTACAATATTAAATTGAAATTGGCATTTAAATCAATTTCTCTAGTTTAAAATCAGAAAGCGTTAGTTTAAAAAAAGGATAATATCAATTCCAAATCAAAGTATTAGTAAACTTCTTACTCACCCCTACAGGACGATTGAATGTTTGGGCACATATTTGCCAAGACTTCATTGAAAAGATATGAGTGAAAATGGAGGATTGTTTATTAATAGCACTTATTCAAATTAACGCCCTATTTACAATGGAGCGAGAACGCAAGGCGATGTTCAAAAGCATCACGTCGACAAATTTTCATTCAATGTGTTTTAATGTGCTCATATACAATATAGCGAGGTGAGCTCTCGTCTTGCCAGTGAATTTCGAAAATTTGGAAAAAAGACGAGAGCGCGAAGCGAGGTTGATACAAGTAGAGTTGCCATATGAGCTATATCACTATTGAAATAAATTAAAATATGTAGCATATTAGCAGAAAACTGAGGAAACCCGGAATAACCCTTAGTGCAGCAATTATTGAACTAATAAATAATCTGTTTTACTATATTTTCTAAGAATAACTTCATTTTAAAATATGTACATAATTTCTGAAAAAGAAAGATGATAACTCTACATGGAGTAAAATCATTTTAAACAGCTGTTTCATATTCCATTTCTTTTGTTGTTTTATTAATCACGCCTCGCTTCATTGTAAATTGAACCAGGGCTTTGGAGCGGAGCGCGGAGTTGGAGCAAGGAGCTGTGGAGCACACTGTTTTGACCGGAGCTAGAGCTGGAGCAATGAAAATTTAACCGCTCCGCTGCTCCGATTCATAATTTTTCCAACTATTGTTGCTTGACATTTTATTTGAAGACTTGCACACTATTACAATTACAGGCAATTAAGTTTTTCCATTACCGTCTCCATTAATCAATGCAAATGGCAATGCTGAGTTCAAATCCATTGGAATGAATTAGTACTAAAATAAATTCATTACATTTATTGATTAATTACAAATTCATTGCAAGGGATTTGAACTGAGTAGTGCCATTTCCATGGCAAAAATGAAATTTACAATTTTAACTACAATAGCCCTATTCACGATTTCGTGCAAATGGTCTTGCATCATTGCAAATGCAAATAGTTCAGCTATCACAATAACAAATATATGAGATATGCAATAAAAATTTGCATTTACACCATATCGTGAATAGGGCTAATGTGTGTTATTAATTCCTAATTTTTTTTTAAAAGACGTCACTAAGAATAAGGAGTTCACAATCTGAACTGGTTCTATTGCTATGACAGCAGCCTTCAAAACGATATAGTTGTTGTACAACTTAGCATTATATTTTTTCGTATGGTAAACATAAACTTCGGAACTTCCCAGAATTGGTCACCTAACATCAAATTTTTCAATATCGAGTTTTTGTGGATTATGATAAGTCGTACTCACTTTTATCTGTTCTGAAAAGTTTGAAGATATATACCGAAAATTTACGATCTCTTCCTTCAGCTCAAATTACAAATTCTGGAAGCAGTACTCCAAATATCAAAATAATTTTTGCTTTTCTTGTAGAATTCAGAAAATGGGTGTTACGGCTTTAGCAAATTAAGTTAGCGATACACATAAACATATTAAAATAAAAAAAATGATTTTTATTGGGAAAATTATATATAGTTGGAGCTCGGAGCGGAGCACGGAGCGGAGTCGAAGCTATACTTAAGAGGTCGGAGTGTAGCTGGAGCGGAGCAACCCCAAAATTTGGTTGCTCCAAAGCCCTGAATTGAACAACGAGAATAGTGGCGAGTGCTCTCGTTTCCGAAATCGACTTCGAAATTTGCCTCGCGTCCACGCTGCATTGTAAATGGGGCTTAAAAATGAGATTTCATATTTTAATGTTTTATTTTCAAATTCAAATTTCGAATGATATTTTCTGATTTATTCCCAAACTTAAAAACATGTTTTGTTATTTTAGATTTATTATTCTGATTTCAAAATGATTTTTTCTGTTTTAAAACTCTAAAAAAACTGCGAGCTTTCTATGCCAATTCTGAAAATTTAGAGTTTATTTTTGAGATTCATGATATTGTTTTTTTATTTGGTACCCTCATTGTTAGTGTGTGATACCTATTTAATTTTCACACTTATTTATAAATATTTTGGCACATCAGTAATTCGTAACTATTCCACAAACTTTTCCTAACCATTTCGATCACATTGTAATGCTTTGTTATTTCTCTAGCCATCAACACTATCACTAAAATAACAAAAATAGCTGCTATAATTTTTTCATGTTTAAAATAAATCTATTTGCATTGCAAATATATTTTTTTGCTATAACAACACCCTTATATGCATTATTTGTATGTTTATAATTATGTACTTGTATTTTGCTATAGCGCCGGGTTCAACAAATGGTATCTCTACGCCGTCATAGCAAACAGTAGAGATTACTTTGCAATAATTATGGAAATGCCAAAAGTGACAATTGCTGACGCCAGAATAATGAAACCACCGCCGCCGCTGATATTGTTAGCTGTGGTAAATGGTAGAAGTTGTGGGCAAATTTGATATACTGACAATGAGAGTTAAGGCTCTGCAGCTTCAGTGATTGAAGCTGAAATATGCTAATTGGTAAATGTGCTCAATAACTTGTATATCATACATAAGTATATAACACAAAATATAGGAAAATAGTTATTATTATATTTTTTTAAGTATTTTTCGTGTGTTGCGGATTAGTAACAAAATAATAATAACAAAGAACTGGTACTTCAAAGTTTAAGCCACAAGAAATATTACTTTAAAAAAAAGTACAAATTAATTGAAATCCACCACCAGCTATTTTAAAGAGTAGTACATATTTGTGGTAAACTATTTTTTAAGGGTACAAAAAAAAATAAAAAAATTTTTGAATGCTTGAAAACAATTTCAGTTTATTATTGTATACTCAGACACCTAAGTAAATTTTTCATTATAATTGACTTTACATTGTTGTTTTAATTGTCTTTCAAATTTATGCTGCAGAAAAAGGTAGAAATAATAAAAAAAAAAAACAGTAGAAACAAAAATGTCTGCTTCTTTGAAGAGAAAAGCTGGAATCTTTTTACCTAATTTTGTTTTATTATTTTGCAATATAAAACTATTAAAAAATTAAAAACAATTAATATCAATTTATAGCTTAAAAAGTGTTAACTAAAATATGTATATGCTTTTTTTTTTATTTTTTATATTTTTGTTTCTTTTTTTTCATATTTTTGGAATGCATGCAAATTAAAAAATTCCGTAAAATAAAATTTTAAAGTTACATTTGCCTTTGCATGTATTTGAATATTTGTTTTTAAGATTTTACTCAATATCACAGACAGAGGGCACTGTTTGCATTATTGCAAAATTTTTGGCAACAAATTTTTCCACAAAATAAAATTACTTAAATAAAAATAAAATGTGTATACTTTAATAAAAAAGTTTTATATTAATTTTTTGTGTTAAACCGGATTGTTTTTTAATGACTACATGTGATCTTTGTTGTTGTTGTTTCTGTTAATTTTGTTAATTTATGCAATGAACCAGTTTCATGACTAACGTTTATAATTACTTTAACACGTTTTTGTTTTTTTTTAGGGTTGTTAACAAATTCAAAAGAAAGAAAAAAATTGAAGAAGATTTGAAATAAATAAATAAAGATTTCGAAAAGTTCAAACAGCAGCAGAAGAAGCAGCAACAGCGAAGCCTTTAAATATTTTTGTTATTGTTTAACTTTAACTTAAATTAATACATTTATTTTTATTACTTTTTTTTTTTGTGACTTTTTATTTTGCAATTTGAAATGAATTTGCGTCAAATGCAAATTCCTGTTTTTTTGTGTCATTTACAGAGTACGAGAAAAAAAAAAAAAACGCTGAGTTGACATTTTCGTTGAAATTTTTTTTTCATATAATTTTGGTTACCAATTTATAATCGGGCATAGCATGGATAAATGCGAAATGCTCTGTCTAGGTGATCCATAGGCAGCTGTGATATAAAAAGAAGAAGAAATAACCAAAATATGATTTTTTTATTGAAATCTGATTGGTATACCCAAGAAACGATTAATGTATTGACAGTAATTTTTCAAATAAATCAAAAGAAGAATTTAATTAAAATTCGCTCTAAGGAATATTTCAGGCAATTAGAAGATTAATTCAAACCCAAATCATCACACTGATTTATGGGTAGTTTTGCTATGTTAACACTTCATGTTCTGTTTGGTTATTGAATGCGTACAAATAGTTTAAAAACTCTGAATTTACTTTAAAAATTATACTAGATATCAGTTATGGTTTCCTTAAATTATCTTTAAGTTTATCATGTGTGAATACGCTTTAAATGAAAAAATCATCTTGCTCACTTGTACAATCATTTGGTATAAACACAAGACTTATAATAATACTAAGTGAAGCAATTTAACAGTTTTCCCTTGTTTTACTATGGTCATCCGCCCAAAGAAAAAATTTAGGGTCTCATTGCATTTAATAACAGGAAAAGAAACAACAACTGGTAATATTATATTTATGCTACGTACTTCGCGGCATATATAAAAATAAATATGTATCCCTAGTTTACCGGGAAATAAGTAACAGTGGCCGAAGCCTCAAAGTAACAGACGTACTACGAAGGTAATTATTATGAGGGACTCCTGTAATACTAAACCTCTTTTGATAATATAACGAACTAGTGTTTTAATTGATTTTGGTTGTTATTGGCATTTTTGTATCTGATTTTTGTCTGATAGTACAAATTAGGTGGACTTATCAGACAACACCATAACTAGGACAAGAAACATTAGCTCGACTAACAGCAAGACGTTTTTGAATCCTCAGTCTTAGAAGATTTTTTCTATAGAGTAGTACACACTAATCAAACGCGCTGAAATATTCACTTTTACATTAAGAAGTTATTTTGAAGTTTTGAAGCCGATTGTTCTGGTTTCAACAAGACGGCACTATCCTCCGCGTTCGCCAGATTTGAGACAGCTGGACTTTTTCCTCTGAGGCTACTTGAAGTCAAATGTTTGTATCAACAAGCCAAGGATTTAAATGAATGGGTCCACCTAATATGGCTAACCTTGTACTTGTTACTCTTTATTATTCACACCTAGTTCTTGTAGAAATGATTTCGAGTGACTTCAAATGATTTCGAATGAATTCGACTAAATTTAGTTAAAGACTGCAATCAAAAGATTGCATTCAAATGACTTCAAAAATATGATATAAAATATGAATAATTATTCGATGATGGCAATATGATTAAGAATAATTTTTTTACATTCTTAATCAATGAATACAAAAATGAATACAATTTTCTATGCGAGCTCTGTAGCAAAATGGCGAATCAGTGATTTTTAGACTACGGCATATAATTCCTCAATTTTAATCATGAGGTAGTTAATATTTTTTTATATTCCTTGCCATTTACAGTTATCTTGAACCTAATTGGTCCCAAAAATCCAAAGACTGCGATAATCTCTAATGCCATAACTAATGATTGTCGTCGAACAGTAATTTGCAAGTATTTTTGATTATACCACTCCTGATTTTTGAGCATAATTCTCTAATCTTTGTCGGTGTCTTTGAGGTAAAGTTGTTTATAGGGTAAGGTGGGGTAATGTCAGGCACAGTCATATTTCGTACTAAACAGTGGCATATGACTAAACGAAATACTGTTATCTGTTGCTGTTAATACCATCTCATTTTCCGCTGGAAATTCGATTGTGCTTTTACACATTTAGATATTTTACGAGCAAGGTGCCAAATTTTCTGTTCAAAAAGTTTTTACAAGTGATTACAAAAATCATGTTTCAGACAAACTTCTCGTCGCTTTTATTAGATAAAAATATGTTGAGTGTTGATTGCTTTAATATTTTTCTTTTTCTTACATACTTAGTGTGTATTTTTTAAATGCAAATGCTTGTAAAATAACGTCAGTGGAGCAATGTAATACAGTTTAGTGGGGAGCCACTTCACCGATGCTGTTCTTTCATTGAAAAATCTGTGAATATTAGGTTTTTTATTAATTGTTTCATGTGTCGAGCACCCTAATCATTTGAATTATGCTAACATAGAAAATCGTTGGTTCTTCGCTTGCGAAAATTAGGATTCGGATATTAATGTTTCTCTGGTAAATGACAAGAGAATGATTTTATTCCTATATTTTAATTAATTTGTTATAAAGATAAACAAAACAACGATTTAAGTTGATTTTTATGTCAATTAGATTCAAATTTCGATGGTGTCAAACATCATTTCTCCACCATTTCGAAAAAGTGAAAACCTTTTTTTAAAGAATCAAAATTTTGAAAATCTGCGTGTACAGAATTTTCATTTCTCTAGAGAATAGAGCAATTAACTATTCATAAATTCAGTTTCTTAACACTTTTATGGGAGCAAATAAAAACGTGTCCCACATTACTCCACCACCTTATCCCACTCATCAGAAAATATAATATCGACCGATCAATTCAGATTTACTTTGTACCATTTAGTTCGCGCTTTGCTCAAAAAATCACGTAAATTATATAAAAATTAGAATTTTGAGGAAATATCAACTCGGCGGCTTTTTTCCTTGCCGCGCACTGTAAGTAAACATTTTATTTTCTGGTTTGTTATAGCAGTATTGCATATAAATAGATTATATAGACTTTTTTTTTATAAATTTCTTTTATTTCTTTAAATTTCAAATTAAAATTCGTTTAATAAAAAAATTCAAGTTAAATCATTTTAAGGTGACTTTAAAAAACTCTGTTACTAAAGTGTTATTTTATATGCATGAACATGTGGGACTTTTGTATCGGAGTGTGCGTGTAAATTCTTCTCAGCTGTTTAAATTTCTAGTTGTGTTTTTTTTTTTCATATATATATATTGCTGTTACTGTTGTTGTTGTAGTTACTTCAATGCAAACAACTTTTAAATTTTTAAGTTTTATGATTTTTTCCTTTTAATTTTATTTTGTTTCATTTTTGTTTCGTTTCGCCATTGATATGAATTTTTTTACTTTTATTTTTTGGTTTTTAAATCGTGACATCAAAAAATTATTTTTATTTGATATCTTAAAATCTAATAAAGTTTTATTTTTTTCTTTTGCTGCTATAAATTTTTTATTTTATTTTATTAAAACTAATCATAAGTTAAATTTACTATACTAACGCAGTTTTTCTATAATTTTATATGATGAATTTATTTTATTGCTGACGAATATTTGCTAATGTAAAAATTTTATACATATTGGCAAGAGTTGTTTATTGATGTCGTAGGATTGTGAAATGTGTAGAAACTTTGTATGATCCGGGTCGATGCGATTTCTTTTATATGTATACACTAGCAAGTCTAGACATTTCTGAAGGGGGGCTTAATTTTGGTGCCCCTTTAAACTTTTTTTTTTTTGATTCATAACAAATAATCAAAATGTATGAAGTTTTCATCAGTAAGGCAGGGGTTTACTTCCAAAATACACCCTTGTGGGATTCGCTAGTGTGTGTATAGTATGTAAGTTGAATGCATTCACTGATGAAGAAACGCATCACTCGCTGATTCTACAGTATTGAGAGTTCTGTTGAAATTTATATGTAAAATATAAGAAATGCTTATTTCATCGTGATGTAGCGTTTTTGCCTAGGTTGCAAGCAAATATGGCGTTTAAAATGTTTGAGGTTTAACTGCCAATATCATTGTATCACTAAACAATGCCAACCAGTTAATTTGCACCGATAGGCTCAGACGCTTTTCATAAGTTTTAGAATCTAAGAAAAGATATATTATTAAAATATTATTTTTAGAGAGGCTGTTTTTGATAGTACCATAACTATAGATTCCATTGTACGTTCCTCCCCTCTGCCCAGGCAGTCTGTCTAGAGTACTTCACCAAGTCCCAAGTTTCACCTGTTCTTGACCAGTTGATTGTGTGTTCTAAATCCATTCATTCTTACTCCTCAGTCTTGGAACAAAGTATTTTTCAAAATTATATTACGGGTATTCACCAGTTGATGTAAAAGTGCGATATTGCGAAAGTGCGGCTTAGAGCACTAAGATGTGAGTGTTCAATGCAAATATTGGAGATGCGAAATAGTTTAACTGTCAAAATATTACCATCTCATTGAAAAATAATGAAAATATTTTGGAATCTTCTTACGAATTTAAAGGTAGAAAGGTGTCAAACTTCCGCAATCCGCACTTTCTCAATGTCGCGAGGGTATGTTGCATCAACCGGTGAATACACATATTGCTTGTTAATTAAATTGCATCTTTTAGATAGTCCAAGAGATTATTATTTTTGGTTGGATTAATTAGATTCTGGAGTTCTACATATCTTTCTGTCTTTCCTTTATCTATTTGTAGCTCTTACGGCTGTTGCCTTAGAAGCTTTCCTTACTTCAAGGTTCAACAGACTGAGCTTCAATGAAGCAGTTGAAGATGTTCACGTTGCTTCTTTTATACATAGACACTAGGGTGGCCCTTAGCTATAGGTCTATTTCAAAAGTAAAAATGTTGCTACCCCCTTGCACCAATTTGGTTCTAATCAAGAAAAAACCGGGCTGTGCAAAACTTCTGCTCCTTTGGACAACTTCTAGGCGACCCTCAAACGCCTTGAAGTTGAAACATAGTATACCAAACTATTAACTCCGATTAAAAGCGATATAGTCTTTCCTAGAATAACCATTTTCTTGTTTTCCCTTAGAGAAATTTATTTGAACACTTCCAGGAAATTTTGTGAAAACCTTCTGAATCAAATTTTTTAAAAGAAAATTCTTACAATTTCTGAAACAATATGAAAAATATAATCGCACACAACTTCTATAGGACAAACGTATTTTTATTTACAAGAATAACATCTATAGAATCAATTGTGAATTTCACAAGAATTTCAACGAAATGAACTTGAAATACTGATAGTAACTCAGCAACCCTCAAACACATGGTTGTAAGAAACAGGGAAAATATGATATATTTTTTTGATATTTTGCATTCTGTCTTCATAACAGCTGCTTTTGCAATATTTCTGTGGTAAAAATAAAAAAACAGCATAATTGGAGTTAAGATATTTTTGGCTATAAACTGATGCGAATTTTTAAATAATTTTTTGAATTATATATCGTTTTTAGAATCATCTTTAATTTGAAGATAAAGTCTTTTGAAACAATAGCTGCGTCTTATTCGCCACTTGCTTTTAGTTATGTATAACTAGCAGCGATAATTGTATGTGAAAACAACAATAAAGCCGCAGAGATACCTGTGCCCGCCTCAATTTGGAATTCAAAATTTCAATGAAATTCACTCTCGTATATCCGCACTATAAGAGAGTATATAGTAGCAGTTGGGTATTTTCTATGAGGACCGCCTCGCAGTTGTCCGATTGAGTTTAAATTTTGCACAGATTGTTTTTTTATTGATTGAAACAAGATAGGGGACTGGGAGCTTAACTTTTACGAAGTTGAAGTATAAGGGCCACCCTAATAGACACAATACCGTTTAAATTTTTCATTCTATTCTATTGGATATTATATTGGATTGTATCTAGAAAACTATAATTTATCAGAAATGGGAGAGCCTCTCTGGAGAGCATCTACATATCGGTATTATATTTTGTCAAGATATAATTTTAAATATGTCAATAGCACATAAAATGTTGTGAATCTGCAATGCATTTGCATAAATACATTCAAGCATATGACTAAGATAAATCTATATTGAGCGTAAGGGTAGAAAACAAATGCATAAAATATATTACTTTCATCTTTGCTTAAATTATATTAACAACAGCAACTAGAGAAACAGCAGCAGCAGCATCTAACCAGCGCACTGTGTGGGCAACATAGAATATAACCTTCTGCAGATACACGATTTTTAATTAGACTGCACGATGATTTGCGGCTACTTGTATACATGCATACGTTTATAAATACTTATATGCAGTTGTATGGGAATGTGCTTCTGCGGTGTATGTAAATTATCTTATTTCACTTTTATATTACATTTGTATCATTCCCATTCGTTTCTTGAATTCAATTTTATTTAATTTTTTTTTTTTTTGTTTTGCTTATCTTTTTATTTCTAGTGCATTTTATGTTTGCTAGCAACTATGTAACTTGCTTTTATATATAAAATTATATATGTATGTATGTATGTGTTTGCGGCAACAGTCAGCAGAAGTGGCAACAGCAACCAACAACAGTAACAGCAGAAAATGTTGTGGTAGCTGCTGTTGCTGCATTTGATGTCAACAGAAACTAACAGCAGATCAGAATGTCGCATGCTTCGCGAACTGAACCTACTATCTCTCTGACTAACTACCTATACTATCTACAAACATACATATACACACATATATGTGTGTATATTTGTGCATATTTAGTTTGCATGCATTTGGTTTTTAATATTATTAAATTTGTTAAAAACCACCAACAAGATGCTTTAACTAACTGCTGTTTCTGTTTTGTTGCAGTTGCTGCTGTTATTGCTGTTGTGTTGCCTGGGAATTATTCAATTGGCAACTCTAGAGTGCTCGATCTGCATGTCAACGTATCTTATTTCTTTTACTTCTTTTTTGTTGTTGTTGTTTGCTTGTTGTTTTGTTATATGTTGATGATGTAGATGTAGAAAGGAAGAGGGAAGGGTAAAAGTGGTTGTGCGGTGTTGTCAATGAAATTTTTAGTTTCTATAGAGTAGCAGAAGTAGTACCAGCAGCAACAGCAGCAGCAACAAAACACGACGGCTGTTGCTGTTTCTGTTTCAAATCGTTACAATTACGTTTTCTGCGTTGGTTTCATTTGCGATTGTTGTCATTGCTGTTGTTGTCATTGCTGCTACTGCTGCCATAGCTTTGGTTAATGTTTTAGTGGTGGTGGTGCTGCTGCTGCTGCTGCTACTTCCAATGTTGGTGGTTTCTTATATTTTATTTTTGTTTTTATTGCTATTGCTGTTGTAGTTACTTGTTGTTGGTAGCTTAAGGTAACTCAGCTCAAATTGCAACAACTGCATTTTATATGTTTTGGTTGGTATAAGTGCATCAGCGTGTATCTCTGCATGTATTTGAGAGCGTGTGTTTGTGTGTATTTGCTTCTGTATTCATTATTTTATGTGTAGGGAATATTGTTTTATTTCATTTTACGCTTAGCATGATATCTTTGTTGTTGTTCTGGTAGTTGCTGTTGCTAGCTTTAATTTCTTTGCGAATAATGATGAAAACCCAAGGACATCATATGCATGCGATACACTTTATTTATACACATAGTATGTTATAGATATACATTTGTTTAATACAGTTGCTCTCGCGCTTTGTTTTTGTTTGTTTCTTAATTTTTTATTTTTTATTATACGTTTTTGTTACACTTAAGCTGTTTCGCACAAAACAAAAAAAATATATATTTATAACTTTGGCCTCGCATGGTTTTTTTATTGCAACTCTTAATGGTTTTATATTTTCTCTATATCTTTGTTTTTACAATATAATTTTCATCTTCTTAATAATTTTTTTTTTTTTAAATGGATTATAAATCGTAATAAAGTTGCAATTACTGCAGAAAATATTTGCAAATTAAGGGGCCGTTATTGTGTATTGACCTTTTGTAGGTGTGCGCATATGTATGCAATTTGTGCCCAGCACAAGGTTTTCCATGAAAACAATCAAATGGGCTCAGTTTTAAAGTGGTTAACTACACTTGAGTTTAAGAGGTTATCTGTTAAAACTTAATAGCTCAAACGCAGTAAAGAAATTATTGCAATTAAGCGAAATTTTTAAAGAATTTTATTTATGTAGGCAAGTTGAATAAATTCAGTTACATTTACTAAAATCAGCTCCAAAATAAGATGTTGTTTGTTGTGGGTACTGGTACGGTACGAATGTCTTTACAAACAATATAAAGTGTTTATTTTAAAAATTGGGTGTCAAACCCTCTCATTGTTACTGGAAGGTCGTCAATTTCTTTTACAAACATATACATTTATATATATTTTTTATATACATATTGTTTATTTATTCACTACAAAAACTTATTAGAAAATTAATTGATATTATATCTTGTTTTGTTTTGGAGATTTTTGTATCGAAAGTTTTTGTTTTAGGAAAACTTCTTGCATTTACTAAGCATAAAATAAAAAAAAAACTCTGAATAAGAATATAATGTTTACTAACTAGTTACTACTGGATAAAACCTCTTTTTTAGGGTTATTTCCAGAGGTTGGACTCAGACAGATTACGTGATTTTCACGAATTTTTTGTTATATATCGAAAATTAGAAACTAAATAATTGAAGGTACTTTAAAAATGTTTTCCATAAAAAATATAAAGAAATGAAAGAAATATGGCATTTCTCTTTTTTCCGGGACCAGTCATCTGTTATAGAAACCAAAAAGTACTTGACCGAAGGGTTTTTTCTAAACAAATGGTAATAATTTTACAAAAAAATCACTTAATAAATCATTTGAGGTTAACCGATTTTTGTTTTACTACTATGTGCAAAAGAAGATTGACTGAAACTCAAAAACCTTTGGTGAGGATTCTACTGCTTGAGATAACAAATATCTATGGTATTCCAAACTTTACATTGATCGGAGGAATAGGAATAGAACGATTTGGAAACAATTACGTATAAAATCTATTTGACTTATGACTCAAGGTAACGCTTTATAAATGCTTATAACTTTTAAATTAGTATTCGGATTTTTATATAAGGGAAAAGGCGTGCAAGTTGAGACAGTCCAATATTTTTGTTTTTTTCCACTAACGGTACGAATGTTTCTTATGTCACGTTGATATAACATCAGTAGTAAATTTTTCATTACATCCAAACAATTTTTGTGAAAAAGTGAATTTGAGAACTTTCTAAACGTAAAAAAAGTGTAGTTATTGAAGCCGTACAAAAAGGTTAATATAACGACTGTAATTCGTACCACAGTTTTTTGCTCTATTTTAATGTTTCGAAGGAATTTTGAACATATCTTGGATAGTGAAAAAAATATTACATCATTTCAAAAAATCGGCGATCCTTGCAGGTTGAGACACATGAAGGCATGTAGGTTGAGACACTATGTGCCGTTATATGTTTTGGAGGGAAAACGTCAGAGACCTCATTTAATGCTTTTAACTTTTATAATAAGCGAACACGGGCAGTCGAAAAAAGAAAACGTCGTCTTCAGATGAAGATGCTGATTTCTGATTATGTATGAAGAATTTACCAGCCAAACTAACTAACACAAATTCCGTGGAATGCAACAAGTGTCACCAACCATTCCATTTAAAGTGTGCCAACATAACTCAAAGTTATTTCACGTGCCGAAATTGCGACTCTGATGCCGATCTTTCTGACAAAAATTAATGAAATTTCTTATCTTTTTTTCTCTTCTTTATGGCTTAGGTCTCTATGATAAATGAGTTAACAATAATACTTTGAAATTCATCGTTCAATTACTTTGACTGTCTCAAGCTGCATGTCAATAATTTTTTTTACCAAAAAACATACCATATGTTCGGAAAACTGGCCATAACTTTTTAATTTTTCAAGCAATGTTACCATTTTCTGCAGCAAAGGTGTAGCCCAAAACATTACGTTTGCAAAGGTATATAGCAGGTATAATGCAGATAAAACTAATGGTTCGACATTCCCCATGGTTCGAAATTCCCCACATTCCCCTAAAAAATTTTGGACATAAAAACAAAACCTGCCTCAACCTGCAATCCTTTCCCTTAAATTTTAAAAATATTCTTGAGATTATATCGCTCATTTACTAAAAGATTGTCATAAGTTAAAAAACACGATTTTTAAGTTAATGATGCAGAATTATTTATTATGTCACGCTTCATATTGTGTAAAAATTTCATATTAATATCTTGTATACTCTCCGCGTGAGAATTATAAGATTTCTTCTTTTTTCTGCAAAGTGGGAGTCAATTGAAAACTTTAAACTTGTTTTCTGCAAAATAGCGTTTTTTGAGTTATGACAGTCTTTTAGTAAATGAGCGATATGCCTTAAGAAAATGAGTTTTTCGACCTACCCAACTAGGCATAACCTCTTAATAACAAGCTCCATAATGTGACAGTTGTTGTTATTTGCCTTAAACCATCCCTCAAAATGAATAAAGTGTAGAAGTTTCTCGATCTATATCCTGGAGTTTTCTATTAGGTTGTTTAGGAAGAATTTGTGAAGTGCGTTAAGTCTGGCCTTACCAAAAGCTGAGTTCTCTTTTCCAAAGAACCGAAACCTGGATGCATGTTTCTCTAATTTCCCGTTAGTATTGCAGTCCCGTTAGTGGGTACCTGATTTTTTACGGTCATATTATAGTTATGTTTTCCGCATTGCAGTCTTTGTGAAAGGTTTTTGCCATGAGCTATCTGCAATAGTGAAGAAGTGAGAGAGTATATCCATCCTTATTTTTCTCACTGATCATCGCCTTGCTAACTATTCGGCCGTTTCATTGCCTTTAAAGACTCTATGGTCTGGAGCCCAGATTAGATCAATAGCCAGCAAGTAATTTGGAGAGTCAAGTAGTTTCCTACACTGATTAGCTGCTTCATATGATATGTAATCTTTAATAAATCTATAATTAATATTCGCGGGAGGGTTTTTAAATATAGCTATCTTCGCCTTAACTTGTGGCTTAGTAAGTGATTCGCTGACTTCTCTAATTTAAAGTGTACTAAATAAATAATATATTTTTTCCAAGAATTTTGTGTATGATTTATTTATAAGCCAAGGATTCAAATAATTTTTTCATAATTTCATATTTCTAAAAAAATATTGTATTAGTTTAAAATATCTAGTAGATATATAGAAATAAAATAGTCCAAATAATCCAAGGGAATTATAAAAATATGATTGAAGAAACTATTGAGCATGCCAATTTTCATTTATAGGCAGGAGTTTTTTACGTCTTTTCAACAACGATTGAATAATTCCCAAGTCGAAACTGGCGATAATTCCGACTCATTTATTGGTTAAGTTGTATGACTTTGACTGACGATACTGTGAGAAAAGACTAGAGTTGAAAGTTATCATTAAAACTAGGGGAGGGGGGGGGGGGGGAGGGGGGGAATATTATAACCACAAATGTTTGTCGATATTCAAATGCAGTAATTTTATTGCAATGCTTAAAATACATATTGCTTAATCAGTTTACTGAAATTAGATAATTTCAGCTTACGCACATATATTCAAAGTACAATATGTATTTGAAAATACATTTTGCAAGATATCATTGTAAATAAATGCAACAACTTGCATTTGATATTATGCAAATCTTACCTCATCAACACAAATGCGGTTGTAATCTGACATCTTAAGTCAAACTTGAGACACACAAAAGTGCATTACAAAAAAATATTATGAACTAAAAAATAAAATATCTACTTGAAATGAAATAGAAGATGTAGATGCAGCAATGGAATTTGTAACAGAACTTTTCATAAATAATTTTTTAATTAAAGTATCTTAAAAGCAAATATACTTTAGTAAATATATAAAGATGCATATGTATGTACATATAAATAAAATAAAAAAACGGATGTTGGTATTGGTCAAGACAAAATATATACATACTTATGTATAGACAAAAACAAAAAACAAACCGATTGTTTTCGCATCGATTACAATCTCGCCCACCGTCATTACCCAACAACAATAACGTTCAACTTAGTAGCTAAGAGTAGCAAGTGGTAAGTGGTATAATGTAGTAGATATGAGTGTATGTGTATGAAAAATGGATCTGCTCCAGAAGATTTCAGTAATCTCGTTCGTTACACTTGGCTGCTCAAGTACAAATTTATGAATTTTCTTGTTATATATTTTTTTTTTTATAGATATTTTATTTCTGTTTCTTCTTTTTCTCCTTCTGTTTCAAGTGTTGTTTCTATTGTTTTTGTAGTGTGTGGTTGTTTGAAGCCCTAAGAATTATGAAATGGTAATGCTGTTGTTATTGCCTTCGTTGTTGTTGTTGTTGTGGTTATTAGCGCTATAGATATAGGTATGTATGGTAGTCGTTGTTGTTGTTGTTGCTGCTGGTGCTAGTGTTGCAGTGTTCTCTTGATAGCAGTAATAGAAGGCAACATCAGCCGAATGTTATTGTTGTAAATATAAACACAAGAATGTTACGCCACAATGAACAAAATATGCTGCTGCTGATATCTTTCTGAGTTGGAGTTATTTTTAAATGTTCATTGTATATTTTGCCCTTTTTGTTTTAATTACTATTAAAGATACGTATAGGGTATGCTTTTTTTTACCTATTTTATTGTTACATACATATGTTTTAGCAAGTATTATTTGTTACTATTTGTATTGGCAAATCATTTGTAAAGGGCCATAATATTTTTCAATTTGAAAGTAGTTCTGCTTTTATTCGTTTTTTAAGCTTTTTAACGCTGAGTTAATTTTATATTCAAGGTTTTATTCATGTTCTAATTACTTATCTAAATTAATAAATTTTTTATTTATGATAAGAAAAATGTATTTAGTGTTGAAGAATCATTTTTTAGTTTTTTTTTGAGATTTTATGAATGCTTTAATTCTACACACCTAAGAAAAATCAATTAGTGATTTTCCTTCTACGCTATTTAAAAGAAAACATTAAATACATTATTAATTTTTATTGAAAAAGATCCATTCTACTAGACACAATTTAATACTTAATATAATAATTTGTTTGAAATACAAAAATATCCGATCACATTTAATACAAAGATATAAAGTTCGCTTTCCTAATGTTCACCAAAACCCTGGCCAGGCTAGAAAAATACATAATTTCTGGGGAGAGCATGTACCATGGTTCAGGTATTAAAGATTTCGTTCAAGGCAAAGACTTCCAATTTCAGTATGCCATTAAAATGCTGACTTTTTTCAATTAATGGGCTTTTGCCAACACATAAAAATAAAATTAAAATATTTTGTTTGTACAGATAACCTGCATTACAAATTCAGAACTAGAAAAAAGAAATTTGGTTGTGAACGTTAATTAAAAATTTCGTTGAAGTCAATTCTGTTATGAGTTCCTGGCAAGAAATTACAAAGCATGATTATGATCCGAGCAATAACCTATACGAGTACTTATAATTATACTGATGTTCAGTATTCCGGCACTGGCCCTCGAAAATGCAATCGCTAGTATTTCCCTAGTGCCCTATTAATATTTAGGTATTTTCATGTAAATCAATGATTTTTAACTATTTTCAAGCATTTCAACTTTTTTCGTATATTTTAGTACAATATCAAAGTACCGAACACTGATACTTGTACTAATACTAGTACTTGGGGCTTCTCAAGTATTAATACCAGAAAAACTGTGCACCAGTACGGTTATCGGTACTGCCACTGGTATTTGTACTCCTACTTAAAACTATTCAAGTACTTTTTAAGATATAATTTTTTTTCGTAAAAATATCGTGTCATACGACAAAAATAAAAAATTCAAATGTCAAATGTGGGAATTATGAGCAACTGCATAATCTGTATTATTACCAAACTTCTGAACAGTAAATTTTATTTTAGCCTCTAACGGTACTTCTTAAATATAAGCATCAGAAGTGCAAGTATCAATTGAAGTTATTTTTGTATTGGAAAAAGTGTAAAAGTGTACTTAATTTTTGGCAATAAAAATCTAAATGAAAAATGCTTCAAGTCCCATTAAACACAATGGAAGTTGGAAAAAGAGGTATTAACTTTATTTTCAAGTGGTAAAATTCTTATAACTTGTAATTTGATTTTTATAAAATAATAGTTTTTACGAAGTACTTTTCTTTGTATATTTTGTAGTTTAATTTCACTTGGATTTTTAGTGCACAACATTTGTATAGCAATTGTCTCTAATTTTGAAGTTTTATTATAACAAAAGTGGACTTTAGAGGGCTGTGACCACGCCCATTTCTATACAAAATTATATTTACTTTACCAAAAAATTATTCTCAAAATTTCGGATTGATATCTCTATTCTAACTATTTTTGTCGCTCTCTCCCATGCATATGCAACCACTGTGCGTTCCCTCTCTCTTTGTGCACCTATGGGCAAGAGCTTCACGAACGCAACTAGAGCCCCTGGACCATATTCAACATCGGGCGATAAAGCTATTAGCTTATGTGACTCTGTTCTACCTGTATTTTCGTGGTAGATGTTCCGCTGAGATACGGAATTTGATTCCACCAGTTCATGTTTCCAAATTTAAAACAAACGTTCACAACTTTTTCTCCCTCTTTCTTCCTACCACTAATCTATCTTCCTTCCTCAATCAACGCAATACTTTGCATTCATAGGGGTACCCCTGAGTGTTGATTGCTTAAATAAAAAAAAAAGTTTTGAATAAGTTTTTGTTACCTAAATTTCCATTTTATTGCAACCTTTGTGTACTTTGTGTAATCGCAGTACTAAGAATTTTCTAGCCTAAGTGCTCCTCGCTCTTTGCGGACTCTTATATTATACCTACAATACAGCCAATACAATCTTTATGTGATGTTTCATAAATAGTTGGAATCATACTGAGCATAACCATCCGAACCACACTAGAGACTCATGCCTCCTGCTTCCAGATATTGCTTTGACCCATACATATTTTTTATTTCTCTTCAGATCGAGTGTTAGACAAAGATTTCAATATTTCTAATCTAAAATAAAAAGCTTTGAAATAAATTCATGGATTTCTGGAGAACTTAAACCAATATTACCGCTTAGGTAGTACTTTAGAACTGAACTTTTCCCAATAGAATATTAAGAAATTCATGAACTAAGATTCAACATGTATAAATAAAGTTTCTACACGTTTCTTCTGAAACGAATTCAGACTAAGAGTTAGAAATGTTGAGAATTGTAAGCATTTTTCATACACTCATATGAATGAGTAAAGGTTATTCCCAATTCCCAAAACTGCTATTTGATTTCGCTATTCCAGACAGCGTGTTTTATTAAAAAAAAATCTTAGGTTATGGGTTTTTTTTGTTGTAATAAATTTAATTAACTTTTTATTTTTTTGGTATAAAATTGGAATGTTGTAGATGCATTTTAATGAAGGATTTCACTTAATTGTGAAATTAACCGGTTGTGTGCCATCAATATTAAATAATTAATATTGCAGCTACATAATTTTAATAAAATAAAGTTTGCAGAAAACTGATGTATGTATTTTTTGCAATGTTATTGAATATTTGGCTGTAAATTAAATACTAAAGTTTCAAATATGTTAAAAAATTAATGAAGAAATTAATTTTTTACACAAAGATTGCGATGATAATAATTTTTGCTGTTTACTATTTTCTTTTTGGTTGTTGCTATTTAGTGAGATCATAAATTTCCAACTTTTGATTTACATGAAAATTTTAAATGATTTTTATTTCTTTTTGTTATTTTTTGCATATTGTATTTGATGATTTAATCGAGATATAATTAAATTTTGTTGTAATAAGTTGTGTAAAAAAAGTGGGAGGAGACAAATAACAGAGTAGTTGTTGCTGTTGTTTTAGTTATTGGTTGCTGCTGTTTTCGTTAGCAACTTTCTGTTTGTAAAATTATTGCAGTACCATGATTGCATGCATAAAAAGAGGGAGAGGAGTTCACGCTGAACTTATATAAATGATGATGATGAATGGTTTGTTGGTTGAGAAAAAATCAAAAACAAAAAGAAGCTATAAATACTGTATGCCAAAATTTGCATTGTTTTTTTTAACAAAAATTTACAAACAAATGTTAGCACCAACATTTTCATTAAATTTGTAAATTTTTGCGTTAGTTTATTTTGTTTTAAAAAAGCAAAAAAATGTGTGCGTTTGTTCATTCATCAGCGAATATTATTGCAATTTATTTGAAAACGAACGAGCGAATTTTCAATGAATTGGTTTCAATGCAAAATGTTTCTTTTTGAAGTTTATTACTACCAAATCAACAACCAACATGCGGGTGGCTGTAATGAAAAAAAATAATAATAATAAAAACAAAACGAAACTGAGTCAAAAACGCAATTTTTATTTTTTTCGTAGTTTTTTATTTCAATTTTTTATATTTTGTTTTTTTTTTTTTTTTTTGGTTTTTTGCATTCACCACTGAAGACAAGTGAAAGTATGAGTGTGTGTGTGTGTTTAAAGCAGCGAAGCGTATGTGAGTGTATGTAGAGTGTGTGTTGTATTTGAAAGATACAACTTACACTCACAAATAATAATACACATAAATATAAATATATGTATGTAGTATATTATGAAATGTTAAAAAAATATAAACGAATTAAAAAAAAATAACGTAAAACAACAAAAAAATGCAAATAAAATACAATGAACCGCGCTTCATGCAAAAACGTATTCAAAATAGTATCAAAGTAAAAGAAAAATAGCAGCAAAAAGTTAATAAAACAGCAAAAAAAAAAGTGGCGGCAACAGCGGAAAAATACATAGCAATATATTAAAACCATACATATATGTATATATTTATATATGTACATATATGCACATATTTATATATGATAAAATGCTTTGTTTTTATATGAAGCGGCTACAATAAAATCGACATAGTGTAGCAGTTAACTTCTTTTCGTTTTATTTGTGTATTTTTTAATGTTTATTTTAGTTTCTTTTTATTGTTGTTTCTGTTGCTATTTTTGTGCATATTGCTGCAAATTTACCATTTTTCTCGCATTTTATTTCAATTTTTAAAGGCAATTTCTGTTGCCCCTTTTTTTGTTTGTTGCTACTACAATAAAAGCAGCAACTTCACAAAATCAGATTTCATGTAACAATCATACACAAGAAGTTGTTCCAAACAAAACGTAAAAACTCTCAAAAACTTAAATAGCAAATAGTAAAATAAATTACAATTAAATGTTAAACAAAAGAGACAAAATTAAATTGAAAACAAAATGCAAACGAGTGCGACTTAATGCAAAGTGCATGACTATATTAAAAATGCTACTTCTTAGTCGTATAAAATTTTTATTATTTGTAGCAAATTGAAGTTAGGAAATATTTGTAATTATTATTTACGGTTAAACGCTAAAATGCATAATTTATATAAGCTTGAAAAAAATATTTGCACGCTTATATTAAAAAGAATATAAATTTACATTTTATATACCAGCGTTTGTTTAGTTAAATTGTTTTTTTTTTTTTTTTGTAAGAGTTAAACTTAATTTGTGGCTTAAGCCAGTGATGTCAATTCTTATATACGACTCTCCACTTTAAGCATACTTAAGGTTTAAATTTAGTTTAAACTCTTAACCAAATTTTGTAGTGTGACTTTATTGCCCTTATTGTGTAAGACAATTTAAACTGAAGTTTAGTTGTAATTGCATTGTTGTCATATTAGAGGATTTGGAAATCTTTAATAGTTTCTAATTTCCGGCCGTGTGTTTTTATATATTTTTTAATAATACTTGCTGGGTGTGCTACTAGTTGTCTTATTTCGGGAAGAATTTTTCCAGGTTGAGTAAAAGTCGTAGCAAATTAAATCCCAGTTATAGTCAGCATTTGTTATCCCATTCTTCTTCTTTTGCAGTATTTTACTTCTGCAATTTCACGATTTTATTGAGTTTTAATTTCTTAAAATTTCATTCAAAAAGCTGTAGGTCATTTTCATTTATGTACAAATGTAATTCACAATTATAGACTATTGAGTTATAAAAAAGCTGTAGAAGAAGTACATTTCTTACACCTCAACCGGGTTGTGTTTCACAATACTAATAGCAGTTTCGGTTGTCTATAAATTTAATTGTCTTACATAGGGGCGTAAATTTAGTTTAGCTCAATCCTACAGTATCAAAAATATAAAGGTCCCAACTTCTAGTTACTTTCTTTTGATTCTGTATGTCACAGTTAAAAATTTGGCAGACTTGGGAAATGCATGTAAAGCGTTAGTGTGTTTTACTGCTAAATTGTTCATAAGCAAATTTATTACACGGTTCAAGTACACTTAGGGTAATGGGGGGTCGCTGGGAGTTCGAATCCGTGGTCCGTTTTGCTCTGCTACGTCACAATTTTTTGTTATTGACATCAAACTTTTTAAAATTGAAAAAACAAAAAAATTAAAAATGCAGTTCATATTTTTTTTCATTAAAACATCCATTTTTACAAAAAAAAAAATTTCGATTTTTTTATTTTTTAACTTTAAAAATTTAAAAAAAATTTTTTTTTTTAATTAATTAATTTTTTCGTAATTTTTTTCATCCTCGTTATCATCGTTTACGTTTATCTCGTTGTTAGCTTAACCCAGTAAGGCCTAGCGGTGTCATATGGCACCTTGTCGCTGAGCCGTTCCTAAGCCAGGTTCAAAAAACACATACGCCAAATCAATTCTCAGGCTGCGATATGTATGTAAGAATGCGATTGGCGTACTTGAATAAGATGTTCAGTACGTAGTTAGAGAAAGAAAGCAACAACAACAGCAACGAAGCAAGCTTGAAGTAGGCTGTCACCGGTTTCATTTTTGTACAAACTATTTGTTTCCGATTAGTGTTTTGAGAATCGCGATGTGTGCAAAAATGGAATCCAGCGTATATGAACCTAAAATAGAACATCTTCGGATAAATTGTGAATAAAATTTAAAATTGAAAAATAAATTAAGTGTATTTGTACCGTGTGATAATTTGTACTAAGTGATGATGTGTACCCAACCATAAAAAAATTACCAAAAATAGTAGAGGCTCATTTTTTTCAAATGCTCATCATTGGGAATTTGGACCATTATCAATGATAAGGAACCCGGATGAGGGTGGCTTATATTCCCTAAATTCGTGAAGTCACAGCATTGAAAGAGATCTTTCTAGTCGTGGTGCTCTGAGCAAAAATGCGTTATAAAATTAATTATTATTTAAGATTGCCTCCTGAAATTGCATGGGAAAAAAATGGGGTTCAAGCAAGTCTAATTTTACAAGGTTCCAATAATTTTTTCTATTTTTTATTAATTTTTAAACTTTTCGAACTGATTCAGGAAAAAACTTCAAATCAAAAAGGGGGGAGGGGGGAGTAAGAATGTGATTTTGCATTTATGACCCTTACAAAACACCAAATACATATGACTTAGGTGTAGTCTGTGAAATAAATTAAATAAATGAAATTAAGACAGAAAAATTGTTCGTTTGTCATGAAAGCTTATGTGGTATCACAAAAGAGCTCTCGGCCTAAGTAAGTCCTTTCTAAAAAAAAAAAAGCCACTCCAATCCACTAACCAACCATGGGCAAATCTTCCTACAATTTTTGCTCAAACTAAAAATTTTAAAAAGTGAATAATACTTTTCTTGTAATTTAAATAAAGTAAATATCTCAGGCTTTCATTTAAACACATGTAAATCGCGTATTTATGGTTTTAAATGCTTGATATTAGGGAGTGTTGGTTTTTTATTTGCCATTGCAATATAACCAGCAAAACGCTTAAGGTTTCAAAGCAAGGCAGAAACAGTAAAAAAAAATTTTTTAAAGGAAAAAGAAAAGATGCTGCGGAATACATAAATGTTATTAAATATGTATGTACAATGTGAAAATGCCAACAATAATGAAAATAACATGTTTGACTTATTTTCTATTTTAGTTTTCAGTTTTATTTGCCATTTTCTTTTTCTCTACAACTCGAATGTATCTTTCACTAAGATGAAACTCACAAACAATAACTTATCTATCTAACTATCTATCCATATATCTATCTATTCACGGGTATACATTGTTAAGTACGTGTATAGTTAAAATACTTAAACTGTGCTGTTAATGCTCCGCATGCAGTTGACAATTGTCACTCACTCAATATCGTTGCTGTTGTGTGTTGCTAGTATAACCTTGCAATTTGTACAATTATCAGTGGTAGAAAATTGCTGCAACAACAGCAAAAAACGCCAAACCAGCAGCAGCAGCAGCATCAACTTAAGTCTTTCAAGAGTATTTAAAGACATGTGCAAAGTTATGTGGCGTTTCTAGATAAATTTTCCTAATGAAGTTGGAAAATGCAATTTAACTGTAATGTGGTTACTGTTGATATGGATGTTGCTATTGCTGTTGACGCTTTTGTTGCTGGTGACGAGAAATTGCATATCGAATGTTGACATTAATTTCAAAGAAAAATAAATAAATAAATAAAGAGAAACACTATTATACTTATATGTATGTATGAATATGTCCGTTTCTCCTGTCTATTTAGTGAAATAAGTGAAAACTCAATAAAGATTGTTGGTATATGGGCGTGTGCCTTATTTCATGTTGTAAGTGATGAACATATGTACATATGTATGTATATATTTTCTCAAAAAAAAAGCTGATGCCGATGATGTGTAGAGATAAACGGATAAGAGCATCGATTTCACCTATTCTAACTGTGATATTATTATTAGGTATTAAGCCGTTTCTATTGCGCCTACAGCTGAAGACTTTTAACGGGATGATGTTTTAGATTTTAGTCTCAAGTCTCCTTAAAAGACAAACTCCTTCTGTTTCCTATTTTTTGACTGAAGTTTGAAAGTTTTACCAATAGGATTTTTTTTACAGCTTTATTAAGCCAGGTTAATTTAAAAGGTTCTAGTAAAACATTCCCTGAATCCCACAACTTTTGAGAAAAAATTAAGTCTCTTTGTTGTTTCTTCTTTCCCTACATTAGTAGAATCTCTGATAAGCTTCTTCGGAGACAGACTAAGGGTCGTTTTCGCAATGTCCGATTAAGCTCTAATCAGAACTAACTAGTACTACTAATCGTCCGTTAAAATTCTGATTAATGCTTAACCGAACATTGAGAAAACGGCCCTTAGTTTACACAAATGTTGTTTCACAAAATAATGAACTGAAAAAAATACAAAAAAAAAAGTGGTTCAGCAATTTGCCATAAAAATAACGAAGACAGCAAACTCTAAGATCACGATTTACTGCTAAATTTAAAATTGATTATACAAATTTCGGTGGGTAAGAAAATCGATTTTTGTTTTACTAGCAGCCCAAATATTAAGTTGGGTTATACTGGCTGGTCGGAGCCACGCATAGACCTATTAGGTCCTTAGCGATGCCAGATAGAAATCCCATAGAAATGTAAATTTAGCAAGGGTATTTTTTGACCACTACTTTTTTTTTTTTTATTCAGAGCTAACGATGTGGGAAAGGTTGAATGCCAGAAATTGTTTGTTGTTAAATTAGCTTTTAATAAATTTGTTTTAAGTAATTACGTTTTCTTTATACGAAAAAGTTGCCAGCTACTCACAGCTAGTTTTTTTTATCTAGCAAGTATTTTATTTCTTTTTTTTATTCTTCACTCAATTCTATCAAAAAATAAATTTTCGTGTTTTTAACAATTTTTTAATTTTGACTGCCGCTAACGTCTGTGATACGCACCAAAACTCATAACCGGTGCATTTTTTTTTAAAGATTGGGAAATTCCCTGAACGATATTATAAAATGTAGCAACAGAAAACTGACGTGGTGGCCATTCCCCCCTCCCCAATGCTCCGATGTTTTTTGCTGAATTCTGTTATGCCGTCTGCCGTCCCGATCCACAGTAGACTTCTTCATACTCTTCCGAAAATCAGCTGTAAAATTTTATTTAACACACAATCGAAAAACGTACCGCAAAATATAGCTCACGTTCATACTTTTTAAATAGTATTAGAAAAACCATTACACCTTTAATAATACAAATACACATAAATCTATTGCCTTGATAACTAGAAGCTCTTAGTTTTTCTACATAAAATGTTTTTGGGCTAACCCATTGGTTCTCTAGCGGAACAAAAAATTGGCTGTTGTTAAGCTTTCCTGAAATAAATAGTGAGTTACTCTAAATATTAATCTCCAAGAGAAATTCCTAGCTGCAAACACGATTCTCTAATCTAACCTTAGACCATTGTTTAAAGCAGGCTCTTATATTAAGTTTTAACAAATAGATACAAATACAATGCAACTACTTATATTAAGCTTGTTTTTAAGTAATTTTTTTTCAAAACCAAACAAAAAGAAGATTAAAAATTCAGCAAATAAAATTTGCACAAAAAACAAATAAGGAAAAACAAACAAAAAACCAAAGCGTAAAACAAAAACATATACATTGTTGTATTTCTTCTTTTGAGTAAAATATTTTTATTTAAGCATTGAATTTTTTGTGTGTTTTTTGCTGTTGCAAATATGCAGCAATAAAAATAAAATCAAAATAGAAACAAGCACGCAAAAAAATACATAGTTTGTTGTATGATATAAAAGAAACGCAATCGCATCTATATTTGTACTTGTATCTGCAGCGAAAACAGCAGTAGTAACAACAGTTGCAGTAGCACACAAACGTATTGTAATGGTTGCAGTGTGGTTGCGGCCACCACCAACATCATCATCATCAACAGCACCATCACTACCAACAATGATAACAAATAAGCACGCATCATTGTTAATTCGCATACCGTTCGTCGCTCCTCTCGCCGGCACTACCACCTATTTGTTTTTATTTATTTTTTGTTTTTTCTAGTGGGTGGAAAGGAATTTTTTAAATTTTGTTGTCGGATTATTTCGCCTGTGAGAATATGTTTATGCATTCAAAAGCGTGTTTTCTTTTTATCTACAAAACAAATATTATTACAATTGTACTTGCATTGTTTTTCGACATTTTGCTTTGAAGTTTTTAAATTTTTTTCTTTTTTTTTGGTTTTTTGTTAATGTAGCCTGCATTTTTTTCTTTGTCAAATATATACAAATATTTTTTTTTTTTTATGAAGCTATAATAATTGAGTTTCACAATTACAGCAATGAAAATTTGATTGCAGTTTCAAAATAAACGCATATTAAAGTGCTTTAAGTTTGTACGTTTAGGAAAAGGAGCTTAATTAGACAAGTAGTTAAAAAAAAATTGAATAAAATGCTTCTAGTGATTCCCCATAGTCACTTCTGAATCATATTTTTGTGAAAAATGTAGGCTAATATTTGTCATTTCGAAAGACGGTCGTTTACAACAAATCTTGGCATGGAAAACTTTCCTTGGTGTTGCTCTTTCTGTTTGCACGGATAAAAGATTGGCATGTCAAAGATATTTCTTTTTATCAAAAAGTATCATTTAGTGAAAGCTTTAAAGTTATTACTTTTACTATCTTATCGGGGAAGGCTGAGGAATAAGAAAGAAAAATTTTTGATTTTAGGTGGGAACTGTAGTGATGATAGAGTATTATGTGACAAAATTAGGCTGGCTGCCTTCGATATTAATTTTTATTATATTTTAAAGGAAGAAATGCTATTGATTAATTCTGCATCCATAGTTTTTCTAGATTGGTTAATATAAGAGCTTATCAGTTTTGATGTTTTCTAACTCAGTTACGAGTTCTAAATTGAGTACACTAAAATGATACAGATTGCATACTTTATTACATTTAGTAAAGATTTTTATTTCTTATGCTTAACTAGTAAAAGTTAAAACAATTATTTGTAGACTTTTAATTTTTTCGAAATCATTGTTTGATTTTTATATTTTTGCTCAACCGATGTTATTGTGAGCCGGTGGTGTTTTCCTGTTACGCTGCCGTTCAGTTTTGTTGTAAGATTTTTCGTTTTGAAAAAAATAAGAGTGAAGAATTAATTTTTATTCTCGAGCAAAAAAATTACTTTTATTCCTGAGCACAAAAATTTAACTCAAAAAAATATATCGCAAAGTATAACCATGCAGTTATGAAAGTAGGACCTAGATCTTTTTGGAATTGAATAATTACACTGCCCTGCATGGGTTTTGCGGATAAGATGATTGCTAGTGTTTCCGAATGAATTTTTCATGCTGAGCAAAAATCTGGGGTCAAAAACTTCCCATCACGTCACGTTGAAACCCCTGAAAACTGCGTTTTTGTCCATTTTTGAACAGTTGTGGAGCTGAACTCTGACGTGCTACAAACTTTACTAATATCAGAAATTAAAGACTGAACCATGCCCTTTCAAATGAGCCCTAAGCAAAATTGTTCGCATGCGCCCTTGAAGCAGGAGGTGTGCTGGAAAGAAATATATACAGAACGGATTTTATCTAACTTACACCCATGGCCAGACATAATGAGAAGTGCAGCTGTCCCAAAAGTTTTAAGGGTCGTTGGTTACACATCTGCAGTCAGATCAAATTTGGTGGGCGGATTTTATCTTACTCATACCAACGAAATATAATGAAAAATGCAGTGGTCCGAAGTGTTTTAAGGGTTACTGATTACAAATCTGCAGTCAGGTTTTAAAAATTCAAAATGGTAGATCAAATATGGCGGGCGAATTAAGAAGTAAGATAAAATCTGCTCTGTGTACATTTTTTTCGTGCACCCCTAGACATAATCTCACCCCTGCTCTAAAGGCCCGTGCGAACAATTTGGCTTAGGGCATGGTTCAGTCTTTAATTTCTGATATTAGCGAAGTTTGTAGCACGTCAGAGTTCAGCTCCACAATTTTACAAAATTGACCAAAAACGCTGATTTCTCGGAAACGTGATGTGATGGAAGTTTTTGACCACAGATTCGTGTTCAGCATAAAAAATTCATTGAAAATCACTAGAAGCCATTATGTTTGCATAAGAAAAGTTGAAATTTGCAGGGCAGTGTTATTGAACTAGTTGGTGTAGAAAGGTACTAAAGACCATGCGGAAAAATCCTAGAATTCATTGGAAAATAGAAGTATGATGCTTCTTAAAAATGAATGCTCTTTTGAAAGAGTGTTATTGATATTAAGGAGTTCAAGCAAAGAATTCAATTCAATATGAATTTTTAAGTAGTTAAGGTGGTTTATCAATTTCTTCTTATACAGATCTTTATGATAAAACCATATATATAAACACAAATATTTTCTTTAATTTCAGGTATGTCTAATTCTTGAAGTACTAAAAGTAAGTAGCTATGTTGCACTTTGAACTTTTTCAAAACAAGAAGCGCACCTATGTGCATATGTATTTGCCAGTACCTGTACTTGCATGCCTATATTACGGAGTATTTTAAGAAGTATATGTACATTCATAAATGTGTCTCTTCTGCATGAAATATTTTTAAGAATTGGGACAGCAGCAGCAGCTGCAACAACAACAACAACCACCAGTTACCAACCATCCCATATGTAAACGGCATACCAAGGAAAAAAATTGTATTTGTAAACAACAACAGCCAACTTCAATTTACTTGCGAAGTCGCGTCATGTGTTAAGCTGGTAGTTAGGTTACGTATCGCGCAGCATCTGAAGAAAGCAAAAACGAAAAAATAATAAAAAGAACATGGTTAAAAGTAAAGAGTTAAGTGAAGATTTCTCCTGCCATGCACAAAACGCAAGAACAGCATATTATTCTTCGAAAGAATTGGCTAGAAGCAACCACGGGTAGGTGAGGTAAGGTAAAAGACTGTAAAACGTACAGAAAATGGGCAACAGACAAAAACACAACAGTCAGTTACAGAGACTGACTGGTAAACATGAGACCAGTTCGTCAATGGACAAGTTTTCTGATATATGTATGTTTGCTAGAAGGTACTGCTTTTTTCCGTTTCGTGTTATATGGCGCGCTGAAATAAGAGAACGAGAGGGTACTATGAAAGTGCATACAGCAGCAAACCAAGTGAAAAATTGTTAAATAAATATTGCATGCAATATGTGCGTTATGCAGCAGCTTCAACGGCGGCTGCAACGTCAACAACGAATACACTTCACAGTCACACGTATTGTCGCTTTTACTTAAGCCTAAGTTTGTTCGTTCGTTTGTTCGCTCGTTCCCCTTAGAACAGTTTTACCATCCATTCTGTCTGTCTGGCAGGCCTGTCTGTCTGTTTGTGTAATGAACGTATTTGCTGCCACATTAAAGCATGCAATAGAGAGAAAAAAAAAAATTTTTATGAAGGAGCAGCGTGCTGCATAAAATGCGGATGGAAATTCTGGAATATTTTTCCTTTTTTCTACCAAACGTTTTTCTCTTTTTATTCCCCTGGGAGTGAATACAACATAAGTCAAAGTATTTAGTGAGTTAATATGTTATATGTATCAAATATATCATATCATAGCATGCAATGTGATATATTGTAGGGAGATATTAGGTAATTGCTGGCACTCATTCTAATATTGTCCTCCAAGAGACAACATTGTTCTGATATTTTCAGCAATAGTGATACATGATTCAAAGCAACGTGATTAGAATAATCCACAGCATCTCATTTTCATTGCATTAGAGAGTATTCCAAATATAATAGTTATGGCAAAGTTGTTGAAGTTTTTAAATAATTTCCATTTCGAAAAACAGCCTCTCATTTCATTTTCCCCAACCACAGAATCGGCAACTCAAGCTAAAATTTTAGAAAAGTTTTTGCTGCTGGAAGCTTGAAAATCTTCCCCTTTTTATGGCACAACACCTCATTAAAGGCCCAGACTTTGTTTGTTGCATCTATTCGCATTGTGTGAGTTATATTTGCAAACGAATGGAAGGGACCTACTGTTTTTACGCCGAATCCGAACGATGAAGTGAAAAACTTTTCTTAGGCAATTTTAACTTTTGGAGGTCTGCCATTGCCAGCTATGAAGTGGTATCGTGTAGAAAAAGCTTAAATTTCTAGTTTTGATTATTGACCATGCCGAACATTGAGCTCGGGCACCCTACATAGCAGTTCAGCACACTAACCACTATGCTACCGCGGCCATTTTAAAAATCTACTTTTCCATAATTTTGAAAATCACACCGTGACTACAATGGTTCATGTTTAAAAAAATCAATTCCTGCTCATTGGCGGATTTTTACCTACGTTAATTTATATGCCAAGACTGAGTTGGAAGGACTCAGAAAATAGAAAACTCTGCGTTCATAATTTTGGATTTAGGTTTAGGATTTTTGGAAAGGTTGTACATAACAGTTTTTTCTGCTTGTATAATATTCTTTTTTCAAATTCAGTCATGTGCTTTAAAAATTTTGAAAAATTGTATTTGGACTTAGAGGCTTCTGCTTAAACGCCCACAATTTGTAGAATGGTATATATGAATGTTAAACATCGGTAGAGTATAAAATTATAATATTACACAATAATACCCTATGACAAACTCTTCAAATCCAAATTATACAATAACACCCATTTGCGGCTCATAAAACATTTGCATAATTTCAAGCTAAATACGTTTTGAGTTGCTCATGTGTCAAACAAAAAACATATGTACGTACATACAAAAATAGTAGAGGTACCCGTATAGCAACATATTTGATATTGTCGTAATGATTTCTTAATATTCATTTCTTACCACAACAACAACAACAACAACAGAAATAACAACCAGCAAACATCTTTTTAAGCTGTGAGAGCCAGCATGGTCAATGCTTTCAATGCGTGAATTTCTTTCCTTCCTGCCTTGTGCTAGCTAGCATGAATGTACGGGGCTGGCATGGCAGCATCCGCCGCAACCGGTGAGCTGATGGTGGTTAGTTGGTTGCCTGGTTAGCTTCTTCTATGCCGCAAAAGTTAGTGTGTTGTTAATTTGTTGGCGCTAATGCTCTGCTTACTCTTCCGTTGCAGTTGATTCTATTTTTATTTGAAATAAAATTGCGTTGTGGTCGTTGTTTTTGTTTTTTTTTCTGATGTAAATGATTAATAGCTCACGTTATGGGTTTGAGCGTGTGTATCTCATAAAGTTACATATACATCATTTCCAAGTCCAACTTATTTTTACACATACCTATGGATTACTTATGAAGATATGTACTCTTCTTCTATTGCAGGCTATGATATTAACAGTTATTAATTTCAAAAGCGATTATTACCAAGCTCTTAGGTTTGTATTTTTTTGGGTTTATTATTATGATTTGAACATTTTTATGTTTATTAACGCGAGTGTGTGTGGCTATAGTTTCATTTTTGTTTTGTTTTTATTAGCAACAATTTGCGCGCATGCGTAAAGTTTCTTCGTACACTTGTTGCATAATCAATGCAAACCTCATACTTATATATACACATAATAATGTACGCATTCGTTTGTGAAACAATAAAAAATTATAAGTACATATTAAAGAAAAAAAGAAATATACGACCATACAAACAATTTATTTGGCTTTATGATTTTTAGCATGAAATAATTTTTCAAAAAACAAAAAAAAAAAAAAAATACAATAGCAAAAATAAAATTTACAAACAATGCTCAATGGTTTCCATTTCACATTTAGCATAGCAGTTTTTTCTTAAAAATAGTTCAATTATATAATGAGGAAAAATGTTCATGCTAACCACAACTTCAAGATACCCATTATGTATTATGGGCTATAAATATTGTATGTAAAATTATTTGTTTTAGCATACATATTTACTGGGGGAATTCTTATATTAAAACGAAAGAGATAGTAAAAATTAGTAAACATTTTATGTTATTATTCGGAAGTAAAAATATGTTTCCCATAATGTATTTTTATAATATTAAGAAGTTGAAAAGTTTAAGTTTTCGACACAACACAGGAAGTTTAAGATAATTGGGAATTAGTTTTCGAATTAGCTCAGTTTTACTGGTTTTCTTCAATATACAAAATGAGTTTGAGAAAACCCTACTCTCGATATAGTTTTCTTTAGTTGTAGAACTGATATTATAAATTATATAAAGAAGCAAATAGAGAAGCTCTTCTTTTATTTAAGTCGATAAATATTGAAATAATTTTATTGTGCACTTAATGTGAAATTTTGGCTTTGAAGATATTACTCCTACATATCAAAGTTTTTAAAAATCCTAAGTCGACGTAAAATTACTAGATAAAGTCGAAAAAAGGACTCAAAATTACCTAAGTACTTGTTAGCGTGAAAATCAGTTTTACCTAAGTTTCTTCAAGTATCACTCACCTCATCAGGGCTGTCGTTTTGAAATTTTTTTGTTAAGTGAAATTCTTAAAAAATCGAAGTGTTTTTTGATGCGTAATAAGAAATTGGTATATTTTCACAATTTATCTGGTTTTATGTGCTTAGTTTGCGAAAAAAAAATTTTTCTTTTGGTGGAGCGCTACCGTGTGGCAGACACAACAAGGCTTCGACAAAACTTTTTGAATGAGGGTACATAATTTGTTTTAGGGAATTGGCAGAATTATTCGAAACTGCGCCTTTTTGCAAAAAATCATTTAAATATTTACTTGTATCGAATCATCACTAAGCATATGGTCCCAACTGTTGGAAACAAAAATTTGATAATATTTTTTTAAATATTATTACGAAGTAAACACATACCAATCTGTACACTTTTAACAATACAAAAATATTTTTTTATGTTGAAATTCATAAAATTTCTTAAAGTTTTTGCGTATTTTTTCACGTAAAAATGGTAACAACTTTCGACAGCTGGCGTTTTCTAATACCGTTATGCTCATCGATAACGATAGCTACAATCAACGAAACCCATATTGTGTTTTGGATGTTGGACGTAAGATGGCGCTTCTATTACCGTCTAAAGTGGTCAGCATGGGCAGGGAAGATTTAAAACCCTTGTACCGAATAGTTGTTATCACATTTTCACGTCTGCATTTGTGTTTTTAAACCAAACAGTACTTGATGTAAATTACTTAAATTAATCGTCGCTTTCCGCTTTCTGTCGTATCAGAGTAAGCATATTTGGCACTGGAGTGTTTAAAGACGAACACCTGAGCTCTTTGACACGGCAGGATCTGCTAAGATTTATTACTAAATCTGGTGGATTCAAAGAATAGCAAAAGGGAACACTGGATATAATACAATGGACGTAAAACTTGTCTGAGTCCTGTATTCACTTCTTTTGCAGTTCCAAAAATAAAAAAAAGTCGCATCTGAGATGAAGGGCCAAGGAACAAATTATGATTCTTTATATTTCCCCTTACCACATCCTGTTCAATTTTTGTAATTGCTTTAACAGAGTTTCTTCTTTGTAATTGCTTTACCAGAAGATTTTCTTCCAGCTTTTTTCTCGATCATAACATGTTTCTTTTCTTAGGATTTTCTAACACATTTTACACCGTTAACTTGTCGATTTTTAATATTTTAACCAAAGTAGAGTTGAGATATATTCAAAATATTTGCCCAAAATCAATATTCGATGCTGAAATTCTTTGTTTTCCAATTTCTGTAATTTTTAACAGACAAACTATTTCAATATATCAGGTAATAAAAATAATGTTGCGAATTATAGGCCGATTTCCAAGCTTACGACAGTTAGTAAAATCTTTGAGGCTACTGTTAAAGATAACGTTTTCTTTGCAGTAAAGAACATAATTTCTCCATTCCAGCATGGATTTATTCCTGGCCGCTCGACTATAAGTAATCTGTCTATATATTCGCAATATTGTATATCGGCTTTCAATGATGGTTGTCAAGTTGACACTATTTATACTGATTTTTCGAGTATCTCACAATATTCTGATAGTCAAGCTTGCAAAAATAGGTTTTCACTCAAATATTTTAACGTGGTTTGCTTCGTACCTGGAAAATAGAGTATGCTACGTTAGTATTGAGTCTACGCTTTCAAAACCGATAGCCGCAACTTCAGGTGTGCCGCAAGGTAGTATATTGGGCCCATTGCTTTTTATTCTTTTTATAAATGACATTCCTAAAGTTATCAAAAATACCCAGTGTCTATTATTTGCCGACGACCTAAAAATGTTTTTAAAAATTAGATCGCCATTAGATTCTTTAATGTTACAGTATGACTTAAATTCTGTCTATGAATGGTGTGTTAAGAATAGATTGTGTCTCAATGTAGATAAATGTGCTATGAACACTTACTCTAAGTCTGATTCTTATATATCGTCAACTTACATCCTTGCTTATTCGCCATTAAATCGAGTTAAGGTAATTAAAGACCTTGGAGTAATTTTTGATTCAAAATTCACTTTCATATCTCATCTGCACTATATCATTCCTAAGGGGTACTCAGTATTAGCTTTCGTTCGTCGAAATAATGTAAATTTTACAGATCCATATACATTGAAATCGTTGTACACTTCTTTAGTTCGCTCGAAGTTGGAATATGCTTCCTTTATTTGGAATCCATTTTATTCCTCCCATACTCTACGAATTGAACGAATTCAAAAATCATTCGTAAGATTTGCGTTACGGAAACTAAATCTTTCCGATCCGATTCCTTCATACAAAGCTCGCTGTGATCTCATAAGTTTAAAATCTTTGGAGAGTAGGAGATCAGTCTTATCTGTTCTATATATTTCGGATATTGTAATGTGTAGGGATAACTGTTCAGATCTTTTGCAATTAATTAGCTTCAATGCACCTTTTAGATCGCTGCGGCACTCTGATTTCGTTCACTTAGATATTTGTCGTACTAATTATGCTTTTAATTCACCTATAAATCGAGCCTGTCGTTGGTATAACTCTTTATCGATGAAGGATAATATTGATATTGTTGGTTCAAAGCAAGTACTGAAGTCAATTTTAAATAATTTTTTATAATTATATAATATATGTATATATTTTAATAGTCTGTAAGAACCTTTGTTTGTTCATTGACTAAAATAAATAAATAAATAAATATAATAGAATACTGCCGATTAAATCAGCACGCAAAATTGTTAGCTGATCACGCAAGCGAATTCATGGTTTTCGTTCAGAGAAACTGACTACATTTTAACTGAAGTAGCTCTTATATTAGTGGGGTCTCTTTACTTCTTCCAGATTCTTACTTTTTCTCTTGAAAAAAAAAAAACAAAAAAACACTACATTGAATGTAGAACAGTGAAAGCTTTATTCGTCATTCCCGGAATTAAAGTAGGATCGATAGCAACTGAACTGGTTCTTCATATGCCATTAAAAAGTACCATTTTACAATACTTCGAGTTACCTCATACTTATAAATGAAATATTAAAATCATAAAGGATAAGATTCTATAACTTAGATTCTACATTACTGTTTTGTAATTTTTTTTTAATGGAAATAATATAAAATGAACTTAAACCCCAACTTCTAGAGTGCACCTTTATGTTAAGCCTCAGAGTTTTTGAATGTCTAAACTTGCTGCTCAAAAGTAACAAAATACTCAATTTTAAAAATTCATTTATTTTTATCTGTAAGCATATAATTTTGCAATAAAAATTCAACGGCAAACTTAAAGTACTGATTAAAACCAGTTAATAAATACTTAAAAATGTTTGCAAATTTTTAAGCGAAAACAAAAACAAGTTCGTATATGAAAATGGCATGTAAATTTCATGTAAGAATTCTTGCAAATAATGCTTGAAATGAATGTGAACAAAGTACATGCATACATATATAAAACAGTATAATACCATAAAAATTAAATAAATTATTTTATTTATTTGCATATAATGATGAAATTATACTTTTAAACTTTAGAAAAATATAAAAAACACAAATAGTTTTAAATGTAAATTTGTTTGTTTTTTTATTAATTATTCACAATAAATCTCTATTAACATTATGCACAAAACAATAAGGCACGTGATAGTTCTCTAGCTGGAATAACATCATGCAAATTGCTTTAGCTATTAGTTAAGCCCATTAATTTCTCATAATTAAGTAAACGCATAAATTTCACTTCCCTTCAAAATGCAAAATCGTGCGATTAACACTTTGATTGTGTTTATTGATGGCGACAAATGCGAGCAATAAATTCATGTATACCGTAATTTCGCAGGCAAACCATTCGGCCAGCCTCAAAGCGTCGGAAGTACAGAGTAAATTGTTATGGATGCACACTACATGCGTGTGTATTTACGCGCAAATACATATCCATATAGTAGTAACAGAACGCAGTATAAACATGGTTTATCCTTAATCAATTGACAATTAAGTGAAGCTTTCTCACTTGCCACAGGCGTGTAACAATAGGGTGGAAAGACTTAGTAAGTTATTACAGTAATAATGTTGCATAGCATCATTACCACCGCCACCACAAATGCGTTTATGTGTGTGTGTGTGTGTGCCTGAGTGTTTATTCATAGATGATTCACCGATTCTAATAATTTGCTGCAAGCTAAATGTTTAACGTTTAGAACACATCGAATTTGTGTGTGTGTGTGTGCGTATACTTTTGGTAAAGTATACTTCATTCATATTAATTGTTTTATAGCCTACTTCCACTAGCCACCCATCCACCTGCTACCCACATCCGCCCATCACCATAGGTTGGCCGCATGTGTGTTAACATGACCAAGTACCATAGAAAATATAGCATACAAACAATTGCGGTAAGTTAAATAGTATGCTCGAGTATATAAAACAAAAGTTAAGTGTTAACCAATATGCATTTGAATAGTGCAGTAAAAGGCAGAAGAAAGGTACGGCAAGAAAAAATATGAAATCACTTACTGTATGATTTTTTATTTTTGTTTTGCATGTAAATTTCATTTTTTACTTGGGATGATATATGAGTTTTTCTTAGATTTTTTAGACATTTTCGACCAGACAGTTTAATTTTTCAAAATCCTGTTTCACATAAACTAACAAAAATTTCAACAAAGTCTATAATAGATACTCGTGCGCCGGCAAACTGAGATCTGTGATCATTTAATTACTTGCATTTCATGTGGTCCATAATCAATCATGAATCAATCAAGACACAAAAAACTAAAGACAATTCCTAATCTCTATATTGCAAAAATTGTATAGAAATTGCTAAAAATTCTTAATAAGCTTTTAGTTCCCACATACCTGAAACCAACTGCCAAGTCATATATTTTACATTAATAATACATACTGTTGAATTATGTTTTTAAGTTCAAAAATTTTGTAAATAAATCACGAAGTTGAAATTTTTAATTTTTAATGTTGGACAAGTGAAAACGATAATAATGAATAGTAAAATTATATCGGAAATACGATAAACTACAATTGGCCAAAATGCCATCCATTTAAAGCCAGTTTCGAGATAAAGAAAATGGTAAATTTTAAATTAATAACATTCCAAAAAAAAAACACACAAAAAAATGAAATTCTTTGTTTATCAATCTTTCGTAATCTAATATCTTCTAATTTTGGGCATTTCTTAATAGAAAAATATATGTGTAATAAAAATATGTTTAATATTGAATTTCAGCATATAGTCTGACATTTATTTCCGCTCAAAGCAAATAAAATACAATCAAAAATGTTTAAATTAATAAAAAAAATCAAGTTTCTGTGCTACAACTATAGTAGATTTTGCGTAAAGAAAAAAATATTACCTAACAAATTTGGGAATATCCATTGTTTTTTTTTTGTTAAATAATCGTCCAATCCAAATATTTCTGTTGTGTTATTTTTGGTAACAACGAAATTGGCTAATACAATCATAAAAGATAATCAGACAAATGAAAGGAAATAAAAATGTCAATTCCCACAATTAAAAATGTTTAAAATGGTAAAAAAAAGTTGATGCAAGAAAAATTATACTACAAAATATTTAGACAAATTATTAAGTTTTCAAATGTAGTATTTTGACAACTTATATAAAAAACGAACTTAAATTAGCATGACGATTTAGAAAAAATATTGAAAAAAAAAAAATTAAAATACTTTCAAAATCATTGTAAACTTTAACGTCATGTGTTGACCCGGGCAACAACTCAGCAAGCAACAGTAGCAAAAACAACGACAGCAGTAAAATGAAACTAACAAACTAACTAGCTTTTTTTTTTGTTAATCAAAAGCTACCAGCCAAGGTGCAATTTCCCATTAAGATGCTAATACATGACGATGTCGACAACCAAATCTAACATCTGTTTTATTTTTTCATTATTTTGCTTTGTTTTTGCATGTTTTATGCAATAACGTTTTTAAAGTTTTCTAACATTTTTAATGGCTGCTTCCGGTGCAGTCATTATCATGTTGACCCATTGCAGTAAAGTTAGAGGAGGTTTATTGTCGTCCGTTCATTTAATGTTAAATTGTAAAGCAGGCAGGCGAGTAGGCAAGCAAACAGCAACCATAGTTTCATCATTATCATCATCATCATCATTATCAACATCAGCAACAACAACATCATTAACGTCAACATCGTCATAATTTTGTGCTGACATGTTTGTTTTTTCCAATTTCTACTACATACTTCTTCCATCACATTATTATCTTCATTTTTCTGTTCCTATTCTGTTGCTGTCGTTGTTGGCGATTTGTTGTTGCTGTTGTTTAACATTCACCTACTTTTCACCTACCTTGTTGGCTGCTACCGACGAGATGCGCTTGTGCTGGCACTGGTACCCATTGCTGCCTGCTGCTACTAGTTAAGGTAAAAATTGTTGTGTTTTTCGAAGAAAAATATAAGACAACAACTAGAAATAGAAAAAACTACATCCACACAGCTAAAAAATAATAGAAGAAACAGAAACAAAAACAAAATACGGCCAAAAGGAAAAAAAGCATACAATGAAGCAAACTAACAAACAAACAAACAACAAATGAATGGCCAAGACACAAGCGTTACAGTGAAATAAGAAAGTTAATTAGGCTTAAAAGCGAACGAGACAAGCGTTTGAAATTGAAAAGGCAAACTTGGCTGACTAGCTGGCTGACTGGCACACAGAGAGCGCAATAGAGTGAGTGAGAGAGACAGGAAAACAACATAAAAAATCTAAGTAAAAAAATTTAAAAACATAATGAAACTTCTTAACTTGGCTGCTTGTTGTTTTTCTCATGTTGTTGTCGCTTTTTTATTTTTACATTTTTCTTTTTTGTTTTCTTTTACATAGAAAAAGTAAACATAATAAATTCAGTTATGGCAACGTTTTTATACTTATTTTTTTTTTTTAATGCTCAAAGTTTTTTTTTAATATTATGTATGAAAATCTGCAGGGATTTAAAAACTTTCTCGGAAAATAATGAAGACCTTTTCTTTGTTTAAACCCCCAGACCCAGATTAATCCTTTTCAAATCATTCCACTTGAAATTGTTTAACGGACCACATTCAATGTTAACAAATTATTCGGTGGTCATTGGTATAAATCATAGTATAAATCATAACTCCGTGATACTCAAGATACTGAACCTGAAAAGTTGTCGGCGATGGGTCGGAACTGGCTCGGAAACTTGGATGTCAAATTATTAACATTCACTATTTTACGATTTCTTTAGCAAATAACAGTTATAAGTGATAGATAAGAATATAGTTAAAATAAAAAATGTACTCCTTAATGAGTAATTGGTGGAAATTTAGTTCTAATGATGAACGTGCAAACACATAGTTTATATTTCACATTACTTTACGCAGCATGGTTCTAGGTCACTATTCTAATTTGTTTGTTGTGACGTTTACACCGGCCAAGCGTGTGTTTACTTGATGAGAAACAAAAAGGATTTGTGATTCCGACAATTAGTACTGTTTTTTTTTTTGATATATATCTACATTTAAATGATTAAAAAGTAAACAACATAATTTGTACAATAAACAATAGACTTTTGTAATGTTTTCGAAGAATAGGATAACTATAATTAACCACCTTAAAATTTTTTAAATATAATATTGAGTATGAAGTTACATTAAATGTTTGGTATCTGATATTGAGCGCATTCAAGAGGGAGGGGCGAAGGGCTTGGAGTTAAACTGTCACCTTCTTTCCCTTTTACCAATGAATATCTCATCTATTTTGATCGCAGGTGATGAATCAAAAAAATTCTAAAGGGACGAAAAAATTGAAACTCTTCCTATGGAAATCTCTGGATCACCTAGTGATTCATACTACCCGGCGCTAACGATTGAACCGATTGTATTTGTTATCATGAACACAGATCCACATGAAACAGCATGAAACGAAAGAAAAAAATCTAGTTTTGCAAAGAACTTAAGAATTCGTTTTTCTTTAAATGGCACAGTTTTTGGAAAATATCCCGACAGCTGAATAATTCAGTTTATTTCATTTATGATTAATTTGAAATCTAGACAATACTCATGACAATTATAAGATTATTGGTCTCGAAAAATATTATAAAATACTTCTAATAAGCCGTTACGAGAGAGGTGCTCCGCAATTTATACTGATTTTTCTCTGATTCTCATTTGCCAATATTTTCGGAAAAATTTTTGTTTTGCTTTTTTGGAATTGAACTAAAAGGAAATCAATTACTTTCGAGGAATCATTCCGACTAAATTGGAATTTAATTCCAGGAAAGTAATTGATTACACTTCAATATTAAATTTCTTTCTATTCAATTACATTTTCAATTTCTTTAAGGAATTGATATATTTTTAATTACAAAATACAATTCCTTCTAATAGAATCGAAAATTTAAAAATTTTAATTACCGATTACAATTCCTTGTATTGAAATTGAAACGTTTATCAATTCCATTACTAAGGAATTGAAAACAAAAAGTACCAATTACAAATTCCCTGCAATAGGAATTGAGATTGTAATGTAATTGAATTTACCTAGCTCTGAGGATACAGTCTCACATTCGATTGTCACCAGTTGTCAATGATCTCTCCAATAATTCAATCTTGATTTTCTTGCTCTTTTCCATCGTTAACTAGAAATTTTAAGACTATTCTCTTCATATTCATCTTTTTTAAGCTCTCTATCCAGGCGATTTCTAAAATGCAGTTTTAAGGTGTAAAAGCAATACTTATGCTATATCGTGTTCGTGAACCAGCAGTACTCCTTCAACAGAATTGCTTGCATCGTTTTTACGGAACTCATGACGCATTTAACGATCCCTCTACTAAGTAAAACTTTGCTAGAAATACCAAATGCGCTGCATATGATATTTCCAAATTACAGAGTGAAAAAGTCACAGACATAAATTACGTGACTTTGATTTGCGTGTGACACAGTTTCAGAGACTTTCGAACTAATTCGCTATATGCAGTCTTCAAAATATGTACATATACACATTAAATCCTCTATCCATATGCTCATGACTATTTAAAATCAACTTAAACTAAGAAAAGTATTTAAATGGTAATGAAATTCATCGTGTTATGTTGTCGCATAAACAATTAAAATGTTTGCCCAAACGCGCGCACGCGGGTTGCGCCCACAATATGAACATATGAAGAATACGTGAAGATCACGACCAAAACAGATAAAATAAAAAAAAAAAGAAACATTTGTGGCTAACACGACACGCAGCAGTTTCATAGCAACAATAACAATGTGAAAACATGAGTGCAAGTGTTGATATTTACATATATAAAAAAAAACGAGAGAGGTGGAAGCTAGGAAGCTAGAGTTAGGTAGAGATATCTATAGAAATCTAAATAAAGATAACAAAAAAAAAAAAAATAACACAAATGTGTTAAAAATTAGGTGCAGTTAACTGCAACAATAGTGAAGCCCAACAACGAAATAGTAATGGTGATTATGTTAAAAACAACAACAGCAATATACAAATTTCCTCATGTCGCAATTCGCTATCAAATTTACGCATTTTGCCTTAATAATTACTACATAAAAGCAAATGAAAAAAAGGAAAAAGTTTCGTTTTTGTTTCTAACTAAAAAAAAAAAAAAAAAAAAAAATTACTAATTTTATCTAACACTACAACCCAAAAAATCATAAGTGCAAGTTTCAGTATTCTGCATCTTTAGACTTACAACACGCAAACAAATATGTACTAGCTGAAAGCACCCAGTAGGAAATCGTGCTCCTAGTTGGTTGTGGAGAAGATAATTGTTATATATTTTTTTTTTGCGGTAAAACAACAGATTTCGATTTTATATTCATCTGAATAACTCTATTAAATATTGATTCAACAATCTGAATTTATCTGACTTTACTTAATTCTTCATTCTGATGTAAGCCAAGATTATAGATTTTTCCTCTTAAATCGAGAAAGGGAATTGTTCTCTTCCATCACTTTTTGGTTTAAAAAAGCATAAAAATATATAGTAAATAAAAACAAAAATCCCAAATCGGGAAAGAGAATTATGTCGTTCCACAACTTTTTGGTAAACAAAAAGAATAAAAATATATAGTATATGAAAACGAGAATCGGTCGATTGTAGTCTGAACACTGCGCTACCTCGCCCAATCTCACCATTCTTGTATACATTAATAAAAGCTCGAGCAAATTTCCTACTGGGCAGCAGACATATCTTGTTTTTCAAGTGATAACATTCAGAATATGTATATCACGATAACATTTCTTCTTTCCAAATTATGTGTATATATGCTAAGCTAAATTCTTCAAAAATATTTATAGTTTAGTTTCTATCGAAAAAGCGGCAGAGGCTTTTAAACCTTTATTATATATGCATATATTCGTAGTACTGATTTACCAATCAACAGTTTCGAATAAGTAAATTGAAAGCAAACATAACGACCATCAATTTTACGATTGATAGACGGGCATACTTTGTGAAAGACAGACCTTTACACACACACACACACACACACACACATACATGCTTATAGCCCGACACAAAGTGAGACCATGAATGAGAAAGAAGCTCCCATTAAACATATTAATGTGGAATTTCAATTCAAAACATTTCTAACATTTTTTTTTCACGACTTTTGTTGTCGTTATTGTTACTATTAGTTGCATGAAAACGTTTGAGCGCCATTTAAGACGACGATGATTATTATACCATGCTGTTTCTTCGTTCAGAATGGGAGGCGGAGGGGAGAAGGAAAGCGAAGAACTCGGAGTCTAAGAGTTGTGCAGGTAGTAAGAGAGTGAAATGGAGAGTTGCACTGAATTGAATGCAATTCGTAAATAAATTCAATGAAAAGTAAAGGAAAAATGTAAAAAAAAAAACGAAATGAAAAGAAAAGAAAAAACAACATTTTATTTTTTTATTCTTTTTTTTTAGCGTTTTTCCTTTTGTTGTAATTTATGTGTTTTAATAAAAATAAAAAATTGTAGAAAAAGAAAAGAGAAGAGGAAGAGAAGACGTTAATAATGAATACATTTTGAAAGCAAGTGAATTGTTGCATTTTTTATAGTAACAATGGGGCAACATTAAACGAGTATAGCTCTTTATAGAATTATATTTCTTTTGAAGAGTAATGATCACTTTTTGGTTTAATAAGAAATATTTTATAATCAAAATGTTGCTATAAATAAAACTTTATCTTTAAAATGAGTGCAGCATCATTTAATATTGTTAGATTGTTTCTGGTTATTCTGACAAGTATGCGTGAGAAATTGCTTGATTGATTGTTTTACTGAAAAAAAAATTATTACAATTTAATTGTTGATATGTATGTATGCACGATCACTAAGACCGACCATATCTATACCGCAGCCTAGATACCATTTCATATCTTGAGACTATATATAGGAAAATATATTTCATAATTTTGGTTTGGTTTCTATCCTCTTCCTTTTTCTGATCTGCATTGCATTTCAATTTTTGAAATTCATTTTCCAATCGAAGGGATAGCAAGACAAAAGCTTTCAATCATATTGAGAAAACAGTGCAACAAAAAAGAGCATTTCCCGTCCAGATGAAGATTTGAGAAGCGTTTGTTTAAGACTAATTTGGGGTCGTTGATGCGAATGTGTATTTAGTGGTGTGGGGCTAAAAAATATTCATACTTTTATAATGAATAACTTTCCCTTAGACACTCAGCATGTAATGCTTAAAATAAGTAATATTTTACTATAATTTTGTTTGGCGGTTAAATTCATCTTTAATTAACGGTATGATGGAAATTCAAATACCGATCTGGATTTTACTTGTCGCACAGTGTAATGAAACGGAGATTCTTGTCTTTCCCTTGTCATCCCTTCTTCATTTTTCTCAAATTTAACCGCTTTGAAAGCGCTATCTGGTAGTAGAAAATAATAATGGCTGTATTCACGACACTCATCAATTGCTAAACAGTTGCAGCTCATAAATTTTCGTGTCGTGAACATGCTGCTACTTTTTGGAGATAACAATTCTATTGTGAATAGTTTTTTGCTATTTTTCGTCTTTAACAAAACCAAAAACTTAAATAATGAATATAAATATTTTAAGGTTTTTGCAAAGTTTGTTTGAGGATGGCGTTAATATGAATATATTTTGTCAATTATGACAGCCATAATAAACAAAAGAATATATAAAGAAAAAATAGGTAAATATAAGCCGCTGTATAAAAATCAAACGATGAAAGTATCATACAAATTTTTCGCTACCGAAAATGGCGCTTGCTCACTAAAAATGTTGCCATTCACAATAAAATCTTACAACTGTTTAGGAATTGATGAGTTTCGTGAATGCAGTGCTGGACTGGTATGCATGCTGTCCAGGTTCGATGCTCGGCACGGATAAAAATAAAAAAATAGAACAAATTTTCAAGAGTTGCATAAGAAAAGCTTTTCACTTCACCATTCGGATTCAGCATAAAAACGTAGTTCCTTTCCACTCGTGTACAAATATATCTCATATGGTCTGTTTTGTCATAAAATAAGAAGAATAATAATGCATACAATTTCTCATTTTATTACCTTTCAAATAAGTCTAAATTTAAAAAGGATACAAATTCTTTTTTTTCACTTTTATATATTTTAAACTCAGTCCCAGAAAAAAAATTTCAAACCAAAAAAAAAGTGCTTGATATTATTAACTTTAAAAACTAAGAATGTGGAATTACTCAGTAGAACTTTTTCGTTTAGAATTCTAAATCAAACTCCATGTCAAAACCAATAAGCCAAAGCATACCGCAAAATGTTTTTGAAATGCTAATCGATCAATCAAAACACTAGTCCAATGATGCCAATTCCTGTAAGCAAAAATTTAAAATGCATAGATACAAATTAAACGAATACTTTTAATTAATAACTGGCATAAAAAATAACTTTATTTATTTATTTATTTTTTTTTTTTTTTGAGAAACTTTTGAAAATATAACTACATAAATAATTATTAATTTTTGTGCTACAATTACTTTTAAAATACAATTATGAATAAATAAATCGATGCTATTAAATTGAGATTTTAGAATTGCATATTCATTACCATGAAAACAACTATTGAACTTAAAATTTTCAGATTCAATATCAATAACACTCAAAATATTTAAAAAGAAACAAAAGCCCGAAAATAAGACGAAGAAAAAAAAAAAAAACAAATAATAACAATAATAATAATATCAATAATGATGCTTGATTCAAGGCTAAAAATTATATGTATTTTATTTGGAAACATAACGCATTTGCCAACTTTAAGCAGCAAGCAGCCAACAACTAGCAATACTACCAAACAGCAGCAAACCAGCAAACAGCAGCAACATTGTATTGCTATTGCTAGTCATAAATACAAGCAATATAAAAATTATTAAAATTAATAACATCAGCAACACAAAATAGAAAACATCAATGTCATTTTAGGAATTATTATTAACAAAAAAAAAAAAAAAAACATATTTAGGTACATTTTTTTATAGCCATAAGCGATTTGTTTGCTGAAAACAACAATTAAGCACAATGCGATTTAAATCATCTTATAGATACAAGATTGTAAGTATCTTTGTATGTGTATTTAGCTGAAAAGTATCGAGCAATACACAAATACCATACCATGGCAATAGATATAAATGTCGACCGTTTGTCTAAGTATCTGTCTGAGTGACTGTCTGTCTGTTTGTCTGACCGTTTCTGGTTGTCTGAGATAAATGAAGTAGTTCCTGCATATGGCATGAAATCGCACAATTGTTTGCATGCAATTGTTATTGTTATATGTATGTATGTATTTATGTATCTGTGTGTGAATGTGTGCGTGTTAAATTTCCCCATTGAAAATCAATTTCGAAAAGTATCTTACCATTTAGTTTATGACTTCGTGTTATATATATACATTTTTTTTTTGTTAATTGTAACTGTGTTCAGTTTTAGTATCCGCTAAGCTCGATTCATACTTGTATAAGCATACACTGAATGACTGACGTTCAACCAGCGCCATTTGGCTCTAAACTCTTTCTTGTCTTTCGCCTTAATACCGTAATTATTGTCAAGAAAAGAAAGAAAAGAAACATATTGTGTTTTTTTCCTCTTTATTTCTTAAAAGAAATGAACGCATTTAATAAAATGCATCTGAGAAAAATGCATTGAACGAACGCTGCCTTCATTTGAAAGACAATAGATCAATCTGTACCATGTATCCATCCAAGCAGCTGAAAGCTAATAAAATTTAATAAACTTTTAAATTACTTTTTATTATACTGCTTCACAAAAAAAAACTGTTATTTTACAAGAAAAACATCACAAAATTCATGCCTATAAAGTATGGAAATTATTAACTTTAATTAATATGCATTCTTCATCAAATTTTTAATAATAATATAATAGGAAAAATTGTTAAGCAAATTTACTTGAATATTTTCCTGAATAGATTTGATGACGAAAGTTTTTTTAGGAAGCTATTTCTATTTATTTGGTTATGGGTAACACCCAATTGACAAGCTCATTTTGTAGTTACTCAAATCATTGTAATTTCAGTAAGCATGAGTGTTTGGCTCATGTTTGTTTAGGTAGAGCTATATTTAGTCATTTTCACTAGTTTAATCGTTGACTAATCGATCGACGTGGTCGCCGTAGCCTGGCATGGTTAGGATACTGGACTGCTATGCAGAGTACATGGGTTTAATGCTCGACACAGTTGAAACATCAAAATAGAAAATAAAAACTTTTCTACACGGCACCAACTCTTGGCTGGCAATGACAAACCTCCAGAGTGAAAATTGCCAAGCAAAAGCTTTTCATTTCACTCTTCGGAATCGGCATAAAACTGTAGGTTCCTTCTATTCGTTTACAAATATAAGTCATACAACATGAATGGATGCGAAACGCTTGGTCTAGGCCCTCCATGGTGGCCCTCCTGCTGTACCATATAAGAAGAAAGAGAATCAGTCGGCATTGTACCAATATTTGTAATAGAAAACATCGTACGAAAAAAGAAGTTGGTGATAAGTCAGAGAGCCTATAAAAGAGACGCTTCGCGAGCCTTGTATCTCTCTATAGTTAAACACTCTGTCCTGACAGTCGCTGTTAAACAAAAACATACTCTGAAATTCTAATAATGATTAAAATATCATTTGCATAAGAGGATCTGATTTTAGTGGGTAGTAAGAACTTCTGATTGAATCTTAAATTTTTAGATTTCATCACAGCTGAGCAGTTACAAAGAATACGAATTGAAGTCCCGTCATTCCCCATTTAGAGATGGCATTCCGTCTCATCGGACCGACATAATTTTTCTTGTTTAGTTGATAATGTAAGAGTGCATAATGTCCAAAAAAAGAAAAGGCTGTCCTTCAACTTTAGGTGCGTTTTATTAAAAGCTGTGAATTAGTGCGACAAGTTTGTCTAGGATCAGAGCAATTTACCAGCCAAAAGCTGTTTTTATCATTTCTTGAAAAATATTTTTGTCATAGGTCTGTCAGTGGGTCCTACGCCCTTAGTAACTATGATTCTTATATTGGGTGCAAAAACTACATAGCTCGGACTTGGAAGGAAACAACACTTTTCATGTAGGCGTCGTAAATGCTTACAACTAAAATTAAAACCAAAATATCACAATATATTTCAAAATAACATACTTCAAATTTAGCAAATACCTACACAAAATTAAGTACAGTTTCCAGTTTAATGTTTATTTTCTTCTTTTTTTTCGGCATAACTAGAACAAATGATTTAGCATAATTATAAATTTGTTCAACTGTCTATGACATTAATAATTTACATTTGTTAAAATTAAGAATGAAAACATCAAGTTTTTTATGCTCCACTTGATTGAAAATTGACAAAAAACAAAATTTTACACAAATTACTATATATGTGCTCATTTTTTACATGCAGTAGGTACTAGGTACATATTTTCACAAACATTTCAATGAAGAACAATGAAAACAAATAAAATTATATGTAATTGTAATCAGCACACAGCATTCAAAGTGTGTGGAAAATTTTTGCCATGCAAATTATATGAAAAATCTAAATAGAAATAGAAAATTTGTTTGTTTCACCACAACCGCATGCTAATTGCGAGCGCCCTACTAACCTCAAATCATAGACTAGGTACTAGGTACACTTTTGTTCAAGAATAAAATCATTTGAGAGACGCTGATGATGGCGATGAATAGAAGAAAAAAGCTAAAGAAATTAAATTATAGTGGAAGTAACAGAAAAAATAAGAAAAAAATAATAAATAAATACAAATTCACACTTTTCTTCAATTTTTAGCATAAATATGCGAATTGTTTTTGCAAGCAAAAAACAAAAAAAAAAAGAAGAAAATATTGTGAAACAAAACAAACTTTGATTAAATTAAGTGAGTCAGTCACGAAAAACGAGAATACCAGCTCTAAAACTAATAGCTTCAACATGATTTTTCCGGTTCGAGCGCGCTGCATGACTATGACTTAATCTCCTCAGCTTTTAAGCGTGTTCAAATTCAGAAGAAAAAAACTATGCAAGAATTTCGCAGACAGAAAAGTCAACTATTTCTGTGTAAGCTCAAGCGAACAAACTAACCGACGGAGATTTGAAGTGCGTAAGTGCCCAAAAATAAAAATTAGGTGCGAGACATTTAAGCCAACGAATGAAATTATTACCTATACACATGTACTACAATTATTGTTAAATGTTACGGTAATGTGTTAATGTCGCATGTGTGTTGCTGCTTCCGTTAATTTTTGAAATGTGCCGTAGAGTTGAACACAGAATCCAATAAAGATTTTTGTTTTGTGCGCAAACGGTTCTTTTTTTTCATTTTATTTTATTGTAGATTTATGGCAAATTTATTGGTTTTTTGGAATTTTTCTTCAATTTTTAAAAGTTCAAAATACACACTCAGACAATTGAATTGCATTTTCTTTTTATAAAAGCATTTAATACTAAATCATGTGGATTGCATATAAAGAAAAGTAGTTGGAAAAAAGATAAAATTCACTATGGGATGCTGGCATAAAAAGTAATTACAAATATACATGGGCACACACACAATCATAATTATTTCAATCATACATTCATGACCCAGTGAGAAAATGGTAGTGAACTTGACGTACTTATAATAAGCCTGACTCAAAAAAATATAATAATTTTTCAATAAAGATATAATTCAACTCAACTAAACATTTTCCCATATCATTTTCACAGATTTCCAAAAAAAAATTCAATAAAACTTTCAGTTTTTGAGAGAAGAATCATTTTCATAAATTTTTTTATATTAGTTGGATTCATTGTAAATTCGTAAATGCCTAGTAAACATTGATAAATGTGCACACTTTACGAGTTTACGAGGCATTTACGAGTTTATATGAATTGGCTTATTAATTATGAAAAAATATAGGAAAACATAAACTTATGTAAATCAATTTAAGATAGGTTGAGTTCGCCTAATCTTCACTTATTTTAAATTATTATATATATATAATTAATAACTTAAAAATTTTTTTTTCTATTTTATTTTTTTATTCAACGAATCATGGATCAAAATAGTTTACCTCTTCTTGGCATTAAATGTTTTTGTACAAAGTTATTGGTGCTTAACCAATCCCTGTTTAAAAAAATATTGAGCAATAGTATTCTGAACAACTTTTATTCTATAACTTTTTCAATACCTTAATTTCAAGTGTTAAAATCTGAAATTACCTAGTGGCCATATATGGTTCGTTGGGCGCTATCAAGCAAAAGAGAAATGCATAACTTTTTTTTTAATCACTTTATTGAGAAAAATAACCAAAAATTATTCAGTGTGAAATTTATAGAAACAATATCTTTCGGTTATATAGAAAATCAAAAATTCTGCTTTATGTTTATGTGTAAAACGTATTTTTTCACATAAAAATGACAATAACTTTAGACAGCTATCGTTTTCTAATACCGTTATATATCCGCATCGATACAGAAAGCTGCAATCTACGAAACCCATATTTGGATATTGGACGTAAGATGACGCCACTATTACCATCCAAAATGGTGAAACCATATATGGCAGCATGCGCAGAGAAGAGTTAAAGATTGTCCATGTAACAGAAATAAAAATAAATGAAAAAATGTTTAACTCCAACCAAATTGTTATTGGCTACTCGGTGAGTCTTTCTGTTCTCGAGATAATGGGGAGTGTCAGTTTCACCTCATCTTCCCCTATATGTGCTTAGATGAAATTTTACATTTAAAAATTAATGAAATCATACTCAATTGCTTATAAATACTAAGCCGATAATATTTTGAAAACCCATTAACACAAGGATCCCCGGCTTTTGTTGCACCCTTAGATGCCCAGACGTAGTTATTGTGACTCTTATATCACTAAAAAACTAAAAAGGTTCATAATTTATTTTTTAAATTAACATAAATTTAGTTAGTTAACATTTTCCATCGGTTTTCACAGTAATTACAGCATTACATTGTATCAAATTTGAATGTTTAAAATAAGAATGGACAAAGTAACAAGTTTTCATATAGAATATAGTGAGGAATTGAAATTACATCTAAGATAAGATTGAAATAATGAGTTTTAACAGTCAATGAAAATTTTTGAAATATTTTCATTAGAATCACCTTTTAAAATAACTTAAAGTCATGGAATTATTTTTGGAAAAAGAAATTAGGGAAACAAATAAAACACGACCCAAGGTGTCAAAATGTCTCGATTGGGTAGCCTAGTGTTAACTCTTCGGAATCAAAAAATTTCATATAACCCAAAGAGTTTCAATAAACATAATTTTGTAAGAAACTTCATGGAATGGCATTTATTTATATTATAATAAACATTAACCCTAATTGATATTAATTAGCAAATACCCCATACTTTTGTGTAAAGTATTTTTATTTCTGAACACTGCAGTTGTATTATGAACACTAATTTCAAATCGATAATGTGTTTTGTGACCATATAGCTCTCAAATATTCATATATTTAAGCACTTCTCAGTGATCAGTTTGAAAAAATATGGTCAAACAATTTTTGATTTCTTTTATTCGAATGTCTCACTGAAAAATCGGCCTAAAAAGAATATATCTTAAGCTACAGCAGAGTAGAATTTAAAAAGACTAAACTCTTAACTGATTCTGCCATGTCCTGCAATAATTTCTTGCTGGGATACCATGTGCACATCAAAGCGCTATGTGCCATTTATAGTTTCTAATACAGGTCTATATCTAAAACTTTTATTTCTGTATGAGTCTATCTGTATGTAGTACGTACGAGTAAGTAAGTAATCCGGCCCGATCTGGTCTCTTACTGCTGCGCTGCTTCTAGCTTTTGTGGTTGTTGGTCTTGAGCAGTTAAGTTGTTGCAGTTACTTTTTTTTTGCCATAGATATGCCACCGCCACCATCATCAATAGCACCAGCAACAACAGGCGCTATTCATTAGCGCGCAGTGCTCTACGAACAATATGAAAAAGTTGTTGAGCCGGTTTCTGAAATGATTTTCAATTTAAGTTTGAGAGTTCTTTGTTTTTGCTTTTTTTCCTTTGCTTGATTTTATTTGTTTTGTTTTATATTTTATTGTTACTTATTTTTATTATTAAAGCTTATTCAATTTTAAGTTTTTAAATAATATTTTCATGTAAATCGATGTATAATTGCAGTCTTAAAAACTAAAATTTAGCCTTCATGTAGCAGCAAGTAAGCTTAAATCTAGCGGTCAACACTAAAAATATGCAGTTTTTAATTTACAAAATAAAAAAATGCATTTAGCCAGTTCATTCATTTAATGATGAGCAGTAATAGTAAATTGCTAACTTATATATTCATAAATTCATATCATCATCTCTTGAATACAGCTTACCAAATTCATACATACATACACACTAATTTTTGGCTTCAAGACCAATTCTTTTTTTTTTTCTTTTTGTATTAAGCGTTGACTTATGCTTATGTTTTAATGCTTTTTATATGTATGCGTGAAAAAACCAAGTTGAAGGTGTACAACGCATACGCATATGAAATGAATTTGACCTACATCAAGTTTTTCAAGTTGATCTTTAACGTTATTTTCGACTTTTTGTGGTCTTATTTTCTCAAAGCTAACATTTTGAATTTATTTTACGCATATTTGGTCAACTGCATTTTATTGTCTGTCTCTATGTCTGTGTGTCTGTCGCAACAAATATTCATTCCAAATAATTTCGTGCGTCGACTTGTCTGCCTACACATGCATGCGCTCATCGCATTTGGTGCTTGTGCCACACTTCATGCATAAGATGGTGACTCATAAAATTTCTTACTTATGGGATATTTGCATAAACCATTTGCAGCTATACAAATGCACTAAACTTTAAAGGTTATGTTCATTTTCACAAAATAAATTTGATAATTTATTATTTATTTAGATATTTTGAACCGATTCTCAGTTTTTCTTTCACTCATAATTTACACTGGCGGTCACAAAAACCGCACCACCCACCAATTTCAAGAAAATCTTTTAAAATGGGACTTAAACCTGATTTTGTTTTAGTGAATGTAATTTTTTTTTTTTTGGGAACAAAATGAACAAAATTGCAAAAGAAAAATCATACATACACACAAATTTTACTACATTTTAATTAAAACAAAAATATGGAAGAAATTTCACGTTTTTGAGGGTATTGATTAAAAGTATAATATTTGTTATTTTTTGAAGGTGTAAACTAAGATTAAATTGTTTTATAATAGAGTCATAAGCTAAATTGTTTAGTTTGATGGTTCCCGTCTCTTAGCCTTTCTTATTGCCGTTATCTTGAATGGCATAGAGTCGACAAGCACTTTAAGGATATTATTCGATATTTTTTTAATACTAAACTTTTTTAAGAACTCCAACAAGGAATTTTGATGTGTAAACATTTTAGCTCACGGTATGGGCAAAATTTCAAATGTGTAAAATGAAAGAATAACTGTAACGTAAGATGTAAGATAACTGTAACGTCCAGTTCCCCTCTCGCTCACACTACTGCGCGGCATGACTGTGCTACTCTAACCAACAAAGAGAAGAGGGGGAGAAATTAAACTACGAGCGGAGTTTGTTTGTTTATGTTTCGATCAATTTACTCACACATATATGTACATACGAAAACAAAATGTATGTGTGTACATTTATTCGTAATAAATAATAAATAGAATAAATAAATTATTTGTTGGTGTTAAACGTATGGAGATCGACTATACCATACAAGCAGAGAAGTTGCCGTAGCAAACACAGGCGTTTGATAGGTTTTGCAATCGGTTAGTTAGATTGGATTAAAATTAAATATTTTTTAAAATATAAAAATAATACAAAATGATAATAATAAGGAATCTAGGTTTCAATTAATGTATAAACAAAATGTAGTGATAATGATAGCAAACCACGGCATTATAAAAATTTTGCTTTGTACATTAACCTTAGAAAGGCAACACTTTTTTTATCTATGTAAATAGCAAAATTGTTAAACAGAAAAAATCAAATTTATTTATTATAAAATCACTTATTTACTTCAATAAAAATACATTGTTTCTTATTTTTATTAAATGCAGTTAAGGCAAATCTCTTTGCGGTGCTTTTAAAAAGTAGTGGGGTGACTGGTCACCCCTGTTGCCTTTCTAAGGTTAAATGCGGAAAGCAGTTATCGTCGCTTGAGAATTGATTTGGCGTATGTGTGTACAAATTCAAATCAATTCTCTGGCGACGTTATGTAAAATTTTCAATTCTAATAAAATTTCAAATCGACAGGAAGAAAAACTTAAAGCGCGGAAAAAAGATGATATTACAGCTGTGTATATACCAAAAAATCGTGCCCGATGCATTGAGTAAAAGAAAAATAATGCAACTACGATTTGGAGCAATTGCAAAATATTTTTGCTATCACAACAACAAATACCATATATGCGATATGGAATACAAATTTGCGCTTGCAATGATGCAAGACCATTTGCAATTTATAGTGAATTGGGCTATTATATATAAAAGATAATGATATCTAATAAATTTTTAAGTTTATAAAAGAATCGTTTTAATTTTAATTATCTACCTATATATGCCTATAAATACGTGAGCTTATGTATATGGCATTCAGTTAGCTTAACTGCTTACACAACAAATATCTTGCGTGCCTTGCACACATCCATTGTTTTTTATTCTTTGGCATGTTTTGAGCAATATTCCGTATCATTATATGACAGAGGTGCCTTATCGGACTTAAACCGCGCGAGCTACCTGATCATTCCCGCCAGTAAATTTTAATATCAACGAAAACATTTTGAATCTGCACCAAATAAAGATCAATAATCTAACTTTTTTACTATTTCTAAAGTTATCAAACATCAGGCATTAATTACTAACTAAATCTTGCCAATTTGGCGTGATAATATGCCGCAGAAGTCGTCCGGAAAAATAACGTCATTAATGAGCGAAAGCGTACCACAATTGGCTTACAGCAATTGCTCCATAAAATTTTAGTCATATTTTTGGGCGTTCCCAGTCCCTTCAATATAGTATAAGGGACCCATCCAAACTATCTGACTTTGTGCGGATTTTACTATTTTCACTACACAGTTAACCTTCTATTGCTCTATATCTGAGAAGCACAAATACCGAAGATTAAATGGGTATAAAAAATTGAGTTTAATTTGCCTGATCATATAACTTTTCTCGAGTCTGCCAGAGTTCAATTGCTGTAGTAGTTTTTAGTCCATGCCAGGCGATTTGTTTCCATCTATTTCGTCAACAACGACTTTTTGGCTGATCGTCTCCCATACAGACCGAACTTTTGTTTCTTTCTGCGTAAGTTTTCGACATTTATATTCACGTTGTATTAGCTCTTTAGCTCAGTCCTTATTGTGACTACACTTTTGAATCGATAATTTATGGTTCTCTTTTTCAGGTTATGCCATTTTCTCTCGTATTTGTCTTCCATAGTCTTTTTGATCCTTTTGTCCTTGCAAGCGGGTACAAATTGCCTTTTTTCTGCATCAGTCGAATGTAGGCATCAGATTTTTTCAGATACTTAACTTTATGACACTCTTTGATACCTAAGAACAAAAATTTCGAAATTAGACACAATTTGGGTGATTTTTGTATTTCGAGCACAATTTTCAGGTTCGGGTTTCTCGACTGAGAAGAATTAGACTATAAATTTTAGAATAATAGTTTTTTTTTTCTAATATCTTACATTTTCAAAACGTGTTTGATGAGACTTTTCTGAATTCGTCTGTTTCATTATTTTTCCAGGACAGACCTAAACTAATGATCAAATTTTTTACTATTAAATTTTAATTGGCCAGGGTGATTCTTTTTTGAATTCAGATGTGGTTCTCGGCTTGCTTGATGTTACTTCAGGTTTGTTAGTTCCTAGAGAGAAATTTCGATATACATATCAACAAGTTAATGTTTAGGTTAGGTTAGGCTAGGGTGGTGACCGAGTACCTCACCGTTGAAGCTTAACTCAACTCAGCAAAGTTTCCTGATTGGATCTACTTTTTTGTTTTAGAAAGAATTTACAATCTTTGGGAACTTTAATGGAGTTCTTTATTACGGAAAAAACTTTCAGATTGTCGAAAAATAGTTTTCCTGTTAAAAAAAAAAGTTTCGTTGTTATGAATTAGGCATATTTGTGATTATTTTTTATTGTTTGTAGCAAAAACTTAAATTTCCTACTTTCTAACTTATTGTAAGCGATGATGTTAGCTCACGAATCATAATAATAATTTATATTTTTTTTTTTCTTCTTTCAGAGTTGATTATCATAACGAAAAAATTGAATGGATTAAATCGAACGTAAGAAAGGGCAGCAACAATTGAAAACAAATTGAAGTTCAGACGAATTTAAAAAAAGGTGAGCGTGCCGGTTACTTACTCTATCTATTTTGAATGCATAAATATACACATATGATTATATGTATGTATGTATGTGTCAGTGTGATTGAATGTTTAGGGAAAGGTGAATGTGGGTGTAGCATCGGAAACGTTTAAAAAAAATCCAAACAGAAATAACTCAAAAATAAAAAATAATAATTATTAACAAATATAAATCAACAATACTATGGAAAGGAATCAAAAAAAAGTGAACTCATGATATTGGCCGAAGGCATTTTATGTCGTTAAAGCGAGAGTGTGTGTGTGTATGAATGTGTGTACTCTATATGTCTATGTGACTAAACTTGTTTTACTTTTGCTACGCTTTGTTATTGTTTCAGTTTTTTTTTCGAGATTTTAATAATTAATAGAAATGAAAGTAAATTTTTTCCACTTACGACAAGAGGAGGACGAGTGTGGAATGATGAGGCAAAATCATTTTCAATAATGCAATTAAATTGTTTACGCATTCAAATTGAAGTATTCTTGAAATCTGTTTTTGTTACATTTCTATTCGAATTGAAAGCCAATTTAAGGCAGCACGACAAAGAGAGGGTGACTCTTGTAGATGATAGTGAAATTAATTTCACTTATTTTCGATGATCATTTTAGACATTGAATCGACAGAAGATCTTTATCTTCAGGCGCTTCTGTTTCATTTCACTATTTGATAATTTATTTATTCAATAAGAAAAAAGTTATCATGACTACATTTAATAAAATCTACTTAACCTAATTTAAAAATGTGGTGCAATTATAATGTGGAATTCCCCAAATTTCGACAAGCACGATTTGGGCTCTTTGATTTTCTAGACAAGCCATAACAAAATTAGCCCAAAAGCTGCTGTGTCTAGGTGAGCGATGATTTCTCTTTTCGGGTTTGGTTCTTAGTTTTTTAGTTTCAACTAATTTTCAATTCAAATTCAAAAGTTTTTCACTTTACTTATAAAAGTTTATGGAAGGATTTCCAAGATGTCTGTTGTTTTACTTTATTTGTTTTTTTTTTTACAATTATATACTTTGGTATTTTTCGTCTTTAACAAAATTAAAAAGCATCTCATGACAAAATACCAACAAAATTTTATGGAGTGTAAAATTATATAATAATTCCTCACCCTCAGAAATACACATATAAATTATCAAAACAATAATGATAAAAAACTTCCATGCAATTAGCGTTTTTTAATTGTTGTTAATTTATACCTACATATGTAATAATTTTTCAAAAGAAAGAATTAAAAATCAAAATTGCTCTACACAATTGATGAATTATTTAATATTTATTTAAAATAATTTAAGTTCTTAAATAATTTATTATTTAAAAATTTATTTCTCTTACACACACACACACTTTAACAATTCTTCCAATGCATATAAATACAAATTAATGTGTTTTGTTGTTGCTGCTGCTGTTTAATATATTTTTTTACTTTTATTATCACTTGATTATATTGTAATTGTATGTGGAAAAAATATATATGTCGGTAGTAATAAATTTGCAATTGTTTACAACAAAAGCCTAACGGTAATATGAGTCGGGCAGGGCGCACGCAAGAGCTGGCAAGGTCATTCCACCATTCCGCTGACTGTTCATTTAATCTCATCTCTGTTTTCTACAACCAACAACCACAGCCACTGAAATACAAATAAATCCACTCATGTTTCATGTTTATTTTAAATGACAACAATAAGTATTAAAAAAAAAAAGAAGTCATAATTTATTTAATTGCCTGAAAATCAGCGAAGAAAAAATTACATTTGTTTCCAGCTTATTGTAATATATAATGAATTTATCATATTTTAAAAAATAAATAGTTAAAAAAATTCTTTTATCATTATTTAATTTATGCATTGATTATTGTTTTTTCGCATTTATTGTTTGCCCATATTCAAATAAATACCCAATTTTTTTTCGTTTAATTCACAGAAGTTAAGTTTTTGGCCATAAATTTCTAGCTTAGATGAAGTTGTTTAACTTTTTTAATATTTATTTATTTATGTATGTTTTGTTTTTTGATACCTACTCATCTTGTTTATTGCGCTCAGCAATATTTAAATATGAACTACAATTTATTTAAGCATTTATTTCTGCTTTCTTTAAGCATTTAAAAAAAAACAAATTTCTAAACCATTATGTTCTATTCTATTAAGATTTACAACTAACCCAGAAGCGAAAATTGTTTAGAATTTAAGTTTACATATTAATTCTGTTGCTGCTTGTATCTAGTTCCAATCAATGGTGTAAATAAATGTAAATTAATTAAAAGTTAGTGAAAAGCTACTTTTTTAACTCTTTGGAGTTCTTAGTAATGTAAAATGCTGTTTCTACTTTAATGACAATAGTCAAATTAGATTTAAATAGATAAATGCAAACAAATTGACAGAGTTTTTTATACCTTACTTAAGCGCTTCTATTAGTTTAGATGAGAAAAATAGATCCCCGGGTATCCTTAACTTTTTTGAACAGACTATCTTGATCTAGAAAGGATAGTTTAAAAGAAAATGTAAAACATCGTAGTCTTCTAAAGTTTTTGCTAACCATTTTTTACTGTAAAAATTAAAATTCTCTTGCTGGGTCCCGGGGCCCAAATGGAGCAACTCTTTCACCATAACTTTGTAAATGACTATTGGCCTTCAAAATGACTACTGTCATTCAAAATCTACTTCTCGGGATTTTCGGAACTCAAATTTCAATTGCGGGATCTGATAATAACCCCGATATTGTTAGTTTTATCAAATATAAAATTAAAACTGGGAAATTATTAATAAGATTAATTTATTTTTTTAATGTGGCGCACTTTTGCAATCATAATATGGAAACAATTTTGTCATCTTTGAATTGAGAGAAAATTTTAAAGAAATCGTTCATTGTTTGATCGTTTATTTTGTGAGAAATTATTTTCTTTGTTCAACAAAATTTTGAAAGGAATCTCTAAAATTAATTGAATATCGCATTCTTCTGATAAAAGATGAACTTTATGCATTCTATATGTAAAACCTTTCATTTTAAGTTTCCTGAAAATCAAAGAGTTTGACCGAGATCCCGGTATTGACATCCCTAATTTGCACATCCAGCTAAGACTTTGAATGCTAATATAATTTAGCTAATGATTTAATTGCAATCAATGCAAAATAGATGAGAAAACTTTTATAACTGGTCAAAACTCACAAACCGCTTTCGACTTAAAAATAAATATTATTATTAGCTTCATTAATTAATTCAACTTTAGATTTCAAGAATACACGATTCTTGTTTTTATGTCAATTTGAAAGTTTATTATAAATTTAAACCGGTGAATAATAAATTTTGCTTCATTTCTCTTGTAATCGATTTTGTTTTTTTAAATGTAAAATAAAATTTGTGTATTTATTTTTGCTGTTTTTTATGGCTTTAAAAATTCATTTGCTATCTGAAGAATACACCCCCAAGAACTTAAGCTCAAAAAAAAGTCCTTAATATTACTAAGAAGTTACTGAAATGATGCGGAACCAAAAGCAGGTAAACAAACTTTAAACGCGGTTTTCTCAAAGTGAGTTTTTTTTCCAAAGATTCTTCCGCATCGTGAAATGAAGCTCAAAAAATATTGAACCGATCGTCTTGAAATTGGCACAGATATTCTTAAATTTCTTGGCCCTCGAACCTCGAACATACATTTAATTAGTTATAATACAAATTGTTTTTAAGGATTCAATTTTTTTTTAATGTCCTCAAATTTTTTTTTTGCTATATTTAGGTTGGTTTGATGCGGAAGGACCAACTTTAATAAAAAAAAATTGTTTCATTGAATTATAGCCAATTGCAAGGAACTTGGGCGTTCTACGGCGCAAATTTAAAGAGCCAAGCTAGAACAGCTGCAGCGCCGCCATTTTGTCCTTTTTAAACCTCTTTTTTTCTCAAAGTATTGATTGAAAATATCCCAAAACTTCACTCCGTAATTGCAATTGGTGGAAATCATTATTTTTGGAATTAAATTTACTTTTGCATCTGCTTTAGCTGCTACCATCTGGTCGTTTTCATTTCTAGGGATGATATGAGTATAAGAAATAAAACATGCCACTGAATCTTACATTATCATACCCTCCATGTTGAATCTGCCTTTCTGAATTTTAAATTATTCATACAATATTCAATTTTAGAGGCTCAAAAAACTACTTGGGTGTAGTTTTCGGAGTTCGGAATGCAATGGCTTTTATATTTTTGTGTCCTCTATATTGGATTCGTCTCTTTCAATTTCGATTTTTTTTATTACCCAGTTTTTGAGTTTAAGGCCCTAAAAAAGTCATAGTGAGTAACTTGCTTGCGAATCCAATGCATTTTTTTGTTTCATGTGACCATTTTTTAGTTTCCACCATTTTGCATTCCTTATATTTTTTTACCTTATATTTGAATGAGGCGGAATCTTTATAGAGTGTGGATTTTCAGTGCAGTTGATCAGTGCACATCGTCACAGCAAGTTAGCCTAAAAATCTTGAGATGATTTTTCCTCCAGAACTCTCGATAATGTGAATATTTATCTCTCAGCTTTAAATTCTTTAACTCCAATTTTAACTCCATTCGGTATCTAAACCAATAATTGTTTGTTATTAAGTGGCATTATAAAGCTTCACAAATTCACTAACGATTTTAAAAGCGTTGTCGTCACCAACCCAGTTCCTTTGCAATGCCGGTTTCTAATGATGTCAATATATTCGGCAATGGCGGGTAACATGGCGTCTATTAACATAACACTCTACCTTACTTAATACACTTACCTATAAAACTTTAATTACATATTTATTTAGTAATAAGTACAAAAATAACCGTGAAACTTGTAGCCAAACTACTGCTGGTCTATTTATTTGAATGTTACCATAACTTTGAATACCATTATGGAATTAAAGTTTAGCTTGTTGACTTCTTGTATGTACGTATGATGTCATACAATTTTATGTATACCCTACATATATTCAGGTCACAGATTTTTTATACTACTATATTCGTATATTTATAATAGATTACTTTTTTTAACAATGCCTATTGTCATAAAAACACAATATTTCTATACAAACTCATTTTATAGGAGAAAAAAAACTTAACTTATCTTTTGAATAGGTATAACTGAATAAACCAAATATTACAAAAGGCAATTAATTAACTAAATGTATATATTCAAACCAATGAATGCTAGAAATTTCAAGAAAATTGTCAAATAATTGTTAAATTTTGTGCAGGAACTAACATATTTTGGAAACCCGTATAAATATTCAAAAAAAAAAAAAGGTTTCAAAAAGTACGAATGCTACAAAAGAGAACAATTGAGAAGAAAATTATGATGAATTCATGTAGTCCCTTCCAAAATGATCAGTGCTGTCGATCCTCACTACTAAAAAGCTTATGGCTGTTTTGAGCATTGGAATCTCATTCATTCTCAAAACTTTTCCTTTATGAGCTACTTATATAGGTATTAATTGGCATTACTGATCGATCGCTCAATTAATCAAAGAATGCTGTCATAAATCTAAAGTTGATCGAGTTTCAACGTGATGCCAACACTAGTCTCGCTTTTATTACCAAGGGGAAAGGTTAATAACGTGTGCATTTAAGACCAAGCTGTTTTAAATCAAACACAAATGTTTATTTTGGAATTTCCAGCTTTTTTTTTTATTGAGCGTAGTGAATATTTAACTAGGTACCAAGCAACATATGCAAATGCGTGCTTCAATTGTCAACATTACGCTATTTTTTGTCGCATTTTTGTTTCTTTTTGTATCTGGCTTGAAACTTTTAAGTTTCGTTTAATTGTTGTTTGTATTTAAGGTAAAGTGCTACAGTTTCTATTTTTGTTGTGTCCAAATTGTTTTTTCATTGTCACTCAAGGTTGACAATGAATACAACAACAACAACATGTAAAAGTATTTGATTTTTTCTACTATATATAAAAAATAAATTTAAAAAAAAAAAACTCAATGAACATTACATTAATGGGTCAAGTTGGCAATTAGTTACGCGTATTAACAGATGATGACGATAAAATCAGATAAAAAGATATTATAAAAAAAATGAAACGACAAATCACGGAAGCTAAAATTTTTTTTATTTGCTATTTCAGCGAAAAAATAATTTCAGGCATTAAACAAAAAATTATTATAAATAATAAATTCCATTGAAAACGACGACGCGCGAATGTTCGTTTCAATTTAAATATTAAATTTATTTATTTATATGCATTTAAATTTTTAAAGGTCAACTTCCTTTCACTTGGAAACCCTACTTAAGTTATACTTAAGCAGCGACGACGACAAAACAACGAAACCACGCAAAAATGACATGTGACAAGTTTGTGTGCAATTTTAATGTCGTTTTTCCGGTAGGTTGAGTTGAGTTTTTTTTTTTAATAAAAGTAAAATTAAAAAGTGTAGAATTAAAGAAAAAAATATTTTTCACTTTTTTTTTGCATTTTATTTATACTTCGTGTTCTTATGTCAACAACAATTGCATGCAATAACAATTTCGCTCAACTTTACTTTCTGATGCCTTCTTTTGATTATAATTATTTTTATTGCTTTATTTTACCAGCACTGCTTATTATTTTAATATGAAAAAAGACAAAAGTAACCTTGATTTTTACTTTTACTTGCTTGAAAAAAAAAAAACGAGATCCTCCCGCGCAATTGTTGTTGTTGTAATAATTAATTACATATGAATAAATCTCATGGGTGTAACCATGGTGGGACAGAGGGAGACCGTCTCCCCTCCTCCTTAATTTAAGAAGCAATATAAGTAGTAATGTAAAAAATAAAAACTTAAGATTTACTATTAGGGTGGGTCAAATTGTATGGGAATAATTTTCGGTTAAGTGATAGAGCTGTTGTTCATGGAATTCTAAGCAACTTTTCTGAATGAAGTGCATATATCTCTTAGTCGAAGATTGACCCTGCTGACTTTCAATTTTATACTTAAAGGACCCTATCACTAAAAATATCAACTTTTTGTGAGTAAAATATTCTTATTTATTATTTTTTAATGCCACTCTCAGGTTCAGAGAAAAACTCTGAGTGCTTTCGTAGATATAGGCAATTATAACGCCGAGTGTTAGTCAAGAAAAACAGTTGCCTTCCCTTTCGGCCGTTCACAAAGGCTTAGCTATGCCTTGGTCCAGCACGTCTTGATTAATACCTCTCAAACCTTGCTGACTAATCTGTAAGCTTACAAACTACGGTCAGCCATTATAAAGAAGATGAAGTATATTTTAAATGTTAAAAACCGATAGTCCAAACTTTGAACCCTTTTTCTCAAAACATGGTTTTTGCCATTTTTATTTGAGCCAAAAGAAAATCCATGCCTTTTCTTTTCAGAACTTTGATGTCCAAAAGTGGGCTGAGGCTTTTTTCTCTACCAAAATCAACGTCTAGTAACTCGAAACACCTCATCTCGTTCAAATTTGGTGTGGTAACTACTACCCAATGGGACTAAACTTTGAGCAAGATGGAGCCCGATAGATTTTGAGAGTGGGTTCCCTTGAGATGAAATCACTCATGTGTCAAAAGAATTCCAAAGTCAGAAACAACATTTCTATTAACCTACCAGTTCTATAAAAAATGCTTAAGTTCTGGACCGAGATAGTGCAGGGCCGCTTTAAAATAACAGTCACCAAGACCAATTTTAAGCCAACGTAAAGGAATTTTTCGTTTTTATAAAATGTTTATGTGGAAAGTGCGTATCGTGCTGTTGAAATATAAAATTATACAGGTGCGGGGAATTTGATCGAAAATCGAGGAATTTCTCGAGGGCTATTGGGAAGACAGAAAAAATGAGTTGGCATCCCTGATCATACGAACGACTGACAAAATAATAAAAATTGACAAAAATATCGAGTTAAGTATACAGTTTACCTTGTGTAAAAAAATCATAACGGATTTTATATGAACTCTCCTTGTGAGTATGTGTTGCTATTGCGTTCTGCAGAGTGGTAGTTTTTTGAAAACTTTAAATTCGATTTTCTTTGGAATTTGTTTTTTTGATTATTTTGACGAACGATATACTTTTCTCGGCAAAATCAAACAAGTTGTCATTGAAAAAATCCCATTTTTTGGTTTTGCTTTAACTCTTGATTCTTTTTGACCCACCGTAATGTACAAATACGATTTCTTATTGTTAATTTGCTAGGCTTAATGCAAATAAAATTAATTCTTTTGTTTTTCCTGAACCTTATAGAGTTTTTGCACCTTGTTTGAAAATCTGGCTATGCCCATAAAAAGCATACCTGTTGCTTTGTTTTTAGAAGGAGTAGTTGTAATTATCTTACCACTGGGAAGGTTCCACTTTAGAGTTTGGTGGCAAATCTTGGCGTTGTTTATACTTACGGGGAGTGATCTGGACTACAATCAAAGGAATTTATTGCCACAGCCTTAATAAACATCTTTTTGAGCCAAATTCCAAGTCCTGTATCATTTCCATTCCTTCTTTCAATGCTTTTAAAATCTAAATCTAAACTAGTCACATAAATTTAAAGGAAATTTATAAACATACTCAACGCAGACTTATCTAATTATTTTGATAGTTGAGTTTATTTGACGAAATTTCAACGAAATTTACCAGTGTCACTTCCACACATATCTCCATAAAACTATTTGTCACTTCTACAATCAGCTTCTGTATCGCTAGAAACCTGAACTTTATACATTTATTTTTAAGACTTTTATTATTCAAAAACCCTGATACCCTACATGCGAGATGTTACGGCGAGGAAAATTAGGATATTTTAACTTTCCTACCGGCGCGCACTTTTTAGCAGTAGTTTTCCATATAAGATTATAATTTACTTTATTAGAAACGCTGATCAAATATATGAAAATCTCGCAGTCATTGTGAGTGCTCTGCCAAAACGAAAACGAGTCAATATTGTTTCGTCCTTATTTCTCGGCCTTGCAGTCTGTAGTGTGAAAAAACCCAAATATACCCCGTGCCAATTTTTACTACATTTTGTTATTTTAGTATTTAAAAATTATAAAATGGTATGATGGTCCTTTTTGGTTTTTCTCAATAAAACCTAATAAAACAGACCTAATATGAACATTTTTTCAACGGTTAATCTAGATTGAAGTTATAAAATATTGAATATTCTCTATATTACAAAAGTATGGCTGAAAAACTGCAAAAGTGAATGAAGTATCACTAACATCCATAGATATACAGTAAAATGACTCATTGTCCTGAAGCTGCATACACTTTTCGTTTTGCTCGAATTTACTTTTATATCTCACGAATTTAAAAATTGTACAAGAAAAAAATGAAAACGATTTGAGGCGCGGGTGTGTGGATGTGTTGTTGTACAATAGTTGTAAAGTAAAACTTTAAATTGCCTACAGTTTGAAACCAAAAAAAATGGATATTTTTCATTGAACTGCATTTTTTGTTTGCATGCGGTTTAACAGAGCAACCAACGTCAGCAGCAACAAAAACAACAACAGTTGCAGCTATTGCTAACAAAAGTAAATGCAGGAAAACGTTAAGGGGAAACTCGTTTTTCCAACGCTATTTTTTCAAGCTTAGTTCTTTTTTTTTAGCTTATTTCTTTCTTTTTTGCTTGTTTGTTTGTTAACTATTGCCCCTTTTACTGCCATTGTGGCATTTGTGCAACATTTGGTAGTAGAGTGCAGTTTGTTGTTATTGCCAATGCTTTGTTATTCGTTTTTGTTGTTGTTGTTGTTGCAAGTAAAAGACATTTTCAATGCATTTAGTTTATGTTTGTACTCGCATTCGAGTTTATATACTCGTATTTGTTTGTAAATGTATAAATGTGTAGTTGTGTTGTGTCTCAATTCGAGTATTGCACCATTTGAAAGCGTTTGCGGCATATTGTCGTTTCAAATTGCTATTTCTTTCTGTAGTGTATCATAAATTTTTCCTTTTTCGTTTTTGTTTAGCCTAGAAGCGCCAAAAAATAGAAGTAAATTTTTTTTAAATCGTTTTTCTAACTTTGCATTTAGCTTAACGCCTCATGTGGGAGTGGGTGTTTCCTTATGACTACTCGCACACATAAATATAATAGGTATATATGTATATATTTGTTGGTTTTAATGCCTCACGATTCGTAAATGTGAAACTCATTGAGAAGTTTATTGAAATGTCAAAATTCGATTGAAATATGTATGAATTTTGTAGGAGTTGGAAGCAAATGAAGTAGGTACAGAATATTTACAGCAGATTTTGCATAAATTTTTTTTATACATACGATGACAGGGATCAATAACTTTAACTGAATGCCTTCATACCTCTCCGCTCATATTTTCTGTTTCAATAAAAGATTTTAGAGACGTATTGTAAATTCTGTAATATTAAGTTCACTTTTAACGTGACAGGTTTTTCAACAGGTTCTTGCAGATGGTTAATTTGAGTGAATTCTACTAGGTAGAACAATACTAAAAACTAACTCTCTGGAATCGTTTTGAGGGCAACACCTTGATTAGATACTGGTACTTAAAAATAGTCCACGGAATTTAAGAAGATTCACTAAGCTAATATTAAATGACCCTGTTAGAAGCAGTAGACCCCCAACATTGTTTAACGAAAACAAACAGGACAGAAAATTAGATCATTCTTATAATTACCTTTCTTGTTTAGAATTGGGAAGAACCTCTCAGGTTACACGGGCCAATTTTGTGTTAACTGTGCTCTTAGGCCAGGGTATGTGTATTTAAATATGGTTAAGTGGTCGTACTTATCTAATGCTACAGTATTAACACCCAGTAATATAAATCATGCACATGAAATAAATTTTATTGACAGTTTGTTTTCTGCAGATTTAGTTCAAATTAATTCGTTTCACAATAAGCTAAATAGATTACTTGACCTAATTTTCATTAATGATAATGTTAAGTATGAACTAAATAAATGTAGTTTTCCAATTTCAATTCAATTCTTCTGATATGCATCATGTCCCTTTAGTCTTAGAAATTGAATTTTATATTTATCCCAAACTTCCTCAAGATAATATCAGTTGTAATTTTAATTTCAATTTATGTAATTTTGATGATATTAATTACTTTTTAAACAGTATTCAATGGGAGTACATGTTTTATCAAAACAATGTCTCTCACTGCTTTGAACTATTTCTTAAAAATGTTTTTCAGATTTTTACTAAAAATGTTCCCTTTAAGAAACAAAAAGTTTATAAATTGCCCTGGTATACTGTTGGCCTAAAAAAACTTAAGAACCGTCGAAATAAATTTTATAAATTATATACAGCAACTAATAATGCCACTCATAAATCAAAATATGAATATTATTCACGTGAATTTAATTGTTTAGATAAATTTTTATACAATCAATATATCATGCAATTTGAAAAATCAATTAAATTGGATCCAAAAACATTCTGGAATTTTATGCAGAGCAAAAAAACCTACTCCAGTATGCCTAGTTCTATGTTCTTGGATGATAAAGTATCATACTCTATCCATGATACTGTTAATCTTTTCTCTGATTATTTCCTGGCTAATTTTGATCCTCAAGTCGAAGTGGATGATTCTAATTTGTTGAATATTGTATCATCTGTTGATTTCGGTTCGTTAATACTAACAGATGCAGATGTTATAAATGGGATCATAAATCTTAAAAATTCCTCTAAATTAGATATTGATGGTGTATCGCCATTGTTAATAAAAAAGTGTGCTGACTCTCTTGTTACGCCATTGAAACTTATCTTTAACAAATCACTCAGCACTGGTATTTTTATTGACAAATGGAAAGTTTCTTTAGTTTCGCCTGTATTAAAAAAAGTAATAAGTGTAATATTTCTAATTATAGACCCATCTCTAAGCTCTCAACTATATCAAAACTTTTTGAAAGCATTGTCAAAGACAAAGTATTTTTTGCAGTAAAAAGATTGATCTCTCCGAATCAACATGGTTTCGTGTTAGGTCGCTCAACTGTAACCAATCTTGCAGTTTTCACAAAATATTGTATCAAGCCAAGTTGACACTATATACACCGACTTCTCGAAAGCCTTTGACAAAGTTTCGCATAGTATTCTGATTTCTAAGCTGTTAAAAATGGGTTTCCATTCTACGTTTCTGCAATGGATCAAATCATACCTTCATCAAAGATGCTGCTATGTATTGATTGATGGAGTAAGGTCAAAGTCTTTCATAGCAACATCTGGTGTCCCCCAGGGTAGTATACTTGGTCCCTTACTATTCATATTATTTATTAATGACGTGGGGGGTTGTTTCTCTAGAGTAAATTATATCTTGCCATTAGAAATTTATCGGACATTAACATCTTACAATCTGAACTCAATAATTTTGTTAATTGGTGTACAGCCAATCATTTACATCTTAATTATACTAAATGTTCGCATATTACTTTCTCTAGACTGCGCAACCCAATCTCATCCTCATTTAGTATTGCTAATAACTGTCTCAATTCGCTAAAGGAAATATTGGATCTTGGAGTTATTTTTTACTCTTGCCTTTCATTTGTGCAGCATCTCAATTACATTATTCCAAAAGCTTACTCCGTTATGGCATTTGTTCGTCGAAATAGTTCTGAGTTCAAGGACCCATATACACATAAGTTGTTATATAGTTCTTTTGTCCGCTCAAAGCTAGAATATGCAGCATTTATTTGGAACCCGTTCTATGCTGTACATTCCAACCGTCTCGAGCGTATTCAAAAAATTTTCATTAAATACGCTTTGCGATCCCTAAACTTTGTGGAACCACTTCCATCCTATAACGCGCGATGCTTGCTTTTGAGCTTAAAATCGCTTGAAACTAGAAGAGCAACTCTCTCATTAATGTTTGTATATGACATTATCTGTGGCAATATTGACTGCTCGTATTTATTAGAATTGATTACTTTTAAAGTACCTGCGCGGAATTTGCGTCTAGGTCATACATTTAACGTAAATCTCCACAAAACTAACTATGCCTCAAATGAACCCATTACCAGGGCTTTAACGATATATAATAGAATCGCTGAAGAACATTTTTTAGATTTTTCAATTGCAAAAAAAAGTTTTAAAATGCTTCTCATAGAAACTATCTAGCATTAAGTCTGTATTATTGTATAAATTTGCACTTCAATTTATTATTATTAGTTGAATTGTTATACCTAGTCTGTAAGGATGTAAATTCCATAGACTAAATAAATAAATAAATAAATAAATAATGTCGCAATCTGGAATCAAATCAGGCAAAACAACAATTGTTTTTTATGAAAACTAAAATGCACAATGTGACAATTTTATGTGGTTACAAATTAAATAAGCAATATTTGCCAAAATAATGGCAAGAATAATTTAATTTTTGTGATAGATGCATAAAAGTTCGTTTTTAAAATATTTAGTTATCAATCCTCGTTGCAATATCTTTTCCAAATCACTGGATTCGGCAGGTACAATTTCCAAGGACATGTCATCACTAACTACCAAAATTGCATTCTTGAATCCGGTCATAGTGCGTTAATCATAGTCTTGAACAGGAGATACTGAATGACACCGCAAAACTTCGCCGAAGTTGAATTTGACTTTGATTTTTTGATGAATACTAAGGTAACTTTTTTTTCACTAATTACTTCCCACACCATTACCGAAGACGAATAATGGTAGTCTATGGTTTTCTGTTGGGCATTCGTCAGACCGTGAACTTTCATTTTCGTCACAGTGTATGTATATTCTTAATCAAAGTTTCTTTTATATTTAATCTTTGGTGATAGTTGTACTATTTTTTTTTCTTCTGTCTGTTATGACCATAGAGGTGGGCACAGACTGTTCTTTTCTCATCCATTCATGCAGTCTGAGTCATCTTTATTTAGGAGTGGGAGAGACCTTAAGTTTTATGCCGAATCCGGACAGAGAAGTGAAAAGCATTAGGCACTTCACTCTTACTTCTTGGTGCCGTGTAGAAAATATTGTATGTTTTGATTTTTGACCATGCCGACCATCGAACTCGGACACCCTAAGTAACAGTTCAGCCATAAATTTTTTTAAAAATCTTCAGGTTTCTACTTTTACTTCAGACTTCAGTTTTTAAGTTCATTAAAGTGGCTTAACAAGACACCTAAATACTGTTTTATTAAATCTTTCTTTTCTCTCTTGTAATGTAATGTATAAGTTTTCCTTTATATCTAAAGGGTCTGACCAATCCTTTAAGCAACCGTGAGCCCCGGAAATTATCTCAATGACTCGTGCATTATATTCAAACCAAGTTGCAGATGCTTCAATAATTATACAGAGATCATAATAATCGGTAACATATAAACATATATAAACTACAAAGTTTAAATCCCACAAAAAAAAAAAAATTAAATTAAAACTAATGATGTTCAAGAGTTCAAACTGTAAATTCTGTTAGATGAACATCATTAAAATTAACCTCGAAAACAGCTACTTATATTCAAGCTCTAAGTAATTGTGACGATGCTAGAGAAAAAGAGTTAAGAAGGAGGCATGCTAAGTTATTTTCAGTTTCTGTCTTCAATTACTTTTGACCGCATTATTTAAAATGCTAAAATTTGTATATAAGTGCAAGATATTCATAATTTTTCTAAAACCTTTTCCTTAAAGTTATAAAACTAAGCACACGAAAAACAAAAGTTGACATGGAAAACGCAATTGCTGTGGGCGTGTTGTAGAATTTTTATTTATTGTGATGTTGAATTTTGTAGAGGAATTGAAATTGTTTGCGCTGTCACTTTGAAAGCACAAAAGAGACAACTTTATGCTGGCAACAAACAATGTAACAGCAAGCAACAGAAATAACCAAATTAATATTAACAATAATAGAAACATGAGCGCACAGTAACTAAGAACTAAGTAACAACAACAAAAGCTAATATCTTTATAACGATAACAAATTGGTCATTTGACATTTGAATGAGTTTAAATGATGGGATCAGACAGCGAAAGAAGAGCACGAAAAAGGAAACGAAGATTGTTTAGCAAGAAATAAGGTGCAAAAGTTAGCAACATATTTTGCTACACTTCTTTAGAGCGATCTTAAAAAGCAGAAAAAATGAACAAATAACTATGTTTAGTATACAGTATAGAAAGTAGAAAAATTGCGTTTATCAAAGGAGATGAGCGTGAAAATTTGTTCTTGCGACAGACATATATACTCACCAACCCACAGTGACAAGTAGACAGCAAGCAAATAAATAGATACGTATTAAAAATTATGCAAAGTACTTTATTTTTAGTCACAAGCGTGGAAAAAATGGTAATATAAAAGGGAATCTCTTTATTTTTTGTGACATTTGATCTTGCAACAGATTATGAAATAACTTTGAAAAAATCCGATTAGAAATGCTGCAGAAATAGAATTAAATAGTAGGAAAAAATAAGTAGTAGGAACTTTTTATTATATGTACATGCATAAAAGAAAAAATAGAAAAGTGGAATAAATAACATTTATGCGCATATACATAGAAATGCGCGTTGAGGCGTATTATTATAGCATTGCAGTAGTGAGCGTACCTATTTGTTACGCTAGCGCGTATTTAGCGCGTTCGTAGATACTCGTCGTATCAGTAAGTGTTTGCTTGCAGCAGCAAATCAGCTACGCTTACAAACTCATACACACAGTCTGCCCATTTGGATAATTCTACTTACCATTTTTATTTTAATAGTTTTTGAATTTCATGCAAAAATTTAGCAAACTGGTATCATAAGTATTTAAATATTTCCCGCCACTGGCAACACTGGATACCACGCGGGTACATGCAATTTTTGTTGAGTTTATACGCGCTTTGTTTTTATTCTATGCGGTTTTTATAATATGACTACAGTACTTCTACTTTTTGTTGTTTTTAGTTTATGCCACGCTGGTGTCACTTTTAGCTCTAAATTCAAGTTGCTAACTGTAGCTTTATTTGTCTGTATGTATGCATACATATATATGTATGTGATTACGTTTGTATGTAGTTGGGGTTGACATTCATTTTATGGTGTTGCATTGCAATTTGCGGTCTTGGTGGCGTGAAAAATATGCATGCACAGAAAAATTACAAGTAAAACATGGAGAAAAAATGTTCTAGCAATTTTTTTAATACATATATTTTACAAATACATTAGTTACTCTTATTTTTTTGTACAGATATAATAAATTCAAGAATAGAATATAACAAATATTCATGTCAAAGATTCGTATGTAATTGTTTCGTTGTTTTATTAAAGTTATCATAACTGAGGACTGAAAACTGAGCTAAGTTTGATTCACATTTAACTAGCACGATACAACTGAACTATAAAATATTTCAGCAAAGAAATGAGAGTTTTTATTCACATTAATAGGAATGATGTGACCAAAACTTGTCAGATTTCCATATTTATGAGATTACTAACAGACGCGAAGGGGCATGATATGAAACGTCAGAAATAATGTAGCAAGTACTAACCGGAGGTGGTGGTGGTGGATATTGAGGAGGACTATGGAGCTGTAGCTTTGCCTGAACTATTATAACTTTTAAAGACGACCTCGATAGTCTAGTGGGTAGTGCACTAGACTTACATCCGGGAGGTTCGGCTTCGATTTCCGTCTTCGTCTGATGATTAGGTTAGGTTAGGTTGGAGTGGCTGTCGAGAGACACACTTAGGCCTGAACGACCCATTGTGATACCACATAGTTGGACCTACAGTTTAACGCCGATTCCGAACGGCTGTGTGGCAATTTTTTATCGGCTTGGTGGTTTTGCCATTACCAACCAATGTGTGTACTTGTACACTATCTTATAATTCTCATACACTTCATATTGATAGTGAATATAAGAAAGTAATGAAAATTAACCACCAGACGAAGACGGGAATCGAACCCGAACCTCCCAGATGAAAGTCTAGTGCACTACCCACTAGACTATCGAGGTCGTCGTCTGATGATTAATTTTCATAACTTTCTTATATTCACTATCAATATGAAGTATATGAGAATTATAAGATAGTGTACAAGCAGTGGCGTGCCTAGTATTAACTGCTGAGGCAAGCCCAGTGATTTTTTTTTACCAAACCAAAAAGGCTGAAATTGGCAATAAGGAAGGAATGTTCTAGATCCCGATTTAAGCATTGTAGAAGGAAAATAGAAGCTCTGGTCGGACTTTACCAAAGTTTTAAGACGTGCTAAAATATTAACATTAAAAATACAATATGAGCAAATAAATTCAGGAGGTAAACGTAGAAAGGGCATTTTTGGACTGAAATTGATATAGACTCCGCTAAGGTATCATTTAAAAAACAAATCGGTGAAAGACATACTATTTTTAAACTAAATGATAATTTCTCTTGATATAAACCTTATTAATAAATATGCAAATTATCAAATATAAGAAAAATGTCAACGGAGTGAAAAAAAGCAAATTGCAAAGTAACTAAATGTATTGATGTATGTTAATAAGTACAACTATTATCTGAAAAGCCTTGTTTTGCTTCATTTTTATTTGAACCGGAACCCACCATTATTTTTTCCTTAAACCTAAACACGAACCCAAATTTAACCGGTTCGAAACTCTGTTAAAATCTAATGGCGCAAAAATATAGGAGTAAAAGAAAGTGGAGCAAATACTTTCCAAACGGCAAATAAAAACTGAAAGCCAGTTTTTAAGTTCTGTATAAAATCATACATAGTAGTAGAAAATTGGTATGCTGCTACTTTTTTTTGGTCTGCACATACTAAAACAGCTATTGAACTTCCTATTAGAATAAGCGAGATAGCATGTTATGAAAACATACATTTACAAATTTTAAAAGCCTTGTAAAAGCCAACTGGTTGAACTGCGATAGCATGAATGCTTGTGTATATTCTATATAATCAACATTACATTTTTTATTAGTACATATACGAGCTATTGAAAAGCAGGGTTATACAAATAAACATTTTTAAAAGAAAATTATATATATGTATAGTAATTTTGTGAGTACATATTGTACAAATTTTCAATTCGCCAATTCTTAGGCAAGCCTGGCTTTTGGGCTTATATGGACGTACCGCCACTGTGTACAAGTGCACACCTTGGTTGGTAATGGCAAAACCACCAAGCCGATAAAAAATTGTCACACCGCCGTTCGGAATCGGCGTTAAACTTTAGGTTCAACTATTTGGTATCACAATGGGTCGGTAAAACCTAAATGTGTCTCTCGACAGCCACTGCAACCTAACCTACCTATAACTTTTAAAAATTATTTCTCAGTTTCGGTCTTAATTTTGGTCTGATTTCTGGTCAGTTTTTGCCTGGTTTCTGATCCGATTTCGTGTTCTGGTTTATAGGCAAATTTTAGGTCCGATTTTCAGTTTGAATTTTGGTCTCATTTTTTATCGGTTTTTGGCATACAAATTAGTATGTTGTTTGGTCTGAATTTGGTCTGCTTTTTGTCTGAAATTTAGTCACTTATTGGTTTGAACTAGCTGTTGTTTCGATAACGCTGGCCACAGTAAAAATAAGTATTTTGGTTCCAAAACGTTTGAAAACATACAATTTTGTGATACACATATATGAGTTAGTTAGCTTTTCTATTATTTTTCACAATACTAATATTCTAAAATATATTCTATGCTTAATATTTTCACTTAATTTAGTAAAATCAGCCTCTTTTCAAAATCAAGCCGCAACCCATCACTGATAACTGGTGCGGTACCGTAAGGCCGCAATTTCGATTTAAAATATTAGTTCGAAAACTTGTCAGAACACATTGAAACTATATTGATAACTCAATATCGATCAAGCTAATTTTAAGAAAATTTATTACCAATCGGTTCAGGACTCGACGCCCCAGATGTATCAGTTAATATACATACTTTATTAGAATACTTCTATACTTATGTTTCTATATAACTATACTATAATGCTATTGGTGAAACCGCTTTTTGTTCAAACAAGCCGTGCCAATGTAAATCATTACTCACACAAGTTTGTTAGTCTATTGTCCACTGCCGTTTGGTACTTCTCTATAATCCCGATGAATTAAATGTGCGTCAACTTTTTACCATATATATGTATTTAACAGTAACCTCTCTACTATGACTTCATACTTCTCTAATAGAACTCAAAGAAGAGAACTATGATCTGAATGAACTGGAAGGCAATCCAGTCTCAATAAAACAAGAGACAATTAATCTTTGCTTATTAATATCGAAACGTTTTTATCCGATCTATTACTAATTGCACTCGAAGTCGACCAAAATTAAAAAAAAAATCGCTTTGCTGATATTTCCCTAATTGAAATCATAAAAATCATTAAACAAATTCAAAAAATGCATTATCATTATTCATTAATTGAAAGTTTATATTTGCACACAGTTCCTATTTGAGACTGATTCACGGACTGACGCAATCGCTATACTGACCCAATTCTAAAACAATTATACGTTAACAGGTAATAAGTAGAAGATATAAAAACTAATAAACGTTTATTAGCAACACCCACGTCTATGTTTCTCTCAATTTCATAAATCAAAAAAGAAAACAAAAAGCGTTTGATTAATTAGTTAAATATAAATCATCTACAAGAATATTAATTGGAGGTAATTAAAAGTATTTTGCCAGATATGCATGACAAAATTTAATAGCAATGAAAAGAAAAAGTTCAATAAAACTTTGTCCTAAATCTGTCAGAAAAAACAGATAAAAAAAAATAAATATATATCTATAAATGAATAAAAAAATAGTTACAACAAATTATGAAATTATTACGCAAAAAAAATATATATATATATATATATAAATATAAACTTATTTGAAAATAACGTCAACAATATTATGGCGTGGGAAGAACAATTTTTCTCATTATGAAGTTAACACAGAAAAAAAAAATAATAATGATGTTAAAATGCTAACACCACTGTAAAACCACAACAACAAATTGTATATTGAATTAATTTTTTATTAATGAAACTCTAACAACAACAAAAACATTATTACAAAATAAAGAAAATAATTATAATTCACCAAATTGGTTACAATGCAATGTGAAAAAAAAACAAAAGTCGTTGTCGTCGTCGTCGTCACCGTTCGCCGTTAACGTTGTGGAAATAATAATTAAAATGGAAATTGCATTCAGCGCGCTTCATGTGACAGTTAAAAGTGCTAATAACTCTATTGATTACATATGTACAGATATACTAACGAACAAACAATTTCATAGATTTCTATCAACATACAAATATACAGACAGACATATAGGCAGGCAGTCAGACGAAAGATATCCAAAATAGACAGAGATTAGACGATCGCTTGCATTGTACATTGTTTGTTGATGGAAGATTTTGTAAATGTAGGTACTGGTTGACAACAACTTGCTGCTGCTGAATTTATTCATGGGCAATTGTTTGTTGAATGAATTTCGTTGCAACATGCAACTGCCACCACCAGCACTGCCACTGATTATGTTGATGTTGTTATTATTGTTTTTCTGAAGGGCAGCCGCTGTTGCAGCAATTGCATGCACACACTCTTTTATCTGATAGATTAAATCTTATTGTAATGTTTTATTTTTTTTTTATTTTCATTTATATTTTCATGTGCTGTTTTTATTTTGTTTTTGCCTCTTTTAAATTATTTTATTTTTATTATTATTTTTAATTGTGAAACTAATTGTGTATGAACAAAGTGAAGTAATCAAAGTTTTTACGCGAAGGTTGGTTTCCTTTATTGTTGCTGACATTATGAAATCTTTTTGTTTTCATCAACACATCAAATAATTTGAAGTGTGATGAGGGCTAAAATTTTATGGAGGTTTAAGAATTTGGCTTCGGCTGCTTTAACCTACAACATTTAGTTGTAATAAAGTTATTTTATGATTTGAAACAGTAGGAGCGGATTACTTACAACAAGAAGCCACAATTTCCAATTGTAGTGTCAGCAATGAGGGATCTAGAATTTATAAAGCTGATTTTACTTAATTAAGAGAATGCATTAAGCATTGAATATAATTATCTTAAGAATAATAGAAAAGCCGATCGATTCTCCATAATATATTGCTTCCATGGTGGATTTCAGCAAGGTTTTCAAACGTGTCTGAACTGATAACTTCTCTCTATAGTTACTGGCATTATGGGTATAATAATTATAAGAAATCAAATTTCGAACCAAAGGTCAAACCATAATTCAGACCAAGTTTTGACCAATATTCCGACCAAAAATTGCACCAAAAAGAAATCTAAGAATCAGCCCAAAAAAGGCTAAAGGCAGACGAAAATTTCTCCAAAAACTTAAAGTCAAAAATTTAAATAAAATTAAAACCAAAGCAGACCAAATTCAAAAGCGAAGTTCAACCCAAACTCCAAAGTTCAGACTAAACTTTAGATCAAGAATTAGACTATAACTTAAACCAAAATTATAGTATAATGGTCTTTGAGACTAAGTGCTTTGGTTTAGTCGAGCCCACCTTCAGCTGTAACAGACCAAAACTCAGAGCAAATTCAGGCCAGAGATCAGACCAAAAGCCTAATCAAAACTCAGACCAAATTTAGGCCAAAAATCAGTCTGAAATTCAGACCAAATTCGAACCAACAATTGGATTAAAATTGAGTCAAAAATTCAGACCAAACTCTCAACAAAACTCAGTCTAATATTCAAACTAAATGCAGACGAAAATCAGACCAAAATTCAGAACAAAAATCTGACTGAAATTCAGACCAAATTCAGAATTCTATATAATTTGGAATAAAACTCTGACCAAAAGATCTGCCATAGATCTCAGCGTTCCGTTTCGACCAGGGCAAATATTTTATAAATATAATCAACATATATTAGTATCAAGTAAACTGAATTTCCTTTTTAAATGCCCGGATTGCAATTCATAAGTCGCTTATACTTTATGCTTAGTGGGAGTTAACAAATATTTTCTTAAAATAGAAGGAGAAGCTAAATTTTGTTTGATACTGTTGCAGAACGCATTATGCTAAGCGGTAAATTGCTTCTTAAGGTAAAACGTTTGGGTTGGAAGCTTACCATTTTTCTTATTTCTTTTATAATTTTGTTCAGAAAATTTTAATAACTACTTAACTATTTTGTTCTTTTTGGCTAAAACAGTAAATATAGAGTAATATGAAATCTCAAGGGTTGACGTCTCAAACCTAAGCCTTAAGAGCTGGATATAAATAAACGGGTACCAAACCAAACTACCATGAAAATTGCCACTTAGGCCATATTATAAATGAAAGTATAAGTCAGGTCATCATTGTGGCATTTTGAATAACAGCAAATCTCACTTATACATGTATTCAATTGGAAGTTACGGGTTTTTATTAGAAAATATCGTAGTCGTTCAAACAGAAATCACTAAGTCCAAATTAATTTTTGTAATTGGATCGGTATTAATTAGCTTCTATAATTCGAATGACATAATAAATTAGGGTTTTGACGATCCAGTTGAAGCTTATACTAATGTGTATATCAATCTGTTGAAATTTTAAGTTTTGCCACTGTTCGTAGCGCACCGTGCACTGCATAAACTAACTTCATCTCAGAAATTAAAAAATGGACTTAGTGAATTCTGCCAGAACGACGACGATTTTATTGACATACAAAATCTTTAATCTAGTTACATCGATCCATTCATTGAAAATCGACTTGAAAATATAAACATAAATGGGAAACGGACTAACATACTGGAAACCAAATAATAAATAGACGAGGTTAAGTCGGTGAAGGTGAACAATCATAAATATAGACAAAAACTTATATGATGTATGAGTTATGACTTTATGAAGATGATTATTGCTTTCCGAAAATAGATGATTTTATATACAGAAACAGACATATGCCAACGCCCTTTAAAAAAAAAAAAAAAAAACATAAATGAAAGGGCAATGTTCAGATTTTAGCTTTAAACTTAGCTATCAACCATGACTTAAAGGTAATAATTTCATAGTGCAAATACAAACCTACGAACAAAAATATCTTCATACATACTTATGCACATTCATTTTACAATCAATAACTTCCTACCAAAATATTACAACAAAATAAAACATTAAAACAATTTTGTTATGGTAATAGCAATTAATCAAAACAAAAGATGTGGAAAAAAGAATGAACAGCTTGTTCTTAATAATTTAATTACGCCGATATCTACAAAAGCACAAAAGATACCAACCATTCAACAACAACAAGAGCAACATTAACTAATAGTAGATGGACAAAACTTTTACGGCACAATAATAGCAAAACGGCAACAACGTATGTAAGCGCAAGTCATCATTAATAAAAATGTGTTAAAATATTTTTCGCTACGAATAATATTTCTTGGCACTAATCAGCGAGAATGATTCTACTCTTTCTATGCTTTTCATCACCAATAATAATGAAGACGATAGTAATGGTGATGGTGATGATGTTGCTGATAAAGATCATGATGATGTTTATGATAACTGCAAGTATTATTATTTGCTAGCAACGCCAACACACACACACACACACACAAACACATGCACTGAAGTTTAGATGAAGAAGATACAATAGCAACGATTTATTTCGCATTAACAATATTAGTTGTTAATTAACTTGGCCAATGATGCGGCATATTTATGCCACACTCAAACACACACACATTCAATACTCAATTATTCCATTTCTATTGTGTATGTGTGTGTATCGGTGCTTCATTATTTATTTGTATGTGTGTGTAATAGTGTATCACATAAATATAGTATTAATTTGTGGCAAGAATTGCGGCATAATGTATTTCCTCTATGTTTCAACTGCCAGCTAGTATTAGATGAAATGAAAGATGCTGGTTATGATTTTGCCGTAAAACTCAAAATGTAGTAGAATAGAAAAGAATTCTTTAGTATTAAAAAAAGAGCATTGAACTTTACGAAATTGGGTAAAACTGTTTCGAAGATTTTTTTATTCATTCTAAATTTTTTGCTAAAGCTTAATTACAGTTTTGCGTGTTATTTTTACCGCAATAATTGCAGTAGTTATTGCAATCGAAAAATTTTTGTTTTACTTAAATATTTTTTGGCTACGAATGAATTTTTGGTTAGTGAAATTCTTCCCCCCAATATTTGTGTGAGCGTAAACAAAAATCTTTATACGAAAAATGAGTGTAAACTATTACATAAATTTAGTATACAAAAGTACAGAGGGAGGGAGTAAAAATAGAGGCGCAGCTGAAGAAACAAAAGGAAGAGGAGCAAAAAGCAGAAGAATTGCATAAATTACATTTTATTCGTTATAATTTTAATATTATGCTCATATACACACATATACTTTAATATATTCGTATATACATATACACTCGCAGAATACTCTGCAACATAAATAAAACGCTCGAAGTAACTATATTTAACCCTTGCACACCCATTCATATTTTTGTGCGCACTACTGACATTGTTGTAGTAAATGTATGTAGATGCAGTGGTAGTGAATCAGCAACAAAGTACTACTCACTTGTATTGCTGCCAAGTTGTTGTTGCTGCTGCTGCTGTTGCTGCCATTTCTGTGCATATCATTTGAGCATATCTTTTTGGTCAAAAAAAAAAAAAATAAATAAGAAAATAGCAACAAAAAAGCAACAGAGCAGCAACAGCGAAAAAAGATAAACGAACATCAACTTAAAGCACAAGTTAAGTGCATTACAATGAACTGCACACACATACATACACACTAAAGCATATACATACATAGAGAGATACGAATTATGTAGACATAAGCTTCACATTGCCCCCGCAGTGGCTCGTAAATAAGTTTTATTGTTGTTCTTGTGTTTCATTTAGTTTTTATAGTATGAAAATTACCGGGTTGCCATCTTTCTACATCGCATTCAGTACTATCGTCCTGCATCCACTTCTCGCTCCCTTTGCTTCTTTTATATTTTTGTTTTGTACGTATATATATTTTTTTATTTTTGTTTTTGTTTTTGTACATACTTACTTTTATACATAGAGTGAAAATTATTTCATGACATATAAATTTGCAACGCAAATGTCATGCGAGAGCAGCATAGCGCAGTACAGCAAAGCAACAAAAGGGCATAAAGTGGGTTTAACGCCCATTTTTGTTATTATTATTGTTTCCCTTTTTTTTCATCTTGGATTTATCTACTTACATGTACATTTATGTTTGTGTATGTATGTGTGTATGTAAATACATATAATTCGTTGGTGTTTGAATTATAGCCTAATGCCACTTTTGCCAAGAAAAAGCGTGGTTATAATTGTTTAATGCATTCTTTGTTATATGGTATACACAAAGGAGAATGGAGACGACTTTTTTGTTAAAATATTTGTATGTTGGAAGCATTTTAAGAAAGTACATATTCAAGTATTGTTTCAGTAGATGGTAATAAAAAATTTACGAAAAATTTTAGTAAGCTCATATAAATATGACGTAGTTTGTCATAAAGCGAGAAATAATTTATTGTTCCTGTTTTACTAGATCTTTTTGGAAATGAAGGTGTTGATTTCAATGGTTTAGTTACTTATAGATGGTTGCCAATGTCTCGGATAGAAAAGTGTTCGTTTCGAACCTACTATTTTTCAGGTAGCACTTTAAGTCATTTCAAAATTATTTAACTGAAAAATCATTGCTCATTTTATTACAAGAAAAAAGAAGAGCATATCTTACGCGAATTTCCGAATATTTAAGATAAGGCATTTAGCCATGCAGCGCTCGCTAACGGTGCCCCTAATTCAAAGAATTGACGCAAATCGGGTTTTCTTTGTTTCTTATTTTTATAAACTTATCACTTATTCACATGCTTAAGGCAGAGATATGAACCAAAAATATTTCGCAGATATATGCGTTGTGATTGCTCGATGTCGAAAACTTTAATATAATAGATCTTATTTATTTTATTTGGTTTAAAAAACAATTTAGTGTATGAAAAATAATCGTCAATTAATCTCTATGGATTTTTGTTTTTTAAACCGAAAACGATATGTTTGAAGAATTAAAAATGTCAATTTTACATAAAACCAAAAAAAAATTCGATGCGAAGTTTATTTTTATTAAATACTTGTTCTCAAAAAAATTGTAGTCATTAAAATTTAATTTGATCGCTGGTAAATTCAAATAATTAAAATAAAATTTAAAAATGATATAAATTAATCGCGCACTTTATAATATAATTAATTAAATTTAAAGCTGACAGATTTTCAGAGAGAAAAAATAAAAGTGCAATATACATGCGAGTGCAGGATAAAAGTTGCAGCTACCGCTGCAGCGGTGATATTACAGTAATAATACCAAGTGACCGCAATATTATCGTCATGTCAATAAACTGCGCCGTCGTCATGGTCGTTGTCGTCCTGTGCTGTTTGACAGTTCAAAGTTGATTTAATATCATTCTGGCAGTGATCCACTTCAGTTTCTATATTTTTTTATCAACGTGCTGCATGCGGGCGAATGTGAGTTTTTTTTTCGGTTAAATAAAAAAGCAATAATAACGAAAAATACTCATTAAAATGGAACACATATGAGGCTGGGGCTGATTCAAAATGCCAGTGGCAGCGTGTGGCATCGTGCATCCATCACACACACTATATGCGACATAAATCACGTGCTGAGCAAAACGTTTGCGCTGAAAAATCATGGAGAAAATAATTTTTTGCATGTTGCTTAATACGTCAGTGAATGTATGCACAAGTGTACTATATGTAAATGTTATTGTTTACAATATTTAAAAATATTAAAAGTTAATAATGGAAATTTGTTTATTTATTTATTTTTGATTTTGTTGTTGGAATTTTCTCAACTGAAATGTATCTTTTATGTATTTTTAAGCCCTAAGGTTGACGTAGAAAGGTTACCTCAACTCCCCAGATTATCACTTTTAATCCTTTTGTGGTCAGACAAACATATATGGAACATTTACAAAAGAAATGACTTTTTGTGACAAAAATTTAAAATTATTTACTAAACAATTTTAACCCTTTAACCCTAACCAAAAACCGAAGGCGGTGAAAAATTTACTTTTTTCGATGAAAACTTTGTTATTATGGTTTTTTATAGAAACTTATAGATATTAGTTATAACTGCTATCTCTAAGTACATTTGGTTCAAGGAGAAGCGAAAACTAAGGAATTCAACGAATTATAACGTAACTACGGCCAAAAGATTAAAGATTTTATGAGCCAATAGTGGTAATGGTACTTTTATGTACCGTCGGCCAATAAAGAATTAAGATTGTGAAAGGGTAAAATAATTGATGAAGAACTCGAAACGAACTTTGGCCATTTTTTTAAAATAATGTTGTAAATGTGTTTATAATTTAAGTGGGATCGTTACTGATTTCTGGTAAACAGTGTTGCGTTACTTATTTCTACTAATAAACTGAGAAAACAATCAGGTTTTTGAAATATCTTCGGAGGTGTTGGTGAGTCGCAAAAACAATTGCTGTGCTTAAATCAAACAATGATCAAAAACCTATTGTAATATTACCCTACTTGTCAAAATATCGGTTTAAACCTGATCGTAAATCAGGTTTTCGACCGAAAAATAGTTGTTTCATCGCTCTAATTGTTGTAACGCAAAGGAGTGTTGCCAGAAACTTCACTCCAAAAATTGTCAAAATTGTAAGAAAAAATCGTAATTTTCACAAAAAAATCGTCGTCTGAGAAAAACTCCAAAATCTACATGTCGTTGCTCCCTGAATTCAACATCTAATTGGTGAAATTAATTTTCGTCCCCCAAATTTTTAAGATGTGACATCAAACTTTGTAATAAATTCACTTCTTTTGAAACACACTGCCAAATTTCATATAAATTTTAACAAGTTTACAAGGCTTTGCACGTTTTAATGAAGGCCCTTATTAATTTTTCTTTAGCATAAATGCCAACGTATATTTTCTTTCCAAAAATGTTGTTTTGTCTCTAAAATCAATATTATTAACATCATGAGTTAAATACTCTGGTCTTAAAATATTTATGTATTGAAAACATAATCAAAATTGTATCACTGGAAATTAAGTTCAACACTGATATATCTAGTCTTTATTCCTTCAAAAGATGTACTAGTTCCTGACGAGAAAAGCTTAATAGGTAATGTTTACATTATCTTATAGTAGATGCAATGTGTATTGAAATATGTTCATAATGGTGAAGAAAGCTTTTTTTAATGATCATGACCAAGCCTTGACGTGTCATCAAATGGTAATGCAAAAGCAGATTAAGGTAGATTGTTTTAGAGCACACTTCTCACATTATCGAGGAATAAAGACAATTGATAAATAAACTTAGTCTAGATCGGTGTAGAAATCTTGTATTCACTATTGAAACCCAATTCACTAAAATTGTTAATACTTAAGTTTTTGGAAACTTACTTTTGTCACATCATACTATCATTTAGTAGTATTGAGTTCGAAAAATAGTCAGAACCACATTTTCTTTCTTTATAATATAAGTAGGTGCTATTTCAACAGCTTTCTATGCAGCTTTTTAGTAGGGTAAAAATAAATTTAAACCTGTCTATTATTGAGAAGGTTTTTGGGGCTAAAGTTTTTTTTTTTGGTGTGTTAAAAGACATTTTTGTGATATTCTATATATGTATAAAAATGGCAGTAGTTTTTTTAAACAAAAAAGTTTTTATGCAGTTGTTGTTGATCTAAAAAACCGTAATTTTGCAACAAAAATCGTCAAATCGTCATTGGGTCAAAAAACCGTCAAAATGACGTTAAACTCGTCGTTCTGGCAACGCTGACGCAAAGATCAAAATTTATGAAGTTAACTTTTCTGATTCTTTTTAACCACTTGAAAGCTTTTATTACACTAAAACGTTAGCCAATCAAGCCAAATCATATCTCTTTGATAAATCTTAAGCTGTCTCAGTAAACAGTTCGGTGTCCAAATGTTTGTCTGTTACCAGTTATGTATCGCAAAGTTCAATATTGGGTCAATATTATTATTTATCCTGTTTATAAATAATAAAGTACTAAAACACTGTGATATTCAAGTATATGTCGATGATGTGCACTAAACTTTATTAATTCTTGTATATTTGGCCTCTTTAAATGGGTTACTTCTGAATCCTAAATTTGATGCATGTGATCACATATGAGGCACGTTTTTGCGAACCTCTACATTTTCAGTCATATTCGATCGAAGCAAAAACAAAAAAATAATATGAAAAACAATTTAATCAAGCTAACAGTTAAGACAATTTAAAACTGGATGATACTGTGATAGACTTTGTGAGCTCTGCTGAAAACTTTGGCCTTATATTTAACAGAACTCTCTCGTAGAATAACCACATTTATGGTGCTATGTCTTATGAACAAAAATAACAAAAGCAAGACCCCAAGACATGGTATGTGATCACCAGGGAAAACAAAAATATACATGAAATGTTCTATCTTCTTGGGATTCATAATTATAATAAGTCTATGAGAAATCACTATTAAGCATCGTGATCACGAATTTTGTTACTGAAGAACGGTTATTAAATTTCTCAATTAACACTATTGAAATAACTCAAAAAAATTAACCACTCTACTATAAACTAAGTTAAGAATTTCTTCAATATAAGCGTATAGACCTCAAAATAATGGATTCAAAGTTATCCAACTCTCTTGACAACACAAGAAACATCTTCTTTGTAACATTGAAATATCACACACATATTTTAATCTATATACATAAGTTATCATCATTTCTTTTTCTTATTTTCTAGCCTCATTGTGTATTATTATGTTTATAATAAAACTTTATTATTAAACATCAAAAATTATCATTAAATCCTTAGTATACAAAATAAAATATTTCCTATTACAATAATAAAGAGGAAAGAAGTATCTAATTTACACTTTATGCTAATATGCACATTAAATGCGGTGTCTTCGATGATGATTGCAGCAGGCACTTAAATGTCAACGTCAACTTAAATCGACCTCAAACACATTTTCAAGTGCATCTACTCATGCAAAATTCATAGCGGAATAGAGATTTTTAATAGCAAGAATGCACTGGGTTTAGTTTTTAAAATATTCAGATAATACACATACATACATTGTATGTATGTATGTGTTTAGTGACTGCCAAAGATGTCACTATCATTATGCGAAATGAAACGAAAGTATTCACGAGCAAGAGACAGCCAGCAGTGCATTACTAAAAAGGGCACCTTATGTACGTCTAATGTTACTACTACTACTACTACTAAAACGAGCATTTACTATAGAGTGTCTTTGTGTATATTCAAGTTTAATGACTTAAGTTAGGGTTAGGGAAATGGAACCAGCCATCCAAACAACCAACCAACTCAACTAACAAACCAACAATTCAGCCAAGCAAACAACCAAAGCAAATAAGTAAGCAGCGCAACGCTTAGAGTATTGCCCCAATGTGTGATTGTGTGTGGATATAATAAAAACTTAAATATTTTTGCAACACGTTGCACACACACACAGACACATACATATATGCAGCAGCCAAACACATACACTTACGTTACGCTTCATTACGTCGAACAAGTGCAACAAAAAAGTTGATATAGAAAAGCAGAAATGTAAGTAACTAGACGAAAAGTTACCTTCCTAAAGAAAAAACCTTCATCTTCAGCTTTTTCGAAATTTTCATTTGATGTCGTTTTCATGTGCTCTTCATGTACCTGTGGTTGTCAGTTTCAACAACAACTTCACTTTTTCAATTCAAGCACTTGAGTGTAGATGTATGTTTATATGTTTGGATATAAATAGAAATTATAAGCGTAATTATGCGCTTATTTTTCTGTAGCTGTTTTTTCCTCCCGTTTTTTTTTTTTTTTTTTTTTTTTCTTAGCACTACCTTCTTGGGTCTTCTTCTGTTGCCAGCGTTAATGTTTCAAGTTTATGAAAGACTGAACCGCTTATTACAGTGTAATTCATTTCATCTTCATCTGTTCTTACTTTACGCCTTACTATGTAGTTTCAGTTAATATGCAAATATTTCTAACATTTATATTTTTTCTCTATTTCAGGTAAATATCAACCACTCTGAATGAAAAGAGCTTAGTGTCTTTTATTATACGTTAATTTGCTTCTTTTGTAAGTAACTTGTGATTTTTTATACGTGTGAGAATTTTATTTTAACTTTAACATTTAAAACATTTTAAGTAATTGTTTTTTGCTTTCAAACCTTTTGTTAATTTTTTGTTTTTCATGTTTTTATTTATTCTTTTTAAACCTTATCAAAATATACTTTCTTCATAAACAGTTAGACAAACAACGTTTAAGACAACTACTTAAAATGTCTCTTTAGTTTCACCTCAAAATTGAGCTAGCAATCTGAAAGACCCTTTGAATTCCAATACAAATTATTCAAAATTTAGTTCTGCTTTTCTAATGAAAACCAAAACTCCCTTGTCTACGTCATTACTTTGGGTCAAAAAAAAATGTTGCACGATAATATTTTTCTTTAAGTCTAACTTTGTATTTTTTATTGCGGTATTACGATTCTTTTTGATCCTCAATTGAAACCAAGAGCTTTAGTCAAACTTATGCCGAAATAATATTATCCCGATAGAAAAAAACTTGTATTATAAGCTTGTTTAAGCAATATAAACTTATTAGATTGTTTTCATTCTAATAAACTGTTTGACCGTATCAACCCAAAGGCTGCCATACAAAGATTTGTTCTTAAAAAGATTTTCAGAGTTTTGTCCGTAATAATACATTCTCCAATAGAACTTAACACCTCTGGGTCCATTAAGGATACCAATAAGAAATTTTTGGTATGATACCGGTCCTCGGAAGTTATCTTGCCATAAACGACATACTTTCTAAACTCAACAGGAAGATGATTAAAGTCTTAGGTTTTAAGTCTGTTCCTAACTGTCCTAAGCGATATTATGAAATAATATTATGTAATAAGCGATATTATGAAGGAAAGAAATCGAACTAGGCTTGATCATAAACTAACTGTAAAGCGTTCAACAAAAGCAGAAAACGCCAATAAATTGATCCAAGCAAGTAATAAGTATTTGTGGAAATAATATTATACAAAAAGCCAAGTGGCTTAAGACTCATACTTAACCAGTAGCAGAGAGTTACTCGTCACTCTAGGCTATATCGTTTACATTGGCCTGGTTGGTTGATTGTTTGGTTAAAGTAGCTGACCCACAGCAGACCCACTATGAGCCACAATTAGCGCTATAGCGCCGTTTTGAGACCACTTCCTCACCGAACTAGAATTAATGTTGCGCTCTTACTTAACCCGTTGAGTTTAGGTATTCTTTTTATATTGAGTCCCGAGCAATCGGACAAGCTAACCGAGGAAATACTTCCCCAGGATCCTATCTATATCTTATCCTCGCCAAAGCAGGACATTCACTATGAAAATGGGAGATTGTTTCTTTTTCTTGTAAGCTTCCGCAACTTCTGCAGTGAGTGTTAAAAGAGATCCGCAGTTTTTCTGCGTGGGTATCTATACACCAGTTGCCGGTGTAGGCTGCTGTTAACCTATTAGTGTCGGTACGATCCTTTGTTAAAACTCGCGAGACCTACCCTCATTATGACCAGTTGAAGACAGTGCAGGTACATGCTTCTCTTGACAACTGCCAAGGGGATTAGATGCCCCTAAAGATTCGTCAAGAGAGGCTCCTAAGCGAGCTAACTCAACAGCTTTCTCATTCCCTTAAATGTTCCTATCACCGTGATGACCCAGATGAGAATAATGTCAGCATAATGATGCAGCTCGCTCAGTACCTCCCTGCACTCCTTAACTAGCTTTGATTTTATGGTGGTGGATTGAAGCGATTTAATTGCTGCCTGGCTGTCGATAAAAATAGTGACCATACACTTATCTGTTACATTGGCCTAGTCTGGGTTCCTGATCATAAGAACATTAAATGTAATGTAAAGGCTGATGAGCTAGTGTGTCGGTATTCAGCTCTAAATATTTCGCAGGCGCAATTAATAGAAATTTCTCTGAGCAAAATATCCTTCATAATTTTTCCTAACCTTTACTGATAGCAGTTGAAAAAGATTTTATACCTCTGCTGCAAACTAGAAAATATATGGCCAAAATACTGACCATACCCGTCCTGAAGTAGCCCGATTGACTACAGGACTGGTGAAAGCCTGGACAATAGGGGAAACATAAGGCCAGACTTCGTATCCCCACACAACATACATTACAGTAGTTGCGGGAACTTGAAAGAGAAAGAGACTCCCTCCCACTATCCCATTGCATGGCTCTTTCCAAAACCTGACTGATCATATTTCATAAACCTTTACTAGGCAACGTAATTTAAAATTGAAAAATTTCTAAGAGCTCCTCTTTTCTATCCACATTTAAATGCCCTATAACTAAATTAAACGCTAGATTGTTTTAGTCACCAGCACTTTTTGGTTTTACTTGATGTTGCTAAATCACTTTAGAAGCCCGGATTCTAGTCTTACACCAGGGCTTTGATGGCTGCTTTACTTTTACAATGAAATAAGCTTTTGGAAAATTTCATTTCAAATTTAATTACATACATTTAACTAAAGGTTATAACTTTGAATGAAATATACAAGACATCGTTTTCTAGTTATTAATGCTCCAAAATACTTTACTCCCTCGAAGATAAAATTTATTTATGTATGCATATTAAGGTGATATAGTGGAAAAAAATTCATATTTCTACCCCGCGATTGATACATTGGATCAATGGAATCAAAGGATTCGAAAAACGCACCAGAAAATTTAATGCGATTTCTGGACTGAAATTTGCTCTTGCCTTCATTACAATCAATACAGTCGTTTTCCGCCTGTATTGTATATTGACAAATAAGGACTCGTTAGAAAGAAGTATAGATTATGGTAAATCCAACCATAAATAGTTGCCCCTACAAAAACAGTTTTTGGCGAAAACTTTTGTTTTTTCAGAATTTCCTGCTCACGCGAAGGTTTCACAATCGCAAAGCGGTTAGTGGTTCTGTCTTTACAAACAGAAATATTCTCATTTTTCAAAACTCAGCAACAAAATATGAAAACATTCTTTCAACTTGCTTTTTTATCATTAGGTATCAAATAATTATATATGGAGAGACCTCGTAGTAAATTAATGTTAAATACTTTAACCCTAAAACCAAATCGTAGTAACACAAAATTTGAAAGTAATTAAAAAAAAGTGAACAAATTTAACATTGGCGAATGCATCTTTTCAATTAATGTAAAAAATTAAGGTTGAATGAAACGAGAAGTGGCTTAAAATATACCATATTAAAAAAAAAAACAAAAAAAGAGCAGAGATTCATAAAAGTTAATAAAAAATATGTATATACATGTATAGGGTCACAAAGCGTTAAACATGAAACGTTGCCAATAACTTTATTATAGTTTTTGATTTAAGATTAAAATGTTAAAATAAATAAATCTTATTTGCTGGCATTGACACCGATTATTAATCGATTATTTACTGCATACATATATGCGCTGATTTAAATCGTATGTGATTTATTATTTATTTTGTTTTGCACATGTAATAGTTTTCCAACTAGTTTTTATTTCATTTATTTTATGCATGCTTTTACCTAAAATTACGCTTGCAATCAATATAAAGAATAATTATTTTCGGAAGTGGCGTAGAAAAGTATTCTTTTATGCAGTTCCATGCATATACATATTTTTTTTTTTTTTGCATACTTTTCCGCGTGAAAATATATAATATCCTACAATGGAGTAACAAATAATAAAGATATTGAAAGCATACATAGTCACTTTCAATTTCAAAAGAAAGTTTTCAAACTACATACTTTCACGTTCATAACAAATACTTATTCATTCATCCACGCTCAGTCATTGGAAGCCCCTACACAAAAAAAGTCATTACTGTCACAGAACCATAGAAACTCCACAGCTATTTTTTTGTGTGCAAATATTTAACTTTAACTGACACTTTTGACATTTTATACATTCTATATTTTTAGTGGTAGATTTTATATGCAGCAATGAACTTACAATAACAAAAAATGTTAGAAAATAAGTGAGGCATTAAGTTGCAAAGCAAAAATTGTACATATAAATCTTTCGCAAATAAATATACATACCTACTACATATTACTCGTACATATTCATTTACAATATATGAGCATAAAAAGTATTTTACATTGATTTCTTGTAGTATGTTGAAAAAACTGGTTTCCCTCACTTCTTCACTTCACTCCTTTTTTTTTGGTCGTGTGTTCGAAACAGGAGCTTATTTGTATGTTATTTGGTGTATAAAAAAAAGCTTGACGTATGTAAATATATGAATGAAAATTCAGTAGTAATATGTGCAAATAACAAGCAAAAAAAACAAGAAGGAAAATTGACCACACACAAAAAAACATACCAAAAATTGTAATAAGTTCGTATTGTATGAATTTTAATAAAACATGCTTTGCATATTGTAAAAAGGTATTTATTTGTTTGTTTTTCCTTTTCAAATATTGCAAAGTTTGAGATTAATTTTTTACATTTATTTCTTTTCCGTTTTCCACTAAGTAAGTATGTATATTTACATATGCTCTGTATTCATGAATAATTTGGGGCTCATTTAGTTTTGTAGAGTAATTATTTAAAAGAGGTTTGTTCAATTTGTAATACTGAAGATTTGCAACCAATAGAAACTAGTAGTAAAAGCCGAAGGCGAGTTTTTAAAGTATAGATTCGGATAAGATTGTCAGCGGGCTCAACGAATAATAAAAAAATTATATTGTGTTTGGGGAAAAAGAATTGAAAACTATGAGTATGGGTCCTAGAATATCAAAATATTCAGAAAATCTGACCAATATATTTTAAAGTGTGAAAGAAGAATAGCTACGTACATGCTTAGAACGTTAGTGATATTTCTTTTCAATAATACTAGTGCAGGTATTGCCTTGTAATTCTCATCTGCTTTACAAAATTTTCACATAAATATATTGTTAAAATAACAGAGAAACCGTAGTGGGTTCCAGAAGGTCATCTGATCTGTTTGTTCTATGACTTTTTTTATTGTTCTGGCATTATTGTTCATTAAAGCCTATTTTTTTCAAAAAATAATTGTTTAAAAATACTCATTTTATTTATCAAGAAACTCAAAAAAAAGATTTCTTTAAAGCTATTTACACGTTAAATAAGGTTTGAGCCATGGTAGAACAAATTTATAAGGTACTTTAATTTTGACAAATAAAAAAATCTTTGACAAATCGAAAAATTGTTTGTTTACATACAATTTTGTTTTGTTCACCAGTGCTATATTTTTAGGGAGTGTAATTTTTAGACAGTTTATAAAACAAATTATATAAGTAGTATTAATAATTTACATGACTAGTTCAATTTAAAATATAAATAATAAGTCTTTTCGTTTTATAACATTTTTGTTTTTGATGTGTAAACATTTTAGCTCACGGTATGGGCAAAATTTCAAATGTGTAAAATGTATCGTAAGATTAAAATTAAATATTTTTTAAAATATAAAAATAATACAAAATGATAAGTAATAAAGAATCTAGGTTTCAATAAATGTATAAACAAATTGTAGTGATAATGATAGCAAACCACGGCATTATAAAAACTTTGCTTTGTGCATTAACCTTAGAAAGTCAACACTTTTTTTATCTATGTAAATAGCAAAAATGTTAAACAGAAAAAATCAAACTTATTTATTATAAAATCACTTATTTACTTAAAAGTAAATACATTGCTTATTATTTTTATTAAATGCAGTTAAGGCAAATCTCTTTGCGGTGCTTTTAAAAAGTAGTGGAGTGACTAATCACCCCTGTTGCTTTTTTAAGGTTAAATGCGGAAAGCACTTATCGTCGCCTGAGAATTGATTTGGCGTATGTGTGTATAAATTCATATAACTATACGACGTTATGTAAAATTTTAAAATCTAATAAAATTTCAAATCTACAAGAAGAAAAACTTAAAGCGCGGAAAAAAGATGCAATTGCAGTTGCGTATATGCGAGCATATAGATCCCGATGCATTGAGTAAAAGAAAAATGATTCAACTACAACATATCAGCCCTATTCACGATTTAGTGCAAATGCAAAATATTTCTGTTATCACAACAACAAATACGTACGATATGGAACAAAAATTTGCATTTGCATTGATGCAAGGCCATTTGCAATTTATAGTGAATTGGACTATTAAATAAATGTATATAAAAGATAATGATATCTAATAAATTTTTAAGTTTATAAAAGAATTGTTTTAGTTTGAATTATTTACTTGGCATACAGATTATACATCAAATTCCTATATATGGCAATACATATATGAGCTTATGTATATGGCATTCAGTTGGCTAAACTGTTTACACATCAAATATCTTGCGTGCCTTGCACGAATCCATTGTTTTTTTTTTCATACTACTTAAAACACTATTTTTTTCCATTTAAAAACAAAGTGAATTCTAGAAACATGTTTTACAAATGTTTGATTGGTTTATTTTCAAATTATAAACAAATCAAAAATGAAAACAAAGGTCAGATATGACGTAGTTTCAATATGGCGAACCAGACGCAGTGCCTAATCTTGAATTCATCATTCTTGGATAGTAAGTGGGTATCAAATCAACACTAATTATACCTTCGTTTTATAAATATAAATATATTACTGCAGTTATTCGAGTATTTTTGAACCTTTAATTGTAATAGCGCAATTCCCACCTCACATTTTTCCAGTTTCCTTTCTAGCTTAAGTCTCTCGATAACTTCAATGTTAATGGAAGAAAAGTACATGATAACATTAATAATATTTGTAATTTACTCAGTTTGAGTGGCTTTTAAAATTAGGGAAATATTACAACTTTTGCGTGATATTTTATATTGCGCGAATGGCGTTGAAAATTGATTTAGTCGATAACTTTAAGATTTTACTTTTCTACAACAACATCGTAGTTGTCCCTGCAGTAACTGATAGCGCATTGTTCCCATTATGGTCAACAGATAGTATTGCTATAATTTGATATATTGGGCATAAAGTACATAATATTTTAAATATAATATTACCATTGTTGCTCAATAGTTTCCGAAATAGGATATGCAACTCGATTTCTGCTTGGTTTTTACTATATCATATTCCCTGTCAATGAGAGAGAAAGAGAGAATATCCTATATGAAATTTGCCAACATGCTGGCAAATTTCATTAAATTTGACATATCGTCGCCTGAGAATTGATTTGGCGTATAGGTATATGAATTTGTACACACATACGCCAAATCAATTCTTAGGCGACGATATGGAAAACCAGGCACTAGCCGGATATTTTTGTTCTTGTAGTGCATATTCTGTTTTAAGAAGTAAAGTAAACATACCAATGCCACTTTTGGTAGATCACTTTCACTTCTTCTACAAATAGAGAGCCACGCCTCTCGCACAACTTTATTTTGCGAAAAACTATGGTTTTTACAATTATGTTTATTGTTTAGATTACCAGGATTGTGCAACTCATTTTATAGAAAAACCCAAATTTTTTTGTGTGTCAAATTCCAACAAAATTCAAATCAGTGTAAATACAAATAAGTAGGATTACAAATAAATTTGTGTGTTTTTTATTTTTTCATTATTTTTATTGCAAAACTTACCAAACAATATTTGGTAATAAAGAAAACAATAAAACTAAAATTCATCATTTACTACTAAATAACAAAAGTAATACCTTAATTTTACAACTTTTCTCATTTTATAAAATGCATAGCTGAAACATTCAAAATATTGAAAATGAAATTACCGTTTCATACTTCTACCATGGATAGAAACCAATTTAAACAGTACATACTGCATGTAAACATACGAAACATTAGAATCACTGCAGATAGTCACAGACTCATAATTTGATAGCAATTTACACCGCATTATAACTTTTTTTTTTGCCTTCAAGTATTTTATGAGGTGATAAACGATAGCATTTCTGAAAAATCATGATTACAAATGCGTGAAAAATGACAATCACACGAAGGTTTTCACTTTTCCAATTTCACATATCTTCATGCTTAATTATCAAATCACAAAAATAATTTGTAATTACAAATTATTAAAAATATATGTATGCAAGTATAAAAAGTTATTAAAAACAAAAATATCCTCAAGCTATATTTAACCAAAAAAAAAAAAAAACCAAAAAACAAATGCAAAGTTGATGATGGTTCGTCTTAAATTATCCAAAGTGCATGGTCATAAGTTAATATGAAGTTTCACTAAAGCCGAGGCAGAAACAGAGATTATTAACAAAATAATCATTAGCTTTCAGACGCATACACATATATTAGGGTGTAACGAAATTTATTTTTTTTTCTGTTTTAAATTTAAAATTTAAAATCGATAAAAATTTGTCTCTATAGACTCATATATAGACCACAAAAAAAAAAAAATCCAATTGAAAAAAATATATATATTATAATTATCTTGAAAATTTAAATTTTTCATATATTTTTCATAATTTTTATTAAAATAAATAAAATAAAACCTTAAATAATAATATATTTAATGGTAAAAAAGAAATTTTGTCAATATTTCTTAAATTAGAAAAAAATGCGAATTTTGCGAAAAATTCTTTAAGTTTACATGAAATGCGAGAAAAAAAATCACTTTATTTATTTTTTAAAAATTATAATCTTTAGATCCCTTGCGGGAGACCTATTTTTTTGTCGATTGGACTTTTATCGATTTGAAATTTAGAATTTCCAAAAAATATCTCGATTCACCCTAAAATTCATACATGCGCATACATACATAAACAGGCTCACATTTAACAATACAGTCCAACAATTTATGAGCAGTACATCATAAAACTACTACATACACATACATATATTAGTAATGTTATTGTGTTTAGGAGTAGCTATGAAATAGTAGTAGAAGTAGTGCTACTATGTGGTAGTTAGTCGTATGTATTTGTAATGAAAATGTTGCACGAAAAAATAATGCAACAAAAATAAAAGCTATGCTTGTAAATAGTCGCTATTATTCAACTCACTCGCTCGTTCTCTAACGATGCAAGGAAGATAATTGGTGCATTATTATGATTGTTTTTGTTGTTGCTGGTTGTTGTTATGGTCATAGTTGTTGCGGGTTGTTGTTAGTGGCATTTAGCAACAAATATAAATAATATTTAATAGTTGAGAGAGTAGAAGAAAAGCACTACAACAACAAAAAACAGATATTAGAAAACTTGTTATTATTATTTTGGTTGTTGTTGTTAGCTGCTAGTTGTTGCACGATGAACACCATAAGGATCAGCAAATCGGCAACAGTTTTGTCTTTTTTGTTAACGTCATACTTGGTACCGCGTGGTTATGTATGCATGTGTACAAGTGTGTGTATCTGTATGTATATGTGAGTGTGAATGTGCAACATGCATCGCGCATACGCCACATAGCGCAATGGCATTTGATATTTGGTTGTAGTAATTCAGTATTGCCATCATCTTGTACTCGTGTATGTAGACATTTTTGATAAAGAAAACTATTTGAACTGGTTTTGTTTTTGTTTGTTGTTGTTGCTGCTGCTGCTTTTTATAGCGAAAGGAAAAGTAGTTAGTTAGTTGATTGTTTTTGTTTTTTTTTTTTTTGAAAATTGCCTTTCAGCGCATATGTGTGCGTCTAGAAAAAAAAGTTGTTGCCCAATATTAAATCGATTTGTTGCACTTAATTGGGTTAATGACACGAAGCGACGTTACTTGTGAAAATTCACTTTCGTTCAGATATAAAGTTATGTGCGCATAATTTCTGTTGTTGTTGTTGTTGTAGATTTTTGCAGAAAGTGAAATTGAAATTTTTAATCGTGTGAAATTTTGTTGTTTTGCATGTTTTTTATAATTTAGTTACTTGACGGGGTTATTGATTATTAAATTTTTAGTTCCACTTAAATTTTTAATTATACACAAATATTTGCTGGGATCCTCTCTTTTAATGATGATTTGAGATTTTAGTATGCATTTAATGTATAGTTTAATAGACCGTGACTTCGAATTATGTGTAGGAGCATAGCTATAAATTAGTATCCTTTTTATGTCAACAATTCATGGCTTTCCAAGCCATTCAAATTTTTATTAACTTAATTATAAGACAAAAACAACGAATTATATTTACGTTAGCTCGTTAACTGTCAGTGACTTCGTATCTTAATTTTAATTTGTTTATTTTCAACATAAATTTCAGTTTGATAGAAAATCACTTTTTCTTCTTGCGGCTATGAGTGGTAGTAATTTTTAGTTGATTTGAGGTCACTGAATTAAAATCAGATCCTCAAAATGCCTTAACAAGTTCTTGAAATCTTCTCACGGAAAACTACAGTTTTGGACATATTTGTGGAAATTAGATATATGCGGAAAGCTTGGTCTAGTTCCTCCGCGCGCTACTGTGTCATAAAAGAAGAAGCTTTGTGGAATATATATTCTGATTTTTGTCAGCATTCACACTAACTTTATAATAAAGCATGGAGTATTATTAATTTTATGAATAACGTTTTATTAGCTCCAATTCTAGATACATATAACTTATTTTTAAAATTGTAATTGAGAAATCATATTTGCGTAGGATTTGCGTACCAATTAATATAAATTTAGAATAAAGAAAATAATAGTTAGTACCGTTGCATATTTTATAGATCGTTGAACATATATTATATCCCTAACCCTAACCGTTGCATTTAAGTGGTTCTAAAGACAAGATGAATCGGACCTTATACAGTTGTTACAGCTAAAACGGATCAGGGACTTGGCTACAATGTAAAAATGTGATTCGTTACGTCAAAGGTCAATAACAAGTTATTTCCAGCCAAAAATGTAAATTACATTGTTTTTTCTAGCATACGACTTTGTTGCTCGTAATTTTTTAAAAATTATCTTATTGTCTAAATGACGTGTTCTTTTCTGATTTCACTATGAAATCGATTATCCGGATTTTCGATTATATGGATTAACCCTGGTTCAGATTGATTCGGATAATCGGGATTGTACTGTAATCATTATCTCTGCTATCAGCAGATTGTTTTATTGTATTGTGCAATAATAAAGATAACAATCTCGCGAATTTCTTTAAAAGGTATAAATGAATCACTGAGCCTTGTGCACAAATTATTTAAAATAATTCTCGGATACATGAATCAACCAATGTACTGGTCAAGCCCATTCTATATTATTGATTTAACTAAATCAAAGGTGGAATGAATTCCTTCAAAGCTTCATGGGGTTTTCTGGTTTTCCTTCATACTGGCTGCGCATTAATTACACGTTAACGCATTTCTATAGAGAACTTCTGGTCGCAGTCTAGTATCATGACGACCTATCCCCGATAACCGGGGATTATCCCCCAGTGTTATTTGGCTATCCCCCGTATCCCCAAAAAACACACATATTTCCCATGATTTCTTTCTATCTTTTCTTTCCAAATAAAATTATTTCAGAACAATAGCAACAAGTATATAGAACTGTAGTGATATTTCCTTTCAATAATACTATTCTGTTGAGATATTGTCTTATAAATCTCATTAACTTTACTTATATATGTAGATTGTTGAAATACGGGAACTATCACAAAGATCACTGATGAGGAACCGTAACTGGTTCCAAAACGATCGTCTGCTTTGCTTGTTCCATAACTCTTTGATATTTTTCTAGCATTATTGCTCAATTCACACGTTCAGCGCGGGTGCCAAATTCGAAACACAACCGAAGCACAACTGAATGGATTCCTATTCGAATCTTGACACAAAGTGGAGTAAAATGGCGACCCCAAGCGGAAAAAGGGAGGGGACGCTGCCATGGCTACCGGCATCAATAGAATCCACCCGGTCGATGCGAAAGTTTCACATGGACTCAATTGATGCCATCCGCATTGAACGTGTTAAGCTTATTTATCTGAATCATTTCACTCATTCCATATTGATTGATGATAACAGAGCGAATCCATTTTCGAAGCTTTAAAGTATAAGCGAAATGTCTAAAAATGCCGAAAACTCCAAAAAGCAAATGTATTTTCAGTGAAGATTCAAAAAAAAAAATATCCATTTATTAAAATGGCATGAGACGCAAAACAGCAAAACATTTCACAATTTCTATGATCTATTTCCAAGGTAAAGGATCGTGCAAAATATAACAATAGGATACATTTATTCAGTTTTCGGGTTTAGATTAGTTTATAATGGGTCTCGAGAATTAGTAGATTCTTACCCTGTATTCAAATTTTCCCTTTCCTATCAGGGATTTTCTTTTTATATTGATCTGAAACCTATAATTTGGTTTTTTTTTTGGTGGATTCAATTCTCTACCTGAGAATAGAACCCGTTGAACTGGTACTTGAGCCACGTATTTAAGAACTAAATAACCGAAATGATCCATTTTATTATAACAATCCATTTGGACATTTTTTAAGAATTTAACCCCATCTAGGAATCGAACCTGAGGCAGATGGAACTCCAGTTAAGCACTCATCCACGAAGTAACCATTGTTGAACGTAGTCGAGCTATTTCTGAACTAGATTAGCAGCTTCTGTAGGAGGTTAATTTGACACTAAAATGGCAGTATCGTCTGAATAAGTAGCTATAGCAACACCATCAGTTTCAGGCAACTAACTAAAAACAACAATAACCAATTATGTTCACCTTTTTGCCTGTTTAAGTTATTAAATTTTTAAGTGTTTGAAAATCTTTTGGGAGGGGAAATTTTCCCCTTGTTCCTCCCCTACTGCCCTCTTGTATCCGCCCCTGAACACAAATATTCACTGAGTGCTGCAATTGAAAGCAAAGCGTTGACCAATTGCTTCAATCTGTGTGCATTAATTTGTTATCTCCATTGGTTCGAAATAAAAAGAGTGACGCTGGTATAGCTGAACATTGCTATTAAAACTGCTTTAACAGTTATCAAGTTCAAATCAACACCATGCAACGACGTTCATGTGAAATTAAATTTGAAAGACTTGAAAAAGTTTCTTCTTTCTTTTTTTTGACTTTTTAAATTTTTGAAAAAATGTCTATATTTCTTCAATAACGACATGTCCGATGTTTTGGTCTCTGGCACGATGCATTAGTACTAGTTGTCTTAAATTAAACTTAAGAATTTGGGCACACTTAAATCTTAATATTTTTGGGAGATAACATTAAAATTTAAAATACTTTTATTTTTAAAAAAATGTTTTTTTTTTAGTATAAGTACGAAAATGAAGAAAAGTTAAAGTCATTGGTTGCAAAGTTGTTAAAAATAGCATGTAGAACAGCTTTATTGCATAGTCGAGATGGGTGAAATTTTTCCCTTAATATACCTACTTATTAATTGTTTTAAGAACTTTTAAAATTCGTTGAAAAGTTTGTTTTGCAAATCATAAATGAAAAGTTATAGTGCTTCATTTTCCATGTGAAAACCAAAGTTTATATGAAAAGTAAAATTCATATTTTTAAAAATCTTCTCATGACTGTATTGTCTGAAAATCTATTACCTCTCTGATGAAATAGTTCAAATAAATATAGCTGTCATTCATGCCGAAGAAGCTGCTGTATTTTTAAAGTATGTTTTCTTTTACATTGTTCTGCATATAATATCAAAAAAATTTCAAAATGACAGCGTTTTTCAAGACAATAATTTTTATTTGTTATTAAATTTCTAAAGGTTTAATTTTTTACTAACTAGTTTAAGTGGATTAGACAAGAATAAATGTATAAATATAAAAGAAAGAACATGTTAATTTACCTTTTTTTGTAGGTATAATACATGCATATGTCAACCATAAGCGTGAGTCTCATTTGTATGATGATGATTTTATGTTTTTGATAGTCATAAAAACAAGATTTTACTAACAAAATTTCAACTGAGCATATTTAAGAATTGTATAAGTATATGAATATTTTTCTAGCTGACTCTTATTTGTTTTTTATTGTATAATTCTTGTTGCAGTATTAACACTTTACCCAACAAAAGTGTGTAAAATAATAGACTTTATAAAGAATAAAATAGTAATACAAACAAAAATTATGAAGTTAAAAGAAACAATTGCTTCAGGTAACCTAAGCTGTTTGCTTTTCAACCAGCATCCATTAAAGATGCTTTGATTTTTTATTTGGCTGGCTGACTGGTTGAGCGTTGAAAGCCATTGAACGCATTCAACTTGAACTCGGCTATTAGGCAAACAAGCTTACCAATTATCTGGCCATCATTCTTCAGACTGATTGCCTGTAGCACACAAATTGTTTAAATTCCAATTAATGCAAAAAGCAACAAACGCACACACACGTGCACACACAAATAAAACGCACTCTCAGTCGCAGTCAGTCACCAAAATGAATGAAACAATATCATCATAAAAATGGCTGGAGGCAATGAACGCATGCGCATTTGTAATTACAACAATAACAATAAAAACAAATATCGACATTTAAGATGAAATTAAATTACAAAGAAAAAGAAAAAAATAAAACAATAATTTTGCCAAAATTAATATACAGAAATGTAGATACGGAGGTGTATGTAAATATGTGTGCATGTGTGTGTGCGTATGAAAGTAAGTGTATTGCGTAGTTGTGTATTGGTATTGCAAATGATGCACACAACAACAAAACACCGCAAAGTGTTAATCAATTCAAAAAAAAATTGAGAAAAAAGTAATAAAAACGCAAAGAAAACTGGCTCAAGGTCTGGTTTGTACTGCCTGGCAGTAGCGCCTGTCCGCTAATAAGAAAAAAAAATGTTAAATTAAATTGAAGTTAACAAGATGTTCGGCAACTTTTTGATGGATGTTTTGATTTATGAGCGAAAAAAAAATATTAAATAAAAATTTCAAAAGAAAAAAATAAAAATAAAATAAAAACCCAAAAAGGTAAACACAAAATTCACGATTAAGAAAAAAAGTCTATTTCAACAAATTAACGTTTTTGTTTGCGCCTGGAGGCGTATTTTTGAAAAGTTAAGAAAAAAGAAAGAAAAATATTTGTAGTAGAAAAAGTTGTTAAAACGCGTTTGTTACTTTTTTGTTTGTTTTTTTTTAAATTTTTTGCAATGAAAGAAAGTTGTTGTTGTTTTCATTGTTATTATGATTATTATTATTATTGCAAACTACTGCTACTACAATGTTTTTTTATTGACTAATTTAGAAGCCGGTCTTTCGGTCAGTAGCACTTCGTGCAAAGCACATGTTTTTTCGTATGCAGCAGCTTGATTACCAAGTCGTGATTTCAAGTGATATCTTCAGTGTCTATATGATGATGCTATTGATGATGATTTTGCATTAGCTACACGTCACGATTTGTATTTTGAACTCAGCTCTCAGCACTGCACTCAGGTCTGACATCTACTTTTTTTCTATTAGAAGTTACAATCATGGGTTAAATATTATTTTTATTGGTTGCACTAGTTTAGAAGAAATTCTTTATAGAACAAAAACCAAATTTTTCGGAAGAACTTTCTTGATTGCTTCTAAAAACCACTCCTTCCTTCTTCTTCAAGATCTACCAGTACATACATGCATTCATCCTAAATCCACGTTTCGTTAGGATACGTTTCGTGATTGTAGAAGGCCGCAGCGCATTGCATGTCCTAAACATCAACTAAAATGGTCCGAATGGATTGATTTGACATCTTGAGTCATCTTAAATGACGATTTCTATCACCGTTTCTTTCATTCTGATGATATTGCCCTCAGTCGAAGACGTTGAAAGTCGATCGGAATAAGGCAAGTTTCAACTACTTCCCATTTTTTTAATGCTTTGTTTCGCTGCTAGTTCTATGACCTTGTTTTTGATAAAATTTATCGGAAACAGAAAATTGAAGGCGATCTCGTTGGTTGATACTTTTATCCATTTTAACAATCGCAACGCCAACTTGACTCCAACTAATCAAGGTTTTCTATTTATTCTGAAAACTGGAGCAGGTCCTGAAAAACTACAAAATTGTTCTTTCGAAAAGTTCGTATCGGTTCTATGATGAAGAACTTTCCCAAAATTTTATAAAAATGTTTTGTTGATAAAAATTATAAAAAATCGTTCGAAGGTAATTTTTCAAATATTTGCAATTCATAAAGATTGTTGAAGTTGAAATGTATAGTAAGAAAAAATTATTATTAATATCACAGATTAGTAATTGCGGCGAGCTCCGAAAATATTGCCTAGTTTGCTAGTTTTATTCATATTCTCACAGAAAATATTCTTCATGTTATTTAATATGAACTAGTCAGATTTAAAAATGATTTACTAACTTCCAAAAAAAAAAATAAAATTTAACTAGATAATATCGTAATGCCTTAGTAATAAAAAGTGACGACAATAACCTTTTTCCCTAAGCGTCTAATCAATAAGTTGAGTTACTGCAAGTATTCTGTAATAATATCTTTGAATAAATACTTGAAAACTAACTAAGTACATGAAGGTAGTTCAAACTAAAATTTTCTCTTTCTTTTCATTTCAGAACAACAAAAGCATCTTAATCTTAAGGCGTTAAAAGCTTTTAATTCTGTAAGTGCATCTCAAATTATTAAAAGTTTTATGGAATATTTCTCACATCCACACTGAATTTTTCATATTTTACAACTAACATAGAAAAGTTTTTAATTTATTTACAAAACTTACAAATCACAAAGCCGACGATAATTAAATGAAAAATTGTTGCTATTCACCATTTTTCTTCATGTTTCCCTACAAATTGTTAATCGCTGGCGCATGTTGCTGATGCTGTTATTGTTACTTAGAGAGATAAACAGAGAAAGAGAGGAATTTCTCTTTAATGTGCAAAATGAATGCATTTTTAATTAAATTTTTTAATTTTTATTAATTAACATATGAATTTTAAATGTAAATGTTTTACTGGCATGAGATTTTTCTCTGCTTTTCATTAAAATGTTTAAAGTATTATTTGCTTTTTCATGTTGCTGGTACACATGTTGTAGTTGTTGAAAAGAAATTTCACTTACTGTGCTGATATCATCGCTGGATTTACTGTGTGCTGCTGTCTTGTGGTGCAATTAGCAACGAGAAAATAATTAAAATTAAAAAATCATTTCCTCGAGTTAGTAAAACATTTATACTTTTTAATTTTTATTGTTTCTCAAAAATAAACAAAAAACAAAAAATAGAAAATTTACTTTTCGAAATGCAAATATGTAGGTAATAAAAAAATAAAATGACCACTTTCACAATTTCTTGTGCATTTGCTGCTACAGTTTGATGTTGCAGCATTCATTTTATACCTTAAGCGAATTTACAAGATTGCTAGTGGCAAAATTATTGAATGTGGTTGCTGCACTTATGCAAAAATTTATGCGACTGTATTTTAGACAACTACAGCAACTAGAAAAACTGCTGCTTACCACAGAAATCGAAATCAAAATTGAACTAAAAAGGTAACGAAGCATAACTCTAAAAGAGGCGCATCTGATAATGCTAAGCAAACAACCAGAAAAAAAGAAACAGAAAAATCAGAAAATCGGATGCAATCAAAGCAGAAATTGAATGTGATGAATTTTATAGCCTCAAATATTTAGTATACATAGACTTTAAAATAAAACCAAGAAAATTATAGCAAACAGAATGAAAAGTGCCAAAAAGAAAATCTTAAAGTTTTGCAGCGTTTCTGTATAAAATAAGATACTCATAGCAACACAACAAATACTCGTATATATTTGAGTAAATAAGATGAAGGCATAGATACGCGCCGTGCCGCACGTGAAGTACGCTAGCGGAAAAATCGTAATAATCAACAACAGCAGCAGCAACAACAATGAATTTGGCATGAAACAACAGCGCGGCAGCAGTACCAAAAACTATGTGAATTTGTTTGCGATTGCATTGATTTTTGTGTTGCAATGAAATGCAACGAAACGTAACGTAAAAAAACGAAAATGCATCGACAGCAATAGACTAGCAACGGCAGCAGCAGATGGCAGGCAGCAGCAACTGTCTCTAGTTGCTGCTGCCACTTCTGAAGAAGCTATCTAGATATTTTACTTCAACGCTTTTGCTTCTCATAGTTGCTCGTTCGTTCGAACGTTCGCTGCTCCTACGCAGCATCAATTCAAGCAAATCGACGTTAAAAAATAGCAAAAAGGCAAATCATTTCAACTATTTAAGCTGCTGTTGTTGTTGTATTTACAAGTGAAAGAAGCTGCATTTACATTTACGTGCTACTTCGATATCTGCGTCTGTCTGTCTCTCTGTTTTTTTTTCACATCTTCCCATTGACTTTGCGTTCTGCTTGTATTTTTTATATTTTTTGAGATATTTATCTCAAAGATTTGTGATTTTCCGGCAATTTACGTAAAATATATGACATTTTTGTTGTTGTATACGATTTGTTACAAATCGAAAACGCAATCAACTTGAATAGTAATAAATTTATGTGTGTGCGCGCGTGTGTGTGTAATATTGTGTGTGGGAAAGCACATGTGAGAAACCTTTTTGTTTTGTAACTTTATCGATCCAATTTACCCAATGTGAATCTGATTGAATACATTAGATAACATTTACAAATAATTACCAAATAACTAACAATCTCTTTATTTGGCGTGAAAACTTTACATAAGCCAGTCCCAATATTTTTGAAGTAGAAACCTCAAATATGGAGTAATGGAGTAACATATAAATAAGGTCCTTCCTCATTCAGGATACATTTTACCCATTTTATCTATTACTAGCTGACCCGCCAGAACAACGTCTTTCTACGAAGAAGCGGGAAAATTGAAGTTTATTTCAATGAAGAAGAGCTTCGTGGTGTTTAAAATTGAACATTGGTAATGACAATTCAAGCATAAAGGATGTACATTAAATTTGGTAAAAATGAGGCATCAAAATTGGCATTTTTAAAACTATTTAATTTGCAGAAGAATATCAAAGACCGTTCTAGAAGTTATATCTAAAATTAGTAGAAATAGCAGTAGAAAAAGGAATGGAAAAAGTAGTAGAAAAAGGAATGGAAAAGTAGTAAAAAAAAAACAGCAAAAAGTAGAAGAAAATAGTAGTAGAAATGGTAGTAGGAAAAAGAATAGAAAATAGTATTACAAATTGTTGTTAAGAAGTAGTAAAAAGGTAGCAGGAAAAGTAGTAGAAAAATAGTTTAACATAGTAGTACTAAAATAGTAAAAAATGAAGTAGAAAGAGTGGTAGAAATAATAGTAAAAAATAGTAGTAGAAAAAACTGTAAAAAGTAGTAAAAAATAGTAGAGAAAATAGTAGTAGAAAATAAGAAAAAATGTATTAAAAAGTAGTAGAAAAAGTACTAAAATAATAGTAGAAAATATTGATTGAAAAAGTAGTAGAAAATAAGAAAAATTTGCAGAAATAAAGAAGTTTAAAAGTAATAGAAAATAGTAGTAGAGTTAGTAGTAGAAATAGCAGTAGAAAATAAAAGTGCAGGATGGTGTCACACCCACTAATCCAACAAACTGAAAGAATTTAAATTTTAGTACCGTACCATAAATGCCTTCTAAAATATCTCATAATGGAAATTCAGGTTGCCACACCCCCTTTGTCAATCCCAGCTATATTTTTGTTGTAGCATGGCATTGTCAGTTCTCGTTATTGTACCAAATTTCTGTACTGTGCTATAAATAGTTCTTGATATGGGAGGTGCCACTCCCACTTTACTAAAAGCCATTATGAATAGCTATGATCTATCCTCCCGCCTAAGAAAATATATTCTGGAAATATGACTTCAATCGGTTCAGTTGTTCAGAAGTTACACGATGACATACACACAAAACTCTACGATTATATATATAAAGATTTGCAGTGAGGAACGTAGAACAATAGAGACAATTGCGATTCGCGCCTAGGTTCAGCGTATACCTATAACAAAATTTATTCCTCGTGGTTTTATGTAACCACTTAAAACCCGCTTAAAGTCTCTGAGTTTTTATTAGGAATAAGAGAGAACCTTCCATTCTATTAAGTGTTTAGGTCCATTTCATAACAATTTTAATGCGAAGATTTCTGTGGTATCAACGGAAGATACTCTTTACTATGTCGGATAACCAGTCTGCCTTAAGGTTATTACACCAAGAACAGAATTAAATACTTAACAATTTAGCCTTTGCTTATTCTAAGTATTATGTAGTGAGCGTATTATTGACATATTTCGAGAAAAACATCACTTTTTCTTCCTGCGGCTATCAAAGTAGTTTTTTCTATTGAGAACTATTAAACTCGGCTGACAAGCAAATAAACTTAAGCTGTTATTCCTTTTTACCACATAATTGAAGGTTATAGAATTCATATTATGCCTTTGAAATATTCTAGCCTAAAAATTAAAACAATTTTTTTTTGTCCATATACAACGACGTGTGGAATCTAGACAGATCTTTTGTTAGCAACCTCAAACTAAAATGCACTATTCTTGTTATACTTTCCTGCATGTGCTTTTATGGGTCAGTAGGCAACTCAGAAGGAAATCCCTCTCTCGAACCGATCCAATAAGTCTTACATATTTCCCCTTTTGATGTATGATTATAATTTAGTCAAAGAAGTAATGCTATTTTTTGTTGGTAATATGTATAATTACAACAGCGAATTACTTTTACAATTACAATTTTTTAATACCTTCCTAATAATAGCTATTAAAAGCAATTAAAATAAATTAAATTTAGCTCCGGTATATATGCCAGATGGTAAAGCTTCTCTACCTTTCAAACTCTTAGTATCTATAACCTGAATATTATATGATACTTTTTGAATTGTGTTTAAAAAAGCCATTATTATGCTATCGCATTTGAACAATCAACCTGCCTATTAACCAAAATTAATATTTTTATTATAAATTTAACAATAAATTTAATAAATCTTTTTTTAACGCTTCAGTGAATTCTCATTTTCCCATACAAAAAAGCGCATTCTATGTACAAACTGCGAAAAATATTTCTGTTGCTGCTATAGGCTGAAGCTTATTGCTGTTGGCTGCTTTTGCTATACTATATATTTTGGTATGCTTATCAGAAAATGCCGATAAGTTTTTTCTTTCCGATTCTGAGTTTGAAATGAATGTGAATTGAACAATTTTTTTGGCGTTTGTAATTTTGCAAACGTTGAAAATTGGTAACATTTCCACAAATTTAAACAGTATTTACTTTAAAGTTTAGCGTTTTGATCTTTTGACTTGTTTTTTTTTTTTATTTCTTGCTTTCTTTATGTTATTATTAAATACTTTTTTGTAAAGTATATTACTTCCGTTTCCGCAATTTGATTGCTTCTAGGCATTCTACTAACGTTATAATGTTACATATTCTATTAATTAATCATTGTAAAAATAAATAATTAATATTTTAATATGACGTGAGTGGCTCAGAACACCTTGAGGCTTGCAATAATTGACCAAACACAACATCGCATGGGAAAGTTATATATAACATCAAGTGGAACCTTGAAGGAACTTGAGGAAATGTTCAAAGTTTTTCAGCGATGGTTGCTGTAAAACAATTATGTAACAAGAAATAAGATTTTTAATATTTTTCTGAATATCTTATAACAAAGTACAGTACACTATAAATTCCAAAACATATAACAAACAACGTTTTTGTTTATTGTCTTAAAATTTCCTTACTTCCTTAAATCAAACTAAACCTTCTTCTTTAAACATTTCCTTTCATGCCAATATACCAAAAACTTCTAACTACGACCGCAAAAAATATATATGTATTTATTTACAAAAACAATTTCACATAAATTTAGTTTATCTTTATTAAGAATTAAGTCACATTCCCACAAATCTGAAATAAATTTCTACTTCGATTTATATTTTTTACTTTTCTTTTTTAATGGAAGAATTTGAAAATTTTATTCAATAAATCATTGGACTTGCCAAATGTGAAACTTCATTTCTAACACTGTATACATAGTGCAAGAACTAACAACAACGACAATACATAACAGCATTGTTGCTGTAAACAAAAAAAAAGTAAAAGATTTTCCAAGAAAAGTTTGTGCAAGAACCCGCAACATTGCATGATGCCAAATAAATGCAATTGCAACTTTGGAAGTTGCAACACACCTCAAATGGGAGGTGAAACATTTACAACAAAATAAAAAACAAATATAAAAATTCTGCTAATGAAGTATGGACAAAAAGTTTGTGGTAAGGCGATAAAGAATATGTAGTTATTGAAAAGCAATAAGAATCTCGAATTGCACACCGGAAAGAAAACGGAAGCAAACGGATACACTCATCAACATTGACAGCAGCTGTCGAAAGAAAGTCGAAAATTCAACATGTTTCCACCTATCACCTCAACCAACACTTCAATTCAACTATTTTCATATTAAAACGAAATATATTTATTCAATGGAAGTAAAGAAAACGTAGATGATTTAAAGTGTTGCATACTGATTAGCTGCAACTGTGCTTTCCACGTTGCAGTTGCAACTGCACGTTTGAATGAAGTTATTAATTTTTAAATAAGAATTTCTTCATTTGGCCAAATTAAGCTGCTGATTCGTTACTTCTCGATCTTGTCTCCTGCTACTAATTCTACTGCTACTTTGTTCTTCGTTAATAGCAGTAAAGCTGAAGCAGCTCAGCATTCGTGCTGCATGACAAATACGTTCAGTTTTAAAAATTAAACAGCGTTTGCTGCAGCAATTTAAAACTTTGTCCTTTTACTTTTTCCTTAAGAAAATAAAACCAAAAACTGAAAAGTTTTGATACAAAAACTAATTTGGAAAACCATTTTTTTTTGTTTTTTGCTTGGACGGTGTTTGGAATTCAGTAAAGAAAGCATATGAGGGCGAAAGGAGTGGCAGTGCGGGTGGATTAATTCTTTTGCTGATTGCGATAATTCAAAATGTTTGCGGTCGAGCGCATATTTAAGTGGGCTAGTGAAAGAAAGTTGAAACTGAAAGATGTAGAAATGAAAGAAGAAGAGAAAGAATGTAGTAGCAGTAAAGAATGTGCTCAATTAATTGTCATCAAGTGACAAATTTTAAAATATTTGAAAATTAGTGCACATATTTTATTATGGATTTTTTTTTTTTTGTAGATGCAAAGAATTTTAATAAATCATTATGGAATGATTTTGATATTTGAAAGCATTGAACTCATAATAAATAATACAGTGACTTCTTTATAAAGCATAAAACTTTGAGGGTACGATTAATATCCAATGATGTTGACACATCCCAAAATAACAGTTTAAACTTAACCAGATGATCAAAAGTGGAAACATATTTTTTAAATCTTTTTTCAGGTTCCAAAAGGGTTTCGAAAGTTCTGAAATTTCGATCATAAATTATGATTTTTTCTAATTTTCCGGCCAGCCAATTCCAACATTTTTTTCAGGTTACAAAAGATTTATACATCATTGGCAAGGTTTGTTATTTTGCTAATGAACAAGAAATATTTTTTGGAAATCAGTGACAGTGACTTAATTTCCTAATAAGGCTACATTCTGAAATTAGGGTTAATCCAAATTAATGAGAGAACATTACTTTTTTTGGTCAAAGGCGCAAATATTTTTTTTCAATTTTGTCTGATTTTTAATTCTGCCACTAATATGATTTTCTGTTAATTTAATAGAGCTTTATCGAATTTAATAGCTTTAATAGAAGGTTGAATTACTAAGCTATTAATGCAAACTTTTTTCTATTGCATAATTTTAATAACAAAAAATCTTGTGCCGTTTCTACACCCATGGTAATAAATATACTTCCACTATAAAATATTCAGTGGAAATTCATTATTACAACAAATTAAAGGTTTTGTTAATTGCCTTGTATATATCTTGTACAGCGACGTATTAATGCAAACAAATTTCATTTCTTAATGTCCTTGTCTCGATTTAATTGGAATTTAAATGTTTAACCAGAAGGAAATAATTATACTTCCAAAAGATGCAATCGTGATATTTATAAGCTTTACTTTAACAAATTTTACGGACAACGCATTGTAGACATTGAACAACATTCCGCCACAAGTTATTTGAAAAATTTTACTTGTAAGTCATTGTCAAGAAAAATGGGGCATATGTTCTGCGAAAGAAATTAGAATAATAATGCTTCATAAAAAATGGGGGAATCGCGAAATTTGTACGAAGTATTAGCATATCACACGTAGGAGTGGTAAGCCTCTAATCATGAATACACTTAAAAAACTGGAAATTGTCAAAGCTACAGGCTTCAAAAAACTTAATATATCTGAAATTCAAAGTGATTTGGATTTAAATATTTTCACAAGACGTATTGGAAACATTTTGCATGTTTGTAATCATCTTCCAATAAGGATTAGCTTTCCCTAAACACTCATCATAAAAAGTCATGTTTTGAATTTGCAACATCACATTTGTAATGGTCAATGCGAAACGTTTATTTTTAGCAGCGAAAAACGTGCACATTAGATGCTCCTGACTGTTATAACCTTTTATGCTACTATATATCTAAAAAAGAATTAGTCAGAACTTACCAAGGCGGTAGACTGATGACACGTGGTCGATTTGTTTCTCAAACAAATTATTAACATCTTTCGTCTGAAGTAAAATGAACTGCCATGACTATCTGCCTCTTCTGGAAGAGGTGCTTTTCAATGTTCATGTTAAAATTAATAAGTGCAGCATAATATTCCATAAGATGACACTTTTATCTATCAAGCAGCAGTCGAAACTGAATGTTTCAAGGAGAAACATTTTGAAATAATGAAGTAACCCACTTCAAGCAGGGACTGAATCCCATGGAAAACCTTTGAAGTGTTTTTTTTTTTAGTCAGATTTATTTACGTGGCATTCAGATTTTCAGTTTAAATTAATTAAGAGCAGAAATAAAAAAGAATTAGAGGAAAATATCAACATTAGAGCTAAGAAATCTTATGAGCTCAACGACAAATAGAATAGAAGAATATATAAAGAATTAGAGTAGTCACATGTATTACTAAATTTGCCATAATTCTTTTCTGAAACTTACTTTAGGAACCCTTAAATTTCATTTTTTCTTATAATTCTTAAAATGGAAGTATGAAGCTTTTTAAAGTTGTGAATTTAATGCATTTAAGTAACAGAGTTATATTTATTATTTTCGTATTTATTGAATAAAACTTCGTACTTACTAATTATTATAAAATAAACTAAGAATAAATGAAAATCTTACAAATAAATCCCACTTTGTGACTGGAAGTATACTTATTACCATGAGTGTATTAGTTCTATGAGAGTTTTTTGAGCTTTTTTACTTCATTAAAAAAAGAAACAGGAAAGATACGAAAATAATTTGTAAGAAAAACAATTGGAGTTATTATTTAATATAATTGATGTAATCGTTGCAATCTGGATGCGAACATCTTTCAAGCTTACTTTGTAATACCTTTAAAAGTTTATATTCTTTAAAAATTAAAACAAAAATACTTCAAAATGCAAACTTTTCTTTTCCAAACTCTACTGAAGTTTAAAATTTAATTGACAAACATTTTCGTCATTTATTTTACGTTTCAACATTTATAACTTAATGGCGAGACGACTTATGATTGAATTATTTAATAAAAAGAGCAAATCCAGTATATAAATGTATATGAAATCAAAGCTACAAAGTTTGCCATTGATTAAAAAGAAATAAGAAAGCCAAACTGAAAAGCAGTATTTAGTTGAAAAGTTAAATACTATACATTTATTATTATTAAAGCAGTGGCTGAATCCAATCCAAAGACAAATGCTCCGAACTGAAAGTTCTTCTTTCCCTAATGGCAAAGACTTAGGTTTCATAGATTAGGTTAGAGTAGTGGAGAACTGTCTACCAATAACCCATAACAAAACTAAGGAAAGCTTAAATATTTATGAGCAAAATCAATCTAATATGTATATTGTAAATTTAAAAACCCAAGACCAAAAAAATTGAACTCGTAATATTTATAAGAACCACACACTTTGTCTTCCCCTTCTCAGCAAAGCCTGAGTTCTTCATTTTTTTTTTATTTTAATTCCAACGAAGCTTACAATCTATCCATAATTTACATATAATATGTATAATATATTTATAAGTATAAAAACAAATTACTTTTGATGGAGTGGATCCAATGATCACAGTCTCCTTAGATGTAACAAAATTTTTTTTTTCTTATTTAAAATTATGACGTACATACCATATGCAATAAAGGCACGCGTAACATTAAACATTAAATAGATACATGTATAGAAATGGTTGATTAGAAATATAGAGTGAAAGAGTGAAAAACTTATGTTGTGGAAAATCGAGCTGGTAAATCTTGTGGTTGAAAGCGTTTCAGTCTTCTTTGTCTGACGATTGTTAATCTGTTTGCCAGTAGGTTAGGGTGTCTAATAAACCGCTCTAAATATGTTGTTGTATTTTTCGATATAATTTCCTTAACTGTTGCCATGCAAATATCATTTCTAATGGTTGAATTTTTGACATACCACGGAGCTTTTGTTATGGATCTCAAAACTTTTGATTGAAACCTTTCAGAGAATTTCAATATTAGAGTTGCACGTTGTGCCCCACAACTCAATGCCGTATGTCCAAACAGGTTTGAGTACTGCTTTGAAAACCAATAACTTGCTCTCAAAACATAGTTGCGTTTTATTACCAATAAACCAGTAGAGACTAGCAAATTATTGCCGAAGCTGTTTGAGTTTAAAACTGATGTGAGTACGCCATGTGAGCTTCTTGTCTAAATGTAATCCCAAGTACTTCGTGGATTCCACTTGTGGAAGCTCTGTATTATTTAAAAAGACAGGTGGGCATGAGCCATTTCGATTTGTAAATGTAATGTGCGCTGATTTCGTTTCATTGACCTTAATATTCCATGTTTTTAGCCATTTTTCGATTCTGTTGAGAACAGATTGTAGACGCAACGAAGCGACGTTCGGGTGGACACTGGAAGCAAGAATCGCGGTGTCGTCTGCAAACGTAGTGAGTGTTGATTCTGTTGTAGGTAGATCAGCTGCAAACAACAAATAAAGAAATGACCCAAGGACACTTCCCTGTGGGACTCCGCAGATATTTATTAATAACTACATATAAATTAGTTTTATACAGCAAAATGCACTCACACAGGCACCTAGTTGTGCCTGTGTGAGTGCATTTTGTTGTCAAATTTCAAAAAGACGAGAGGGAAAATGCATGTGTGCACACTTACATACTTATTTATAGAAGAAACGAATTCAATACTCCTACACAGGCATACATATATACAGGGTGACAATCGTAAAGTGACGCACACATTTCAGCAGTTATTTTCAAAAGGACGTACTTCCATTAAGTACAATTAAGTGTTAACATTGCTGAATATATAAGCATTCATTTGAACCCCACCTCATTCAATATAACCTCCTTTAGCCTGCACACATGCCTTCAATCGATCCGGAAATCGTAGGACTGTTCGCCGCAGGACTTCCTGATCAATTTCAGTCCAGGCTTTCTCTAATGAATTTGTCAGCGACTCCAGACTGTGGTGTTGAGATGCACAAGCCTTACTCTCTAAAATACTCCAAATAGAGTAGTCCATTGGATTCAAGTCTGGGGAGTATGGTGGCCATTCTTGAGATGTTATGAATCCAGAAAAATTGTCTTTTATCCATGTTTGCGTTAATTTTCAGTTCAGTTTCAGTTCAGTCCAGTTTTCATTTCCAAATGTATCTTGGGCCCAGGGAAGAACATGTTCATTTAAAATGCTCCGATAAACAACCAACAACAAAAATTCAAATGAAATTAAAAGCAAAGCCAATGATGAATGAATTTGCTTTTTAAATTAAAGTAACGGTAAATGGCAAAGCTTGCTGCAGAGTATTAAACTTGCGTCACTATACAATTGTCACCCTGTACATATTAATGAGTCGATATGTGTAATGACATGTAAATACATACATATTTGTAGATATATATACTCACATCCATCTAAATTTACATCCCAGTTGCACAAATAGTGAGTACTCCTCAAAAGATTAATGATTTTATTAACCCAAAAGGAGCTATAAACGAGCAACTTCAATACAGTAAAAAATTTTTTGGATTTCACTAACACAATTTCATAATTTTATATGGTCTATTTTTAGAAATAATGATAAACAAAGACTGTCTGATTGAGTAGTTCAAATTTGTATTTCTTACTCTCTTTTGCCTAGTTAACTCTTTAGGGTTGAGTAGGGTAAAAATTGTTCCAACTTTTGCTTAGATTCTTATGAAATTACTAATAGTCGTACAGTTTAATATTTTATTTACAGTTTCTCATTCACTTGGCAATTCTATAAATCAAAAAAATTCTGTGCAACTATGGTTTTTATTTTCTCTAAAATCATGTGTTAAGTTAAATAAAACTCAGAGTTAAAAATAAGCTCAGTTGGTAAGTGCGTTGCTTAACATTCACGATGCGGATTTTCAGCCACAGGTTCGAGACTGGAAAAAGACTACTCAAGAGGAAGATCAAGAAATAATAAAATATTAAATTAAAACGATAATAGTTATATATTGAATGAATAACTGAATGAACAAGTGGAATAATAACATTATTATAATTAAAAAACAAAAAAAATTTAATTTGTAGGATTTAAACTTTAGGCCACAAATTAAAAACAAAAAAAAAAGAATTTTGTGGGATTTGAACCTTGGTCCACAAGCGACCGCGTGCTTACCGGCGTTTTAGACAACTGGTTTATGGCGTCATGAATTTTGGCAGCAACTATTTTGGGGTTTTGTTTTTCTATAGGATGCAAGTAAGCTCATGCTCGTAATCGTGTCCTCCTTTATTACTCTATTTGGAGGCTAAAGCGAGTACTCCATGCCTCAGGATATGCAATGTTAAAAAGGAGTACAAAATGCAAGAGTAAGTAATCGATTGCTCGTTTTGGAGCGTTCAATGATTACTCTTACGATCATCCAAAGTTCAACTGGGATATAATAAGAAATTTTCAATGCGTGTTTGCGTGTGTGTATGAGTTTATTATTTTCTGTATACCCTAATGTCTCGATTTACGTCGTTCTGAAACTTTGTGACTCAAATCGAAATGACATAAATCGAAAAGAGAAAATTGGGGAAACCCGTCGCACAAAAACACTTTGTTTCCACGATGTAAATTGAAAAACTACATGAATTTAAATATGACAGATAACTTAACGATCGAATAATTCAACGACTAAAACAGATAAATATATATTTTTTGCTTGCGACTTAAATAGAGAAGACTTTGGTAGAGGGATTACTGTATGCAGAACTTAAATTATGACACATTTTCGTTGCATATTTAACTGCGACTATTTGTTTAAGAATGTATGTAAATGGAAAATGTTTTATTATTTGATTTCATATAAGCATTTGCATTTTGTATTTGAATTATTTATACATTCATACATTCATTGATTCATTAAGTCATCATTTATATGTAAGTATGTATAAAAATGCGTATGCCTGTGTATGTGGCTTTGTTTGTGCATCTCATTGTATATATGATGAGAAAGCATTTGAGTTAAAATTAATTTAATTCAATTGATTTTGATTTAATTAAAATCGTATTAAATTTTTGTGGATAAATATAAATTTGAATACAATAAATTTTATGCATTCTTTGTAGATAAATTATATTTGAAAGCCACAATATTTAAGCATGAGTGTGTGTGTGTGTGAAATAATAACAAAGAGAAGGTAGATAAATAGATACAAAAGTACAACTAAGTTCTGTGGAAAACAATTTTAATAACAAACATAAATAACTTCAAAACATTTGCACTAATTTTAAGCTTTTGAAAATCATTTTATCTCATTCTCTATCTTTCTCTCTGAATCGAAATTTCTAAATTGGCGGTCGATTGACTAATTAAGCTAAGAAGGATTAAAGTTTTATTTTGATTTCATGCCTTTGATATTTTGTATTCAATGGGATTTGTACACTTGTTATTACTGAAAAATCATTAAAACTTGCAAAACTAGTTAATAAACGCGTAGCTATATATTAATAAGTTTCTGAACTATGACCCTTCATTTTAAATTTTGATTATTCTGCCGAATTAAAGGATTATAAATACAATAACTGTGATTTTTAATACAAGGATATTAAGAACAAAAACTAGTCGTAAAAATTAGAATAAATTTCAAACCAAAGTTCAGGCCAATGCTCAGGCCAAAATTTACACCAAAAATAAAACCAATCAGAAATCAAAAATCAACCATAAAAATTGAATCTTTGATACTTCCCCTTTTTTTCTACAGAAAGTGGAAATAGACACAATGGAGTTTGAGTTCAAGAGAACTAGGTAGTTCGTGCAATTTTGAAATGCTACAATCTGTAAATTGTTAATGCCCAATAAAATTGTTACATTTGAACAACAGAATAGATTGAGTTTTAATATGAGCTCACGTTTTTTATTAGCTACCATATGTAAAATCAAAGGAAAATATCATATAATCTGAAAGCGACTTGAACGACCGTTGATACCGTATGAGTAAACAACTGACAGAAACTCATCAGCAACAGCAGCAACAATACTTGTTTATTTTAAATGCTTTTTTAGCCTAGCAATCATATTTGTTAATTGCAACTACATCATATTATAAATTGTAATGGTTGTCCATAACTTTCAGCCTCTCAGTTACTTAGTCAAATATGACTTCACTTGTTTGCATCGCACTTTTATTGTCGTCGCTGGCGTCATTGTCGGTTGTCAGCGCTGACGCCAAATGACACAAGCGTAACTGTGAAGTTCAGTCCCCCATAAATTATGAATAAATTAATAATAATAAAGAAAAAGATATACAAAGTGCACAAAAAGATACGCAAAAACATCCTCATATATCGAAGAGCATCAGCCCCAACGCCAGTTTTGATTTGATTAGTTACTTACTTAGTATTTGCAAGACAACATGAATGACATGTGAGCAAGAGTGTCACATTTATTATTAAAAAATCACAGTTTAGCAGTTTTTAGCTCATTGTTATGCTCAATAACACAAAAGATCAGTGGAACGCTCACGTGATATGTTACAAAGGCGAAGATCAATTGCTTCTGGCAAGGGGGCGTGTATTATTTTTTTTTTTGCATTATTATTCATAGTGTGTTCTCAGCTAAAATTTATGAGTTTATTTTGCAAAACATTATTATTGTATTTTATAGCTACAAATAATTCTGTTAAATGATAACTCACTGTGTAACGAAATTTTGTAATATTTTAAATATTGTATAACAAACAATAACATATTGTTATTTATTAATTTATCGAATTTTTTATTTATTTCTGGCCATAACTTAATTGATTCTTTAATATTGTATGAACGTTACAATTACAGAATCTAATTCTCTTGGCATTTGTTGGAAAATAACTGCATACCTACACATTTTACTTTGTGCATTTACAGTTGTAGCAAAACAATTGCAATGAGACAGTTTAAAATTAATTATTCAAACTTTACAAATTGTTTGCAAACATTAAACGCGACAGTTTTCATTTTATTATTGCTTACTGATGCTGTTTTTATTATTATTATTATTAATTAAGGTGTGATACTTTGTTGTTGTTGTTGTTGCTGTTATGTTATTTGCAACATATGCATTTTAAATGACATTTGTGCATTTTCACGTGCAACATTAATTACACAGATGATAAACATTATAAAAAAGAGCAAATGGCAGTTGCAGATGGTCGAGTTGATCATTATTTATTTAATTCATTTTATTACTTGAGGGACTTGATAGAAAAAGCTGTTAAAATTTTAATTGTAAAGCAGCAGAAAATAGTTTTCTGTAATCAAATAATGACAAAAAAGAAAAGTTTTGAATAAAGAACCGAAAACATTGATTACTAGAGTTTTAAAAATGCATAGGCATTGACGCTGGAAACAAATTACAAGAAAACTTAAAAGACTGAAACTCGGTACTTATTTCTGCTTTAGAAGTTTGAATATTTATATTTCGATAACATATGAATACTAAATATTAATAGTGCACAATGTACGCTCTTAGATGAATCTAGCTGAAGCTATGCTATGCTAGGATTCCCAACATAAGTTTAGTATTTGCAGTAAAAATTAATAAACTGCAATAAGTTGGCATTAGTTTTAAGATTTGCCCATTGGCGCTAACTTCTTTTCCTTCTTTTTGGGCTTAATTGGAACTTCTGATCTTCTCTGATGTATTTTCTGTATTCTTTGGAATTTAAGTTTCAGTTTTCGGTTGGCCACCGTAAATCTCGTGAGTAAAACTTCCATTGAATTGTTTCTTTGTTCTCGAACTTATCGAATCGACCTTAGTTTTCTCATCCCTCATTACGCACTCGTGTATCCTTTGCCTATTGTGATTGCTGTAACGCAAATAATATGTTCTTGACTACTGCGCAAAATGCCAATCAAATCCAACTAAAGAAAAACTTTTCACTTCACAATTCGGATATAGTATAAAACTGTAGGTCCCTTCCATTAGTGTTCAAAAAAAAATTACACTTGATGAGAGGAAGTCAGTCTAGGCCTTCTAGGGTGTAAGAGAATTCCCGCTCCCCTCTGTCATTATTGTCAGTTTATAGATGCTCTACTTTTGGATGTTTTGTTCCGAATTTTTTATCTGAATTTAGGTTTGAGTTGATCTGAGATTTTTTTAGAATTTGGTCGAAATTTTGATTCAAGTCTTGTTATAAATTTCTCACCAAGACTGAAAAGCGTTGAATCATTTCAATGGGTTAGTTTTTACATTTTTCATAAGTGTTTTTATACGTATCTTCTCACCTTTTTCTTTTTGTTATGGTACAACATGTTGCGAGAGTTGTATTTCTACACGAATATAAGAGACTTATAGTTTCAAGCCAAATCCGAACGGCGAAGCGATAAGATTTTCTTGAGAAATTTTTTACTCTTGTAGGATTTCCATTGCCAGCCAAGAATGTTCTTTTTCTAGTTTTGATTTTTGGCCATGCGGTACATCTAATCCATGCTGAACACTACTTAAACTTACCATATATCACAAATTATATTCAGTGTTTAATACTTTTCTATAATTTACCAAAATCAGCCCCTAATATTCAAATCGTAAACTCGCCACAACTCTCAACGGGCTACAGAACAATAACAGTAGTAAGTATTGTTAAAAGGTTCTGCAACAGATTACTAGCTTCTTCCAGTACACTGTTTTTACGCTTTTAACCCACCGAAAGCGCAATGATTTCAGATTTGCAATAAATTGCCACCCACAAAATATTCGCTCAACCCTACAGTCGAAGAATTCAGCTTTTTATAAAATAAGTTCTCCTTAAGCCTCGTTAACGATAATTGCAATTACAATAAAGAAAAATAAAAACAAAAGTTACAGTACAAGGCAAAAAAAAAAGCAACCACTGTATTACAACTTACATACGTATTTACTTCATTTACATACTTACGCTTTTGTGTTGGTGGAAGATTTTCTTTAAATGACAATAAATCCTTAAACAATTACAACTTTCATTAAAGTACATCGACAAAGTATAAAATTTTTGTCATTAAACTGTCGCATGCAACTTTTTGTTGCTGCTTATTGTTGTTGATACAACATTTGTGAAACGATCTCGTAGCAGACAAGCAAGCAAGCAAACTGAGAATAGTAGAGTAAAACTCTGCAATGATGAAACTTTTTGAAACTAATTAAAATGCATATTTGCCTCTTACATAAATATGAAAAGTTCACACACAAATGCAACAACGATAGTACCAACAACAACAAGCGACTACTATCACACAAAATACAAAACAAAATAAAACAAAGCAAACCAAAAAACAAAACAAAAAAAAAACAGAAGCATACATTTTGGCTTAAACTTTCAACTAGAATAAAGCCGCAACACTCCGAACACACTCACACTATGATGACAGCAGTTCGTCCTATTTGCGGAGCATGATAAAATGAATAAATGAATGAATGAGTCACAAGTTGAGTTAACGAGCAACAACCAACCGAGCAAACAACCAAAAGCAGGCAACCCCAGTGCAAGGCATGCAACAACAACCCCAAAAGTCTTTATTGCTTTAGTGCAGTGATTTCTTCTTAAAGAACCTTTAGCTGCTAACTCATTAGTGCAATACACCAGAATGCTCCTATGCATAATATATATGAGGCAAGCAACATGGAGAAAGTATTTGCAAAGTAGTAGCAGCAGCAGCAACAACACCACCAGCAAAGTGGTAGAAGCAAAAGAACAACAACAAAATGTTTTGAAGGAAGAAGTATGAGCTTTTTATAAGTAAAACCCAAACGATGTCTTTTTTTTAAGTTATTGCTACATGCATACAACAAAATATGCCGCTACCGCGCATCATTATACCGCCACCTCCACCGTCATTGCCGCTGCTGCCTCCACCACCACACAGTTGCCAAATTTATTTATTAAGACAAAAATTGTTGGTTGATCATGATAAAATCTAGAAGCAGTAAAACTCTCTGCATGATACCATGCCAACCCAACAACACAACAACGAGCAGTGTATGTTGCATTGCGGTATGGTGGTGCAGCGCTATGGTATTCCAGCACTGAAACAACATATAAAAAACACAACTTGTTGTTGTGAAAGAAAGAAAAATAATGAATATAGGGCAGCAAAAATTAAGTTTTCTTTTGGTTCAGTTTCTTGTTTTAAACTTTTGCTGGTTGGCAATTATTTCACAGAACTTTTAACGGTTAAAAAAGCAAACAAAAATTATGAACGCCACACGGCATATTATTCTAGGTTCTCTTTAAAACATAAAACTTTCCAATTATATAATACTAATACAATTTTCTTGTTTTGAATTATCTGCATGTAACTAAAACTTTAAAGTCAAATTTAAAAGAGCTCTGTGGAAATAGAAGAAGGAAGTTTTTAGTTGGTCTGACATTATTTATTTATAACTTTATCTAAAAATTACGTGCAAATATTCTCTGTTGCCAATGTAAGCATTTCATTCAAACAATGGTTTGCTGATTAAACGCATGAATTTATCAGTATGCCCAGTAAATAAACAAGAAACCTGATTGCTTTATAAATGATGAAGCAGTGGCGGCTCAAGAGTAGAGGAGAGCATATGAAGTAAATCTTTACCAACCAAAAAATAAAAATAAAATAAAGCCCCGCATTTTTTTAATTACATTTTAGTCATATAAATAATTTTCTCCTACGAAAGCTCATACTGGGTTCGTTTTACTTAATTAAACTAGGTCTGCATCAAACTGAATATAATGTGAATTGTTCTTCTCTATAAAGGATAAAAACAACATGCGAATTGGGAAACGAAAAACTATTGACAATCACTTCTGCTATTTTACTCCCTGATGTTTATTTTTTTGATATAACTTTTAAGCAAAGTCGACACTCAGTCACTAATGACAAGTTAAACCAGCTTTCAATATTGTTCGTGAAGCTTGTGTGCCAAGTAAGCCAAAATTAATTTTATTAAAGGTTTTCAGGCTTCAAAACCGATTAAAAAAATAATGCTCGTCTTGTTTATTCGATACAAATCCAAACCGCATAAGTCTATTTTCCAAAATATTTGAAATTTTTGGCTTAACAGATATTTTTCCAACAAAAAAATACTTTTAAAAAAAAGTAAGTTAACATAAGCATACTGGATAAAGCCGAAAAAAGAATATAAACTTCGAAGTTTTTCTCAAAAATTTCAAAGTTCTCGTATGCATGCAAATTAAATTTGCTCTCATCCCTCTAAAACATCCGAATTCCCTCGTTTGACTGATATTTTTACTAAATCCGAACAATTTTCAGCCGGTATTTATAAAAATTGTGTTTTGTGAAATTTTATTAAAATCATTTGTTTAATAATAACCAGCTGTGTTTTTTCCATACTTCAATTGAGTGGATTTAGATAAGCATAGCATACATTAACAAATGCATTTGGTTAAATTGTAACAACTTAATTTTCCATTACTTTTTAGTAGCTGAAATCTGCCAGTTAGTTGTTATTAAATTTTCAATTATTTTATTGTGAAATCAAAGCATAGAAATTTTGTATTAAATAAATGTATTTATTATTTTTTGAATACCTGAAAAAAAAAATGACATGTGTTTTTTTTTTAAATGTAAAATTAGAAAAAAATTCGAACAAATTTGATGATACCGCCCTCTATCAAAAAATAGTGTGATGGTTTGCATTGAACCAAAAAAATTAACTAGTACTCGATTTGAACTAGATCTTTATCATGCTGTTCTGACCTGAGTGTGCCCTTGACAGCTAAAACAAAAAAAAGTTAAAAAAAAACTGTCATTCCATTGTTTCATTTTTATTTTGCAGTTTTGCAACAGCTACGTCAAATCGACTGCAAGAACAGTAAGAATCTGATTTTCCCGAAATTGGTTTATAGTGGACTTGAGCGGTTTTGTTCTATATCGACTCAAATAGTATAACAAAATCAAAAATATGCGAAAAATTCGTTTTTTTGCATTATTGTGGAAAATGTGTACCTCTGATCTTCAAAAACCCACCCTAATTTTTAAAAAGGAACATTTTGTCTGAAGATAGTAGTGTAGAAGAAGATAGTAATATGTAGTAGATAGGCTTTCGAATGGATTTATTCGTAACGGTATTTTTGGAAAATGGGGGTATAACTAGTGATGATTTGATACAAGTAAATACGAGTAAATACTTCATACTTTTCATTCGATTCAAGTAATTTTTTTACTCGATGCCATGCCATAAGTATTTTACTTGGTATCGACAAAAAAGGGTCAGTATCGGATACTCAATACTCTTGGAAAACATTGGTTTATAAAACTGAAACATTGCTATAATATATTTCAAAATACTACTACAGAATTATTCAATATGCATATTCAAAATATTCCAATTCATATTGCAATATTCCAATGTATGAAAATATTGCAGTACAGTATTGAAGTTCTAGAAAGTATTGCCTGCCATGTATGTAGAACCTTTTCATTAAAATAAAATATTTTTAACAAGCTATAATCTGTTGATTAGTTTTCCTTCTATTATAAATTTTCTAGCGATTTCCATCTAAATATAATAAATATCATATACTCAAGTTAACGTCATTTCTATATGATTCAGATGTTTCCAGTGGAAATATCTCAAAACCATGACGTATTGGCGAAAAACTCGTGTTGAGTAGTGTAAACCGTAGGTTCAATCATAGTGGAATAGATAAAGTGAAATAAATAGAAGTGACGCCCTCGTTTTTGTTCCCTGACGTCTGCCAAATTTGAAAATTGTTCTTTTACTTCTGCCAAAGTATTTTATATTTCAAAAGTAAATATGAAACAATATTAACCCATTGGAAACAGAAAAATTGGAAGACGTTCGCCACAATCATGCGCTGTATATTTGAAAAAAAAAACTATTGGTCTCAGCATTAACTGACGACAATCAAGGATATTTCCCACATGAGTGCACATATCAAAAATGCACCCAGGACTTATCCCAAAATTTAAAGTTTTCGTTTATTACAAATCTCTAAAAACCACCAAAACTGTATTTATATTTTGGTATTACTTCAAACTCCTTTGATTTGTCAAAATTTATTGAGCGAATGTATAAAATAATTGTCAAATCTCAGAAGACCTCAGAATATTTCGGAATACTTTCTGCTATCTGGCATACTGTATACTGTGGGTTCAACCATGTTACATCTCAATTTGCCGTTCTGGCCTGAATGTGTTCCTCGAGAGCCACTTAAACAAAAAAGTGTAATTTGTCTCTATAAAGGAGTATTCGATACAAGTACATATTAGATACTTTTTCCCGATATTTGCGGTGGCATCGATACTTTTATTCGATACAAGTAATGAGTAAAAGTATCGATACTATATGGATATCGAATCAACACTAGGTATAACACCACGTTTTTGAGGGGAGGGTTCAAAAATAGATTAAATGTGGAATCACAAAATCATTGTGCTTAACAACTGTACTTCAGACGTTAAATTCGTATCTATTAGGATAAGTATTTTTTCTGCAGTTTTTGAAGACCCCTATCTTCCAATTTCACGACCACAATGAGTCAGAAAATTTGAAAACTAAAGCAAAAGCTGAAGTTTTTTGCTTTGTGTAATATACAAGTTAATAAAACTGAAACTTGTCAATATGCCTAGTTAGCTATGAGCCCTATGCTGTTTGGAGGAGTTACAAAGGGGGAACTTCAGCCGTTTCAGTTATGTAAGCCATGCTAAACCAATCTTAAGTTTAGTAAGCTTCCTAAGTCTATATCTATTGAATTTTTCTTTGAAGGTATTTAAAGCCTTTTAAAAACAAAAACCTTGCATTTTTTGGATAAAATGAACCACTGCGACTACATCATAATCAATTTTAAATAAATTAAAGATCCCGAGAGATATAATGAGTTATTTCTTTACAAAAAGTATTATCGAAAATATGTGTTAAATTACTTGCTATAATTTTTTAAATACTGTAATTTAATTTTATTTTCCTTTTTCATGTACGACTTTATTTTTAACATTGTAAAAAAGACTCAGTTAATCTTATTCTTTTTGCAAAAGTAGGTGAACTTAATAAACTTCGCCTTTGTGATATACTTAAACATATGTACACCTAGAAAAAAATTGTGAGTTATGTGTGTTTATATTTGGTTCGTGTTTATTGAAGATATTAAACCCAAGAGTGGCACACAATATTTAAGCCTTTGAAGAATAAGTCTAAAAATAGTAACAGAAAAGTATACCGTAATAAGCTGAGCATTGAACCCGCAAGTACCAAGTTTTTTATCTAAAGCCAATGGAGCATCAAAACGTTTAAAATTTTAATGTTTAAAAGTTGATCATAGCATCACTAAAATTTACACCAAACTTCTTTAGAATGCTTGATGTAAAAGAAATTTGGCAATTTATTTGTAGGAAACGGTAAGCCCCTCCGTTTAATAGCAATATTAATCTTAATTTTTCAATCAAGAGCTATGTAACTAATAATGACTGGTTTAGTAGTAGGAATAAATTTAATATCACTGCAAGTTAGTGATAATTTGTCCTTAGTTTGATTAGTAATAAACGAATTATCAGTTTATGTTTCGTTTATAAATGAAATTCCCTCTAAAGTGGAATTTATTTTTTGTGGGTGTAATAAAAATAGGAAATCCTACTCCGTGAAACTGAAACAAACTCTTCAAGCATGATTTGCTTACATGTAGCCGTACTTTATTTTGTTTCTTTTTTTTTTATAATGACAATCATGCGATTTCCTCTCCATAAAACACAACATTAAACTTCAAGAAACAATTTGGAGCATAGCAAGCAGATTTACATAAAATAGAATTGCATGCAAATCACATAGAAAACATGCACACACGAAAATATACATTTCTATAGACAGATTAACATCATTAAAAAGACGTTGTAATAAAAAGTTTTTTTTTTTTTTTTTTTTTTTTTTTTTGTTCATATTCTTTTATAATTTCCACATTTCATTAAAAGGAATGAAAGAAAAGCGCACAATTGCACACGCATGTATACACATACAGACATACTCGTACATAGATGCATACATATAAACAAATTGCACGCTTTATGCTCGTTAAATGAGTGGAGGAGTGTTGAATGTAAATCCTTTCATTGTTTCGACTGCATGAATGCGACTTCTCTTCTGCATTCATACATACATATGTACATTTATATGTATGTATTTAAATGTGTTTGTGTATTTTATATGTGCACTTGTATGTCTGTGTGTGTTACGCTCCCTTTGTTTTTATTACTTACTTGTAGTTATTACGAAATTGAGAAGTTTCATTTAGTTTTTCATTACACATTTCGAAATCCATAAAGGAGTGATATTAAAAATCCTACATACACATATACATTTAAATCATGTCAATACACATACACACACACATGTGGAAATACAAAATGAGTGAGTAAGCCGCTGCTGTTACATATTTGTAAGCATTATGTAAGTGAATATGCTTGCAAATTCTGATTTTAATACTCCTAATCTACATCTATTTAAGCATAAACAAAACCTAGTAGTATATTTTAAAAAGAAGCAAACTTTGTAATTAGAGTTAGCACAAAAAAATACAGACTAATATTCTATGAAAATTAGCCAAGTTTAGTTATAATACTGGAGCTAGCAACATTTTTGTTTTTGTACTGTATGTGGCTTACAATTATTTAGTTACTTAACTCAATTGATGTTTCAAATTTCCCAAAGCATTTCAACAAAACTTCAACTTACTTTTGTTGTTTTCTTTTTCACCGAAGCTATCATTTCAAATACTTCACTTTTAAGCGTATTATATGAAAAATCCCCATTTAGCTTTGGATTTACCTCAGCAGTTAATTGCATTTTAAATGTTTCAATTGCATTTTAGAAAGCGATTTTGTGAAAATTATTATGAAAGAGATTCTCTTAGGATGAAGTGTACATTTGTTGAAAAGAATACACTTTTATTTTTCTAAAAAAAAATAATAAAAAAGCTACATACTCTAATTAGAAAAACTTAAAAAACTGAGCAATTATTCCTTGCAGTAACTAAAAGTTGAAGTTCTTATGTTAAGTTTTATTTTTTATTATATAGCCAAACTAAACTTAATCTTGTTAAAATTCAGCAGAAATTGTTATTGCCACCACAATCACAATAACGACCGAAAAAGAGCAACTATGAAAATTGTATACTCTTCAGTAGGTGAAATAGTATTTGCGAGAGTAGCAGTAAAGTAAAACTTTTTCTTACACAACTGAAATAAACGTAAATTTACAATGACAAATTGCATTTTGTTCAATTGTCCAAAGGTGGTGAGAGTGGACGACGCAATTCAGGTATGGAAAAAAAGCTAAAGGAAAAAGAAAAACAAGCAGCAAATAGTAAAATACAAATTGTAGATCTACGCTCAGTTCAACCCGAATTTCTAATTCTCTTCTTACGTTTTGTCCTTCGACGTCCGCCCGACGTTACATCCCAGTCAACTGAAAGTTTTGGTTTTACTGCGTAACTTGTAGACAACGACAACATAGAAAATATATAGTGACTATGTCCTAGCAGTAGAGTAGTGGCAGTTGCAAGTATTTTATTGCTGCACTTTAGTACTTAGGGTTCTCTAACTATGAAATGCACATACTTTTTCCCCTATTTCGCACACAATTACGTTTTGAATTTCAACATGACAAAATTAAAATGCAAAATAAATATATTTAGAAATATTCTGATAACTTAAGTTATCTTAAGTTTAAATGAAGTGTTACAGTAAATTTGGTTTATAATTATTTAAATGAAAGCTCTTAAACATTGGAAAAAAAATTTTATTTCTTGAATAAATATGATGCAACTCAAGCTATGTAAATGTTGACTCATGTCCTCTTCAACTCAAATTTATGAATTTCCATTTATTATTAGAATTTATGAGCCATTTCGAGATTCACTACTTCGTTTTATATTTTTTTAGGAACGTTTTAAAATGTTTGCGGATTATTCAAAGCACCTATCAGGTTACTAAAAAAAAAAATTATTAAAGAAAATTAAAAGGCACTTTTTTCTTTATTTAAGCAGTAGCCATTTCTTTAACTTTGACGCATTTCAAATGTGCCGTCTGACCACATTTGGTGCTTTAGAAGGACTTCGCTTTTTTAGCATATCTTTAGTGCAAATTAGACAAAAGTCGATATCCTCATTTAAGGTTGATGATTCCGTTTCTTTGCACTTATTTTTTTGGTGGTGTTAATTTGGGGTGCTGGTTTTCTTTTTCCCGTGGATTTATTTGGTGTGGACTTCTTCTGCGTAGATTTCGTTCTATCACGAAGTGAAGTTATGAGCGTTTGCCGTTGGTCTCAAACCTTTTTTCTCACTAACATGTTCCTCAACGGCTAAAAAGAGAGCATCGAAGCGAATTTCTAAAAATAAACAATAAAAAATGCATTAGAAAGGCAAAATGATGATAAATAATAATAAATGGCCATAAAAATGCCTAAAAATTTTATGTGAGCAAAAGTGAAATAATATAATATCTCAGTGTAAGAACGGCACAAGTAATACTGCTTAGAGTGAAAATGAAACGACTTAAAAGTAAGAGCAAAAATGGTAGAACAATTATTTCAGTTAAAAACAGCATAGTGATTTATTCCGTTTTTGCATATTTTGATCCACTTTTGCTCAAAAAAATATTAGTATCGCTTTTGCTCTTAAGTAAAATTGTTCCATTTTTTTCTGAACTGAGAAGTTTTACTACTTTTCCTCTCAGCCTCTTTTATATGGCTTAGTAATAAAGCAAAAAGAAAATTCAAAGGGAAGAAATGCAAATTACTCACAAATTCAGTGATTACAAAGTTCTTAATAATATCTCATTCCATGTAAAAATTTATGATAATATAAAAAGAGAAAAATTTTCATTTCTTTTTAAATTATAGTTAATTTATAATCCTGAAAACTTCCTAGACATATGTTTTCATGTCTGCAAAATCTATGAACGCATATACTGATGTATTACAATACATATGGTATCAAAAACTGAATCCAAATAGTAATTTGACTCTCACATAGATAAACAAATAAAACTATTTCAGTGTGAAGTGAGGACGATTCGGCTTGATTTCACTTTCGAATGTTAAATGACAGAAAAATAGCGATCTAAAACTTATATGAAAGCAAAAGTGAAATAATTTAATATCTCAGTGCAAGAACGTCAAGTAATACGGCTTAGAGTGAAAATGAAACTACTTAAAAGTAAGAGCAAAAATGGTATAACAATTCTTTCAGACCAAAAATAGCATAGTGATTTATTTCGTTTCACTTTTACTCCTCTGAACATACTTCGTTTCGTTTTTGGTCTTAAGTAAAATTATTCCACTTTTATCTGAACGTACCATTTTACCTCTCAGCCTCTCATTTGGCATTCGAATAACCAAGTTTGACATAACGGGTATATGTCGCTGTGACGTAACTAGAAAAAGAACCATGTTGTGCGTTCATATTTTGGCTAAATTAAATACAGCATCCAAAAATTCATTGCAAATACTGAGTTTTTATGCATTTTTCTTACCTTTTTCAGTTGTTTGACTAAAAATAATCGCACTTTGAAAAAAAAAAAAAAAAAATACTTTTGAATATGATTTATGAATACCGTGCTCGTAACTTGTATACGGAGTACTTGACTTCAGCTCTTCTGGCACTTAAAAACTGCGGCATTAAAAAATAAGTTTTGACACCGAACCTCAACATCATAGCTACTTCGATACTTAAAAAAATGGTGTTGTGATATAACAATTTATTTAATTTAAACTTATGTTTCTGTACTATATTATTCTTCTTTGAACCCTATAAATAGGTTAAAAAAAAACACTTCTTTAACAGAAACCAAAACAAGTTCCGAGCTCCATCAGAATCCATTTTCAAAAGTTCTCACCATATCTAGCTCACCATTATTCTTGCTCCTGCCATTACTGTGGATATTTTGGATAAATTTTACAGTTGAAACTAATGGTGCCTCGATTTCATTATGAATGGCTTTGCAACTAGCTAATTCACTCATTTTTTATTACATCTTAGTACTCTGAAATACATTTATGATAATCCTCAGCAAACAACTTTAAGCCCCTTCCTCTATCCACGAGAATATTTGGAAAACGTATTAAGAATTTAATCACTTAAGCAAAGATTTATTTTTAAGTTTTGAGTCTAATTGCCTAATAATTTTTGCTTAATTATGATATTATATCTTTTTTTAAGTATCAAAAATATTTAGAACTGATAAAATTAGCATACTGAATTATAGAAATACTTAACTTCAACACAGAGAGACATATTCAAAAAAGCAATATTAGTACTTTATACTTCTTTTAAAGTGTAATATATCATTTTTATATGTATGAAGGTGATTGAGTTTCAATTGAAGTGTACCTACATTCTTTCTTTCACCCTCCACCCAACCTCGAACTTTTAAAAACTGTTTGATAAATTTGCTTATTCATGTGAAGAGCGTCCAAAAACGAGAAGTACAATTTCAAATTGTCCATTTTCTTCTTTCTCACTTGTAGTTCCATTCCTCATCACAATTCTTTGCGCTCCCGTTCTTTCTTGTAGTTTCTTGAAGATGTTTTTTCTTATTCTTCACAGTTGAAGGACTTTACTGGCACAGAAAAGCACATAGTAAATTGTTGTTGTGTTGTTTATACATATTTACTTTCTACTTCTTTCTTTTGCATTTTATACCAACACTTTTCATAATAAACTTCAGCTAGTGTCCGTTAGTGGGCGCTTTTGTTGTACATATTCGTGTTGTTGCTATTGTTATGGTGGTTTTTGTTGTTGGTTGCAGCTGTGCGGATATTAATCAAAATGCAGCAGCAGGATACGCAATTTTCTTCATTCAATTTCATTACGCTTTTTCTATTTCTTCTTCTTCGCCGGCTGATAGTTTTTTCTTCATTCTACTTTCTTTGTTGTTATTGTTGCTGTTGTTGGGCTGTAATTTTGTTTACATTTGTTAGTGTTGCTCTGATTATGTTGCTGCTACACATAGATTGCTTATTGTATACATTTGCGAATATTGCAATTGCATTTCTTGTGTTGCTATTGCTGTTGCCGCTGTTGATATTATTTCTGTTAAATATTGTTGCCATTGCTGTTGTTGTTTTTGTTGCTGCTGTTGCTTTAACTACTTTTCTTGAACTTCAAAACGCATTGAATTGCGAATAGTAAAAGAAAAACATTGTGATAAATGTTGTGACAATATTTTTTTCTTTTGATAACCACGGTTAATAAATCTAATTTTTCTTTCTCCTTAGTGCTATTGTTGCTGTACGTGCAGTTATTGTTAAGTTCATTGTTATGGCTTTCGTTGTTATTTTTTGGTGGCCTGCTGATTGTGGGTGTGTAGGTGTTGAAATATGAATTATATGCCATTTTATTTATAACACTACTTTCTATGGATTTTTCTTTGGAACAACCTATAGTTAAAAGGCTTTTTCGCTTATAAAATTTAATTCGCAATTTTGTGAGATTTGCACAATTGTGAGCGATACATAATAATAAGCTCTAGCCGTTTTTAGGGAAAACTTACCTATGATAAAAATATTAGATATTTTGTCAGCATGCGAATTAAAAACCATTTTTAGACAACGAAATAACTTAAACCACTTCTTTTCGCAACATCTGAATCCTCTAGTGGCACTAACTAACATAAAGGGTGATTTTATTGCTGTTTGGTTTTTCAGTGCAGCAGTCCACTTGCGGTTTGTGAGATGTTTCAAAGTCAAACGTGCTCAGTTAGTATTGCTATTTCATCATAGAAATTTTTGAATTGTATTATCAACATTGGTGCTCTGTGAGAAATGTTTTTCGTGCTCTTCAACAATTTTATAAATTAAAGCCGTAGAATCAAAATTTCGCACTAATTTTATGGTACCTGATATCAATCCACTTACTCGTGTGTAGCCATAGCTGCCAGTGTTGATGAAGACCGTGATTTGCCGTTCGCAGTAATTGTGTTACTCGACTATATGGAACATTTTACGCAAGGATCGTTCAACAACTAAAGCCGGGCAACCGATTCAGCGACGAAGCTCATTTTTGGTAGAATGAATATGTCAATAAGCAAAATTGTCGCATTTGGTTTGATGTGCAACCAAAGGCAATACAAGAACTGACAATGCATCCAGCAGGATGCACTATTTAGTGCGGCTTATGGGCCGGTCGAATCATCGATCTGTATTTCTGGCCATAAAGATATCACCAATGGCGTCCGCTAAAGTTCTGGTCTGGTCGACATGTGGCTTCAATTATATGCCAGACAGCACGTAACCAATGGACCTATTGAGAGATAAGTTTAGTGGGCAATTTAACGTTTCGGACCATTGAGTTGGCCGCCTAGATCGTATCATTTGACGATTTTAGACAATTTTTTGTGGAATGAATGAATATTACATGATAAACGTAATGAAACTTTTAGTAGACTTTGTATTCCTTAACATCATCATGCAAGGGATACTATGTGTCTACTTTCTGTTCGTTGGTTTTCTCTCAAATTAAAGAATTACCTTCTTTCATGCATAATATCAGCTCATCGCCACCTGTATTCTCTAAACGCCGCTGAGTTCATCAGAAACTATAAGTTTATTATAAAAAGCAGTGGATATACACAAATCGCTCTGATAAGAGTTTTCGGTATGTCGTATCTAAGAGCAGCACTGCATGGAAGGTTAGGTTAGGTTGGAGTGGCTGTCGAGAGACACACTTAGGCCTGAACGGCCCATTGTGATACCACATAGTTGGACCTACAGTTTAACGCCGATTCCGAACGGCGGTGTGGCAATTTTTTTATCAGCTCGGTGGTTTTGCCATTACCAACCAATGTGTGTACTTGTACACTATCTTATAATTCTCATCCACTTCATATTGATAGTGAATATAAGAAAGTAATGAAAATTAACCACCAGACGAAGACGGGAATCGAACCCGAACCTCCCAGATGAAAGTCTAGTGCACTATCCACTAGGCTATCGAGGTCGTCACTGCATGGAATATCAGTTAGAAATTCTGAGAAGTTTTCCCGAGATAATTATCAGTGTGCCCAGCGCCATAATTGTCCCTACATGTTAATGGATTTATTTAGAGACCTATGAGATTGCACAACTTAAAGAACAGTTAAATTTTCTGCTTAGCCGTTAATCTACTTTAATTTCTTTTTATGCAATACAATGCAATTTAAAAATAATCATATGCACACATATACGAGTACGAACAACTTGCATAATTGAGGAAGTCAATCACAAAAGGGCTTCCGTTTATAACTCTCATTTTACAAAAACAGTAAACTGGACTCTGTTCTTTCTTCGTGGCCTGCCACATAATAACAAGAAATATAATTTATACTTTCAACTACTACGCAACGCACAACCAACTGAACTGAATTGAACTGAAATACAAAAGCCAGTCAGCCAGCCAGCCAACTAACCATCCATATAATTTCATCTTAAGTACAATTATGACCTTATCTAAAGAAAATATTTTTCACTTTTCCTTCTTTCTTTCATTAATTTCTTTCATATTTTTCTTTTTGCAGATTGTTTACACTTCAATGCCGCGCATGAGCAAACGAAAAACAACAATTTAAATTGAGATTATGTACGCAATAACAAAAAGGTAAGTGCCACAGTTCAGAGTAGCAAAATTTCAATTTTACTTTTTCCATGATTTCCTTTCCCTTTTGCTTGTGCGCTGCAACAATGCGTACATTGCAGCAGCACTTTCGTTTTGGGTAGGTAGGCTGTAAATTGCAAACACACGTGCAACACCTTTCGACACGTACGAAATTGCAAACGAAATGATGTGCTGCACATTTGCTGCAGCGCCAACCAACTTAAAATATTAGCAATAATATTTTTCCACTTTTTTTTGTTTTTTGCTTTACCTTAAATTGTTTGCTTCTCTTCCCTTCTGCTTTTTGCAGCTTTCGCCGATGTATGACAAATCAAAGAAAACCTGGAGTCAGCGGCTCAAAATTACTAAAAGCGAAAAAACAACGAACTCAACAACCGCATCGATAACAACACCATCGTCAGCGGCGGCAACAGCAACAACTGCAGCAAATAATGCCAATATTAGCCAACAACAACAACAGCAACGCAATCAAACGTCAGCACTACTGTATCAAGCAACAACACCAACCATGCATATGCCAACGCTGCAATTTCAGCAGCTCAGCGATTACCATAATGGTGGTGGAGGTGGCGGCTATGAGTATCTCTCACCGAGTGCACTCTCACGTTCCATGAAATATGCAGAGCCATGGATTTATGGCACTGTACGCGGTCTGCCAGCGCGTCCCTATCATCACTACACACATCATCAGGCGGCAACAGCCGCAGTAAATTACGGGCATCCTCATGCTGCCGCCATATTTGCAACACACCCGTTGGCTGGGAGCAACGCTGAATCGGTAGCAATAGTAATCTGCTCGTGCTCCGAGTATCTGAATGGCACGAAACGTGATGTGAAGAAGGCGAGCGTATGCAAAAAATGTAAAGGATCACGTCTGCCGTTAGCAACAATCGGTGGCACCATGCGACTGCCGACGACGAGCAGCGGTGTAATGCAAGTATCCAAATTGCGCAGCGGCGCCAGTGGTGCAGCAACAATGCGTGTGGTAAGCACATCGAAAAAATCACGTCCCACCATACTCGATCCGCAGAAGGATCCTTATGATTTAATGCGTCGCACACGGTTACTGTCACCAGAACCAGGTGGTGGCAACGGCGGCAATGGAAGTAATGGGGGTAAAGCGAAAGCATCATCATCATCAGCGCCGTCACGCAATCGTGGCAAGAGCGCAAGTCCAGTGCGAGGACGTAGCCGTAAGCGAGGACAGTTACCCCCGCCAAAGAAACTGTCCATTAATGAGGAAGCAACAAGTACGCAACAGCTGCTGCACGACTGTTGGCTCGTCGATGATGCCGACTATACACTGATGAGTGGTTCGGGATGTGTGACGCCAACACCAAGCAATTGCTCAAGACGCTCAATACTACGCTGTAATGTGAATCCTTATGACCTGATCTCAATTAAATCCACACAATCAACAACATCCTCCCGGAAAACATCTACCACCAGCACCACAATGGCAACGACGACATCCTCCCCATCCTCAAACAAACCCAGCAGGAAGTTGCCGCAACGCTCACAAAATGAATTTATGCCACCCAATGATGATTTCAATGTTGAGGATGCTGCATTTACAGAAGATACGCCGCTTTTCACTTCAGGAAGTGGAGGCAATGGCAGCAACAAAAAGATAAATGGAGCGAGTGTAAGTGTTGGTGGCCGTGCCAGCATTAATCATGTGACTCAATTGCCAAAGTCACCATCACTGCCACAGCGCAATGAGCAACGCTCAAACGCTAAAGTTGCAGAAACTTCCAAGCCGAAAACGAAGGAAACCACTGAAAGCGTAGTTGAAAATTTGGAAAGCGCAGATGAAGCTGCTCACAACAAAAGTTATACCAATGTACAGGCAATCGCGGGCCAGCGTATCAGCTTGGGTGAACACAAATCCACAAAGAAATCATTAATCAAACAGAGTGAAGACGGGCGCTGCTACGAGAGTATTATAATTGGTGGTGATGATGATGATGATGTTAATATTACTGCAGTAAGAGAAGAGCGGCAGGTGGTAAAAGACCCACGTCTATGCCAAGATGAGAGTGAGAGTGGAAACTATAATAATACCGAAGAACGTCAAGCACAACCAAAGCGACCACCACGCGTTAAGAAACAGGAGTCCAACGAAAGTTTGGATAGTGAACAGAAATCAGAGATTTCAACACCATCGGGAAGACAAAATCCATTCAACTCCGTTAACCAATATCACGCAATTGAGGAATCGGCAGCGGAAGGAGTAACAGTATTGACGGTTACACCGACGCAAAACATCAAATCGATTCTTAAGCGTCCGACATCAAAGACATCAGAAAATGGTGAAATCACCCCAGATGATAGTACGAAGAATGCAACTACACTTACCACCATCACCGCCAACAACAACGAACGACGCTCGAGCAATCCAAACAGCAACAATATTGCAATTGTTACTACACCAACAGGAACATCACAATTTTACATACCACTGCCACAGGCTCGTAAGAAAGTTCAATTTATGGTCGAAAATAAAGTAATACAAGTGCATACAGAAAATGCAGCAGTCAGCAATAACGGCAGCAACATTAACAACAATAGCACCAACGATGAACAACAGAATTTAGATAATGATGACAATGTTGTCGACGACGATGAAGATGATGGGACTGAAGGAGAGAACTTAGAAGAAGCACCGTTGCTCAAATCTACAACCAATTATGAATACTACAATAGAAAACGTGAACAGCAAAAACAGTATGTACATAAAATTGCAGCAACCCCGGCAACAGCATCAACTATAACAACAACAAATCTCAACGGACAAGCAACTTTATTAGCTGAATTACAACATGATTCCGATTTGGTGTCGTCGAGAAATAGTGCAATGGATAATAGAATAAACAACAAAACAACAACAAGCATCAATGGACAAAACAACCACAACAACAGTACCAACAACATAAATAACTACTTTAATAAGAAGGGAAGCAACAGCAGTAGCAATTCTGATGAGAACGAATTTGATGCATCCGCTAAAATTCTTCTGACAAATACTAAGTCGGATATTATGCATTATGAAGATGTAATTCCACAGCAACAGCAGCAGCAGCAACAACAACAACAACCACAAAAGCAACAACAACGAATAGTTGGTGGTAACAGCGAAAACAGTAGCAATGGCAATGGCAACAATTGCAAAATTATGTCAGATACTTCCATGAAATTGCTGCCTGCTTCGTCGTGTCATGCTGGGTCACAATCATCGTCGTCATCGCCGTCATCATCAAACTCAAGTACAGCAGTAGCAGAATCAAATGCAACATCAACACAACCATCAAAACCATCGCCATCGTCATCGCTATCAGCTTCACCATCATTATCAACATCAGTAACATCATCATCTACATCGCAAGCTTTGTCGCATGTCATTCCAAGTGATGATGGCGTTGATGATGATGACTACGACTATGATGAAAATGACGATGTGCTAAAAACGGAGCATGCTGCTGGTGAGTAGTTCATTTATTTTCATGCTTTTGCTCTTTTGTTAGCTTTTAATTATAGACATAAAGTTCCACATACGAGCATTCGTATGAGTTATACATATATGCTATAAGAAGTATACGGATTCACGAACATTTACGTGTTCATGCAGCAACAGCAGCAGTTATGTTACAGTCTGTCTCAGCATTTATCTCTGTAGTTTTTTTGTTGAGGTTTCGATTTTCATATAGACAGTAAAAGTCACACACACATAAAAAAAAAACCACCAGTGATTTACGTATATTATGTGCTTGCTCGTTGATATTGTTAGCGCGCGCTCAAGCAAGTGACAACGACCTCCTCAACTAAAAAGCGTATTATTTCATAATGAGCAAATGAATTTTTGTCTTTTAGGGCATACGTGTTTAAATGTTAATTCATGAAAGTGCTGGCTGATTTATAATACTATAAGAAAGTTTTCATTAATATAGAAACTACGGAATTTCAATAATTAACTAAAAAGCTTTACTTGTTAATTTAATTTACTTTGATCTCCTCCAGACTCTGTTAAGCATCTCGTAATGTTGAATCTGATAATATAAGAGATTTGTAGTTGGATTTAAAATGAATATCAGAAAATATGATTCATTTCTTATATTTAGTAGGTTAGTTTATAAATGGCAATCGAATTGGCCACAATTGATAATGGTACAAAAACTTATTGAGAAAATTTTTCAGTGGGCTTATGAAAAAATTACTCGTGAACTAAAAAATGGACCGGAAACAATTTCAAAATTAATAAAAAACTTAGTAGAAGACTTGATCATTATTTGGAACTCAGATTCTGGGGAAAAAAAGGAGATCATTTCGGGCAAACATGTGTCTCAAAAAGTTAAGTGTGCAGGGTCAAAAAGAAAGTTTATCCGAAGGCTTTCAAAAGTCAACTAATTGCAGACAGAAATACAGCATGCCAAAAATATAAAAAAAAACTTTAACGATTTCCAAGAAAATTCCTTATTTGAAAAGTGATCTGCAGTTGCGGTAAAGAAGCAAGCCTTTCGTGGCTATAATATTTACATTATATTGAAAAAGAGATTTATTCCATTCTTAATCCAGCATAAGGGATCTATTTTCTTTTGTTTAAGCCTAGCCTCTTGCCTCTATAGTAAAGCCACCTCCCGAAAATAACTTGTTTAAGTCCTTTTCTTTTTTGCTACCCAAGTCCCCTTCCCTTGACTTAAGCTAATCAGTTTTGACATATTACAGTCTATTTCCTTTATGAACACTTTCAGACTCACTTCATTAGATATCCCCAGTGTTCATGTTTCCGAACCATACAAAGTGAGCTACCAAAAGGAGATTTGTTAAAATAATCTGTTTGTAATCTACATCAAAAATATGCTCTCCTTTGTCATCAACACTTTTATTGTCTCCACAAGAGGCTTACCGACCTACGCAGAAAATGAAATGACAAGCAGCGGTATTCATTGGGCATGCGCTTCACACACAAACACATGTGAAGCTTAACACAAAGACTCAAATTAACAGCTTCACTAAAACTTTTGATTTAATTAAGTTTCAAGAAGAAAAGCAAAAAACAATGAAAACGAAATTGAAAAAACTGTTTCCTGACTTTTATACCAGACACATACAATTCAAGCTTAAAAAGTCTTCAGTAACTTGTGAATTTGTTGTTGCTGCTGCCATGCAACATGAGTGTCGTTAATTGTTGCCGCTGGGCCAACACACACGCACACACATTTATAAGAAATTCTTCGGTTTTATCATCCTACTCACTGATTATATATATGTGCATATGTATGCACTTGTATGTGTAGTCACTAATACTTACTCACTCACTTATACTTGAATGCGCACAATGCAAATTTTCAATGACGGCAAACAAACGTACGAACAATGTGTTGCAGCAGCAACAACGGTAACAACAACAATAGAGTGCAACATTCCCTAACCCACATAATGCGATTATGCAGTAACATTTACCTTACATACCTACGAACTGCGTTTGTCGTTCTAGCATACCACACTGTCAAAATGATAATATTGTTGCCGCTGTTGGGGCTGCTGTTGGTGGTGGTGATGTTGCTGCTGCTGCTGCTATGTTCTACCTTTTGGTGAAGAGCAACCAACAACAGCAACAACTGACTGACTATGATTACAACCAATGGTTGCGCATTGCATGTGTTGAGGACGCAACAATTGCGCCCACGTGCGCGGTTAAATGTTGCCTAAGACAATTACAAAGTTGCTCCTTTACCAATTTGCTGCATTGTTTGTTGTTTTTGTTATTGCTGGTGAACATCAACACTAACAACAGTTGCAGTTGAAGAGTTAAGCACTTAAGAAAGAGAGTTTTAAACTATTTGATTGCGGTAGTTGTGGTGGTGGCCGTGCGAGTTGGTAATGCTCTGGAAATGTTAGGTGGTAGTGATGATGTTGATGATAGCGCACGAGTATGTGATGGTGGGGGTCGATCTGTCTCTGAATTTATGATTTATTAGAGCACATGTTGCATTCATTTTGTTAGACGAAAGTTTTCTTGCTTGCACAAAGTTATGCAAATCAAATTCTATTACATTTAATCTAAAATATGTTTCCTTTAATAAAAGTTCTAAAGCGAAAGAGATTCGACTACATAAAATGTTTGCCGAGGAAATGAGCATTCAGAGTTTGTTTATTTATGCTTTAATTTTATGGAAGTTGCAGAAAGTTTGGAGCCGGTGAACACTATTTGTTTCTCTTACATACGACTTTTAACCGCTTTTAATGTAAAACTAAAATTTTGCTCTCATTATAGAGTAATGACCAATATTTGTTAGCCCGATTTCATTCCAGGCCTAGTTTTTTTCATAATCTTGTTCCCATCCATAACACAGTACAATATCACTTTTTTAGAGACGGTGAAAAAGGACACTGCCTTGATCATAATGCTAAACATACTACATCATATACTTTTACGGAAATTTCAAGGTCACGGTGGTGACCTGAATAAAATTAGTGTGTTATTAGTTTGGAGCCCTACAACTTTAACGTGTACAAAAAAATTATTCGTTATGAAAAGATTAGCATTTTCAATCCCCTCTCTTTCCCTCTCTTTTCGGGAGTTTTTGGCATTTATTTATTTTACATAATAGTTTTTTACGGGCAAAATCAAAATTTAATACTTATTACTTGAGTTTTATTTAATTGATCGTCAATAAAATATTTTTTAATTTTTCTTATTTTCCTCAAAAATTATACCTAATAATATATTAGTTTTTATTTGTTTGTACAGATATAATAATATGAAAAAATTCATTTTTTGATATTTATATTTTGGATCGAAAGGAAAAAATCAAATCATTACACAACTTTGTGGTTATATTTAAACTATAACAATGATTGTGATATGTGATATGTGTAGGTACATTTCATAAATAAGCTAAGAGGTATCAGGGGTTGATTTTGATATTTGGGCGGTACCTTTAGTTTTGTATAAAAACCCTTCTTCCATTGTAGAATAAGTTATTATTTAAAGCTCTTCACCTGTTCAAATGATCATTTTCTGAAAATTTGTACCAAAAACTTCCGAAAAAAGTCCCGAAAAGACTCAATTTCAATCAGTTCCTCACCCTAATCTTAAACTCACCGTATAAAAAATAGGACATGACAACCTAAATGAGTCTTCGGAGAAAATAACCAAGGGACTGTCATCTTTAAAAAATTCGTTGATTTATTGTTGCGGAAATCAACAAATTCTAGTTTGTTGTTCGGAGTAAATAAGAGATAGGCATATCAAAGGAAATAATGCTAGTTGTATGTATTTCTAACTGTTGAAATTATCATTATTCAGTTATACTTATTATATGATATAGCGTAGTTATGAAGAATTCCATAAAAAACAATCTGCACTTGATATATTCTCACTTTGATCGGTACCATACTCCATATCCAGTGTCTGCCCTAACAATCTGCTATATTTTTTTTAACACACTAACCGGATTTAATACCTATATTTACGTACATAAAATATGATCAATTTTACCTTAAGCACTGGATTCTTTCTGGTGAGAGCTCAAAGAAACACTTTCTGTCCTCAGCTGTTATCGCAACTATCACTCAGATCAACTAATAAACCTGCTAAGTGTTTTCTCAATAAACTTTTGAGTAATTCCGTGCTCTTAAAAATTCAGACAACACTTTTCTAGATTTAGTAATCCTTAGTTTTTTTATATGGCACTTACAATAATTTGTACCCAGTAATAGAAAAGACTCGTACATGCATATAAATGAAAAAATTTAACTAGGTTTACACGAAATAGTTTTCCGTTTTCTTCCTCTTGATGATGAACAACAAAAAATATCATAAAAATGTAAATAAGTTTTTTTATTTAAAGTATTTCTACAAATCTCACAGGACACTGTGACAACAACTACAATACAACACAAACTAAATATTACAATTTACATTACTTTCATAATAATATGAAAGAAAAAAGTGCATGAAAAAAAACAACACTGTGTATGTGCACACTATGCAACATTGTAGTATGCAACACAAAATTGCATGTTTCTCTCGCATAGAAAAACACTTAAATACTAAAATATTCCTGAGTACATGATGCAAAAAAAAAAAAGAACACAGCAAAAAACTCGTAGTGTAAATAGTAAGCAGCAGCAAAGTTACGATGAAGGATTGCACAGTTCCAAGTAAAAGTAGCAAGTGCAAGTACAATGAATGTGTGTAAATACAATAACAGCAAAAAAAAAAGAAAAAAAGGATGGACAGTTGCAGTACAAAAAAAAACATTCCTGACCCTTGGCCTTATTTTGCGCTTTATACTACAATATACATACCTATGCATTAGGTACGTTTTTTCAGTGTTTTCTTTTTTTAAATTTAGTGCAAATATGAAAACTTCATAAGATTATGGTAATTTTGTTATTTTTATCATGAATAAAATTATATAACTAAAAGTAAAAAAAAAAGAAATAGGGAATAGCAATAAATAGGAAACTTTTGCATTGTGTTGTTAGAAAAATGAAATTAAAAATATGAGAATTTCTCATATAACAGAAGAATAAAAGTGCAAAAGTATATTTTGCATATGTGTGCAACTTGCATACCAACATTTTTGCAAGTGTGAAAACAACGAATATAGTGAATGACAATAATAAAAATTCCTATATTGCATTTAACCATAAATATAATAAATCGCAAAAAAATATTTTATTATGAGTTTTAAAGCATTTTCGCAATATTGAATGGCATAACATAATAAAAGAATAATCTCCTATAAGAATCTTTTACATTTAAAAAATTTATACATGAGACTTAGGAAATGGAAACAGATATGAATTTGTTTGATATCTATAAGTATTCATATCTTTCGCATAGACCAATCAATGCCAACTGGCCCTGACCTCTATTGAGTTTTGGTGATGGATTTAGAGGACTTTCAAAGGATTATAAATCTTTTATGTCTTTAGTTGTCATTCATTGTAGTGCTCGAGAATTCAATTTTTAATATTGCTACTGAGAGTATTCTTGATGTTACCTACCTGATATTCATTTCTATATTGTCAGCGCGTTTTTATTCTTTCTCATTTCATAAGTATGTTTCTTTGCAAGTGAAATAAACTACGGAAATAAAGCTGAATAATAGGATAGTATGGAATAGTCAATATTACCAAAGAATAAATTTACCTAACACTCTATGCAAACACATACTTGAAAAGGGAATTTGCCATTCTGGAAAACTTGAATTTAAGTTTATAGACTGTTGGAGAATCTTTACTATGATCCCACTGAATTTGTGAAAACTTTGCATGGATTGAATGATGTTTCTGTGCTCTTAGGACCCATATTTGCCCTAAAGGCATGGCTTAGTTAACTATTCAATAAAATGATTAGTCAGTTTGCAGCAGGTAATACAAACCGCTTAGTGTTGGATTTTACTACCAACAAATTTTATCCTCATCTCAAAGATAATTTATCTTTCTTTATTTTGCTAACTCGCTCATTTACTAAAAGACTGTCATAAGTCAAAAAACACGAATTTTGAATTAATGATGCAGAATTATTCATTATATCACGCTTCACATTGTGTAAAAATTTCATATTAATATCTTGTATACTCTGTGCGTGAGAGTTAAAAGATTTCTTCTTTTTTCAGCAAAGTTTGAGTCAATTGAAAACTTTAAACGCGTTTTCTGCAACATCGCGTTTTTTTATTTATGACAGTCTTTTAGTAAATGAGCGATATATATATAAATTCATAGTTCTTATTTGCATAGCTTAACATTTTTCCATAAGTAATATTGTTAGGAAGAGAACTCATGAGTATAGATAAACCATCTCAGTAGAATCGTTAACTTGCCAAAATACAAGGGGATACAGCCTCCTCCCTCCAACATTTTACAAGTTTTATATACAAATTGTAATATTTTCTGTTATGCATATCAAAAGTGGAAAAATGCTGGTCAAAAAATGGGAAAATGTTTGTTAAAATGTGGAAAATGATTGTCTCGAAAATTGGAAAAGTATTTTCAACATTTTTTTTTTTTTTGTCATTTTCTTTAGTTATGACTTAGTTCATGTATGTTTTGTTTTAGTTACTTTTAGCAAATTAATGAACGATCTTATCATTGTCAAAGTCACAATAATGTACATTAGGCGGAATCCCCTACAATTCCTCATCAGTGATTCTACGCTTTATATAAGATACCTAATTTCTGAAATTGTAACGCAGAATTACTAGATTATGATGCAAATAAAAAAATATTTGAAGCTGTCTAGAACTTCACAACAATAACATTAGTTTGGAAAAGAATTCTCGAAGAACCAGAATCAATTTTAAAAAAAATAAGCAAATTGAAGTAAAATTCGGTTCGATTCTGAGAATTAAATATTTATTTTTTTGTTTTGATCAGCTTTGATGTTGACTTGATTCCAGTAGTGTATCCAGGGGGAGGGCTATAGGGGCTATAGCCCTTGCCTCCCAAAACCCGACAATCTTATAGTAAACAGTCATTTTTGAGAAATCAAAAATATTCAGATTTTTCCCAAAAAAAAGCCATCCACTGCTGATAGCTTTTATATGTATACTTTCAACAAACGAAAAACTTTAAGATTTAAAATATTATTTCATACGATATTTTATTTTAATAATAATAATTTAATATAAATATTAAAATGAGGTCGGATATTTGAATCAATTCTGATTAGGCGCCATGCTAGGCGTGCCAATAGGAAGCACGTTACAGTGCAACTGGTTATTAAATATATTATACATTACAGACTACATTAAATCTACAATTTCAACGCCAGCTTATAAATGCCTTACTTTTAGGAAGCTTGATAATGGTCTAGTTTTTGTATTGAATTTTGTACTGAATTTTAGTCTGATATTGGTTTAACTTTTCCGTTTTTGCCTGTTTTTGATCTAAATTCTGGTTTAATTGTAAGTCAGAATTTTGTTTTATTTTAGTTTGATTTTTAATCTGAATTTGGTCTGAGTTTTAATCCATGTTTGGTCTAAATATTGATTTGCTTTCCAGCGTTTGTAGACTAGCGTTTGATCTGATTTCTGGTCTTAATTCTGATTTATTTCTTTATTTTGTATTTAGCGTCTTTTTAGCCTCAGTCTTAATCTGACTCTTAGTTTGAGTTGTGGTTAATATTTTCGTCTGAATTGGCTTGATTTTGATACTAATTTGGTCTGAGTTTCGGTCCGAAATCGGTCTGAATTTTGTTTTAAAATTTGGCTGAATTCGTCGGGAATTTTGGTCTAGTTTTTATTTAATTTAAGTTAAAATTTTTTGATGTAAATATTTATCAGATATTCCCACTAGTTTTTGCTCTGAGTTTTAGGTTACTTTCGTTCGGTTTTTGGTGTCCTTTTGGTCTAAAGTTCTGTCTAACTATTGGTCTGAGTTGTTGGGTTTTTTAGTCTGAGTTTTGACCTGAATTTGATCTCATTTTGCTCTTTTTTTGTTGGAATTTTGGTCCGATTCGTTTTCCGAACATTGTTTTTTTTTCACCGGTTGTTGCCCGGTACCCGAAAGTGTGTACGAATCTCGTTGAAATTTAAAACGTATTGGTTTTTTGGTCAAATTAAAATATATTTACATTTTAAGTAATGTATAACTGACTTAAAGAACGTATTTAATTTTTCATAAAAATGAAGTGCTTGGTTATGAAGCTGTGAGATCGTAAAATCAGGCCGATATTAATAGTGATATCGATGCTAAGAGTGATATGAATATATTTTTTAAAAATTCGTCTAAAGTACAATCCAAATCAACTGTTATCTTAATCTAATTTTTTTTGGGTTTTTGTTTCGACCAAAAATGATCCAAAAAATAGAGATGTATCAAATTGTTGCATCAACATTTTTTCTCAAAGGAAATTAAAATTTCTTTCAATTCGTTTTCTCAAATTAGATAATTTTACAAAATAAATCCATCAGAAAAGTCATAATCAAGATTTTGATCTGAATTTAGTCTCATTTTGATATAGATTTTTGATCTGTATTTGGTTCTTTTCTTGGTTTGAACTTCGATTTGAAAAAAGTATTTGAATTTTAGTTTTAAATTTGGTCGAAATTTCCGCCTAAATTTCTATCCGATTTTAGTTTGAATTTTGGTCTCAGGTTTGTTCCAGTTATTTTTTAATTTTTTACCTGTATTTGATAAAATTTTTGCACCAGTTTTTGATCTAGTTCTGGATTTTTGTCGATAGTGAGTCTGATATTTATCTTTTAATTTAGTAAAATCAGGCCTCCCCCCCAAACCCAAATCCCAGAACCGCCACTGCTTGATTCTAAGTATATCTTAACAATGATTATTGGGGAAGCTATGGCATGCTGTACTATAACTTTCTTCAGTACAAATTTAACGAAAAGAGAAAATTGAAAGTGTTATACGAAATAGCTTTACTAGTTTTTTGTATTTATATTTTATTTAAATGGTAAAATTTATTACTTTCTTTTGTTTACCAAATGTAAGAGTTATGAAAGTATTTATGTAAATATATAATCTTCACGAAAAGAAATATATGTACCTTACCTTCACTAACGGATCCAAGTGGGTTTAACCATTCTCTGGGCGACAAAAAGGAACACCTTTACTTAGGTGATGAAGGTACCCGGGACTTTGACTAGCATTGTGAGTAATAGTGCTGCAAACTACAAAATATATTTTGGCATTCCCGGTATAGAGGTACAGGGGTACCTTAGTTATCCAAGGTGTTAAAAGATTTTTGATCTACAACACCCACTAGAAGATTAAATGGAATACAATTTATAATAATATGAAGTTAATACATAAAAAGTTATGAGTTCTCATAAAGTTTCAGCTTTCTAGCATTCTTATAAATAGTAAAAAAGCTGTTTTAAAACAACGAAAGAGGTACTGGGTACCTCATCACCCAGAGAACGGTAAACCTTAACAAATCAACCCCTCTCGCTCTATCGCCCCCCCCCTCCCCCACTCCCATTTTTCGATGAAAAACTCATACATTTGATCGTTGGTCATGAACCAAAAGAAAATTTTAAAGGAACAAAAAAATTTAGCCCCCGCCCCTCTTTGGAAATCTCTGGATTCGCTAGTGTGTAAGTTTATATATGTGTCTAAAACAATAAAATTGCTTGGTTTTTATACATTTAAAACAAATGTGTATATATCTACATATGTATGGATGAAAAACATTATTGTACTTTTCAATTTCATATTCGAATAAAATACAAAATAATCTTCTCTGAAATTTTGTTAAATCCATAATGCACAATAAATGTATGAGTAACTTTTCATAATAAATAAAACAAAAACGCATTTCAATGTAAAACATTTCCACAATTTATGTATTTGTATTCAAATTCATGCAACAAAATGTTGCCGGTTGCACAAACTTATAAGCATATACATATAATAACTATATATAACTTCCTCTTCATCTTGTTTGTACTCATGCCTCTTCCCCTGCCAACTTCACTAACCACCTTCACTACTTCAATTACAAATTCACTAGCAAACTTGTCGTCAACGAAATTTCACACAACAAAATAAATTCAATTAAAATAAATAAAAACAGCAACAGCAGAAAAAAAATGAAAGATTAATGTAAAATATGAAAAATGAATTGCTAATTTCATAACTGAACAACAGCAGCGACGACAGCAACAGCAGCATCCATCGTTGGTAGTAGTTTACTACTAGTATGATTTTGGTACTAGCAGTATTTACTAGTAGTAGTAGTAGTAGTAGTAATAGTTTTTAGTACTCCACACTCTGTACTTGTGAAGTATATTAACACAATTTGCAAGCATTTTTTGATTTTATATGTAAATTTTTTTTTTTTTTGTTGGTAAGTAACAACAAAAAGTACAATAACAAAATGCAACACAAAACAAAAAGAAGCAAGAAAAATATCAAAAGTTGTAAACGTGATAAAAATATGCATGTTCAGCAACAGCAACGGCAGCAGTAGCAACAACCACAAAAAAAAAACAAAAATAGAAAACAACAAGTACTTCAAAAACAAAAAAATAGTAAGCAACTGCAAAATAATGTTTCGTAGTCTGTTAGTGCCAAGTGAGCGTATTGAGCTTAGATCGAATAAGGCACTAAGTAAAAGGAAAGTTGATTTATATTTCTAATCAAATATATAAAGGACCATTCCCAAAGGCATCGAATGAACCTCAATAAGAGATAAATAGAAGATAAAAGGAAACTTCAAATTATTAAAATTGTTTTCATTGTATCAAAAAAAAATGTGTCCTGCACATAACTTCGTTCAAATTCTATTATCACGGCGCTCAGGATCATGGCAGCAAAAATTAGTGATTATTGGCATATTCACAAATCGGACTAAGTTTAAATAAGCTTTGATCGTTGAGGTTAAAGTGATTCGATAGACAAAAGGATCACCCAGCCAGATTTAACATACTGAAAAACCCGCTCTTTGTGCAACTCTAAGAAATATTTGAGTGCTTATCCGTAGAATTGCTCTCTGTCACAACACAAAGACCAACATTATATTTAAATGCTTTTCTACTGTGAAATTTAAGAGGAATTCCATAACTTCAATAAATTTTGAACGATTCATCTGCGAACTCTACTATTGTACTTTTCATTTGATAGTTATGTTACTTTTATAATTTTCAAGCTAACAAAATTTTCGGCCCACTTCGCACCTGCCATTTACAGTCTATAATCGTATGCATTCATGTGACAAAAAAAGTTTGTAACACAAATGCATTTTATTAAATATATTTGCAATTTGAATGCATTCGTGTAAAAATAAAAATGAATTCATAAATATTGAATTTATTTTCATGCATAAAAGTTTCCATTTAAATGGTATAAAATGTTGATTTTGAACAACAACGAAAATATACCAACGGCAATGTCACTTGTCTGTAATGAATATACGCCAACTTCCTTATAGTTTCGCATAAACTAATGTATGTGTTAATTTTATTTTATTTATGACACAAATTCTTATATATTCTATACATACATTGCGGTGGATATATTTTTCGTTTCTTGATTAGTAAAGGAATAATGTGCCAGTTCTCGGTAGTAATGCAAATCTTTTCACTTCTAACGGTGTAAAGCTGCTTTAATACATAACTAATATACAAAGCTCTTGAATGGAAACAAGAACAAAATCTTAGATCCTGACTCTCAAGAGACATTTCATAATTTCTTTCAGTCTTTCAATTAAAGTATCTTAAGTTGAACTAATAACAAGACGCAATAAAGATAGACTATAAAATTCTAAGATTATTTATTCAAAAATTAAAAATAGAATAAATATTAACGATACTAACTCAATTAGGTTCATAAATAATTTCATACTTTTGCATAAGCAAAAAAATCAAATGTTTCCTCATGCAAACAAAAAAAATATGAAACAATGAAAAAAAATTCCTCACGCGCTTCTGAAATCGAGAATGTGCACAGAAGAATGCTTTTGAAAATTACGCCATTACTGCTACTATACGAAGATATACAAATAGAGAGACATAGAGACGAACAGACAATATACATACACTGGGTGGCAGACAACTGCAGCAGCAACAGCAAGGATGAACTTTTTGCCATGAATCATGTCCAGCTTTCAAGAAATCATCCATCAATCTCACTGCATATATGCGCTTTTTCTATTCTTCCTACTTTGACTGCAATGATGTTCAATAGATATTTCAACAATTTCTTTATTGTAATTTTGTTGTTGTTATTTTTCTGTTTTGGTTTTCATGGAGCGTCCATGTTGCTAAGCAAAAAAATATACGCATCAAATTATAAAAAAAAAACATAGCTACCCATGCCATAGTGAAATGCGCAATATTGAAACGTTTTGTGCCATGCAATAGTGAAATTGGAATGAAGTTTAAAAAGAAAAAGAAATTAGCAATAATTACTTCAATCTTGACAAGCACTCAAACTCCAGAACAATAATTTGTCAAATAATATTTATCAATAATATCTATGCAAATTGGGGAGATAATTTTACTGTTTTAGAACCCGGCATAATATAAAGTATAAACAAAAAAATGGAAGCTAGAGTATCCCAAAGGAAATAAATTAAGAGTATAAAAACAAATAAATAAATTATACAATTTATACCACCGTACGTACCCATGTCAGACATAAAAGTAAATACTCTGATGATTAGAAATGAGAGAGCCAGTCATAAGGTCCATAAGGCCATAAGGTCCAAGAAAACTTTTGGGCGTTATGACCGCCCTAGGAATGGCCATAACGCCCAAAATCATTTAAGGCGCTATGACCGCCCCGAAAAAGGTCATAACACCCAATGGCCGTTATGACCGTTTTTGTGATTCTTTAATTAAAATTTCAAAAGTAAAACGAAACCAAATTTTCATGTACAAGAAAATGTAGCTTTATTTCAGACTTTTCGCAAATTGGCTTTCTTAAAAAAAAAACTCTTTCGTTTTTCTTGACATTAGTATGAAAGCGAATGGATAAACCTATAAAAAAAATCAAAAGGGAAAAATATACTCATATAGTAAATTGGAATGGCATGGAAATGAGCGCCTCATCTGAAATATTTTTACAAAAATAAACCAAGATATTGATTCAGTTTAATTAAAATGTAAGATTGAAAGAAGCGCCGCGGCGAAAATATTTTTGGTAAAAATTTTCGCCTGCGCTGTTTTTTTAATATCTTCATTTTTTCATTATTTTTGGCAAAAATTTTCTTCTTCGCTTCTTTCAATCTCACATTTCAATTTATCTTATATCCCCTAATACTAAATATTTTACGTGCAAAATATTATTGTGACTACATGTCTATTCTGTCCAAAGTGTATTGCTTATATCTACAAAATGGTACAACCGAGAATGTAGCGTCAATTAAATAATGACGATTATCAGCTTCAATATAGTTCTTTTTCATATCCGCAATTGTCACTGAAAACAAAAGCGTATACCATATACGACTGACACAATGCTAAGCAAAATTTTAGCGACACTTTATAAACGTAATGCTGATTTCCAAAAGTAATTTTTTTAATCAAAACACGATTTTTATATAATATAATATAACAAGAAATAATTGTTGGGCCTTATGGCTGCTCCTAAGGCCTAAAAAAATTAGGCGTTGCGACCGTTTCTACAATGGATTTTATGATCGTTTTCGGGGCGGTCATAGCGCCTTAAATGATTTTGGGCGTTATGGCCATTCCTAGTGCGGTCATAACACCCAAACTTTTTTTTGGGCGTTATGGCCGTGGGCATTATGTCCGAGCACCGAGATTCCCTTTTTCAAAAAATAAAGTTTTCTATCATGTAAGGATTACATGAAATCTTTACTCAAAGGTTCGAAAAAATCATTTTTACTGTCCATAAATTCTGTAATCATTTTTGTACAAAAGCTAATATAAAGAATTCCAAAAACTGTTTCTAAATTTTTTGGAGGATAGAAAAGGACCAAAATTAGACTTTTTCTCTATTTTGGTTAAGATTTCCTATTGCATTCCGATTCGAATTCAGCATACAAAAATAAATAAGAAATTGTATTTTAAATCACTTAAAAAAAAACAGTTTAATTTAGCAGACCTGTGCAATTTTACCCTCCGAGTTCGCCACTGCTTTTACACGCACAACACTCAAATAAAACTAAAAGAACAAGAAGAGTAATAACACCAAAAATTTATGAATTATAAGTGCAATTCTTATTTTACTTTTACTATTGTGGTTTTACTATAAAATACAATACTACAAATCGGTAGTTCAACATACTCCAAAGCCAACGCGTCGAAAAAAAGCGAGAAGATATGGAAGCATCGCAAAATAAAATACTGATACAATACTTTTTTTAATTTCACCAAAGAAAATCCAATTCAATTTAAAATGATTATACTATTGTGACCATTCATACATACGTGCATGTGTGAATGTGTTTTTGTTGCAATAGCAACCGCGCTAAATCCCTAACAAAAACATCGACAGCAGCAATAGCAACAATGCTACCAGATCAATCGCAAATCGCCCAGTCGCTGTGTCAAAAGTCAAATTTGTTGGCAACCGCAGCTGTTGCAGCAACAAAAGCAGCAGCAACAGCAACAGCAACAATATGACAGAGAACAATTTCATATACATATGTATTTGAGATAAACTCGCTGCCTATGTGTGTATATATGGGTACATACATATGTGCAGGAATGTTAATTGCAATCAATGCCAATGAAGATATATGGGAAAATCCTTATTTTTTCATTTCTTCCCTGTCCCTCTCTCTCTCTCTCTCTGCATATTTTATTTTTTGTTTGCAACAAGATAAAATCGCAATTGCGATTTGCGAACAACAGCAACAACTGCAATAATAGTAACAACAAAAATGTACAATTTCCATTTTATTTTCGTTGTCATGATTGCTATTGTTATTGTGTTGTTGTTGTTGTTATTGTATCTGCTATTATTTAGTATTCAAATTACTTTAATAATATCATCCAGTGTTGCATCCGCTCGTTGACATTTTGTGTTGTTGCACATTCCATTTTTGCTGCAACATTTTGAATGAATTTCCAAAAGGTATTTTTTTTTTGTTTTTTTTTTTTTGTTTTTGTTTTTCGTATTACTGTTGTTGCTGTTTTATTGTTGTTTTAATCATGTCTGCAACATATGGTTTGGCGCTTGTGACTCGTCTCGTTTGTCGTGCCACCTCCCCCATACTTTTTATTCCTTCCCGCTCTCTTGCAATAACAAAATAATAAAAATACAACATTTCCGACAGTTTCACGCCATTGTTATGTTTTGCCGCCTCAAATGTCAGTTTGTGATGCTCAAATTTTTTCATGCTGCTGTTACCGTTTTTTTGTTTTGTTTTTGTGTTTGCGCATTTTTACCGCCGCCGCCGATTTTAAGCGATTTTAATCGTTGTGATATCACCGCATCAAGCAATGACAGCATTTATGCATTGCATTGCAACGTATTAAAATTGCCACATATTTGGAACAATTGTTACAAATGTCAAAATGTCAGGATGCAAAAAAAAAGATATTGCAAAAATAGGAAAGAAAAATACAGAATAAAAATGGCAGTACTGGTTGGTAATTTACACTTATAAAAATATATGCGAAAGTTTATTTGCACCTATGAAATATGCAACATTTGCTGTTATTACATAGTTGAAAATACCATGTAGCTTGTTGAAAAGCTCTTAAATAAGCTCTTATGTCTCTAAGATCTTGTTTACTTTTATTGGAAGGGTCAATGTTTTGTGCTGTTCTCGGTAAGATTTTCCTTGATGTTATCTTGCGGTGCCTTTACATTTTCATGCACAAACTCCAGATAACAATCTTTTTAATATTTTTTAAATTTAGCTTACACTTGTGGCGCTTGCGATTTACAAAAACTTAAATATTACTATGTATGAATATACACATGGTTGCCCTCATTACAGAATAACAATTTGGATGGCAATATTAAGCAGAGAAGCTTATACCAACCCAGTACGAGGTCAAGTGACTTTTGACACCTCCACTGTAAAGAAGCAGGTTTTCTCATGTTACAGTATAATTATTACATCTAGTTATTAACTAGTGGAAACCCTGTCGCTCAGCTTCAAAGAAGCACTTTTGAACATAGTGAGAGCAAACCACGGGCGAAGAACTCTGAATCTCATTAAAGCGCGGAGGCAGAATATAGTAGTCTTATGTAGTGGAGAATTAAAGTGGTACACATTCCAAATACCGTGCTTGCTGTTTCCAATGGTGAGGATGGCAGAAATTCGGTGAATTGATCGGCGTAGGGTTTTCTGAGTCACGCTAAGGCTTCGAATACTTAGATTAGATTAGATTAATACGGAGGTGGGCAATAATTTCCCAGATCACTGCGGCCATCTAGGGCCTATTGTGATATACCTCAAAGATTATTGTGTTTATAGTTCTCCTATGAGTTTATTTCCTTTGAGGAAATTTAATATCTCTTTAGGAGAACAATCCGCAATGTCTTGCGGTTGTAGGATAGAGTTTCCCAAGTAACGAAGTCGGTCCTCATTAGACCTTCACAGTGGCATAAAATATGTTCTGCTGTTCGACTACTTAATAACATTCCACTACCATCTTTAGTTCACAGAATCTTTAAGTTGGTAGCACAATCAAATGGGCAATTAAAACTGGCACAATCAAACGGAGAAAATAAACGAATAGCCAACGAAATATCAAAGAACTTTGATTCATTTGAAAATCACATTAGTGCCAGTCAAATCTATTTTCGGTCTCCAATACTTTTTCTCTTACCTAGTTATTGGATACATGCTAAATGCCGTTGGACGATGATTAGCATATTGACTATGTTGGCCATATCTGCTAACAACGATACAGTGCTTCACATAATTTGAAAGCGGTGGATATTGAAAAGATGTTTGCTAGTCAAATCAGAAAACACCAGAATGGCGTTTGTTATGATGTCTTATGGCGTATTAACAACTAAAGCATCAGTCTGATAGTTTGATCATTTAAATCAAACATTTTATCAGTGCTACTGTACGGCAGCTATGGAGCTCCTAGGCGTTTGGATTAGCATACTCTACGTAAGGATGATGATGGCTGATCTGTTGTGGAAACCCCTCAAAATCTGAGGCAAGTTACTTGACAGACTGCATGAAACTTTGAAAAAATAGTACAGCGCCAAATTGTTTATTTAAAAATAGTTAAAAGAAAATAACAACTTGATGCCCTATGTCTCGCTAGGAACTAAAAGAAATTAAAGAAAAAGAAGATTAACTAGTGAACTATTAAATAACTAGTAACTTTTCCTTGCTGGGATCTTATGCTTTTTAAAGTAGTGCGAGTTATGCTATAAACACAACCAAAGCAGCCGGCCTCTAACCGCTTACTTCTTCTGAGAGAATAAACACAATAAGAGCGTCAACCTCTAGCCTCAAAAATATGTAAAAGAAAAAGAAAACAAAAGCAGTTGGATTTGATTATTGTTTTAATAGCTCAGTTTTTTTTTTTATTTACGTTATCAATTATAAAAAAATAAAAAGAAAACTTCAATATTCTGTAATTTGAAAAAATTGTTGTATAAATTAAAATTATTCACTTCGTTTATTTGTGCAAAAATCATCAAAAGAATGAAGAAACTAAAAGGAAACTCGAAAAAAATACATATATTTTCATACTAAAACTTGGCAGCACTTGGCTTTTTTTGAAAAATATGGCAATGTTTCCCCTCTCACAAGAGAGTAAACATTGTGAAGTTGAGAAAATTTGAATAGAATCTAATGTAGCGTCGTTGAGGCGGCAGCTAGCCTCAGAAATTTGTTCCCATACAAATTCATAAAATTTTGTGTGTTTGTTGTTGAAGCTGAGGCCGGCTGCTTTGGTTGTGTTTATACCATAATGCTGTCACAAAAACTACATACCTGAAACAACACTTTGTCATATTTTTTCAAAAGCTAAAAAGATCAAAGCAAATAAGTAAAGGTAGTAAAGAGAAAAAAAGAAAAGAAGAAAACTAAGAATTTTTTTTATCAATGCTAAGCTAAAAAATCACAATGTAAACACTTGACATTTTAGTTTTTGTTATTTTTATTATAGTTGTTGCTGCTACTGAACGTGACATCGCGTTGATGTTATATTTTCATTGCATTCATTTAAAATAAAAAATACAAAAAATAGCAAAAAAGCTAAAAGCAAAACCTGTCGCAATTGTGTTGGTTTTATAGTCACACATACATATAATAAACATGTGTACTCATACACACAAATTTATATACAAAATAGCCTTTTTACAAAAATGTTTTATTCTTCTTACTACTACAATTTTTTTACAGATTCAAACTACACTATATACACAAAGCAAGCAACAAAAAAAAAAAAAAAAAAACTTGGGTAAGCGTTGAAATTTCAGTTGATGAGCTGAAAATTGCATACCTATTTACATTTTGTTGTTGTTTTGCTACAATCTAGTTTTTTCTCTACTTTTTTGTGCTTCAAGCATTTTAAAACACACATTCACTTTTTTTTTTAATGAAAGTAAAAGTATATCTTGTTGTTGCTGTTTAGGTGTATGTATTTTTTTTTTTTCATAACCTTTGAACTTGCTGTATGACTTTATAATTTTATAGTGCTGCTCGTTCAGTCACTTTATGATTTTTTCAATCTACATTTGGCAAGTATGCATGTGTATGTTTGCTTCGCATCTCTTATTATTTTTGCTAAACAAGTGACTCTCACTTCATTCAATGTACAGTGGGCTGCCAAATTATTAGGGGCAATAAAAAAGTAAGTAACAATACATCGGAATTCCTAATATTTATTGATTGAACCCTTTGATTTTATTACGGCTTTCAAGAGCGAGACAATGGTTTTTTTTGCTATTGCTTTGAGTTGTAGAGAGTTGTGGCAAACTTTTCTCAATTCTCAAATTAGTTGTCTCTTGTTTGTTAACTGTTTTTTGACTACTTCTCTCTTGAAGAACTTCCACAGATTTTCAATGAAATTCATGTCGGGTGAATTGCCTGGCTGTGACAAAACCATTACATTCTCTAGATGGGAATGTGGTTGCACTTGTAGCTTTGTACTATGGTACCGATTCACGCATAAAAAAATTCTGGGCATTCAGAAAACATTGTTTACTATGAAGAAAGAGGACAGTCTATTAACACTTGCTTGTATTGATCCAAAAATCAAGTTGCCTTGTACGTGTACGCAATATTTGATATGAAAATTTGGCTATGAAAAAGCTCACAGCAAGATGGGTGCTGCGTTTGCTCATAATCGATCAAAAACGCATTTGAGTTCGAGAGTCAAAGCATTGTTTAGAAATAAAGAAGAAACGACTACATTTATCAAAGAAAAAAGTTCTTTATTTACATGACAACGCACATTCTCACACATCATTGATATCGATGGCAAAACTCAAAAAATTTCGTTTCGAATTCCTTGCTCATTCACCATATTCTTTAGATTTAGCCCCCAACGACTAATACCTGTTTCCAAATCTTGAAAAATTGCTCCAGGGAAAGCGGTTTGCGTTAAATAGTAAAATCGAATGGGAAACTGAAGCACATCCTATTACACGAAAGGCATTGAAATGTTAAAAAATCGTGGGAATAAATGTGAAAGGAGATTATTTTTAATATAAATAATAAACATTTTTACCAAAAATGTGTTTTTTAGTAAGGTTGGGTGCTTATCAATCCGCCTAGTACAGCACAAAGACTGACACTCTAAATGCTTGATCTTATGTTCAATCATTTATTAGCATTATTTTTAAAACAATACCAAAACATACGTAATCATTGTTTTCAGACAAAGAACTTTCGGTTTTTGTTTTTAACCTAATTTACTTATTTGCATTAATCAAAAATTATGGGCATTTTTAACATTAAAGTGGTATGGTGTAACCGAAAATTTGCTTTAACCCTGTTCGATTTCTGCGAAAAAATATAGAATCTAGATTGTTAATGGTGGGCAGGTTTGCTGTTAGCAAAAAGTACTGTAAGTGGTGTGGGGGTAAGGAGAAATGTTCACAAAAACTTTGTATATTATTTAGAACCATTGCATAAATAAAAGTAAGATGAAGAGTCGAAATAAGAGTAGTTGAGAAAGCAACACAAGAAGAAAATGTGTGAAAAATATGATAGGATAAAGTGTGAAATAAAAGGAGACAGCAATAAAAAGTACAAAAAGGGTATTAATAGTTTCGGCGTATCAACTGTGTAACTTTGCCACTTTTTAACTTTACTGAACTTAACGATGGCGTATACTTCTTCGTTGTTGTTTTGCATAAAAACCAATATGACACCAGTTGGTAAAATTATTCAGCAGTGAAACATGTTTTTCAGTTGCCATAAACTGGCATTTTCGAGCAGTTAATTTTGCTTATATTTGTGAAATGTAAAATAAAGCAAAAGTAAGGAAGAACGTAAAACTAGTGAAATAATTTTGTAAAGTTTAATAAAAACAATAATTGCAGTTTTTTTCCAGCAAAAACGAAAGTACAAATTTAAGCAAAGGACTGATGAAGTGCTCATAGGTTTTTGCAAGCAATCTTTGTTGTTGTAAAACTGTCAGTTCCTACTCTTTAACCGTTATGTGGCTGATAAAAAAAACACCTTCTGTAAGCTAAGAACGTGCCCGGGCATACAATATCCACCTACAATTCGATCGAATTTTACTTTAAGAAGTTAAGGGAACATTTATATCAGAATGAAATGTTTTTCAAACATGTATTTATCAATTTTATTTCGAAATCGACATAGTCAGTTCCATAGCAATTTCCCAAATTTACCTACTTATTTTTCGCACCAAATAAGCAATTTAATTTCAAGGTCCAGTGGTTATCATTATAGTATTGTAAAAACATTGCTTTCAACGAAGAAGCCACAGTTTGTTCTTATGTGTCATAGAAAAATAAAAATGTGATCCTTCTGCCTTCTGTGCATAGGACTCTTGATATTGAAAACAATGTTAGGGGAAAACCAAAGAATATTTTATATAACAATAAAACTACAGGTGGCGTTGAGTCGAAATTCTATAGAGCTTGTCGTTGGAAAACCCAAAACTCCAAGCAACGTTGAACCCTCACAACAAAAAAGCTGTTTCATTTGTAAGTTTTTATAAATGTAACAAAGAAAAAACGGAAAATCCTGCAATATTTGTTCAAGTAGAGTATGAGGCGAACATTCAAGCAGCAATCCCGTGTGCAACACATGCACCCAAACTTAAATATATTTGTATTATACAATATTTGTCACTTTTTAAATGTGTTAATTTACCACATTTTCATGTTTTTCTGCGATATAAACATTAAAAAAAAATTTGGGTACTTTATCAACCTTTTAAGGGCTAGGTTTTAGTTTTTACTATTTTTGTTAAGAAATTATTATAAAATAATCAAGGAAATTATAATTTTGGACTCCAAATAAGTCTTTAGAGATGTCACGAGAACTCAGCCACATAAATCCCCTATTTCGAGAAATAACACAGTTTAAAAACCATTTAAGTACCCGTTGAGGGTTAAAAAAAATATGTTTCTCACTAAAAACTACTTGGAGTTACTGAAATTTGCAACCACCTAGTCCAATTTATTTGAAGGGATTCACAAAATGGTCAGTTTTTTTACAATAATCTCTTTATACTGGATTGCCGTTTGAAAAAAATTAGGGGCTACCTTGAAAAAAAATATGCCTCATCAAAAATACTTCGATTCACTAAAGCACATACAGTGTTCAAATCAGCAAACTCAACTCCTCCCCTCCCCCCTCCCCTCCTCTCTCCGTGTCCATCTTAAAAATATATTCTTTCACTGTTTGAAATTTACTGTTGCACTGTTATCCATTAACCTGCAACATCTCTTTAGTTTCACCGATTTTCATGCCAAGCTATTAATGAAACATTTATTAGCGACATTATCACAAACTATCAGAGTCAATTGCGCTCAACTGATTGCATAAACAAACCCCGTATATTTGTAAAAGTTACACATATATACATAAGCTGTTACATGTATACAAACAATCATATGTTCTGTTTACACTAACAAATAGTATAAATGTAAGTGTGAATGTCACACAGTGCATGGTTCATCAAAATGAAGCGCAGGAGTCTCTTAGGTATTTAACACTAAAACACACACACACAAGCACAAACTCAAAAGCATAAAACGCAGAAAATATATGTTTATGTAAATATATGCATACATATGTATTTATGTACATACTTCTCAAAATGTTTGTTGTTATTGTTACTGGTGGTGTCGTAGTCTCAGTTGTCCTTGTACGCCTGAACGCCTAAATCGTACCTGAATCGTTTGTTGATTATACTAAGTCCACATGTCTGTATGTATTTGTGTTACATTTTCAGGTTAGTATTGTTGTAGTGGTTTTCTTTCGTGGTTTACAATTGCGTACCAAAGTTGTCTGAGAGTAAATTCACTAAAAGTGACAAATATTTCATACTTAAGAATAATTGATGAAGCTCATGCCTACACACATACAATTCATGCGTAAAGTGCGCATAAAACTGCAAGTAAATAAACCAAATATGTACAGGAAAAAGTGAAGAAAAAACTCTTATTGCACTCGATAACGAAACGTCTGCAAAAAGCACAAACGGAAACGGAAATTGCGACATATTGCTTGTTCTTATGTTTGCGTACAGTGACTATGGCGACGGTTGCAAATTGCTGTTTATGACTGATGTTGCCTGCTTAATCTTTTTTATTGGCCATCATTTTCTCTCTGTTCTCGGTTGGTGTGCGTGCTAGTGTGTTGTTGCTCTTTATTTGACAGTCACGTCTTACTTTTTCAAAACCCAAAACAACTTTTTATGTTTTTATGTTTCAGCTTCCAAGGTTAAGATTTCTTTTTTTGTTTGTGCTAGAAATATTAAATGGAATGTAATTGTTCAATAGTATTTTAATATTTTGATAGGGGCTTAATTAATTTTTGTTTTTTAATATGTTGATTTAAAAGAATATAAAAAAGACAAACGTGAGCATCGGTTTCCTCTGTTCGACTTGATTTCATCTTTCAAAATTATATCTCAATTTGCCTTTTATCCTTTTGTTTGCTTTTCTGTTCGGCTGATCGACTGTTCAATTTTTCTGTTCAAATTTCTATTCAACTTTTCTAATCGAGTACGATTTCTCCATTTCACTTTCCTGTTTGAATTCTTTATGCATTTCATACTCGACTTCTTTTACTTCACAATTCGACTTCTTTGTTTGACTTCACTACTTGACTTATTTATTTATTTCTTTATTCGACTTTCATATTAATAAGGAGTGAGATTGAAAAAAATCTTAACACACGTTTTACCTAATAATTTTTTTTAGGCGTAAAATTTAAAAATTTCTTTGATCTAGTTATCTTTGAAAAAACATGTTGATTTATTGTGAGTTTGATCAAAATGAGTGAAGAAAAAGAAGTACGTCTTAAAATTAATAAAAATTTTCAAAAAAATCAAAATTGGTCCTACAAAATATTGACCAAAGAATTGAAGGTCTGCCGTCAAACTATTTCCAATTTCAGTAGAATTTGACCATCGATAGGTTCGGGAAGAAAACAAGAACCAAGGATCCAAAAGCACACAAAATTTCCTAAAAAATTCCTGGTATGGCAAGCTATATGCAGTTGCGGCAAAAGACGCAAATCATTTGTTACAGTGGGCTCTATAAATACCGAAATATACATCAAAGAATGTTTGAAAAAAAGACTTCTTCCTTTCATAAGAGAGCACAATGTGTTCACATATTTTTGGCCCGATTTGGCATCATGATACTACTGCAAGAAAGCTCTGGAATGGTACCTAAGTAATAACATAGTTTTTGTACCAAGAGAGGCCAATCCTCCAAATTGTCCGGAGCTAAGACCAGAGGAGAGATATTGGGCTATTGTGAAAAGAAACTTAAAGAGCACAAAAAAGGTGTCCCAAAATATCGAAAATTTTAAAAGGAGATGGGCAAACTGTTCCAAAAAGTTGTCTGAAACAACTATCAAATCTCTAATGGAAGGCTTACCAAAAAAGGCCACGAGTTCATAAATAGTGGTTAGAAGTATAAAAGTTATATTTTTCTGTAATTTGTAAAATATTATCAATTAAATAAAAAAAATCAAAACTTTAAGATCAACCGTTTAAAAATTATTGAATTTTATAATGTTAAGATTTTTTCGATCTCACTCCTTATTCTCTATTTAACTTCTCCATTAGACTTTTCTGCTTGACTTCAGTATTCGACTTCACTCTTCGATTTCCCTATTCAACTTTCTTTGCTCTGCACAAATTCTCTACCCGACTTCATTATTCGGCATCTCTAACCGACTTCCCAATATGGCTTCTCTCTTTGTCTCTTCTGTGTGATTTCTCTGTTTAACTTTTCAATTTTACTTTCCTATTCGGCTTTCACTCAACTTCCTTATGTCTATTGTAATCGACTTATCTTTGGTAAACCAGAATCTCCTTTCGGCTTTCCTATTTAACTTCTCTATTTAATTTAATCGTTTAATTTTCCCTAAAAAAATAATTATATATTTCAAACTTGGAGAATAAAAGTTTAAAAGTTTCTTTTTCTATCGCAATATTTGACACTTGTATCAAGGCAAAAAGAATCGCCTAAAATTATGTAAAGTTTTTTTATTCGTTTATAATTTCCGCTGCATCTAAATAGAGGAAACAGAGGAAGGACAACAATGTGAGTAAATAAATTAAGTCAATATAAATAAAATCTGTTTTAGGTCAAATTTTTTACTTTTTTCACTTCTTCTTCTTCATTTTTGTTGGTAAAAGTCTTAAATTGCAAAGGATAGTATTTCGTAGAAATACAAAAATCTTATTTAATATATTACCTATCTACAGATAAAATATATTAAAAAGAAAAGTTTTTCATTTACCACTTTACATAAAAAAAGTAGAATTCAACTTGTGAAAGTGTGAAATAAACATAGCAATTGTAAATTAATTTTGTCTTTTGCTATTTGCACAAAAACACATACACAATAAAACACACAGTACAACATTTTTCTACGCAGCAATTCAGAAAGGATTCTGCTGTCGTAGTGCTAATGGAGTGGAGGTTTGGGTGCTTACGAAAATGTGGAAGTCTAAGAACATAGTTCAAACATTTGCGTAAAGCATCGTCGTAAAGATGCCGGAAGTACGGTTGGGTATGTAAAATTAATTGGCCTTTGGGCTTGAGTGTAACAAATTTTAAAATTTCTACCATCAGCCTATGGCCCTTAGAAAGTACACAAACCAAAATATACATACACATGTTTATACATGTGTATACAAAACAAAACGTAGTAGTTTTTGGTTTAATTTTTATTTCATTTTACTACTTTTATTTTTATTTAATTTTTTCGAAAATCTTTCATACTAAAACTAAGGCATGTGCAACTCCATCCTGTATCCCTTTATATGTATGTGTTGAAATGTTTGCTGTGTTGTGGTCCACAATTTTGTTGTTGTTAGAACAACATAGTTGTATAAATGAAGCAAATTTTAAGTAAAACTCTCTTCTACATAATAGTAAAAGCACAAGTTCTTTTTATTGTGTTGAAGTTGTTGTTGTTTTTGCTTTAGCAAAATAAGTTTTAAGTTTGAGTTGTAAGTAACAATAAAAAAAGCAACGAACGACATGAATTAATTGTTCAGTTTGACGCTTATTTGTCTTTGAAATTTGTTTTACTTGCTGCTGCTGCTGCTGCTGTTCCTGCTAGTCGTTGTTGTTCTTACAGTTATGTTGCTGTTGTTGTCATTTGTGCTACTTTAGTAGTTTGTTTCAATTTAATTTGCATGGGGACCAATTTGGTTACCCACAAGAACTTAAGAGCAAACAAACAAAAATTAAAATAAAAAACTAATTGAAAAAAAAGAAAAAGAATGAATTATGAGCATAGGAAAAGAAATGCTTTAAAATTTTTTGCGTGTGACTTAAATTTTATAACATAAAGTATTTAAACGTTATTAGAGTATTTCAAAGTTCTTAAAGTATATAATTTAAAATTACAGATCTCTAGCAAAACGAGCATCGTCAAAACTTTTATGAAAAATTTACACGAAAATTGCAAATGTGTCACAGGATAAAGGCGACAGTTATAAATATTCTGCACCCATTGGTGTTAACAAGTTGCATGAGTAAGCGTTGGCAATAAATCGGTTTTCATTGTAAATAATTTTTTTGTATTCGAGTGAACAGCCTGACATCGAAAAGTTTGAAAAATACTAGATAAGCAAAATAACTATGTTATTAGAATGAAAAACTTCTTTTATTCTACAAAGACGTATGCCCAGATAAACAGGGAAAGTTAACGAAATTCCTTCTTCCTTCAGGAATCAAAAATGTATGGTTTAAAATAGAAATGATTAGAAATCGTAGAGAACAGCGGGGCGTATGAGTAACATTTATTTCTGAAAATTTCACATAAAATTCTTTCCATTTATTTTTATTTGATTCACAAGAATTTATATACTTCTTTTCTTTTTAAATTCTTTGTGCCAGTTTAGACTCACTTCTGGCAAAAAACTAAGCTAAACTGTAATTACTTTCAACATATTCCCAAAATACCCTAATAAAAATAATTGTTTAAATACAACAAAATTAAGACTTAAGCATTGAGCAAATTGAGCACAATTGCAAAAGAAGAAAAACACAACAACAAGTAGCAGCAAGCTTATATGTATATGCTTATAAGTATAATATGTAGCTACCCTCCAACAAGAGCTAGCTACAATAATATCATAACAACCTTATTAGTGGTAGGAAAAAAACAATAACAACAAACAAAAGTAGAGAAAAAATTCCCCTACGTAATTGCGGTGCAATAAAAGCGCGTAAAAGTATGCTATGTTTTCTTGTTTGTATGCTGCTACCATTTGAACCTTTCTCTATGTGGTACTTGAGCTGGCGAGGGTAACTTTCACTCGTCTAAAATACATAAATTTAAGTCTATTAATAACACCAGCAGCAGGAACAGAAAGAAAAACAACAACAGCAACAATACATATACATAGAAATAAAAAGTATACGCATACACCTACTGAACTATACACACCTATATACACTGATAAGCGCTTAAACTTTACATGGGTATATATATGTATTTATGTGTGTGTGAGTTTGTATGCATCAATTTGGTACCTTAATTGCTCGCTTAAAGAGTCTCGATTCTCTCGCGCGCACTTGCAGCACTTTCAACATTTGTTAGCTACAAATATATGTACATATGTAAGTGTGTATGTAGGTAGAGGTCGCTGTTGTTTCCTTTAGTGTTTGTATGCGTGTGCTCTGCTGCTACTGGTGCTACTGCTATGCTTTTAAATTACGACACATTTAATTGCTTGGATTTGGTGCCACAGATTTATGTTGACCACTAAGTGGCTGCTTAAGGTTTAAATAAATGACGACGACTATAACGTCAACAACGACGCTGTCGACTACGACAATGTTGAAAGCGTCAAGCATATACCAGCACATGTGCATATGTTGGTATACATCTACAAAAACACAAATGTACTTGCACGTACTTCTATGGTCTTTCGGTCAGGAAACGCACGTTCACGAATGTGGCCAGGTTAAAGTGACCGACCGTGTGGACATGTTGTTGTTTTCAGGGACATCAAGTGGGAATGAAATACAGGAAGAAAAGAAATGCTCAAATGAATGGGCATATACATATATATACCTATATATATATATATATATAGAATATATACGTTTTCATGAATGTGTATATATATGTATATAGTGTTATAAATACAAATATATATGCAGAACATAACTAAGCAAAAACACGTGTGTTGAATTGTGGGAGAATTCACTTTTGACAACGTGTGGAGCTTGTGTTTATGTGCTTTAAAAATTTAAATATGAATTATTCTTTAAAATAAAATTAATTGTTGTAAGATTAGTGTTTTCTTTTGTGTTCGAACTCTAAAATTGACTTATGTCGGGAAATTCTAGCCATTTTTCATTTGCATATCGATTAATAAAGTTTTCTCTCTATTAATGTTCATTCCATTGGATTATAATGTCTTAATCTCGTTAAGATCTGCACACACACATACATTTAAGCCAGCGCACATTACAATAACTTAATTTAAAAGTATTAACAAAAATTAAAATGTGATTACTTTAAAATAATTATATTAATTTTCCAACATAAATTTTAAATAATATGTTAACCTTTGCTGCTTTAACATTAAATGAGAAATATAATTTCATAAATAAACGAATATTCAGAAATGAAGCGCAATACAGGAAGGAAATGAAATGAAACACGGTAAAAAAGAAAATGAAAAATACCAACAACAACAAAAAGTAAAAAAAATGTCCATGCCACTGCCACGTTATGCCATTTATTCATACGGCAAATATATATACATATATATCACACGGCCAGCAACGCCAACAAACGACATCCGGCTGGGTCGACTGACCGTCCTGCCATCATTCTCCGGTATCAAAGTATACCGTGCACCGTACACCGTTCGCTATTTACTGCCTTCCTGGAATTTCGTGCATTCATGCAATTTTCATTGCAGCAATTAAACTTTGTATCGCCTTTGGCGGCCGGCGCAGTTAACAATTAAGTTAATTTTAAAACATAAATATTTGTGGTTGCAGACATGTGTAAAGTAACGCCCACAATTATAATGTATACAATTACACACATTCATACACACATAGTTCATATTCCATGTATGCATGCCATGCACAGACATTTATGCGTGTATTTCCATGCGTATAAAAAAAAAAAACATTCCCAACAAGCAAAACGTTTTTGCATAAATTGTTTTTTAATTTTAGTTGGTTTTTTTACTTAAAAGTTGCGTTCTTTTTTCAACAATAATTTGTGTGTGTTAATAAGAATTGTTTATTGCAGTTGTTATTTAATAGTATATTGTTTCAATTTCAATTATAAACTTCCATTTCATTACTAAATATTATGCAAGGAGAGCTAATTGTATATTAGAGAGTTTTGTTACAAAAAAATGTTTAAATGAAATTAAAACTATGTAGGTACCAATGTTTTCGAAGGAAATCAACATTTTTAATAGTTTTTATATGGCTTGGTAATGAAAAATATAGGCTTTCAAATAAGTTTCATTTATATGTAAGAATTTTAAGTTATCTTTTGGGAACATAGTGTGGACATATATAAGGATGCTTACTATTCTATTTGTATTGTTCTTTAGAGAGTGAGGTTTACTTAATCTCAATACCATTTACAAACCATTCCAAAAAATGGCAATCATCTTTTCTTCTTCATCTAGGCATCTGTCAGAAAAGCCCGATTTTCTGATACCGAATTTTTTAGAAAAATTTCGAATTTAACAATCTCTACAATGCATCTCAGGTCACAGCATAACAGCCATAACAGATACCTAGATATGCTTTGTTAAAATCAGATGTAATCAGATGTCAGCTCACCCCAAATTTTAGATCCATTAGTAAATTTGTAATTAAAGCAGCTTCAACTTAATTTCATGTTCGAGGCATGCGGGGTAGCAGCCAATAGAAGCGACGGGGTAGTAAATATCATTGCTGATTTCTTTCTGATCAGAATGACCGCTATTTCGTTACTTAGGATGTCTGCAGGTCTGCTGAATTGACTCGTCCATAGGCGTTGATAACCATCTGGCTATCATTTTTTATTGAACAACAATGAACAATGAAAACTTCATACATTTTAAAAAATTTAAAAGAAGGAAAAAATTAAACCCACCCCCTCTTCAGTAGTGATTAATTCCTCTGTGTTGGGCTTATCTGTAAACAGCTTTGAAGAAAATTTCCATAACTACTAATTCTATAATATTTTTAATAATTTGTCGATAAAAATTGAATTATTTCACAGAAAAATAATATCAAACAATATTTCGATGCTATTTCTTAAAAAATTACAAAATATTTTAGACTTTCTTTCATTAAATTGAAAACGTACATCATCTGCAAGAATATATATATTCAATAATAATATTCATTCTTAATGTTTTAATAACTTAATTTTCATACGAAGAAGTAATACAACTATGTACACAAGTAGATATGTAAATTTGTATGTATTTTACATTTTAATTTGCATGCCAACAAACATTTCACAACATTTCCCTGTTATGAAAATTCTTGAAAGTATGAATGAACTTTTCTTTCTCGTCTCACTCTCTCTCTCTCTCTCTCTGTCAGATAAGATTAAAATTTTTATTATGCAAATATGAGGAAATATAAGGAAAATCGTATAATAAACTTATGCCATGCAATGTGGCAAAAGTTAAGCATTACTTACTCACACTACTGCATATGTACATACGTATATAAGCACATTCTCGAACATATATGTAGCATGCAGCACAAAAACAAATAAATAGCAACAAAAATAAAATCAAACCGAAAAAATCTCAAAAAAAATTTTAAGTTTATTTTCTGTTAAATTTTTAAAATTATCGTAAAAGAATTTTACCTGAAGCACGTGACTGCTTAACTTATTATCCTCTTGTCATAACAAAAGCTCAAGCAAACACAATCACATATATACACTGCATGTTCGAGTGTGTAATAGTAGTGAAGCAGAAACGAAACAGTGTAAAATTATTCATATTAAAATATGAAATTTTTCATAATAAAGAAATTAAATTGTAATTTTGTATTTGCTTTGAGATGCTGGCCTTTTTTGCATTATTTTTTCACTTGTTCATTTTCCTTCATTTCCCTTCTACCGCTTTCAAAGCAATCATTTAATAATGCAGCATATTAACGCCATTAAAATTCAAATTGCAATTCGAATGCATTTCTTTTTCCATTTTTTCTTCTTGATAATTTCATATACCATACAATTTCATCTACAGTTGCATGCAACACTGTGTGTTTTATGTTTGAAATATAACCCTTTATGTTTTATGCAATTTCACATCCTCATTCTTCCCTTCTTTCATCCCATTCTCCTCACTGCATCAATATGCATATATACCATAGGAAAAGAAGCACTTGAATATTTCTCATTGTCTGTTTTTCATTTTTACAATACGTTTTCTTCTGCTTTCTTATTTTGTTCTTTGGGGTTTTATACTTTTTGCATCGAAAAATATGCTACAATAAGTAGAGTAGTAAATGCGCTTCGCCATAACAACTGCAACAACAACAACAGCAGGAAATAGTCATGAAAAAAGTATAAGGGGGCAACAGCAACAACATTTTTACAGCTAGTGAATATGAAATAAGTAGTCTTCTTCGCAAATCAAGACAAGCGTGCAAATGCAAAAGCATTTCAACGAAAACTCGAATGTATGTAATATCTTTGTATCTCTAAAACCAAACAAAACAAAAAAGAACAAACAAAAATAAACGTAAAAAAAAGTAGTAGTAATACAAGTACAAAATGTACTTAAGAAAAAAGTATGAAAAAATGCACGCAAACACACACATACAAAGCATAGAAAACAAACAACATTTGCTCCTTTTGTTGTTTTATGTTTTGTCTATTTTACTTTCATCCTTTATTTCCCTTGCCCTCCCGCAGAAATCGTACGTATCTACTCCCAAATGAAATGAAAGTCAACTCGTGCATTCGTAATGCGAATTTATACGTTTTTAGCTCGACATTTTCGTCGTTACTTCTTTCCTTCATTCATTCATTCCTTTTTCTTTTAATATTTCAAATGCATTTCAAGCTCAACGATTTCGTATCGAAATGAAAGAAATGTTTGTATGTATATATGACTATTTGTACTTGTAGTATACCCTACAGTAAATAAATTTGTGCTCAAGTGTAAGATGCACATTTCATTAGATAGATTGGTAAGAAATGATTGCCAAAAATAAAATACGCACTAGGGCCCAAATTCATCAATAAAGTCAGCCCACTACTTGATACTGACCGAAAGTGAGACTCCTGCAGCTGTGTATATTCTTTCAAAAGGAATTGCCAGTTGTCATTTAGATTTGGAGAGAATCTTAATAAGGGAGGACCATGTGTTTATCTTTAATTTTCATAAATTAGCAAAATCATTTTCTCTGTCAGAAATGCGATGGCATCAGGAAAAAGAGAAGCCAGTAACTCTAATATATGCCAGTCACACTTTCAGAATAATTTGAAGTATATTTCGTTGAAAAACGCAGATATAATTTTCCAACCCAACAACGCACTGGTTTCAAATTTTTTTCCGCACGCAGACCCCACACTCACTTACTGTTTTTAGCTCCGTTGCGCTACTAGCAACATATTTCCGAAACTTGGACTTAATCCAATGATGGAGGTCCTTAATAGCCTTTTAGAGTTTCGACAAAAATTCCATGAAATTACAAGGCTCTGCAAAAACGCTTAAACTCGCAATATCAAGTCTTATACTGCCGATAGTAGTTTTTTTTTTTTTTTTTTGGTGTTGTTGTGTGCATTGAATTGTTTTGATTTGTATTGTAAAACTTGTCGAATATCATTGTTTGGCAATAAAGTAAATTAAAAAATATATTCCTGAAATTATTTACCTAAATTCTTAATTAAATTGAAATATAATTCCTTACGTTTATGGAAAATTAGGTATTGATATTGTTGTATTCTGTGGAAATTTTTTATTAAACAAAAATAAATATATTCTAAAAATAGATATTAATTAAAAATGTGTAAACGGTATCAGTTAATTAATCCATGGAAATTATTTAAAATATATTTTCATATATAGTTATTTACACAAGAAAGAATTAAAATTTAGCTCGAGTATACAATATAAAAATTCATAGAATGATTTACTTTTTCAAACATTTATTCAATTAAATCTATTGAACAATAATTCAGTGGTGGAAGCAATACTTCCTAAAAAAATACAATTTATTCCCAAATAAATTTTTTTTTCACTAAAATTTCTTCCACATTCAATAACAACAACGTTAGTGATGATGGTGACAATCTCGTATTGCAGTTTATGTTGATGTTGGTGATGCTATGTTGTTGCCGATAATTAAATGTTGCTATGCAGCAGCAAATTTCTTGTACATTTCTTTCATTGACAATGCAAAAAAAAAAATCAAAAACCAATGAACAAGAAAAAAAAACAATGACGTACAAAATTTGTGAAATTAGATTAGCTACAAATTTGTATATTTCTATTTCTTTTTTTGCATTTCTCTTTTGCATGCATTTCTGTTTCGATTACAACTGTAAGTATTGCAATTATTTGCAAATAAAATAAGAACTTATTGGTGCTTGTTAGTAAATCGATACTTCTACATTCTTTGCAAATTTTTAGTTTAGTAATTTTTTTAATTAAATTGAAATGCAATTTTCTTTTGTGTTTGTTAGACGGTAATAAAAAAAAAACTTCAACTTCTCGTGCAATCTAATTGCTGAGGGGTCGCATTTTTGGGGAAGTGGAACCAGGATTCATCCTCTTTGAGCACTGTGTTACTTTTTCTCTCAGTAATCGCAGATCACTAGTTACCAATGCTTTCGTTCTATTTGAATGATAAAAATTTTAAACAAGAAAAGATATTCATTCTTGTACAATTCGCTATGAATTTTTGATCCTAAAATAAGTTCCTGAATTCCTTTTTGTCCATTTTTTTTCTTCTTTTTTGGGTCGCCATATTTACCTGCATATTGTGTACCTTACAGTAAAGATTTTATCTATATAATTGTTCTCACCAAATCACACAATTTAAACATAAAAATAACTAAATATTACTTATCTGTAAATAATAATAAAATAATAACGTGTTTCTTTTTGTTGAAATTGTTGAAATTTATTGCGCGCCACTTCGCTAAACGACCAACAATCAACAAAAACATTAGACCCTTAAGCCTTTATCTTAAATTTTTTTCTTCCTTTTTCAGTTTGCAGCAGAAAAAATATTATTTCCTCAATTATCCTTTCAACTTTGTATGTCTCATATTCAAATTCTTTTCAATAAAAGGATAAGTTGCCAAGATATTTTTAGTTACATTCAAGCTAACCATGGCACTTTACTCTCCGCATATCAACTTAACTTTTTCCAAAAGCCAAACAAACAGAAAAAAGGAATTTTTGCTTTTTATTCTGCTACTTCTTCTTATCAGCCACAACGTAAATCACCCAATTTAGCGTAAATAAAAATGTCCTTCAAAGCAAGCACCCGCAAGCAGCCAGTAACCAACACCAAGCACCACAATATACAAAACACCTTATCACAACGAAAGCATCTTAAAACGGCTGTCAACACACTCAGACAGCGAGTGAATGCAAAAAAAAGAAACACGAACACAAAAAATACAGAATAAGAAACTGAAAATAAAAGTATAATAAAATGACACAGATTCTTAGAACAAGGATATTGTAAAACAGTAGCGTTCTGCTTACTGCAGATAATACTTACACTCAATGAATAGTGCGGGAGTTTCTTCATGCTCAATCCACGACGCGGTTTCTTTAAACTTAAATGCACTTAAAATTGTGGAGGAGCTCAACCCAATGAGTTGTAGTTCTAATCCCACTAGGCTTCAATGGTTTAGTTCTATTTTTCTAAAGTGTCGATAAGAAATCTAGTATTTCAACTTAACCAGCGGGAACCAAAGTAGATAGATCAAGAAAGTAACTTGAGAAAAAAATTGTTTTTGAACTCGGTTCAGGAATGGCTTAGCGACGAGGTGCCATATAGCACCGCTAGGGATTATTAGGGTTAAGTATTTATCTTTCATCCATTGTCACGAACGTCGGTTAAGATCCATAGCTTTTTTCCAAACTTCAATCCAATGTTTTCGCTTGTTCATAAGTTCAACCAGGGCCGAACTCGATCAGGATAAGTTTTAGATCGATTGGTCTTTATTGTATTCAGAGGGTATGAGTATGATTAATGATGAGTATGACACGTTACTTGTAAAGACTGGAATGTGTTTAGTAATTTTTTATCTATGTATGAGTCTACTAGTGGATCCAAAGATTGCGAATGGAAGAGGTTCCCATTTTTATGCCCTTTAAAACATATACCCAAACCAAATATTGCTAAAAAATTTCAAAACATTTAAATTCATTTTTTATAAATATAATAACAAGAAAAATAATGAAAATGCCATTTTCCATAATGCCACTTCTTCTTATGCTCCTTTTTCTTTTTGCAGTAACAATAACTACAAAAATAACCGGGGATTATGATGGCGATGCAAAGCAACACAATCTGCAGGCATTTGAGGCAAACGGCAGCAGCGCCCCAGCGACACAATCGCGAAATCCCATCAGACGTTCGCAAAGCGAAAGGCATCAACCTTCTTTACCCTCCTACCATCAGAATAGAGTCAAAAATAGCAATGGATCGAAGGAGCAGCACAACAACCACAATAACAAAAGCAGTAGCAGTGACAATGAAAAGAGAATCAACAACAACAACAGCAGCAGCAACCGCGTCGACGCCATTTTAAATTTTAAAGATACGATGGCATTGCGCATAAAATATAACCGCAATGACACAAGAGATTTATTCGCTCGCAATTCCATAACAACAACAACAAGTCGTCCAAGAGAGCCGCCGCCACCACCACCGCCCACACCATCATCCCCCAGCTTAGCATCCGTTGAGAAAAATGCAACTGCTGATGGTGTAGTCGTAGCTGCTGGCTGCGGTGTTCGTGGAACCGCAGAAATTGCTACAAAAGAATTCACGACAAATGCAGCAACAAAATTCAAAGAAAATGCTTTGTCATTATCGCCTACGGGCCAAGCAACAACAATAAAAGCGAAAGGAACTACAACAACTAGTTGTGAAACATCCAAAGTAGCTGCAAACAGATTAGACAACAAACACTATCAGCAGCAACAACAGCAACAACAACATCAGCATAGCGTTAACGAACAGCAAACTGAACGTAAAATAAATGCGAAAAACCAAAGGAATCTCACAAACAATGATGATAGCGTCGGTGGTGGTGTAAGTGGTGTGGGCGGAACATCCTGTCAAGAAATCAATAGAGTAAACTTGCTCGATAACAAGGACGGATATTCGGAAGCGCAACAAATGGCTTTACGACAACAACAGCAGCTACAGCGTCAACAACAACATAGCATGAATTCAACACAGGAAACCGCAATCCTCGCTAAAACAACGACAACAGCAAAGAAGCTGCACCAACAACAACATGGTAACAGTTTGTTATCATCTTCCAGTTGTAGTCCACAACAGCAACAGCGGACTGTGGTGCGTGTAGCACCATTTAATAAAACCTCTTCAGAAGTTCATCGCTTGAAAATAAGCCACTCTGATGCTGCCAATGTTGACGACAATAACGATCCGCATTCTCATACTCTAGCTTCGCCCGCCACCGCTTACAGTTTTCGATACAATGGGAATGGTGATGCCTGCACACAAAAGAAAACTTCCATTTTAATTAACGGCGATGATTGCTACTCAACAATGAACTTAAGCTGTGATGATGCTTCCACACCGCACTATCAGTCTTCGGTGGTTGTGGCCGATTATAGTTCATCCCTGGCGAAATTAAACGATAATAATGTCGCTGCTGCTTACGATGGTCTTAAAGTAACAACCAGATCAAATACTGTCACCATTAATGTCAGCAGTCCACGCAGCGCCGAAGATGAACTAATATATCAACATAATAAAATCAATACTTTGCTTAGCCGCCAAACGAAGATGGGCGGAGGAGGTGGTGGTGTTGGCGGCGGTGGACGTGCTATTATACCAATTCATGGTGGCAACACCACTGCAGAAGTTAGTTTACAACGTTCGGCATCATCAACGTCATCAACATCGACAAGTTCCATGACTAGCATCAGCAGTAGTGGCAGCGGTGGTTCAATACCAAAACGTGGACGTACTTTGATAAGGTTGGATTATGAAAAAGAAAAGTCAACATTGTACCAACAAAAGGAAGAAAAGGCGATTGAAGTGAAAGAGTTAACCGAAACTGTTGGGCAAACATCAACGTCAACGCTGCTTTCACATGAAGAGGAACTATTGAAGATACTGCGCAATCCTGTCGAGGCTGTGAAACGTAATTTAGTGCCGCATGTTTGTGGTCGTAGTGAGTTGACAACGAAACGAGATGGTGAGAAGGAGAGCATTCGAAATAAGAAGATGAAAGACGGTGGAGGTGTTAACCTCAACGTTGATTTTGAATCAAATATCGAAAAAACGCCAATACAGTTGACTGCAGTGGAGTCACCGGAAATCATATTACTGCGAACTCCAACAAATAAGTCAAATACACAATCCGAACGTAACTCTTTCATATCGAAGCTGCTTGAAGACCCAACACTCAGTCAAGTTGCTGATGGTCTCGAATCGGAAACAGTGGCTGAACTAATTGAGAATTCGCTGAAGCGTCTGAAGGAGTCACGGAGCGCTATTGATATATCTGGTACCAAAGACAACGATGATATGAATCGTTTGATTAATCTAACACTACAGAAAATTCAAGAGGAGCGACACTCTACAACAACAAACACCATAACCACCACTACTCCAACACAAGGCAACCCGAACCAACTGACTGTACCCACCACCACCAAAGATGAAGATCATCATTCGAATCGTGGCAGCATTAGCTCAGCAAACAGCTTTGCATCTGCTAACAATTATGAAATGTTTGATTTCGATGCAAACGAATCGGACTGTTATCAGAGTTGCTCCAGCGAAATCACCACACCAGGAGATGACGATGCCAGCTCAGCAGCAACACGTTCCAAATTCTATCAAATGTTAGTCGATGCGACTTTAGCGGAGATTGAAATGTCCACAAGTTTAGAAGAAGAAGATATTAGCGAGCACCACTATGAGTCGATTAGAAACAATGGTGATCCGATATATGAAGAGATCAATGATGTACCGCCACCTTTGCCTCTTACCGCACCACCACTAAATGACGCCGAATTAGAAAAGAAAACCGCAAGATCAATATTTGAAGGTGCTTCCAAATATGATATTCTCTCGTATTTAGTAGACGCAAAAGAACGCGGTGTTGTGCGTGAGGAGGCATTTGAGTATCCTATAAATTGTTCCAATCCTATAATAATCGAAGAAGAGGCCGGCGATACGCTTAGCGATCTTGGCAAACGTAAACAAAAGAAAGAGTTGAGCTCACGTTCATCGACTCTCAGCGATTCTAGTGAGGATGCACAGAGCACAATGAGCTCACTATCACCTCCTCCACACACTTTCCTCTGTGGTGGTTCTAGTTTGTTGCAACGCAGCAGCAAGGGGGCATCCAGCGATATAGAGCGCAACGATTCCGGTGTTGGCTCGGAGACAAGCAAAAGCTCTCGCAGTAAATATCAAATCCCTCAAATCGTCGCTAACAGCAATGGGCAGCATTCGAAAAACAGCCCCATACATTTATGCGAAGATTGTGATGGTCCCGTAGAGACGCAAATAACCGATTCGGGAATTATCTTTGCACCGCTCGTTTGTCGTAAATGTGGTAAGAAACGAGTTGAACGTAAAGAAATTATCACGGAAATAGTCGAGACGGAAGAGAAATATGGACGTGATTTGCAAATCATATTGGAGGAATTTTGCCATCCAATGCTGGTCGCTGGTCTACTTACACAGGAGCAACTCTCTGCAATCTTCTTGAATACCGAAGAATTGCTCGAGAATAATCAGACTCTTGCCGAACGAATGCGTGATGCTTTGGACATTGCGCTCGAACAGGGTGATGACGATTTGCTAACGGTGAATATAGGAAAAATATTCTTGGATTTCACGCAAATGCTACACGCCTTTGAGAGTTATTGTGTGCGGCAGGCGGGTGCCAGTCTTCTGCTGGCCAATTTGGAAAAGGAAAAAGAATTGCTTCGCATTTTCCTGAAAGTCTCACAAATGGAAAATGCTGTACTGCGACGAATGAATTTAAACTCATTTCTAATGGTATGTAGTAGTTCCAATTTAATTCACTTAATACAAATGCAGGTTCCCTCAAAATGACAAAATTAAATTCGGTTAAAGCAGACAAAGTACAATGATATTAAAATGTTCATGAAGCAAGCAACGAAGCAACCAAAGTGTTTTCACTTCACTTTGTTGACACATTTTAATCACTTCATCCGCTTTACTTAAAATTCATTTCATTATCATCGTCATCATCTCAACACATCGAAAATTTCATTCTCCAAATATTCATTGACACTTTTATTGTTACTTTTTCTCTACTACTTTTATTTTCTTCTTTACTCATATTCATACACACACACACACTCACTCACACTCACACTTTATGCTCGTAGGTACCCGTACAACGTGTTACCAAATATCCATTATTGTTGGCTCGTTTGTATAAAGTAACACCAGCACATCTCGAAGGACGTGACCAACTGAAACAGGCACAAGAGAAAATTGAATTGCACCTGAATCACATCAACCAGGAAGCCAAAGATGTACCAACCAAACTCTGGCGTCGCATATCATCATCGAGTCCCAATCGACGTGCTTCCTGCGAAATCGATATGATCAATATTAAACTACGCAAAATGGCCATCGACATCCTCGAATGGAATCACGATGAAGTGCGATTTGCCATGGAAGGGAAACTGCTCTATACACAACCGACCGATAGCAATTGGAAGAAGGCACGCACCATCAAATTGACACCAGTTAATGCTTTGCTTGTAACAAATGGAAAGGTGAGCAAGGGTGAAGAGGAAGGGGGAAACACAAAGAGTCAATTGATGAGAAAGCATAGATTTGTTTCGGTTTTTTTTTTCTTTTTGTTCTGCATCTCCTGCTTTCTTGGCAGCTGTGAACGTCAGGAAGGAAACTCAAAAATTGATACTTGAGCTTAGTGTTTGATTTGAAGTAGGTACCACAGTTTGATAAGGATTTGATTCTTATGTCGTGACTGTGTATGCACAATGGGTTTCAAAAAGTTTGCAGTAGCAATTATTGATAGCATTTTAGCATAGCAGCACTCGAATGCCATATCTAAGGCAAATATGAATAAAATTAAAGCTGGCAATTAATAAAATGCAAAATATCTTGAAGTGAATTTGAATAGATAGGTAATACATTTTTGTTGAACCAAATGGATGAAGCATTTTTCTTCACATATATGAATATTGGATAATTTCACAAAAATGTTTAGACAAGGAACATTTTTATCCTTTTGGAATATAAAGCACCTACCTCTCTTTGATTTAATTCAAAACTAGGGTTCCATATTCTATATTTTGATACAGTAAAATCAAAATTTATCCAAATTTGGGTTTCAATTGGATAGTCTTAAACTTAAAACTCCTAGATGAGAAATATACGAAACTCAGTGTATCTAATATTCAAAATTCTAGAATAAAGATCCAAAATACAAACTTTATAATCTTTGATTCAAGCCTTGAGACTCGGATGTAAATATACAGAATTCTGAAGATAGGAAATTCATAATTCGAGGTTTTGCTTTTGTAAACACAAACTTCAAAATCCAAAATTTTAAAATTTCAAAATGGATCAAAACTCCTAGAAAATTCGCAATACAAAAAAACTCAATATTTAGGTCTTAAAATTCAAGGTCCAGGGTGAAATATTCGAAACATAAGATTCAACGATTTTCATGTACGATTTCATACTTTCTCTAGGGACCATGAGTAGTTGCCACTTTTAATTTCTGAGTATTAAATTTTTTTACAATTTTAAATAATCTTTTGAACGTGCATTGTACGTAGAAGACTGGTTTCGATTACAATTGAAGCACACAAAATTCAGCGCCCATCCTCCAGCTATTTAAAATCAAAAATTCTCAATACACTTGCAATTTCAACTCATGCGTGTGTGTGCAAAACTTTCACATTTCATAGATAAACTGCGGAAATAAAATGGATAAAATTGCGTATGTATTTTCAAATATCCTTCAATTTTCAGTTCGTGAGAGGCAAAAAATTGATATAAACCACTCTCACAACCACATACATATCTCATATCATACATGAGTTTGTGTGTATATGCCGACGATATATAAGTGTTTGTGTAAATTGTACCACCACCATCACTGCGCATTGAGTGCGTGTTTTAAAATTTACAAAAGCTTTAACCGACAATTGCTGTTCAGGTTTTTAGTTGTTGTAGTTTTTATTATTTTTTGTTCACTTCTTCTCTGTTCTATACACCAATGGAACTATATTTCTATTGAATGTATGCATGTATGTTTTATATCTTTGTATTTCCAACATTTTAACTTGTTTCTCTTTTATTTTACTTTCATTTTGTTTTTTTTTTTTTTTTTTTTTGTCTTTTATTTCTTTTTATTCTGCGTGCGTGCGCGTGTTCACACTTCTGCTATTCTATCGATGATGTGCTAACATAAACACACACATACGCCCGCATATGAACGCAAACGCAAACTCACACATTTATAGCCAAGTGCCAATTATAAAGCAGAAAAAGTCATGTCAGATAAACTGAATTTCCCGAAGCATACCGGAATTCGAGAGGCCTCATTGCTAGTTGTAAAAGAGAAGTGCGGACGTTATACGCTGATACGTGAGCCATTGTATTTGGACAGATGCGTTGTGTGCAGTGAAGCGGATTGGGATGATTATTTCGAAGTGCAGGAAATCTCATCGAAGGACACTTTTATATTCAAAGTGAGTATCATACGCCTACAATATTTGAAAAAAGATGTTCATATGTATGTAAAAGAAGAACAAAGATCTACAGTATACAAGTATGTATACTTGAATGTATGTTAAAGTGTATAAATTGATTAAATTGTTTGCATGTAACTTCATATTTCACTGGATAACTCGCAAGAAGACGCATAGTTGTTTCATAAAGGAGATAGAAAGTTAATACATCAGTCAAAATACAAACCAGGATTTCTGTTGAAACTTTTATTTAATCTCGAGAGCAAGAGTTTATTTTCAAGAATTGATTTTTATATTAATAGGACTTGATTTACTTATATTATACATACAGTGCCGGTCATATCATTTGCAACCAAAATCACTTGCACTTTAAATGACTTCTTAAGCTCACTAAAATAATTTTTATCAAAAATCTTTTTATTCAAAACAAAGTGTATTTATTGCCATTTATTATAAAAAATTAAAAGTACAATACTATGATGCAAATAAAAAAAGAAAGAAGTAATATTACATTAAAGTCTGAATTGAAGAGGTCAAAACATTTGCAACTAGAAAAAGTTAATGTGAAAATTGAAGAAAAATCGAAAAAGTTTTCAAAACTTTGTCGCATATTCATTATTAACGAACACTGTTGGATGTCTACGTGGCATTGGCTCTATTAAATGTTTCGCCTGATCGATTTGAGCTCGCTTCCATTGCTTTTGAACATCGCAAAGAAACTTGTAGAAAAACTAATGAAATCACAAAATTCATGAAAGTGAATCAGAAAGTGAAACCGAAAGATGTAAAAAGTACACTTTAGTTGGATATATCATTATCGACAATCAAGCGACAACCCAGAAAAAGTGAATTAAACGCATACAATATTGCCGAAAAAGCGTTGACTGTAAGAAAAATCGTTTAACTCATTTAAAATTCAATCATAAATACAAAACCTGGACCTTTCAATCTTGCAAAACGTTTTCTTCTTAGATGAGAGCAAAATTAATTAACGGAAAACAATTCTTTAGAAGGCCGCACTGTAAATATGACCGGCACTGTATATACTTTAAACTTTAGCATTTTAGTACCAACTATGAAGTTTCTTAATATTCACTTGTTGTTTTTGCTGTTGTTGTTTTAACTTTAATCATTGTATACTTTCAGGCTGAGGATGGTGTTCGCACAAAGCAATGGTATACGCAGCTTCAGTATCATGCACAGGGAATGGGCGCTTGGCGTAAAAGACGCAATGCATTGGCTAATATTATGATTAACGGTATGTTGGCGCGTAGTTAAACGCTCGATTGGATGTGAATGGAAAAGCATGCGGCGCGATACAGTCAAACAAGGCAAATCAACACAACAACGAACGAACGAGAAAACGAAATTTCTTTTAGATTAAAAGTTAATATTTATTTTTAAATAAATATTTTTGCAGACATCATTGCTTTGTTTCGTTTTCTGTATTCAACTTTTATCACTTTCTTTCATTTTTGTTTATTTTGTTAGTAGCTATGGAGTAAAGAACTAAATGCATTTATTGCAGTTTTTATGAAACACATTTCTTCAAATTATATTGAAAGCGTTAAAAAAATTTGTATTTATAGCTTATGCGTTTATAACTATTATTATTATTATTATTATAATTAATAACATTATTATTACTATTATTATTGTATCATTAAATAATTAAGCGATGATGAATTATTGGTAGTTAGAGTTTATAAATATTTAATTATTTTTTGTCCCATTTAAAATATTTTTGTCTTGCGAATACTATATAAAAAAAAAGAAAATAAAAAATGATGTGTTAGTGATGTTGACTTAATTAACATAATTTTATACATTTGCTACATACTCTTACATACATACATATATCAATAAAATACAACTTAATCTCAAAAATTTACAATAAATAACATAAAGTGTTTTCTTTTGCAAGCAACAACCCACGCGCATATATTTTCTTTTTTCTTTATTATTTTGTATTCAAGTGTTCACCGCATCCTTCAAATTCATAAATTATACTTCAATCTTGGAAAAGTGGAAAATGTGGCTCGGCTCCCTCCCATTTCCGCCAGCTTCTTCACACTCAATTCAAAGCAGCATTAAAAAAGTCGACATTAAGTTTTATGCTACTATATTTTCTCTTTATTTTTTCCATTTTTTTTTTTTTCTTTTTTTATTTCTTTTTTTGCTTTTTTCGTCATATATTTTTGTGCTTCTTCTGCCACGCTTAACTCTATAAAATTACTTATAAATCTTATTAAGCTTCATTATTTTCACAACTTCATGAATTTATGGAATGCGTAAAGTGAGCGGGCGTACGAACGGGACAGAACGAAGAACAGAAGCAAGCGGGTAAAGCAAAAAGAGCTGCATCTTGGCATTATGGAAAACCGTATGGAATTAAGTCATGTTCGATATATTACGCCCACAGTAAGGTGTGCAGCATACTACCACTTTAATTGGCATTTGCGGCCAACGCCATCTTAAAAATTATCGCGATGCTTAGGAAATTGAATTAAAGAATTCGCTTTAATGCCACCACTCTGCATTAGAGATAAATACACATGTACATACAGAAAATATATATTAAGAAAGAGTCATTGGAATTAATAACATTGGGTTGAGCAATCAAATATTTTTAATATTTTAATATTACTTTATAAAGTACAAAGTAGTTTTGAGTTACTCTGGGAGAACAAATAAATATTGTATATTAATTCTGTAATAAGAAACCTTCACACTTTGCCGGAGTTTTAAAATTCTACAGACTCGAAAATTATCTAGAAAGTGCTAAGCATAATAAGTAGGTTTTCAAGTTTTGAAGTCCTTGAATTAACTTTCAGTATTGCTCAGCCAATTAAATTCGAGCAAAAAGTACTTGAAAAGATTTTGAATTTAATTTTTACATTTTAATTAAAACTTATAAGGACAAAAAAAAAAAAAACCATGCCAACTTTTGGCACCTTTCCTGCTTATAAAGCAAATACATGCAATTCCGGCTAAAGTGTATAAACAAGAAGTAGAAGAAACTTGAAATCTTGAACACAATTATGCCACACAAACATTTACTAAATTTTTTCTTCTGTTTCAACATTTCGTCAGCATATCATGCCAGAAAGTACAAAAACAATAGACATAAGCACAGCACAAACACACATACATACATGCTCATATAAACACTAAAAAAATTTAAAAATAAACTTATGATTCCACAAAAAAAAAATTATATGAAAAGCAAAGAAAAAGGTCAAAGAAAATGCAACGAAAAACGAAGCGAATAAAAAATGAAAATCATATACGATATCCAAGGCACGTAAGGCAAACATGGAACATTATATTGTACAAGCAGACTTCATTACGGTATTTAAGTTGAATTTTTGTTGTGAAATGTTCTGGCATTGCATGACATCATGCATCCATATCCACATTCATTCACAAGCATTGCATTGCTTGGCATTGCATTCAATTCGTTCGTTTCGTTTATTCAACGATCACAATCTGCTCGGACATGATGCAAACAAAAGTTGTAATCGTGTTAACAAAATCACACACAAGCACAAAAAAAAATATGTAAGAGAAGAATAATCAGAGGAAGAAGCTGGCATTCTTATACTCTTCGTTGCTCTTCAGTACAAATAACAAAAAAAAAAAATGAAAGCTAAAACAACAAAAATGAATTAAACCCAAACAAAAGCAATTGTTAAAATTCTTACAATTTAAAGATTTGTGTGATTGATATTTCTGTTTTCTTTAAGAAATGAAAATACTAAAACTAATTGAAAAAATGAACGTGCCAAAATGGAACGAAAAACAAAAGGAAGATAAGGATAGGAAATAAAATCGATTGGATCAAGTACCTACATACATATATCCTGGATATATTTGAAGCAATAACATAAGCCTAATCAAAAATTTGAGATACGAGTATATGTAACGGGGGAAGGCCCCAAGATGGACATTGAGTATACAATTTTTACATAAAGTGACAGCACCTCCTGCTTTATGTCATTGTTGTCGTATGCATAGCCTCAGTTTTCTATGCGTACTAGACGAGAAAAGACCTGCTGAATTTCTTTTTTGCTAAACGTTTTCCAACATTTTTTAATTGAGTATGTGAAGTTATCTAAATTTGGGATTTCGAACAGGTAAATACGGCTATAATTATATTTAATTAGTAATCCTATTTAACTATTAAACTTTTCTTGACGCTCAAAAAATGATCGATATTTTGGTGCCATAAAATGGAGATGGTAAACTTTTTCATTGGTGTTGAAAATTAAAATTAAATATAGCAACGAGAAAATTGGCTTCAAAATCTTTATATAGTATTTATTTTTGATTTTTCAGTGAATTTTGAAGTGATATCCATCTTGGGGCCTTTTTTGTTAAAATCGAAATTTATAGCAATTTTGAAATATATTTACTTAAAATAATGTTTGTATGCAAAATAAAAATTTATCTCTGTGGCCAAAAGATACCCAACCTATTATACTTTCATTTATTATTTTTGTTAATGAATTCTTTTAAATAGTATATCTGTCACTACCCTTCACTAAATGCAGCTAGTTCCGAACTAGCGATTTTGCTAGTCCTTGATAACCAGCAGCAATCTATTTTCTTCGCATCCAACTAGCGAATTTAACATTAACATGTCATTGGAGGTGGCCAATTGTCACCATCCGCATTACCATACACCGGCTACTTCACTAGTACTGGCATAAAAATAAAACCCCAATACCATAAAAGGTAATGAAATATGATTTACACCACCACTAAACGTTTAGTGACAGTTGGATTTGAGCTCCATTACCACTAAATATTTAATGGTAGTGAAAACAATAGTGCAGTCAAAATTTAATAATTAAGTCCCTAGTTTGGTAGATAGCCCTCGCCGTCAAAATTTTTCAGATTTTAATTCCGAAAAACTTATTCTTCCTAGGGTCATCAAAATAACGTATAAAAGTTACTTGTAAAAACGTTTTATTCATATGAATATTTTAGGGTTGATTCTGGAGGTCAAGATATATAAAGCGAATAAAAGAAATGTTAACCAAAAATTTATGTTCACAATGCATTTCAATTTGAACTTCCACTAAGTTTAGTGGTAGTAAAGGTTTAATATTTCAAATCCATTTTTTGTTATTGATAAGTAATACAAGTTTCCCGGTCTTGAGCCCCAGATGGGAGTATGGAGTCTACAATCTGATTTATCGGCTCAAAGAAAAATGTCATACACTTTTGTCCTTTCCCTTGGTGTGTTTTTTTTTTAAATAAAAACCAAACGCAAATCACCTGTGGCTTTAATTCAGTTCTGAATGCCAATTAAGGATTGTTTCTATACGAATTATTTAATGGTTTAATGGTTGCTTTAAGCATATAGAGTTCTCTGGGTCTCTAGGTAGTCGGAAAACTATAATAGAAATATAATAGGGTTGCTATGATAAAAACTATATGTCTTCGCAAATATTTACAAAAGAATCAGTAGGAAACCCTGAGGTATGGAAATAATTACCATACAAACTTTCTGAAATATGCCGAGAGTATATTACTTAAGATTGAAAAACACAAATATACATATTTAGACACTAGTAAAGAAAAAATATACAATATTTGATTACTATACGAATTTTTGCGGTGGCTATAAATTTGGCACAGAAATTTCTATGCGAAAATACAACAAGAAAACAAATAGTTGAAAATAAAACGTCTCAATATCAAATAAAAAAATGCTTACAATCAAAATTAAGTCAGAACGCTAGATTTTCTATAATACTCACAAGCATAAAGGATATTACCCAACGGGAATTATATCACTTAAACCATAAATATTTTCAGGTCTGAATTATAATAACCATCAATGAATCTTCAAAAAAATCTCTTCTTATTTTTTACATTACATATCGTAGGATGGTAGTACCTGAAGACTCTGTTTGCATTTTGAAAATTCATTCGTTCACTTACATTTCAGAGCTGAATGTATATGTATATTACAAAGTCTGATATTTTCGTCATGAGTAAATCTTCTTAGCTTTATCCGTAAACCAAAAAACTAAAGAAATCGGAAAACATTTTGGGCTTGCAGTATATTAACCTGTAAACTTTCTAAAATTTTTAAGTAATCAATTATTTTATAAGTTTTGCGACACTTCACGATCTCTTTGAACTATAAACTTTTGATTTTAAAAATATCAAATGTTGGTCAATATTTAATAATACATCATAAAAAAATAAGCAAGAGTAAGATAATACTCGGTCGACGACCTCGATAGTCTAGTGGATAGTGCACTAGACTTTCATGCAGAAGGTTGCGGGTTCGATTCCCGTCTTGGTCTGGTGGTTAATTCTCATAAACTTCTTATATTCACTATCAATATGAAGTGTATGAGAATTATAAGAATGTGTACAAGTACACACCTTGGTTGGTAATGGCAAAACCACCGAGCTGATAAAAAAATTGCCACATAGCCGTTCGGAATCGGCGTTAAACTGTAGGTCCTACCATCGCCACTGTGGTCTAGTGGCAGAGTGCCAGACTCTTGTTTCTGGAGACCCGAGTTCGATTTTCGGCTTGGGTATGTTTCTTATCTATCTTTCTTTCTCTCTTCCTTTCTTTCTTTCTTTCTTGGGGCTTTGATACAATAAATCTTATAGGTCGCAGTGCCTGACTTTCGAGTCGTCCTTCCTTCAAATAATAATAAGATAATACTTCTATAGCAAAAACTAATTGCACTTGTTTTACCTTAATCTATTAACGTTTTCGCATGGTGGACTGTTTTTTATTAATTTCACAAAATTCAGAGTTCACTTATTCGTTTGGGTCGTTAACGGCATAAGTAATGCTCGTATCTTTTTTCGAACCAAAAATTGTAGCAGTAAATCAATTTGAAAAAACTATATATTTCGCGGTATCAATTTTATTCAAAGAAAATTAGCAAGCAAAGCAAATTATTCACCATCTGAATCGTCTTCGTTCTCCATTTCAATATGTCCTTTTGTAGTTGTTTGTATTGTGTTTGTCCTTTGAAGAAATTTGACGAAGCAATTCCGCCTTTGTTATGAGATATTTATAGAAATCAACACATGGATACATGTTTCCAAAAAGTGTTTAAAAAAAAGTGCAAAATGACACGAAGTAACGGTAAGTAATATTGTTAAAAGTAAATTAAAAAAAAAAAAAAAACAAAACAATAAAACGAGAAACGACTGCTACTTAACATAAAATTTAAAGTCTAAAGCTACAAAATGAATTTAAGAAGTAAGAGTAAGGTTAACTACTTTAAACTGTTTTTTGAGTTTATAACTGTAAAATATGCTTTATTATACGTAAACATTAACATAGATACCACGTCCAAAAACTCTAAAATATTTTTCTGAAAATTTGTAGTTTTCTATTTAGGACTATGGGATCTGGATGCTGGCATTAATGGTTTAATGCAAGCTAACAAAGTACAAAAAAAGTGAAAACTCCGATAAAAAACGAAACATAATGCTCATTCGTTTTGAAAAATGCAATAAAAATAAAAAACTAAGCTATTACCGTATTATTTACAGTTTCATAAAGATATTCAGCGCCAATGCATTTGATATAACAACAATTACGCAGAACCTCAAAACGATTTAAGAAAATGTTAACTATTAGATTTTCCTCTCTAAATTTCAGCACTTTATTTCCCGTCGGGTATTGTAAAATGCACACTCACACAAAGGAAATATAAACGAAAATACACAAACATAGAGAAAAACTACTTGCAGTTTATAATGCAATAAAAACAAAAATTAAAATTCTTCTTCTTTTAGGATTGCAAAATGCAATGCGTGTGTTCCTTCCTATGAGTGTGTGTGTGTGCCACAGCTTCACTACTATGCTCCTACTGCATCATTATATGTTGGTGTAAGTTGAAGTTGTCGTCACACTCGTTTAATGCGATCGTAAAATTATGAAATAAAAGTGTGAAAGAGCAAGCTAAAAAAAAATCAGTAAAAAGAAGCGAAAAATTCTAGTACAATAGTTCAAGTGGAGCGTAAATGTGGAACAATGGCGCATAAAAGAAATAAAATTAAAAAGAAATAAAAAAATGGGAGCAAGTGCAAAACTAACAGAGACAACAAGGATGTTAAGTGAAAAAAGAGAGTAAAGTACGGTGGAAGTGCAGGAGAAAAATGAAGGGGGAAAATTCTTTTAGTACTATATATTAAAAATCATCATAAATAATGACTAAATAAACTTGAAGCATTTCTGTAAGCGATTTATTTAAAAATAAACACCCACAAGCTACAAACATATCCTGTTTGACGTTCCTGTTTGTTTCCCTTAACTATAATAAATATATCAAGAACTCATATTCCCAAGCACGCGTTAACACACACATATGTACATATATGTACACATTTTTTGTTTATGCTTAGTTTGCTACTATTCTTCTCATGCAAAATAAAAATTGATTTGATTACATGTCGCAAATATTTCACAAATCGCAGCGTAAAGTTAACCCGCACAGAACTAGTTACTCGTCCTCCCTGATCACTCCCTTAAACGCCTCACTCACTTACTAAACCACAAGTGAAAAAATGCATGAGTATATCAGCGAATAAAATTTAAAAGTAGCAAACAAACATGCCCAAAAAAGTGTGTAGCTACAAATATACAAAAAGATTCACCGCATATTCCCACGGTATATGTACTGTGTGTTGCCTACATCATGCACACTCAGTACCTTCGTAATACGTACAGTAGAATATTTGCATTTTAGGTTAAGTAAGGTCATGTTCGTTCATAATATCATGCCGTTCTTAACACGTGATTTACTATGAAAATTTTTTAATCTTTCCAATAACATTTTGCTGCCAACGTGGCTAGCTATAAAGCATTTCACGTTAGACTAACGCAAATTACCCACGAACTTTTGTTTTTAAACGACCACGATGAACATTTTATATGGATGATGTCGATGACGATGTCAGTATGTCAAATGGATTCGTGTCCTTTTTGTCAGCAATTCTCTAAAGAAACAGGAGAGCGGTTGAGAGAGAGAAAATGCATGACTCTCAGTACAAAGAGTATTTTCTCCGGAATAAAGAGTTTAAGATGTTTGCACAATGGACCTGCGTACAATTACTGTGTTAAATTCACTCAAGAATTGGAAAATATAACTATACGAGTATAAAGTACAAAACGCTTTTTAGAACTGAAGCGGCATTAGTACGCAGTAAAAATGCTTTTCACCACGTTTATACGTATTTTTGTACACAAATAATCTTGTGTGTATTTGAGCTTTATACATTTTCTAGTTCTCTTCCTTTTCAATCTTTGGTAGTATAGAGGGTGATTAGGTTTTGATGGTCAATATGAAATAATATGATAGAGGAGCTCTACTTCAACCATGCGATTATTACTTGTCTCGATCTCTCCTATCACCCAACTCACCCCATCTCGTGTGGAATCATCATCGGTACGATATCTTTTGGTTTTTATTGTATTCCTTTTATTTATTAAGCTCTCATGTTTTTGTTTGATTTTTTTCAATAAATGAATTCATACAAAATTAATTAAACTTATTATTATTCTTATGTAACAGGAAAAAAAATTATTCAATATAACGAATTTCCGATATTCATTATACTAGACCACTACTGTATAACGCAACATATTTCAATTGCGGCACCTGTTAACTCTTTTGCGGACAGTCACATTTTGCTTGGTCCACTCGTGGTGCACATGCTACATCTTTGGATCTACTGAAAATAATATTTTCAGGATGGAAGCAAAATGATTGAAATCAACAGTTGAATTTATTTCTGCACTTTTTATAAAAAACTAATTTTTGCGGTCATCTCCCTGTTATAATTCCAAATTGATAACACGGGACAAATCAGGAAATCGCGTCTTAACAGCTAATACCGTCATATCTCTCCTGCGTATTCAAAATTTGCCCGAGATGGCAGAGCAGAATTTTATATATTTTATAATTGATTTAAATTAGTAATTGGCAAATAAATAAATGATATATTCATAGAACACATTTCTTTTTATTGAAAAAAATAACAAATGAAAACCAAAAGTAACATAAAATAAATCAAATATTAAAAAAACATCAAAGTTACAAAAATAATCCTTCAAAAAGGATATAAAAGCAAAAACGGAAATAAGATTTGTATGCAAGTTTGGTAATCTTCCACTTTCCAGGGCAAAGGGCAGCTTTGCCTGGCAAGTTTTGCATCTGTAAGATTATTCCAGCCACGTGGTTGTTATAAATTGTGATTTCAATGAGTTTATCGATGCTATGTCCCCACTTATTGGTAGTTTGAACAAGCTTTCACCTGGCTTGAACAACACATACACCTGGCCTTGACGATACCATAAGTACTTCCCTTAGTACCCGTAACAGCTTTGGCATTTCCTTTACGGTTTGCTCGTAGTGTGCCTGTGACATGTGTTGTAGGATAGAAGAGTTTTAGAAAGTTCGACGCTATTGTAAAAGTTGGCCATAATTGGTGATGGTGTCCTTTGTTAAATTAAACGATGAACGATATTTCCGACTTTTGAATTTTGTTTCATTTATTTTACTTTGACAGATTTCGATATTTAAAACAAATCCATCGCTTGCTGTAAGCTCGTACAATTTAATAGCATTTTTGCCCTTTTCCCCTTTGATATAACTATTGTCGAAATTATAGCCGCCCTCTGAAGAGTAAAAGCGATTCGTCCAAAGCAAAGAAAGTTAGATCTGTATAAACGGCTCTTTGAAAGCTTTAAATAAAAAGATTCAGTAATTGGTGTATTGTATTTTTTAAGTTCAGTTTCATCATGATTTTCCTTAGAGCAACTTAAACAGAGTAATAGGTATTCAAATCTGGACCATAATATCATGGATCGTTTGAAAACATGTCATGGATCTTAGGTGCCTTGATTTGTCCTTGAAGCCAACAAATACCCAGAAACTTATACATTTCTTCACTGTTTGTAGGTTTGAAATTAGCGACAAGTGTTACAAGTATGTAGAAGATTGACCGGACACAGCTTAGATCCATATATATATTACCAATATTTGCATTATGTCCGACGGGAATATCTGATCAAAAATATTCCTTGGAGTCCAACTTTCATTGACACTAATTTTCACCCCACAGTTTTTAGCATCAAAAATAAATACAGGTACATTTTAACGTTTTTAACCCACTCGCCTTCGAGTTATCATCTTAGAGACAGTTCAGGTGATAACCTCCCGGATATTCTGTAATATTCATATCCAGATCGTCCAACGTTAATTCATTTTCAAAAAACACTGAACTTGGAGTCTGAAAAGTGCTGCAAGTAGGTCATTCGGCTGCTAGAGTTCCGGATTTGTCCCAATAGCTCTGATAATTAATGACGGGATTTGCCGTCTTGCCCGTACGTTTTTAATTAAATTTGACAGCATTTTTCGGCTTGGCTGTGAGAGAATTAACATTAGGTCCGTTCCCGTACTACAACGCGGGTGAACGCGTTCGCCCAAAACAGCACAGAAAACGTTCTCGTACTCAAAAAACTTGCAAATTAGAGAAGAGATGCGAAATAGCCCGCACTTTTTCTTGGGGTAAAAGTGTTAAAAGTGTTAAACAATCAGCTGTTTTGCTTTTGTGAAAATATATTGAAAATTTGAAATTAATGAATAAAGAATTTTTAGAAAAATAAGTGTTATTTAAAATGGAAAATGTTTAAATGACATTTGAAAATTAATTAATAGTATATTAGTTAATTTTTAACTACATTCTCCACAAGTAAATAACGCAATTGTCTGTTCAACTTTTGATGCTGTATAAGCTTGTGCTATTTCTGAATAATGCAAATGGTGATTGTGAACCAGAAGATTCTACAAAAGTAGTCAGGTTATGCAGTAGTTATGTTTAATTTTTTCATTATTTACGTATTTTCTTGTAAGATTTAACATTTTTTATTTTATTAAATATCACAGAAACTTTGTTTTTTGAATTTAACTGTCGTTAATATTTGACGTTTTGTTTCGTGCCAGGAAAGTGGTTTTGGGCGTTCCCGTACTCTTGTGCATTTTTGTGTATCAGAGAGAGCATTTTTCGTTTACTCTCAGTTTACTAGACTTTACCCAAAAAGTACGGAAACGGACCTAATAAAACAAACACCAGAATTTTTGTTTCCAGTTAACATTGATGAAAGAAAAATGAATATAAAGTCCATTTTTTAAATTAGTTTTTGAGTTTAGCAGTTAGGTGAGAAAATCGAAAGGCTGATGAGGGGACTTCAAATATATTTTTTTAGATTCTTATAAAAAAATTGTATGCGCGATAATTTTTCATCACAAAATAACACTTTGTACACAACTATAAACAACAATCGTGTGATCACAGAAAGTGCAAACTGACCACAAATTGTGTGTTTATTCTTTCTTCTGGTCTGCCAATTATTAAAAAAAAATAAATTTGCACTTGCCCATTAATTAAAATAGAGTGAAGGCGGCCTTACGGGTTGGAGGGCTAAGAATTTCGAGCATCCACTGTATTTGGAATTCGACGGTCCTCAAACGCGTATATATTTTATCAGTAATCATATAGGATTTAGCTGATTAGAAATGTTTGCGTTATTATATTTCCTAATTAATAATGATTTCCCTTTTGAAATACATAGAACAATCATAGCCAAACTTAACACTCTGCTCTGAAATTTCAAAATAATCCAAATAGAACCAGTGTTAAGAATTTTGATCCATCAATGTATATACAAAAAAAATGTCCTGGTAGCAGGTGCGTACATAGAGAAAAGTTTTGGAGGGAGTGATTTTCTGAAATATTTATTTTTATATCAAAATTTTGTTTTTGTTAATAAATGTTGGGGGTTGGATGTTATAATAATATCTGCTGATAGTTTGGATTCCGAAACCGAACCGTTATCCTCTTAAAATCAACCCATAAATGCAGTTTCAAATTTTCATTTTATGCCCTCTACATATATCAGAAACAGTAAAGGGAGGAAGGTAAATTCAACTATTAATGAATGCATTTATATTATGTACACAAAGTCAGAAAAATTCTAGGTAATTGAATTAAAATTAATATATATTTTATATTGATCGCATATATTTGGTACTTGGATAGATTATGTATCTAAAACGCTACAGTTCAATCTTCAAATTAATCGGATACAAATCACCCGTTTTTGTGCTTTTAAATAAATACAATTGAAATAACTATTCCCATGAAACAAAATGTGCGGTTCGAGAGACGATACAGAAGTACTGGATTTGTATCTAGAAACGGATTAATTTCTGTATCCGCAAACAGTACATTAAATGGATAAAAATAAATGTCAAAACGGAAACTTCCCCGTTAAAAAGACGGCAAAACGGTCAGTTTACGTACTGTATACGGTAAATAAACGAACACGTTATCGCAGAAATGGAAAGATATGTGTTTTTATAAAGAAAAAAAAAACATTTTAAAATATATATTTGTATCTTATGAAAAACTTCTTTCTATACCTCCCCTACTAACAGAGAAAGAAACATCAAACCTTGACGCAAAGAAAAAAAAAAGGTAATATAAAGGCAAAAATTTTGGAACTGCAGCTTTACACACAAGTTAAATAAAAATGAATGCTAACGAACGACATGGTGAGCTAGTGTATGGTGTCGATGTTTATTTTGGTAGTGTCAACACATGCAAATCGCTAACTATATGTATACATACATATATACATATACACAGTCACAGACACTCAAACGCACACAACCAACTGCATTTAAATTTTTAAATTGGAAGCACACAAAGGAGGACACTGCATATTTCACGTCACAACAAGGAGTTGAAAAAACATAAGCACGCACACATTTAAATATACAAATATGAATGCCATGATTGTTTCCTAAAAGCAAACACACACCGCCATGTCGTTAAAGTAATTTTTACCTCAGGTTATTTGTAGTATATCACCTTGTAAATTGGAAGTGCACATATACATAAGCACACGCCAGACAAGAATAATAGTGCACAAGGGCACGGTAAAGAAACGTTGAAGAAATAGGAAAATATTTACCAAAAATTACTTTTAGAAATTTACGTTGTTAAGTCGAAATTATGCACAAACCAAAATGTAGTTATTGTGAGTTGCCAATACACAACTACCAATGCAGTATTTTGCCAGTTATTTATGACAGCCAAGAAAGAAATGAATTGAAAACATTTTAATAGTTACCATTAATTAAATTGGTACAAACAATGATACGCGCCATGAAACTTTTGAAAACCATTCAAACTATGTGTTAGTGTGGCACTTCTGCTCACATATATTACCATTTTTCCCATTTAAACCAATTTTCTATTGCACCACTATGCCATTCATTATGTCCATTTAGATGCCACAACAAAACAACGTAAAAATATAGAAAGGTGTTTTGTGACATTAAACCAGACATTCGACCATCTTCATCTGCATCATATGCATTTCAATAGCTAAGTTAGCCACCACTACGATACATCCAACATACACACTACTCTGCTGCACTGCAAAACGAAACACATACACGCTCAATATAGCTAATAGGAAAAGCGTTAACTCATGGTATGTATACTGATGTACATACGTAAAACCATGAAGAGACAGTTTGGTGCATTAGTTGTAGTGGAGTAAAACCCATTCAAAAATCCATTTAAATCACAGTTTCGTTATTGCTTCAGTGCCAACTACTCTTCCTCCTCCTGCTTTATGAGGCCAAATATGCACTGTACTCTCTTGTAAACGTAATATTTCATGCTTCTATTCTGTTATTTTCCCTTACATGAGTATAAAGTGTTTAATAAAAACTACTTAATCATTCTTTTTTGCTCAATACTTTTTCCCTCTGAGAGATTCAATTATTCAGAAAAATTCTGTTTGAATTAAAAAATTTATTAGTTCTATAATTTTTTTCTAGACGCCAAAAAATAAAATTGTAGAAGAAAATCAGCTACGTACCTACAACAAGAGTAAAAATTATTATGACATTTCATCGTTAGGAATCGACAAAAAATACACCTTCTAATTTATTAAATTAAATTTATTAATGTTGTATAGCTTTATATTTATCTTAATTCAAGTCAAAAGTTTAAGGTTAAATCAACCCCAAATAATTTTTTCGTGCATATGTATACCGTTAACAAAACCAATATTTTATAATTATAATCGGATAAAAGTAAAAATTCAACAATTTCAGTGGATTTAACTATTTAATATTGTGTAGCCCCATCTACATTTGGAACAAATAATGTATTCCAAAACATGCGCAGAAATAAAAACTGCTTTATCAACGAAAATTGTGTAAATGTGTCACGGCAACTATTAGAATATGATAAAAACTATAATTCTTGCCATAAAACCTGTTTTTATAAGACACACAAATAGTGGGTAAATTTATTATAGTCATATATCCTTTAAGAATTATATTTATAAAACATATTAGTAGTAAATATAATGATTGTAAAAATATAGCACGTATGTTTTTAAAATATTTATATGTATAATTTGTAAAACTTAATCTTATTATTAACTAATTGATGTAGCTAATCGTTGTCATCATCATCTACGTCAACTTTATTGCTTTCTAATTGATTTTTACGTTCCTGCACTCGTACACATTTAGGACAAATCATATTTTTCCTTGTCATACAAACACGATGATAAATCGAATTACATTTATCACAAATAATGCAACCATCATCGAACGGATAAATCACTTCACAATTACTACAAATCTCACATATGTATGCTTTGGCCGTGCACATGGTGCAGTAGCGTATGTGACGATCGAATGTATTGAAAACCTTTTGAAGAAATTCGATCATAAAACCACTTTCAGTTTGTTCCAAGTCGTTGATAGAATAATATTCATCTGATTGCACTAGATAGCGGCGTGAACCTAGAAGAAAAACGTTGAGGAGATAAAGCTTTAAGTTACAAGGTTAATTGCGTGCATGTATTTACCAATATGTGTTTCTATTATTTTTTCTTCTGTCGCTTTACGACATTCTATTAAATATTTTCGCATAAAAACTAAATTCTGTCGCAATTTCTTTAGAGTACATAATTTTTCAAGAAAAACAAAGAGCTTAGGATTTGCTTCTTCTAATTTGATGAGCGGCTTATCAACGAATAATTTGATTTCTTGCAAGGAAGCACGTGATACTTTCCGTGGTACAAAGTCCCAATTATGAACTACACGCGCTGGTATGATGCTGCCATCATTCCAATGGCAAGTTGGGCAGTAATATAGGCCACTGTAGTCACACAATCGTGGTTCTACCCAGGAGTTTTCTAAAGAAATAAATAATATTTAGAATTAACGGGTAAATTGATTAAGTAAATAATAATAAAAATTTGACAAAGAAAAATTAAGGTTAACAAAGTTTATAATATTGTAACAATGTTCAGTAACAACTTTGTTCTTGCAGTTATTTGAATAAACTTCGAGCTCAGATACTAGTTTTAAAAGTTTTTTGATCAAATTTGTGCCTCATATAAATCGATACCACAATTCCAAAGTGTAACAAATCCGAATTTTGATGAATTTAAGATAAGTATGAGAAGCTATTCTCGGAACGATTAGGCATCATTTCTAAAGAATAACAGATCGATAACTCAATGTTACATCCTATATTATATATTCAGTAACAATTAAAGAAAAGCTCTAAAATTTTGGTGAATGTCCTGATAACATATTTTTCTCCCCACTGAATTATGTGCTTGCCTATAACCATTCATAATAACAATACATTTTAGATAAATTAAATTACGATTAAAATATATATTGATAAATGTATCACTAGTCATTTCAATTTCTAATTATCTCGTAAGTACTTATTTCTGACTTCTTACACTTTGGAATTGAGGTATCGAAATAATAGTATTTGTTGAAAGGAAACTTAATAAACTGAGGTTCCCATAGAAAGTTATTTGTAATCAAGAATGAATTCAGTCACTAATGCATCATTAATACTGAATTGTCAATGAATGTACCCTCTTTGCATCGTGGGCCAAAACAGCTTATTGAGGTTGGTAAAGCTTAAAAGAAGACAACACAAAAACATAAAAATAATAAAATTAAAACCAAAATTAAAACGAAACTCACTAAAATTCAGCAACGTGTCGCACTCCACACATTTGTATTGCTGAGCAGCCAATCCTATTTCCGGACATATATCTTCTATCGGATATTGACGCTCCGAGGATACAACATGCGCACACACACGCACCACACTATCCACGCATTTCTGATGCGCTAAGAAGCTGCAATCGCTGCATATGTACGCGGCTTGAACCACACTCCAAATGATGCCAGTACAATGATCGCAATGGCGGGTTGCTGTATCTTGCAGTCGTCCACGATGCACATTGAAATGATGCCCAACAACACTTTTTACCGAGGGGCCACTTTCACGCGGATCTGCTGCTGCATCCTGCAACTCTTTGAGCGAATAACGCAAATCTACTAAATGACGCACCAACCAACGTCGCTCTTCACTGCATTCGTCCGATAACATTACAAGGTCACGGCAATGTATTATCGCTGCTTCCAAATCTTCAGCATTTGCATCCGAAGTGAAGATCAGACGCCATTGCTCCTTTACAAGTGATGCGGGTATAGGCAATGATTTATTATCAGATATATTCGAATTGCTCACTTCTTCATCGGTGGTAGTGGTGGTGTTGGTGGTATTACTGATTAATGACGAGCTGTGCATATAGTTGGATGCACTTTCGCTTACGAAATTCGCGAGCGCGCCTGGAATGCTGGCGATACTTCCGCGCAGTGAATTCATTTTATTTTTTAATATTTTCTATCGCATAATTTAGCGAACTAGTTTTTACTTTAAAGAATTTTGCTTCACTATTGACACAACAAAGAACAACGAAGGCTAGGGAAACAGCTGCTTGCCAGGGCTGCACTAGCAACAACAAAATTAAAAATGGGCTAAAAAATTTCCCTCTATTCCCAAAAAAGTTAGGTTGACCGTGGGAGTGGCTAAACCAGTGGTTCTCAAGTGGTGGGGCGCGTTCCCCAGGGGAGGCGTAGATGGATTTGCAGGGAGGCGCAGAGACATTTCAATAAAGTAATATTTGCATACTTTGTAATGCAATGTAATCATAATATTTAGTATTTAATAAAATCATTTCTCTTTTCTTTCATATTATGTGTGAAAATCTGTACTTTTTAGTTTCACATTTTCCATTTCTGGCTTTGGCCGCGAAAATATAATTTGTTAAAAACTATTTATTGGAAAAATAAAATCGAATGTGATATACCATTTTTTGTGTTAAAGTATTGATTATTTGTATTTTTTGTGAAGAAAAATTAATATCCCTTTCGAAAATCTCTGGATCCGCTAGTGCTCTCTATTATACATTATTTCTTTTATAGAAAAGATGAATAATTATTTATTAATATGAAATTAATTTTTTATTTAAAAAAAAAAATTTAACAATTACAATAAGCAGTAGATATATACATGTGCCTCAACCATGAAGTACATGCGCTGAGCGTTTCTATTCTTTATTGTACATATTAACACTAAATTTGTTTATTTCCGTATTTTTCTTTTTTGTGGAATTTCTTTGGGTTAATACCATATGCTTTCAAACGTTCATCACTGATTTTTCCACTGTCATTCACATTGTCCCTTTTCTTATTGAATTTGTTGAATTTATTTTTTAGTTTTCCTTGTGCTGCAAATTTACCATTTTTGGGCATTTCATTTTTAAATGTGTTTTCAGTTTTAGTGTTAAAAGGATTTTTGCTCTGATTTTGTTTTTTATCTGTGGTTTGCCCCACAGTTGGTTTGGTTTTATTATTATTCTGCGTTGAAGTTATATTTATAGTAGTACTAACGACTGAAGTTTGATTTGTGCTATTTTTATTTTTCCTTTTCTTTTTTTTCTTTTTATTGATTGCTGTTGAATCTGTTATTGCATTGCTGAGCTCATGTTGGCTTGATTTCTGCTCGCTATCAGTTATTTCTGTTTTCAGTTTTTTTGCGGACATTTCAGCGGTTAGGTCTTCAGCGTTAGTTTCACTTTTTTTATTATCTGAAGCATCTGTTGCTGTAGCTTGAGCTTTTCTTATTATGTTTTTCTTTGATTGTGTAACATTATTTTGGTGTACATTTTCATTTGAGCTGTTTTGGGGCTGTCCTTGGTTGAAATTGGGGGTGTTCTCTTCTTGCTCCTCGTCTTCAGAACTAAAGAAATAATTAATTGCAATTAACACCAAACTATAACTTTAGATTCCACTCATACATACCCCTCTCCATATAAACTTTTAAATATTTTACGCTTTAATTCTTCATTTTTTGCCTTCATTTTGTACATCCGTTGGTCTTTCTTCTCTAAATAATCGGGACGTATTTGTATTGCCTTTTTTAAGCTTGCCCATTGATTCAATTCTTTGTTTTTGGCCAACAGTATCTGAAAAACAAAATTACCTTTTCATTAGGTTAGGTTAGAAGTGGTTACCACAAACTCTCTAGAGTCAATAAGAACTTCGGGCTACATCAAGCACTGTTTACAGTTTGAAAGTACCCGCAGTATGCGTAAAATTTTTTCATAGGGCCAAACGAATGTGTTCTAAAGTCTCATTTATGACAAAGTTATTACAGTATCCGGATAAGAAATTTTGCAACAAGCTAAACTACGTCCTACTAACATAACCTTACGAGAGAGTGAGAACAGAAATTTACTTTTGGTACGAGTATTGGAGCCAAAATTTTTTTGTTATATGGGATAAGTTTTGGCTCCTCCATCTTCTATGTGAGGTGGAAAAAAGTTGTTTATCAAAGACTGCATCTCAAGGGAAGCACCTTGCTTTGCAAGATCGTCCGCCAGCTCATTTTCCAATATACCAGAATTACCTGGACATCCAACAAGTTGTAGCTTACTTTTGGTACTGAAGGTTTGAAGGGGGTTGTAAAACTTTCTTACCGCTTTAAACTTTATAGTATGGCTTGTGTAAATAAATAATTACTCGGAGACCATTTTCGCTGCTTTTGAGGCTTTCAGATGCGATGTATATTGCTTCTATTTCAGCTTTAAAAACGGTACAACAATGGACACAAATAATACTGCATCTACGCTAAATTCAGTTTTGGAGACGTCAGTGTAGACGGTTATGTTGGCTGGGTCACCAGACCCTTGAAGCCAGGATTCTTTTGACGGAATTTTAATAATAAATCTCGGTCAAGATGTAAGAAGGGTTGTTAATAATCTGTAGAAATATGTTCAGCATTGTCCAAACGAACACTTTCATTAATAACTGCACTAATGTTCATGTCCAATTTTTACCTCCTCAATCGTTAAGCCAAAATCATTTGGCGTTGTTTCTACGTATTTAAAGCGACACGGTGTATCACCAATTATATCCTCACAATCCATCTGATAATATTCATCAATATACTCTTCATACGTTTTCTCATCTTCTGGATCGAATGCAGGTTTCTCTGCTTGTATCATTTCCATAAAACGATTTCTTCGTCCCTTGTGACTCTTTCGTTTTCTTGTGTTTTCAATAAGCTCATTCTGCATTTGTTGTTTGGCTGCTTCAGGATCATAATCACAATCCATATTGAAATCATCATCTTCGCAATGTGGCTGGTAACCATAACCATCATTTCCACTATTTTCATTTGGGTTATAATTATCCCAATCTTCGACTTTCAGCTCGTCTATATCCGAGGGGCATTCTGGTTTTTCTTCCCCTTCGTCTACCTGATAATATTCGTCATTGAATAACTCTTGCATGCGTCGGTCGTGCGCCTCTGGATCGAAATCTTCTTCAAGCTCTTCATCCTTAAATCCAAGTTCATCATTCCCAGTAACCATTTTTAGTTTCTTAATTTTCTCTTCAATTTCATTACGTTTCATCGCCTTAATCATATCGAGTTCCCTCATTTTCTGATCTTTTTCTTCTTGTTTACGCTCCTTTACTTCTTGTCGTTTTTGCTTGCGTTTATCATCGGTGCGCCGCACTGAATTTTCTATAGTACGTGGATAACGTTGTATGAATTCTGAATCAGGTTCTTCAAAACGAAAATTGTACTTTTGTTCGAATTCAGCTTGTTTTTCCAGCTCTTCTTCATCTTCCGAGAGTAGTGCGACATCGCCGACAATCTCATCGTATGTTGGGATTTCTGAAGCATTTGTGTTGGCATATCTACAAGTTATAAGTACAACATTTATTACATGTTAAAAATAATAACTAAATATTTGTACCCTTTATTTAAAATATAATCACGTAGGAAACGTTCACTTTGCGGCAATTTATTACTGCTCCAGTAATTTTTTAAAGGCTCTAGCTTTTCTTTGTCACCTTCCGCTATATGTTCTTTTTTGCCCGCTAACCACTTTGTGAAGTCTTCTTCTTCTTTATTCTTTTCCTCATTTGATTTTTCCCGTTTTTTGAAAATACCCCCAAACTCTCCATCCTCAGAATCTTCATCATTCACAACTTTCTTCAATTCATCTTTAAGACGACGTTCCTCCTCAATTAATGTGGGCGATGCAGACCTTTCGGTAACATCTTCCACATCGGAATCTGTATAAACATCGGAATAAACACTGAATTAGAATAACTGTAACAATGTAGTTGAAACCAAAAACGCACCATCTTCAAATTTGCCACCTCTTTCCAGTATGATTTTGCGCTCATAATCCTTCAGTGTTACAGGTTTTGGTTTTTTCTGCGTCTTACTTGTCGAGGGTTCTGCATCACTATCATTTTCTTTCTTCAAGCTTTCAAAAAATTGTGTATTCTTATCATAGATTGCAGGATTTTTACTTTTCAAAGACGCTAAAGTTTTGAAGAACTCTTGATCAAATTTTGAATCCAAAACTTCATCTTCTTCCGAAGATGAACTTTCACTGGAAGAATCTGACTCAGAGACATCTAGACCACGATCTTTGACTACAAAATTGTTGTTTAAATGTTAAACATTGAATATGAAAAAGCAATAGAGGAAGTCAGTAGGAAACCTACATTTCTTAATCAGCTCCTTTTTGCGAAAATTGTTGTATGATTTCGCATAGTCCTTGTTTGTGCCCAATTGTAAGTCATTGTCACTTTCATCTGAACCATCAAAAAGTAATTTGCTCATGTTCAAGATATTATTTTTAATTATTTACATGAACTCTTAACAAACTTTATTCTGACACGTGCAGTAATTCTTTGTGTGAAGAAAACTGTCAAAAGAAAATGGTCACAACCAGTGAGGCCAACTTAACGCTTTTCCCGCTGATTTTAGTGCTTTTTGAAAGTTAAAACGAGGAAAAATTAATTTAGCGCTCATAGCGTTTTTTTTTTCAATTTAAAATATCTTCGAAAATTCGAGAAAATTTTCATTGACTAGAAGTATGAGATGTGTGCTTATATAAGTGAAAAAGTTTGAATGTGTTGAGTTTTCTTCCACTTTTGTAAGGAGAAAAATTTAACGCTTTTTTTTAAGAAAATACGCGTTTTGTTCTTCATTTTAGATTTTGAAAAACAAAAGTTGGCCACACTGGTCACAACAGGTAATGTTACGTTGATACGAGTAACTGCGAATAAATATCGATACTTTTTCGAGTACTGAATACTTTTTGTACTCGACACTTTCAAATGAGTATTTATTTGGGATCGAATAAACAAGATGCGTATTTATTTACAACCCACATTTGTTATAGAGTAGCGAAATGAATATTTTTTCAATATTCAAAACTATGGTTATACATATTACAATCAATACAAAGAACACTTTTAAAAAAGCTTTGCTTTATTTTTGTCAATGGTTATGGACCAATGATCTTCAATGGTATTGAAAATAATGGGAGGTCTATCCTTAATGCAGTTTCCTACTGTTTTTGAAAACCAAACATTTATTTTTTGGAGTATCATTGATGAAATCAAAAATATATCTATTATACTATAATACTTAAAGAAACAAATATGACGTTTTTAATAAAAAGAGGATTGCATATACGCTATAAGGATCAATTTCGACATTATTACTTAACAAATCGTATTTAAATTGACACCAAAACAGTACTCGAAAAAAAGCCACTATCTTTTCAAATCCATCTTGATTTGAAAAAAATTTTAACATATATGTGAGTATATTTTATTTGAAGAAATTTCGCTCACACATATTTTTTTTTAATAATTTTAATTTTGTTTGAAAACAAATGGGATGAGTACGATACGAGTAAATATCGATACTTTTGTTTAAATATTTGAGTAGCATCGATACTTTTAATGAGTACAGGTATCGCTTAAAATGTTTTTAGCACTATCTGTTACACAATCAGTGTGGCAACTTATGCTTTTCAAAATCCGCTAAAATGAAAAATAAAATGCGTATTTTCTTAAAAAAGCATTAAATTTTTTCCTTATAAAAGTGCGAGAAAACTCAATACATTTAAACTTTTTTACTAATACAGGCATACATCTGATACTTCTAGTCAATGAAAATTTCTACGATTTTTCGATTCGATTTTTCGAAGATATTTTAAATTGAAAAAACGCACTGAGCGCTAATCACTTTTTTCCGCGTTTTAGTTTTCAAAAAGCAGTAAAATGAGCGGGAAAAGCGCTGAGCTGGCCACAATTGAGCGACACTGAGAACAGAAGTTCTGTTCGTTTTGTTTTATCTGTATACTTCAAATTGATATGACATATTTAATGTTGATATCAGCTGTTATCATAATTGATACAATTTAGTGTGAATTTTTTTTTTTAATTTTATTTAACTCTAAAAAATCACACATCTATAAAGTAGGAGAAACGAATACAAGTATATATTATTATTACACAACAATAAAACATGGCAGATAATGATGAGATTTCAGTATCTGAAAAGGATAATTCAAAGAGTAGGCGCTTAAAAAATATAGTTATGTAGAATTATCGCTGATTGTAAATATTTCAGTTGCTATTCTGCTAAATGCCACAGGGAATGTACCGATTATTAAAAAGCGTAAATGGACCGTAGATCCTAATAAGACGGTCAGCTGGATACAGAAGTTTATACATCAGTACTTGAAGCTGGACGCTAATGAACAGATTGTACGAAGACATCCCTACTAACTAATGTGTTTTTTATTTTAAAAATTTCTATTTTCTAGTTTCTTTATGTAAATCAAACGTTCGCACCTGCTCCTGATCAAATTATGAAAAATTTGTATGATTGCCACGGTACAAATGGCAAGTTGGTTCTATACTATTGTAAAAATCAAGCATGGGGATAAATCAATAAAGCAAACGCCATTGTGTAGGTCTTGCACATTTGATTGTATTTTAAGAGAATTTTCCATTATTACTTAAGCTTTATTCATGTTTAATTTTTGTAGCTTGTTTATTTTAATATATTAGTGTGCGCATATACGTTTCTACTTTAATAAATTTTATTATCTTTTTTTTTTAAGAATTACATTCATTTTAATATAACTATCAGAGCTCTATGTAGATGTTAAAACGTTTTTTCGGTGAATTAATATCACTTAAGCTGTAACTTCAATTGCGGCATTTTCAATATATTCAATAATAAAATTAATCGCCACGAAGCTCTTCCAATTGATCGGCAGCCTCCTTCGAAATTCTGTGATACTTGGCAATGGCGGGGCGATAGTAGTAAGCCTGGTAGTCATTCCGCTCAGCCATTTTAGTGCGAATTTCTTTTTCGAGGTTTCTGAAGGCAAACAAAATGTTTACAGGTTCAGTTTTAAAATATTTTCGACATTATTTGAATTAATTAATACCTCAATTGACTTTTCTCGTTCTCTTCGTAGAAATAATGTAAAGCTTTTTCATATTCTTGCTGAGGGGAAGGATAGATATAACGCGCAAGGAAACGTGAAATAGGATGCTGCAAAGAAACACAAATTAATAAATTAACTATTTAAAAAAAGTACTCGTACCTTATGATATTCCCAATGTTTTGGTTCATAGCCCTCTGGTTTTTCCGTGAGTTGAGCGGGCCCAATAAATATATTGCAATACATGATAATAGCTGTAATGGGGATGACACCAATCATTACATAAAAGTGCAGCATATCTTTGAATTTTGTCCACTGAAAACGGGAGGGAGCCACTGACATGTGGTGGTGACCATGGTCGCTCATTTGGCGCAGCTGCATCTGAATCGCTGAAAGAGTATCATAATTTGTTTAACATTTTTTTGTTGCGTAATGAACTTTTTAACAAGACCAAGTGGTTTTTAACTATTTATATCGCAATTATTTACCGTTTCTGCATACTGGAGTCTGCAAAACATTGCGATACTGCGTTAGTGCCGCCGCTGGGCGTACAAGACTACTCCAACTGACCATTTTATTGGACAATTCTTTCGGTAATTACAAGTTTTTCTCTTGCAAATATATACGAGAAACGTGAAAAATAATTCAGAAGTTAAAGAAATGTCAAAATGACATTTTTGAGAAAAATAAGGAATAAAGATACAGAAAAGTCGATATGGTAGTGCAGAAATATACCCGCGCAACGAACAAGCAAAATTGACGTTTTCTTATTCTCCCCTTCCTTTATACTTTTGAGAAAAGTCGATGTTGGCGTGTTTTTGTCAAACTGAAAAAAGATATTTTTTGTAGGAAAACGAATTGAATAATTTTAAAAAATGTACGGCGGTGAAGAATATCCAAATCCAGTAAGTAAATAAATGTAAACAAATTAGGACTGAGCTAGAAAATAATTAAACAAAAAGCCTAAAATTTTGGGATGAAGACATAACCCAACTTTCTTGGTGTTTGATGACGGCAACTGCATCGATTGCGACCAGAATATGCTAAAAATTAAAGTATATATTATTTTCAGGAGTATTACGATGAATACGGCCACACTGGTGATCCACAGTTGGATATGGAGTATGAGCGCACTTACTACGCCAGTCGCATGCCAGAGAATGTAAAGTATTTCCTGCTTAACTTCTGTCAAGCCATCAAGGAGGGTGTTATTTTCGACATACAGAATATGTATGAAAATACCTTCCCACAAATCAGCGATCATCATTTTGATAAGAGCGCTTGGCCCGATGAGCAAGAAGTTGCCACTTTAGTCGACAACGATAAAGTTTTTCTGATTTTGTACAAGGAACTTTACTATCGTCATATTCATGCACGCATTCCAGGTGGGCCCAAATTGGAGCAACGCATTAACTCATTCTTCAACTACTGCGACTTCTTCAATTTGATTATTTCTTCACAAAGTCCAGTGTTGCTAGAATTACCGGACATTTGGCTCTGGGAGTTGGTTGATGAATTTGTCTACCAATTCCAGAATTTTGCTCAATACAGGTAATTTAAACACAAAAAATCTATTAATGTTTAGTTTGAATTTGTATACCAATACATAAATTCCAGAGCGCGCCTCACTGACAAAACCCAGGAGGAGATTCAACAGCTGTGTGTGAATCACAGCAATGTTTGGAGTATTCTTTGCATTCTGAATGTACTTCATTCACTAGTCGACATTTCACACATTAAAAAACAACTTGAAGCTATTTCTCAGGGCAATGATCCCCAAACTGTTGCCGGAGAATTTGGTGAGCTGTCTTTCTACAAAATGTTGGGTTATTTTTCGCTTGTTGGCCTCTTACGTGTGCACTCACTACTCGGTGATTATTATCAAGCAATTAAAGTTTTAGAGCCAATTGAAATACACAAAAAATCGCAGTATTCCCACATCCCCGCATGCCAAATTTCTACCTCGTACTATGTCGGTTTCGCTTACATGATGATGCGTCGTTATGCTGATGCAATCCGAACTTTTTCCGAGAGTTTACTATATATTCAGCGCACTAAACAATTGTACAGCACACGTTCTTATCAAAACGATCAAATCAACAAGCAGGCCGAACAAATGTACCATTTATTGGCTATCTGCTTAGTGTTGCATCCTCAATGCATCGATGAATCGATTCAGCAAGTTTTGCGTGAGAAAAACTACCATGACGCCATGTTCAAAATGCAATGCGGTGATTTGGAAGTCTTCAAATCGTTCTTCATATTTGCTTGCCCACGTTTCGTTAGCCCCTGCCCACCAGCTGCAGATGCGCCATTAGAAGATTACGTCAAAGATCCGATGGAACATCAGTTGATGGTCTTCATGGACGAAGTGCGTCAGCAAAAAGATTTGCCAACTACACGCTCCTATTTGAAACTATATACCACACTACCTTTGGTGAAGCTGGCCTCATTCATTGACCCCAATGCAAGTGAGGATGATGTATCAAAGTTGTTGATTCGTCTGCTCTGCTTTAAACACAAGATGAGAAATTTGGTTTGGACTAAAGGTTCAAGTGGCTTAGAAGGCTCTTTCAAATCAGGCTCAGAAGTAAGTACATTCTAAAGTATTATTATTTATTTTTATTTGATTTTCTATACTGAATTAACCGATTTTTTATATTCGTAGTTGGACTTTTACATTGATGATAACATGATTCACATTGCTGACACTAAAGTTTCACATCGTTATGGCGATTTCTTTGTACGCAAAATTTTGAAATTCAATGATCTTAATCGAAAACTGAAGAATATTCATATTTAAATTGTTTATGCATACATTTAACATTTCTAATTAATTTTATAAAATCAATTTATAATCAAGTGTAAAATTAAAATGACTTTTTCATTATTTCTGAGTAATCTAATAAATAATGCTGCGCAACATTGCAGAGAAAAGTCCAAAATAAATCGATCATCAATTATTAAATAAGGAGGCTTGTCAATTATAATAGAAATGTTTTGAAAATATTAAAAATTGAGGGGAAATCGTGAGATTACACCCATAATTAAATAAAGTGTCGACGTTACAAACAGCCTGAAGCCGTTTGGTTCCAAGCACAATGAAAGCTCAAGGTCTATTCTTGATATAAAATAATCCCAAATACTACTCAGTCGCAAAAAAAATTAACGATCATTTTTCTTCAGAAGTCTACAAGTTATCACTATATCTCTCTTCAGATTTGCTCAGCGTCGACAACAAAACCCTTAACCTCAGTTACTTGTTATAAAATCTATGCGCATTAGACACTTTCAGTCTCAAGAGCATTCCAATAGTAGTTACGGAGAAACCAGCACTTTTGAATAGTTAACGGGTCGTTCAGATTTCATATACACAGGAAATAACTTTAGGCACTCACACATAACCTTACAATCGAAGGTTCTCTAGCACCTACTGTTCCAGCAAGTTGAACATTTGGTTCTCGCAACAGAAAATACCCAAACAAAAGTACAAACAAAAATTTAGAGCTAAGTTTTTTCAAAGAAGCTATCGAAAAATTAACATATTTAAGGGGGGACGTCCACTTAGACAACGCTGTAAATCTGATCAACTTAAAAATTTTAGAAAACATTTTTCTTTTAGGGGAAACAAAAAAAAAAATAGTTTCTAAAAATTTCTAAGTGGGCGTATCCCCTTAAATTGAAGCTGATGTAATCATCCATTTGATTTCCCTTAATATATATTAGGCTCTCAACCAAGTTGCCAATTGCAGTCAGCAAGTTCTTTAACTATACGTGTAGTTCGTGTTTGATTATTCTCGAAGTGCTTCAACAATAATTCGATTAAAATTAGATTCCAAACATACCAGCACCAGTTCAGTTAATTTGATCTTCAAAAATAAAAGCAAATTTTAGTGGATTGTATATTTCACAACTTTTATTGTAATTTATTCATTAATTTTATTTTTTATTTTAATATTATATATAATCGTATTTTACATTACATTAGGTTTTACAAAGTTCATAACTTTTGGGTGTCTCGCATTAACAATAGAAACCATAGTTCATTTGTTACAAAACAAATTAGAAACACGCGCCTTTTTACATTCAAAAGTTATTATTTCATATATTGTAATCCTATATTCATACTTTAATTTTGTGTTTGATGTTAATGTGCTTTCTGGTTTAAAATTTCAAAGATACTGGAATAATTTCTTCTTTTATCTTAATAACTACACATGCAGGTGTGTGTAAGGTGTAAAAATAAAACAAAAATTTTATCAGCAAAAATTTATTATTTACACATACATATAACATAAAAAGAATGACGATTGTTTACTTTTCTTTTCAGATTTTGAGACACATTTGTTTTTATCAAACTATTGGTGCATTTTAAATACCATTGCAATAATTTTAAGTTTTTTATATAATGCTATGGAAAGTTCAACTTATTTCAACGCTAACTAAACTTAATTCAAATCAAATTATTCAACCCTGTAAAAATACATCAAGCAACATGCACTTCAGAAAGAAAGGACTTAGTTTTTAAATACAGAAAAAAAACTCAACAAAGAATCTCTTTGGTAATAAAATTAATATTAAAATAAAATAGCAGAATATATGTAGGTATATTTATAGATTGCATATTAAAACATGTGTTTCAAATAGTTAAATACATAGAAAACAAATTAATTAAATATATTAAATTCATACTTATATAAATTGAAGCACATATCTAAGTAAATAAGAATATTGCAAAAGCAAATCAATTACAAAACTACCCCCAAATACAATTAATTCACTCAAACATTTAATCGCGATAAAGTAGAATAATCTATGGTATGGGCGTATGACGTTGGTTGACGTCTATTAAGTAAATGTCTTTATGATTTTGTAGCACAAAATCGATAAATGCATTTATTGGAGTTATCTCCTCCAATGAGGTATTATTACGGCCGGACCACAGGAAATTCGGGCCAAAGACAATGGCCAAATTGGAGGAGGTCATTTTATTCAAGTCCTCGCATTCCATTACCTTAAGAAAATAAATTATTACAAACGAAAATGGTGTGTTATCAAAGAAAATTTGCATATATGACTTGAATATTGCGCCACTTACCCGCACTAAGAATTCAACTAGATACTTGAAAAGCTCGTAATTCTCTTCAGGTAATTTTTCGCGAATCAATTGTGTGACATTACGTGAACGCTCTTCTTTCGGCCATTCTATGAGGAAGGAAACCAACGAATTAAATTGAAACATCCACCTTCAGATACTACATCAAATTTAATTCATACCACAAAAACTTGTTATATCATCGTAAAGCTCAAAAGTCAGCAAAGGTTCCGTTAAATCACGCAAGAAACTCTTTAATAATCCTGCAATCACATGCACATTCACCTCTTTCAAATCGACGTCTTCACCCTGATTTACACGATCTTTCAAGGCAATAATCTCTGCATGATTGCCAGAACGACGAAATATGCCCTCCGTATCAACCATGCCAGTGATTGAGAGTGAATCAACACATTTACGCACAATTGGTGGTATCGAATTTAAGCATGGACTATTGGTTACAATGAACTTCAACGGTACACCAAACTGTGCTGTCTTGGCCATTTGTTTGTTTGTACTTGCGTTGTGGCTTGTGCTTGGATTGGACGCAGTTTTACGATTTGAATTCAGTATATCGTCAATATCGCAAATATTATCGGGCAGCTTCAGTTTCGAAAGGCCTAGTGCTTGACGCAATTCGTCTAAGCTAGAAATATAAACAAGTTTTTTGCGAAATTTCTCACTGATGAACGGACTAAAGAATTTCCAAATGAAACGTATAAATAATGTCGGATGTACAACGTAAAGATGTTTGAGATTTTTTCGAAAGTTACGATCAAGCTCCTTGTATGAATTCCACAGGAGTTGTGCCGATGGTTTATTATCCTCTTTTAAACCTTGGTGAAAATAAACGAGAATATAATCATTCTCTACATATGGTTCGATTTCTTTGATGACATCACTAAAACAAAAAAAAAACAAAAAAATAATTTATATATTTTACTTAGGCAAGAACAAAAGATGAAATAAATTAAATTAAATACCGTATGAATCTTTCCATTTGTGTTTTCTCAGGAAAACGTGACGCATATATACCAAAAATATGTCTGCCTTGTTTATCGGTGCCAAGGAAATCGCATTTATTTCTGGATGTTGTAAAATTTTCCGATTGCTATGCAATATTAAAATTCATTATTAAGTTTGTTATTTGCATAATGTTTAAATTTTAACAAACAAACCTCTCTCAGCTGATGCTCAAAATCATCTTCCAAAGGATTCACAATATCATCAGATTCAATCTCCTGATCTATATGATGTATACAAAAACATGCATTCACTTAAAGCTATTAAAACACTAGTATATAAACAAAAGACGCTTACCATCAGTTAAAACAAAATCGTCGACCATAACATCCTCTAGAAAATTATAATGATAGTCTTGTTTTTAAATATATTCAGTGTTTTTGTCAAATGTTATACACTTACTCTGTAACGGAGCTGGTGACAATAGCTCTGTGTCATCAAATTCTAGTTTCGGCTCGAAATCATGCAAATCAGATAGACTGGGTTGCGGATCTTCTGAATTCTCGACAATAGAATTTATAGCTGGTCCTAAATTTGAGAAATGAAACTCATTATTTCCATAAACATATTTGAGAAATTACAAAATTACATACTAATCTTACAATTAAGATTTTACGCCTTAAAGCGGCAAGAAAGTTTTTAATTGGGTGATTAATTGTTAATGAAAAAAAATCAATTAATTAAAATTTTTGCAGAAAATTTGAGTTCGAAAAAGTTTTTGTTTTGTTTTTAATGAATGAACAACAACATCAACAACATTAACATTTACGTATATGCACAAGCTTTAAATTTAGAAAACACAATACAAAATTAAATTAGTACTTTTAAATAATTTTCATTAAAAATTATATAGGGTAAAACTGTTGGCATTATTCAAGATCATAGGAGGAGAGAGGGTTCAAACACCTTCTATTTCATTACTCAATGGGAACGGATCCACCCTATGCTTGTATAAAATTTTGAATGTTTACTTATCTATTTGCATGCTTAGTTACTGATTTTTTGTAGTTTTATCCTGAATCCCTAAGTTGAAAGACGAACCTGTTATTGGCTAAATTTTAATTTAATTTTGAACAGCACTTTATGGGTTCTTCTTCGATGGGCTCTTTCGCAATCGACTTAGAATATTATTTGCATATTTAAATGACTATATAAACTCGATAGTTCAAATACATAGATCAAAACTTTCATCTATAGTAGTTTGAAATTAACATCTTCTGATTTAAATTTGAACGAAGAATTGCACAGCAAATTTAATAATTTGAAATTTAAGAATTTTGTGAATATTATTTACTTTTAAGTCAAAGTTGACTTTCTTATTTACTTTTAATCTGCAAAAACTAGAGGCATCACTTCTAAATAATTAATGTAAAACTCAGGAAAAAACAATGAAAGAGGAATTTTGTTATTATCGGTCTGTGTTCTTTGTTTACTTAGACAATATTCCAAAAACGCAATTTATGTAAATTAAATTTAAAATTAACCATATAATTTGGCAGTGTGGGAATATTATACGAAAAGAGGCAAAAAAGAGAAATAAAATTGTATAAATACATATCGATGGTTAAGCTCGCAGATGTGCACCGTTGGGTGAAAATGAGTTGACTACATTTTCCACGCCTTCAACATAATACCAACCAGTGTGTGGATGGTGTAAGCGACTCAAAATGCAGCTGAAATCGGTGTTAAGTACTTAAAAATTTAAATTCGTAACACAAATTTGGGTTCCAGAAAATTTTTAAATTTGGCACTTAACAAAACTGTGCGCTTAACTATCGATATGCTGGCAATTAATTTTGTGAAAGCATTATAAGAACTACAAAATGACGTGACATAACATTGTATAACATTTTGGACACTTCAATAGATACATTTACTGACTATGAATTCAAAGGCGAAAATGATTCATTCAGTCGTTTTTTTACTGAGAAATGGTTGAAAACTTCAAGAAAATAAATCTGTTTTGACATTAAAAATTCTTAGTAAGACTCAAGAAAGGATTTGAACTTTTGACCAGGAGTACGAAAAGAAACGGACAAACAATCGAAACGAAATAATGAGCTTTTAATATCGTACCATTTCAGAATGGAGCTCTAAAGTTATCCTTTTATTTAAATAATTGAAAGCATGAATATATTCCAGGCCTAATATGAAGATTCTTGGCTTAAAATATTAAAGGCCACAGTTTTAATTTATTAGGCTGTGGTTATGTTCAGAGTTTGCTCAGCGAACACCATGAAATTGTTGTTGCACTGAACAAAAAATGAGAATCTTTTCTCACTCTCTCAACGAGCACGATATGCTGGGTGAAGTAAACATCGTGCACGCCGAGCATTCAGGGTGGAAATGAATTATTTTACAAAACAGTATCATTACATACGAGACAGTATTAAAGAAAGGAGTACATTTCGACCAAAAGCTGCTCTGCAACGAACTCAATGTAACCACCTATCACCAGTACCATAGAATTACAGTTCGAACCGCAACCAGAATCAATTTTGAAAACATTTAAAACTCCGCTCACATATACCCTCATTATGGCATTTCTGCATTAAAAAATATATAAAAATATGTTGTGTATTTTAGAAGTTTTTACTACTACTAATTGGGCTGCCCCAAGGAAATGGGGTGACCAACTGTGAATCAAAATATTTCACTCTTACAAAATATCATGGATAAAATAATTTAAAAACAATAGTTTAGAAGTTATTGACAGGAAAATTTAGAAAATATGCACTATCACTGAGATTTCCTAATCATATTTTTTTTTTCTAAAACCATTGGCCAATTCACAAACGTTCATATACTGTCGTATAATCATAATATCGTATAATTTTATATGAAAAATGAGAGAATTTATAACAAATGGAACGATATGACACCGAATAAGACAGCTTGTGAATTGCCAAATATATTTTCGTCTTCGAATTCATGTTGAACAAGAAAATGCTTGGTAAGCTATTGTGTTATTCAGAAGCAAACCCCTCGTTGTGCAATGTAACCAAAATTAGGAAATAAATAAAAATATACTTTTGCAACTATTGAACGGAACACATGCTACTTTGATTTTCATAAAGAAATATATTACCTGGTAGACGTGATGCAAAATTTGGGTTTATGCGTGCACTATCCATGATGCCGTAACCTTGATTATTATTATTCTGTTCGAAAAATTTAGGGCGTATAACTGAAAAAAAAAAGATTTTTATTTTAAATAACAATAAATTTAATTATGTATTTAAAAATCTTTAATTAAATATTGGCAAGAGATTCATTCACTCAATACCTGCACATTTACATAAAAATATTTTGTTCTTAGAAATTTTCATGCATTCATGCATGCATTCGCAATATGTGAATTATATAAAAATACCAGAATAACAAACATGTATAATAAACACTAAGACACTTTTTATTTTGAAGCTAAAACCAAGTACTTTAATAAATTCAAAAAATCATCGGGATTTGTTCCAAAATTTGGCGACTTAAATCGAGACGACGTAATTCGAAATAGAACAAATGAGTCCTACGAAAACGAAAATTTTAACAAACTTTAAAATTGAAGTTTATTTGAATCAAGCAGAATGAAGTACTTGATGTTTTAAATTGAACGTTGCTAATGACAATTCAAGCTTAAAGTCCGTACATTGAATTTGGAAAAAAATCCTAGATTTCAAAATGAAGCATCAAAATAAACATTTTTTAAAGTATTTAACTTGCAGAACTGTCAGTAGAAAACAGAGATTCATTATAAATAAAAATCTCAAATCAAAATTTTGTTAATTAAATTTTGAAAATGAAAGCTTACATTGCTTCACTATAATGAATATGTTAACAATAAATACATTTATTTCTAGGCTGGTTCTTTAAATATTTCACAAATAGAAAATTGTAGAAAATAGTAGTGGAAAAGGTAGTAATAAAAGGGATAGAAAAAAGTATTAGAAATTGTTGGAAAAAAGTAGTAGATATGGTAGTAAAAAAAAGTAGTAGAGAAATAGTAAAACAAAATAGTAAAATAGAAGTTGAAAATGAAAAACATGATAGCGCTCTCCATTGACGGTAACATGACGGTATTACGACCGAAAATTGGAGTAAGCGCTCTTAAAGTGGCGACTACCGACTCAGAATTTCGGTAGTAATTTATAATAATTTCCAAACGTTGCTGGTTCGTGAACTTAACCATGATGAAAATGTTGACTTTAACTAATCTTTTGACATTGACAGTTCATTAAAAAAGTTTAAAGTTGCGGTCATATAAAGGTACGAAATTGTTATGTCCCTAATGGAAAACCCTTTATTAGTAGAAAAAGTAGTAAAAAAGTGATAGAAAATAAGAAGAAATTGTAAAAATAACATCATGAATGTTGGCAGCAATTATTTTGGAGTTTTGTTTTTCTAAGCGATGCAAATGAGACAAGTGAGACACACTTATAAACTCACACATACTATGAAAACTCACATGACACCGAGGTGATATTTGATTTTAATTTCTATCAATTCCCTGTACTATAAATTTTCTTGTTTATTCTCAAAATGGCATTACTTTCTGGGTATGAGACACAGCATATCAACGGGTATGAGACGTCACTTAACTATTGTTTTGATCCATTTTTTATTACAACGATTATATCAACTCGCTTTCAATGGTGTCTGTCTGTCTCTCTGTCTGTTCGGTACAAATTTTGCAATCGATTTTAAATTAACTTCCCGATGAGCTAGAGACTTGAAATTTTAAGTATAGTTCAGAGCTGGAAGACAATGCAATATGAAATATCTAAAATATATATAAATATAATAATATTTAATATATTAGCATCGGAAGTTTTTAAATTTTTTTCATAGATCAAAGCGTTGCATTCATTTTGTTTGTATTTTTAGACATGTCAACACCAAAAAAGAAAATCGTCCATCAAATGCATCACATGCAAGCGGCAAGCATTGCAATAGCGATTTGGACAGAGACGACAATGACTAAGAGGGGGATGATGAATAAAAACTGTAATTTCTTTTTATCTTAGCCACTGAAGGCCTACAAAATAAACAAAAATGTATTTATAAATAGTTATGGGGTTATAGTTATGTGGTATAGTTATGTGGTATAGTTATGCGTATTTTCAAGTCTTTTCTCACAGTATATAAAACATTTGGTTTAACTAGTTAAAATTTATGGCTCAAAAACAAAACCCGTTTTATACCCTTATCTATATAATTTTATTATACACATGCTTGGAAAAACACATAGATATGCTAGGTTATTCGTCTGCAAAATTTAAGTGCTATCATGGTTGGTAAACACACAAAATCAAAATAGAAATACATACGTAGGATTTGAAACTATGGAATCAGACACAGTTTTTTTTATTGAAAATAAATAAATTATTCCACTGCAATTTGTTAAATTTTATAAATGACCAAAATCTGCATTTGGCAGTTTTACGAATAGAACGGTAAAATCGACAATTTAAAGACCAATATGGATTAAATATAGCAAATATATATATATAATATATATTAGTTTCATTGCAAAATAGAGTAGAGAGCAATATTAGTTATCATCACAAATTAGGTCGTTAGTGTCTGCATCCGTCCGATTTCCGATCTGGTTGATGACTCGGTTCAAAGATCATGCACTAGTTGTTGTAGGTAAAGCAAAAGAGATATATGTTTTTTCGCTTATGTTATCAGTTTTGAAAGATAACTCTTTATTCAGTTTATCAGACTGGCGTCATATGTAGCTCGCATTTTATACCTAGGGCTTAATTTGTTTTGGCAACGAAAAAATGATTGCAAAGAGAAAGGGTTCACATGAAACTCAGTTTGAGGAAAAATTTGGCTTGATCTATGATTTCGAATGTCTCAAATAATAAAAAATTAGATTAATTTTACTGATGAAGAGATTTTTATATAAACACGTTATCAATGTTAATGTTACAGTCAATGCAGAACATAGTAGGATGTTCCAAGGATTAAATAGAGATGGAAGTGCTACTGTCTCCTATTAGCTTTATCGCTCGACTTTCAATACGATATTTCCGAATCTTGGTTATATTTTTAAATATTTTATCCCTTAGCAAAAGTGAACCGAACATGTAATTGAGGAAGAGCAAAATCTATGTACATATAAGATAGCCATCACTTCTATCCAATCTCACCTATTTCTGATTTTTAATCTCTTTTATTAATATATTTTAAATTTAAATTGCAAACTACATGCAAGACAAAACAAAAAACAAACAGTTTAGAAAATACTACCTGTCATTTCTTTACTCCTTTGGATACGCCAATAACATCATTTTTTTTAATTTAAGGATATGCTTTAGTATGTGGTTTATGTTTTTTTACCCATCTCAAAGATTTTTAAACTAAATTTCTAATGATCTAACGTTTGCATACAAAAACAGGATCTTCTTTCTTCGTCTTTTATATGCTCAAACGAATGTTATGACGTCATAAGTCGGTGGAGTATGCTTTTTGTTGCCCACCTTCTACCCATATACATAGTATGTGTATGCAAGACAACAATGAACCAAATATGAAAGTAATTGAATTGCTTTCAAGATATATTGATTGGATTCAATGTATTTGATTGAAAAAAATTTATATGCATTAGAAAGAAAATGAATATATTTATTTGTGCCAAAACTAAGTAATAGTTGCAAAGCAAAAAAAAAACGAATAAACACTTTATTAAAGTGCCTGCGTAATTTTTTTTCGTTTTCGGAAGTTGTTTCGTCATACACAGATATTTTACTATCGTGTTTTATTTTTAACTAGTCATTTTTGGAGATATCAAACATATTACTCACAGAAATTAAAAATTGCGTAGGAAAAATTGCAATTACACGTAAAATGTTAAGTTTTACCAAAAGAAAAACAACAATAAACTGTAATTACCTTTTCTTTTTTGTTTGATTCCTTCTTTTCTATATTCTACGTCTTTTGTTTTTTGTGTTCTGCTTTTTCTTTTCAGTAAACTTTTCGAATGTTTGTTCAAACTAATATTACTGAATTCTTCTTCATAACAAGTAAATTTTCCCCTTTATTTTGTAAAAACAATAAAAATGTGTAATTTTTGCACATCCGCTGCACCCTTTTCACATTTATTTTACTTCGATAAGATTAAAGGAAAATCAACGAATGACAGTAGGGAAAGAAATAATAAAACAAGATGAAGTTTCAAAGAGGTTATAGATAACCTCTTTGCATTAAATATCAATTCTGAAAAGACAAGAGATGCCACACCAGTTCGATACAGAGCGGTGTGCCATGGTTAGGCTTGCAATTTTTTAATTTTCCATTCAAAGGTTAATTATTGAGGGCTAACTGTAATGGCGGTCTTTACTATGCAAATCGTATAGCGTATAGGCTTGTCGATTAACAAAATTCAAGCTCAAAGTCTGCCGACGCAGTAGCATAATGTATAGGCTTCGCACGTGCCTTCTTTGCCACTTGCTTTCATCTGTTGCTTAATATTGACGAAAGAAAAAATAAAGCAATATTTCCTCTATACTCTGTTTAAACCAAGCACAAAGTAAAATAGTGCGAATACGTGCGACCGCGTCGATCGAAAGGTCGAACGACAAGTTGAATGATGTATTGTATGGTGATGTATGGCTTCAGCCAGCTTAACCAACTGTGTGATTACACAAAACTTGTATGTTAAAACTATAGTGCCTTTAACAAAAAGTTTCAAGTTTCGTTAAATGTCCTCTTTGCGAATGGAACTCATTTATCTAGTAAATATAAATTTGTGGGATGGAGTTAAAATTATGTAAATTTGCGACTATGACTGCACAGTTTGTTAAGTTCATGTAAGTACATTATAGCCACTAAGAAATCAATTCTGAGTTCTTTAATCATTTGACAGACTTTTAGTTTACTTTTGACAGAACGTTAAAAAAAATTGTTTCACTGCACAACTCTTTGTCGACATTATTAAAATTACGTTTTTCAGCGATCATGCACAATTTGTAATCTTGTATATGTGATTCGTGTCGAACCACTAACTTTTCAAACAGCTCTAGAGCACACGGGCGCAAGCATGACTGCCTATCTGAAAGAGAGAGGTAGAAAAATAGGGAAAAGCGATGCGTTGAAAATTAAAAATAAAATAAAATTCAGTTCATTGATGAATGTTCCATGTTCATATTGTTCCGATTTTGTCACTTTCCCCCCATAATTTTTTAGGGCGATGTTACACGATCAATGTTTTGCTGTCGAACAATGCAATTGTTGTTGCTTTGAAAAATGAACACTGAACAAAAGAGAGGATGAACACATTTCACTTCAAATTTTTTTACTGTCGAAAAAAACCTGCATCACTTCAAATAAAATGGGGTTGCTAAAGATGCACTGTTGCATTTTATTAGAAATAGTAATATTTTATGAAAAATACTAGACTTCTTACTAACTTTTAAATAATTTTTTTTCTTTGCCACCCTTTGCGTTGTTTGGCTTTTGTTTGTTTATGAAAGTGAGTACTGTTTAAAAAAATACTTAATAATTTTTATGAAAACATGGGAATTCAATGGTCAAGTAACAAAGTGGCGGAGTTTTTTTTAATAGTTCGCAAATGTTAAAGATTATTTTTCGGCGTTTTCACATATAAATGCAATCTTTTTTTTGTATAATTTGTTTCTATTTCCACCAATATTATCTCATATTGTCATTATAATTATTTTCCATCCAATTCCATTCCAATTGTTGAATTTTCATTCACTCCAAAAAACAATAAAATACTTTTTAGTTGGAAAAACCTAGTTGCAGATAAAAGTATTAAAAAAAACATTCAGGAAAAAACTGATAGTGTAACAGGGCATCAAACAAAGCGATGAAAAGAGAGTAAAAACAGAATATTTTTTTAATATTATATTTTAATAATATTTTTTTTTTTTTTTTGCATTTTTCTCGAACAAGAGAACTTATCTTCATGAGCACAAGAAAAAGTGACAAAATTCCAATTCCACAATTCCTTTTCGATTAGAAAAAGTCTGTCATGGTTGCACTCATGTATCCACGACCGTCCTGCCCATAACATTCATGCTTGCATCCGTGTTAGCTCGTACTTGTGCTAGAAAATAGAAATGTGTTCAAATTGGATTTATGTAGGTATTTAAATAAGAACGAAATGATGAGAATTCATTATTCGAGCAACAGCTATCAGAACAACACGCAAACGGAATAAAAAATATCTAGTAATAATATTAGGCATATACGCTCCACAATTGGGAAGTAAAATTATTAACCTGTTAGTTACTGTACTATTTTTTTGTTTCGCACATTTTTGGTGATCATCACTGAATATTCACAATCATCAGCAAAACGCCATGGGAGAAACATTACAGTATTACTTATTCGAATACAAAAAGAAATTACAACAACCAAAATTTAAAGGAGATCTTGACTGTCAAACAAAATATAAATTAACAAAGAAAATTTTTTCCAAGCCCCAAGAAATTAACATGATAAAAATTAAAAAAGAACGACATAAAATAAAAAAATATATCTCTAAATTGAAAAAATCAGTGCTAATTAGAAAAAAGAAAAAATTGAAGAAACAAATTAAAAAGCTGGAGAAAAATGTCGGTAGATTGAAAAGGAATTGCTCCAGAGACTTTAAATAGATGGCAGAAATTTATATGATTTGATATACAAAATTCAAGGATATTTTATGCACAAATGCAATAATTATTACCAATATGTTTCCTAATAACAATAATTCAAATAAGTTTGTGATGATTAAATTAAAATAAGTGAATAAAGAATTAAAAATAAATACCTACCTCTTTTTTTTTTTATTTCTTATGCGCATCATAGGGGCCATAGTCAGCTGCCAACAGTTTTCAAGTATCGCAACTATGATTATACAAATTTGTGATAAAATCAAATCCACAGAAATAATTTCTGTTATTATATGTATGTTGTCTCTTTAATTTATGTGCAAAAATTAAAATGTTCTAAATTTGGATTTTGTCTAGTCCGAACACTAAACTGGAGACTTAACGGGTATCAACCTATGCACATGTCTTTTGCCTGATTTAATTATCAATTCGTCGACAATTTTATTAGCTTTTAGTTTTGATGGGTATAGTTACAATCTCTCATTTTAAGATATAACCGATAAGACATACATATTTAGAATAACACGGACGAAGCTCGCGATTGTTGCCAGTAAAGTTGCATTATGGGTGACAGACTGGTGTGTGATCTGTACTATTCACAGTATGAGATTACACTGTGGCAACTCTTCGCTTTATTTGACAATTTACCAAAATAACACAAAAATGACCGTAGAAATTTGCAGGTAAAGTGATTTCTATTTTTTACTCTACATCTGCATATGCTTTAATTGTGCACTAAACTGCAATATGTTGAAATAAGTAATATATTCTCTAAAATAGATAATGTAAAGCAAATAAAACTCAAAGTGCTTAAAGGTGAAGATCAACTAAGTAGACAACGAAAAACAACAACAAACAGCATTTTGAAGCCCTATTTGAACTTTGACTTTAAATATAATCCAATTAGGAATTGAAAGTTTCGCTTTCACTTTCATCGTTAGCTAATTAAAATAGCAAAGGTAAATCGTAAAAGTGTAGTTCCGAAAAAATCTCCAAAACTCAACCTAATGGCGACCAAAAGACGACCCCTTCGTCCAAATACAGCTGCTGCAGCGGGAGGTACAACTAATATGAATTTTCGCCCAGGCGGTCCGGATATATCACGCTCTGAAGCTAAAGGAACTCGACCAACGTCTCCCCCTAGCAGTGTCCGTGAAATTCTTGTAATGATGGTTATGCACGTGTGTAAGAAAACCATATTCTTCGATACGAACTTAAAAGTTGCACTGTACTTGGGCAGCCTGTTTCTCATTTCACTTGTTGGCGATTTTATACCGTTTCCAAAAACGTACTTTGCACGGTCGGATAATCTATTCAATATGTACTTTGTAAAAGTTGGATGGGGTTGGACTTTACTATTTACTATACCTTTTCTGGTGATGACATCGTATACCCTATGCTGCGGTGATATGAAAAGGTTGATGCAACATCATTTACCGCGCATTGCTATTGCGACATTCTTTTGGTTCTTCTGGACTAAAATGTTTAATATAATTGAGACTTCATATGGACGTTGTACAGTAAAAGGTTAAATTGATATTTCTCGTTCATACTAATTTTCAATCATTTCTTATAAAAATGTTATTTTTTGTTTTGCAGGATTTCACACAAAATCAAATTGTCTTAAAGCAGGTCATCTTTGGAATGGTTTTGATATATCTGGACACGCCTTCATTCTCATTCACTCAAGCCTGGTGCTTATTGAGGAGGCACGTCCAATAGTTAAATGGGAATCAATTAAGGATTATCTACGCAATGAATTGCATGATCGTAGCGTTTCTGATTATTCAAGCACGAATCCTTTACGTAATCTCAACGAAGAACAAATTCGAAATTTGAAATTTCTTTATGAGCGTTTGACGCCAGTAATACGCACATTGTTCATTGGTATGGCAGCACTACAACTGCTGTGGGATGTAATGCTAGTAGGTACTATGCTCTATTATCATCATATGGTTGAGAAAGTCTTGAGTGGCATAGTTGCCATACTTACATGGTATTTCACTTATCGTTTCTGGTATCGTTCGGGTCTTCTACCCGATCCCGCGGGTAGTGGTACCTTTTTCTATCAACGCGACAACAGAGATACGTTTATTTACAGTAAACGCATGCCATCTATGGCTACATCAATGAGTGGACCCTCTACTAGCACTGGCTTGAGAAGTGGAACCGCCAATTCAGCTGCTGGTACTTTAGGTGGGGCAACGCAACCGCAAGTGCTGCCCAAATTTATGGGTATGCCGCTGTATACGAATGTGCGCGCTGCGGCCGCAGCTGCATCAAGCAGCAGTCAAGTGCCAAATCCATCGAATGACATGACAACGTAAAACAAACAATAAATTTATATTGTATATGGACCATTAATTATAAAGGCAAAGGAATTATTGTTAATTTTTTTTTTCAAACGAACAATTGGCAGGAATTTGGTACCAAATGCTTTAAAATAATGAGAGGCTCGCTTATAATCAAATCACATGGTATTCGGTTATACCTAAAATTTAAATTAAGATTTTGTTATTTATTTTTTCAAACTCCTGGCATCCAATTCTAATTATGTATGCACAAAGTTTTGCCGAAATAAAAGGTGCGTTTTCTTTTTAAATATTATATACTTTTATTTTAAAGTAATGTGTCATTTAATTAAATTATTTTTGTTTACAATGCATTATTGTTTGTGTTTTGTTTTTTACTCATTAATTTGTGCTCTTTTAACAATTATTTTTAGTGTGCACATTGAAGGTTGATATTGAGGAGCGGGAAGTTATCCACCTCTGTATATAATTATGTATATATTTAGATTGTTAAAAAATAAAATTTTTATTAAAATTAATTTATGTAAGTATGTATGTAGTAGAGATTAGAATATTTCGAAAAGAAATAGTGGTGTGAATCTCCCAAAGAATTATTATAAATTAATTGTTTTTGAATAACGCTAAATGTTTACATAGAACTTTACTTGTGTGCAAATGCTGCAAACATTGCCATGCCCAAGACACCAGCACCAGCACCGATTTTATAATTAGTTGGTGTTTTTTGCCACATATCCCTCAATATTTCAAAATTGCTTGGCACCAGTTTTTGATAGGCGGTACGTTTTTTAAAACGAAGAAAATAACTTTCCACATGCGGCATTTTTCCATAGCTCCAATAATAATTCTCAAAGCCCAGCTGATATAAACGGTGCAAAAATAAACCGAATGTTATGTCGGCCAATGTAAACTCTGATGTTATTAACCATTCTCGTTCGGGGTTTTCTTCCATATCATTCTCGATGTATAACAGCACGTTAAGGGCAGCATCGAGAACTTTTTGAAACTCCATGCGTGAGTAGACCAAACGTTTCCGACGATCTTGCAAATCGAGCTTATGCAGCAAAGCAGCCTTATTTATTTCCACTTCATCAACGGACTTTTTTAGCATTTCATAAACTTTTTCATTGTTTTCTGTAAAAGAGTACAACTTGCTATTTTTATAAACTTTCTGAAAATAAAAGCGGCTTACTTAAACATGATTTTCTAATTGGACCAATGAACGGCGGCTTTGGCACCAATTTCAAATCATCATGTATGAATGAACCTAAACTCAAGGTACCCACGGGCAATTGTCCAATTATATTTTCATAGAACTGTATTCTCTCAAATTCCTTGCAGTTAATATCACGTGGTCGCATTGGTAGCACATTATCTAAAATAAATATGGTATGCAATTATTTGTTTGTACTTTTCTATTCAATCTCTATTTTGCTTTTTGAGAATTACCCCCTTTAAATTTATTTTCCACATAGTTAATGATACTCGTCGAATCAGGTATGACAAAAGCGCCATCCTGCAAGACGGGCACATCCGCTTTTGGATTTAAGTTGAGAAACCATGTTGAGTATTGTTCACCATTTGACAAATCTACGGCGTATGATATGAAATCAATATTTTTTTCATACAAAATTAATATGACCTTGAAATTAAAATAAAAAAAACAGTATTTAATAGGAATACATAGATTAGAATATAATAAATTTTGCAAAAGACGCATCTACGTATTTTATCAATTTAGTTTAATCTATGCTTATGTATTTGTATAAGAATGAAGAAAAGTATAATTTTTGAGCATGTATATAGATTTGGTTAATTTTGTATTTGATAAAAATGAACAATAGAAACTCGAACAGTTATTTAGTTTTATTTACTTTACTCAAAATGTTATTACCAGGGCTAGTTTTTGCAGCACCAAAAATAAGTGAAATATGCAAAATATGCGTAAAAAGCAGATTTTCTTTATTTTCAATCGCTAATGCAATTTACAATTACAAGTTTTTTTTTTTAATTTTCAAATTTGTAACTTAACGTTCCACATCACAAGATGTTATTGGACAGAACTTTAATTTTGCTAATATCGGTATGCCCAATATAAATATATATATATATAGTTTTGTGAATAGCCTAAAGTATTTCGTAACCGGCATTTCTGCAACACATGCAATGACTTTATTTAAGCCTTGAGTTTCCAGTTTTTTTTATAACATTTACATTCTATACAGAAGCCTCTTTCCTGGGTTGGAGGGGCTGGTTCTGCTATATTTAAGAAATGCATTAAACATTAAATATAAGTGTTTTGGGGTAATAATTCTAAGGAATATGTTTTCAAATAGTTGAACTCTCTGCTCTAGTTGGGGTTATGGATATAATAGTAATATAAATTGTTTGAAACATTGGCAACAAAATTGGTGATTCAGAAAAATTTAATGCGATAATAAGGCGGGGAAAAGAACAGAAGAATATATAAAATATGTAAGTGGTAGTCCAGAGTGCGTAGAGAATAAATCAGAAACCAGATATAAATCAGTCCAGTAACCTGACCAAATCCCAAACCAAATTCAGACCAAAGCTAGAACTTATATTCACACCAAAAATTAAGCAATGAATGTGACCTGCGTTTTTTAGAAATAATGGATATAGAGAATAGAAAATTATTGCTACATTTTTTGTACTTTTTAATTGAGTTTTTTAAAATGCAAATTATTGTAAAATCTCAATTAATTTACTTTTCAAAATGTTACTTCGTGTACCCAACACGCTGATATAACAAACGATTTTTGAAGAAACAAAAAAAAAAAATCGTACTTATTTGTTGATAAACAATGAATATAAAAATATTTATTGATAAAAAAAAGTATTTGAAAGTATTTTAATATAATACGACATAAAACGAAAATTTATGTCAGTTGGGTTCAAAATAAAACAGAAGGTGAGAGGAAAAAAGAAAGGTCGAATTTTTAATGAATATGTTTGCGTACTTCATATTATTTATTAAAAAAACTAAAAATTGGTATATTTAAATGATTTAAAGATACTAAAACACCCTGTTAAAACAAAACACTTTTGTAAACATTATAACTAGTATGAGTATTATTTAATTTAATACATATGTTCGGGAAAATTAGATAATTTTAAGTAATTAACACTTTTTTTTACTCTGTTACATAACTATCATATCATAGATATTAAAATTTGTTGAAGATTTTCCACTAACGATATTTATATACATAGAACCTATATATATATGCAAGAATTACAAAAATTATTGTAAATAAGAAAATATACAGATTTTTCAATATTAATGTTTGCTCGTTACGCGCAATTAAGCACGCATAATTATAGAATTTAGTTACAATAATTCAAACGAAAAATTGTGAATAAAAATAAATAAGATAACAAATACGTATTCCTGAGATTATTCTTTAGGTGTTTTTTTTTTAGAATATTTATTTGATTTAAATATTAAATTAATTGCTTTATAAAAATCACATGATTTTTTCCCAATTTACACATACTTTTTGCGAATAGAAATTGTACGGATGAAAATAAAGAACCAGAGAATCATCTTTAAATGCTGGTGCTTTAAATTCAGTAACAGCTGGAACAGGAGACAATGGAGGTAGTGATGTAGATGAATCTGATTCTGCACTCATTTTTTATTACTTTTATTTTAATTTATGTTTTTTTTTTATAATTATTTCTTTCACCAACTGACAACTGCGTAAGCACAAAACACAGACAATTACTAATTTATAAGAGTATTAACAAATTTAAAGTTTTATCACATGCTACGGAACTTATTGTTTGTATACTAATATAGTACGTATACTATACGATATCAGCAAGTAGCTGCTAGCATTAGCACTAGCGTGAATGAAAACAGGAAACTTAAAACTTTATCGAACCGAGTGCAAACGAAACCTTTTGTCGACTAACTTTACTAACAGAACTTGGTTTTTGTGAGAGTAGTACCTAAAGCGCTGTATGGATGTATGTGTAACATGATGAATGGGCTACTTTAGACACTAGCTTAACAATCATTTGGATATTGAAGATGTACTAGCTATGAGTATAAAGAGAATGAACAATTTATTTTGGAGTTACAACTAGATGGAAAGCTAAGTTTGGGCGTGGTCGAAATTGAAATACCCTACACACTTTCGAAGGTGTAATAAAATCACTAATATATATAAATAAAATCAGATTTATAGCAATCGTTGGTTTTGTAAGTACTTATGAAAATTATTTTTCTACTGCACAATGAGCTTTCAGCAAACAGTTAAACTTAGACTTACACCTCTTTCCTAGAAAACTGAATGATGGAGTGAGGAAAGGGGTGATGAAATTCCCAATGCTAAAAAAGGGCAGTTGCACATCTAAATGTAAAACAAAAATAATGGTGTATATTTTGAATTCTTTAATAGTAAAAATAGTGGCTTAGTTAATGTCCGTTTTTGGCAATATAGCATACTTGGTTAAAATTGCATTAGTATTTCCTTTTGATTTCTTGAAAAGTAGAAGAGTTGAGGTAAAAAGATAATTGACACTCGAACTTCAAATGTTTTACACTGTTAGGTTTTACACCATTTTATTAACAGCCCTCAATTTGCTTCTTTTATTTCCCATTTTAATGACTAGTTTTTAGTTTTCAACAGTCATTGAAAAAAAACAATGGTTATTTCTTGTCTTAAAAAAACACTATTTTAAATTATTTATTAACTATTATCTTAATTTTTAGTGTATTCTAGCAGTCAATTTATCTTTTAAAAAGATTTTCTTTTCATACACATATTTTCTTATCTGCTTTTAGAGATTGCAAACAGTGTTAAAAAAATATTGTATTTTATAAACTGATAAAGCATCCAAGAATGCTTAGGGCAATATTTAAATCCATTTTTAGCAAGGTCATTGAATTACGTAAGTAGACATAAATAAGAAACTAAAAATGCATAAGTGTACATATTTTCATATTTTTCAAAATTTTCAGTTTTTGGATTTATTTAAAAAATTGAGCAAGTAAAACCCCCAACAACGATGAACGATAAAATTAAATATGATCCATTATGTTCGACGTGTTAAGCAACATCTGACAAATCGGTTCATTATAATTCGAGATGTTAATTATAAAAAAATCATGCTTATTATATACCCAAAAATTGCTCCAAAACAATATTTGAAATCAAAGTTTAGATGTTTATTATATATATTTATTTATACAGTAGAAACGTCATAATTCATACCCCGTTAATTCAAAAATCTCAATAATTCGTAACAAACTGTTGGTTCCTTGAAAAAATTTGTAAAATTTCCATACATTTTGGTCCCCTCGCTAATTCGTATTGTTTTTTCAATACAAGGTCTGTTTAACCTCTTATAAATTAAAATTGGTTATTGACAACCTCTTATATTTCGTAATGTAATGCAAAATTACTATGTATGGCACTACGTCCACTTTTTTTGATGGAACTTTTTGTGTTTTTCGTGGCTGACAAGATACGAAAAGAGCCTTAAACAACTAAAAGTTACAGTTTTTTTAAAACATACATATTTCAGTTATATGAAATATGTATTAAAGAAATTCGTTATTTTAACTTCGTTAACCCTGGAATTGTATGTCCCAATAATGTTCGAAAACTCAAGTAAAATGGGAGATATGGTTGAGTTTTCTTCAAAATACAATACAATACACCAATACAATATATGGTGACTGTCAATAAGTGGATTGTATACATACAGCTTCATCGCCGCAAGTTCCCTTTGCAATAATTCCTGGTTACAAATGTTATAGTAGACATTATACCCCATTGAAAAACTTAAGGATAATTGGAAGGATTAAGAGTCCTGGACATATTTTTTTTTAATTGATTTTAATATTTGCATAAAATATTGAAGAAATTCAAACAGATTTTGAGAAAAAACTCCGAGATGAAAGAATTAATCAAAATCTCGTTAAATCGAAAACATCAGTAATTCGAATTATCGGTATTCTACTGAACTTTCACATTTTGCGAATTTTCAAAATCGCATATCAATTCCCGATAACTTTCATGTTTCCAAAAATATTTTTTTTCTAATAGTTTATTACGTAGAACAATTTTTGAATAGGGGATAAACCTTTTGCACACTATAACCTTTGGCCTATGTGTCACCCATTTTTCATAAAAAACTTATCGAAAGAAAACCTCATTACAAGCATTTTACCACCTATTGCCATCGATTAAGAAAATAAACTTTGATAGATCAGTATTGCAGATATATAAAGAATTAAGATGAGGGGCACAACTTCGCTATAATTAATTTTTTTTCGTAAGTAAAAAGTTTCATATTCTATAAATATCTAAATTTTTAAGTCAATTTTTTACAGAAACAATTGGGATTCTACCGCGGGCATAGTTTCTCTAAGCTTTTCGGATGAACAAGTTGGTGAAATAAGTAAATATACAAAAACAACTTTAAGGCGAATATTGATCATATTAAAACAAAAGTAATGTCTAAACGAAGATCGCTAAAAATCAGACACAAACGTAAAACACGTAAATCAATATTTCTTACGCCGAAAACATCAGAGAAGGACGTAACGCATTCCGATTCTTGTAGCGCTGAAGCAGCTGTTCAGTTCTTTGATATCCATACTGAACCCGATGCAATGTCAGAATTTAGACCTTTGCGAAAGAGCCAACAAAACTGCGATCGATACAAAAACGCGTCGACTGGAAATGATAAAATGTATACTCTTTCTCTGCCGGAGCCAGATTTTAAACCCTTGCGACAGAGCTTACAAACTTGCAATCGTGATTCAATCCTTCCGAAAACAGTAGATAAAATTCCTCCGTCATTTGAGACGGTGGCAGAGTTTAAACCATTACGAAAGAGTCAACAAACTTATGCTCAAGCAATACGACAAAGTATGCCAACCACTGGCGGGTATATTTTAGGAACAGGTCCACCATCAGTGTCGGAGCATTTGTTATCTAGTGCAAATAGTGATCGCACAAATACTTTGAGTACAAAAACGCCACATATGAAAGATCAGGATTCCGAAGAATGTGAAAGGTATCAGCAACTGTTAACTTTGATAGAGCCAAGTCTATATGATGTCAATAACTCTTTTGAAAAGTCCTCAAATAAAAATAGTTTAAGTTTTGAACAAGAATGTAGTGTGTTACTTTCAACACCTTTGACTGCAGCAACTATCGCAGCTAATAATTCACTCTCTCTGCCAGCAATAACTTTGGATGACTATGCTTATAATGAAGACGATTTTATTGACATGTGTTCCAGAGCAGAAACAAATTCTATTAAAAGTTTGAGGATTCAAAGGCAAAAAGTTGAAGAGATATCGGTAAATTCATCCTCGGATGACAGTAAAATAGGTGCGGTTTTCAGATCATCATATCACCTTAAAAAGGATTGGCTCGAGAATCATCGTTTAAAATGTATTGAAAAAAAAAATATTCGATCGTATGAGAAACTCAATAAAACTCTGGATGAAAAAGGGCAACATAAACCTAATGATGGCAGGGAAAATGATCTTATAAAACTCTTGAAGAATATTCATCTTATTAATAGAGAAAGAATTGTGATAATTGATGATTTACCCGAAATAATTACAAAAGATGGACCAAAAGTAATTGCGTTGACAAATGTGCAAAATGCACGCATTAAAGCTGGAACAAATGGGTCACTTGATCAAGTGCTCATATCGAAATTTAATATTAATATTACACGGCGTGATCTCCGTACGCTGGTTGGACATAATTGGCTTAACGATGAAGTTATTAATTTCTATATGAACCTTTTAAATGAACGTAGCGAGCAAAAGCATATGTCACATGGATTACCTCTTGTCTATGCATTCAACACATTTTTCATACCACGACTTATACAGTCCGGTTATAGTGGAGTCAAACGTTGGACACGTAAGATTGATATATTCGCCAAGGAAATCGTTCCTGTACCGGTTCATGTGGGTGGAGTACATTGGTGTATGGCGATTATACATTTAAGAAATCGTACTATTAAGTACTATGACTCCATGGGTAGGCCAAATCCTAGAGTACTGCAAGCGCTGGAGCAGTATCTCAAAGAGGAATCCAGGGATAAAAGGCAGCAGCACCTGGATACAAGCCAATTTCAGATCGAGTCAGTATTGAATGTTCCCCGTCAGATGAATGGCAGCGATTGTGGTGTTTTTAGCTGCATGTTTGCCGAGTATATTACACGAAATGCGAATATAACATTTTCACAAGAAAATATGGAATACTTTCGGGAGAAAATGATCTTAGAAATTTTGGAAGGCCAACTAATGGATTAGTCACAAGGCTGCATAAATATTAAAGAAAAATTCATTATTTATTATATAAATTTCTGTTCAATAAATATATATATATAACTTTAAACCATTTAAATTTGAAAATCGTGACACTGCCTAAAAGTATACGATTCTCCTTGACATTTCATCCTATATAATTTTTGACAGTTCTTTTCCAATAAAAAGCCGGTGGCTTTTCTTGTGTTCTACGTACTTTACAAGGATTTGCACACTTAAATATTGCATTATCCCGAAATACCGTGAAATAGAAAAATAATTACAGACAACAAAAGCTATAATGTTGCATTTAACACGACAATTAGTTGCAAAAGTGCCCATGAAATCTATAACAGCTGTTGGTGCTACTGGAAATAGGTCTAAAGTTCAATTTGCTAATCAGCCAAATGATTTAGCAAGTGTTAATATTAACATTTGTCACAAACGCTTGTCCAGCAGCAGTCGTAGTTCAACCATTCCAACTATGAAACGCTTACAAGGTAAAGTCGCAATAGTAACTGCATCAACTGATGGGTAAGTAGCAACTGCAAAATACTTGTTGTTTTATGCATTGGAATTGCAAATAAAATTAATGAAAAATATTTCTAGTATTGGTTTCGCCATTGCTAAAAGATTGGCAGAAGAAGGTGCTGCAGTTGTAATTAGCAGTCGTAAGGAGAAAAATGTTGACAACGCAGTGGAGCAATTGTGTAAACTCAATCTGAATGTGATTGGCTTAAAGTGTCATGTTGGCGAGGCGCAAGATCGTAAACAACTTTTCGAGGAGACAATACGCAAATATGGCAAATTAAATATTTTAGTATCGAATGCAGCTACCAATCCGGCTGTGGGTGGTGTGCTTGAATGCGATGAAAAGGTGTGGGATAAAATTTTCGATGTAAATGTGAAATCATCTTTTTTGCTGGCCAAGGAAGCTTTACCATATCTACGCAAGGAAAAGGGTTCAAATATTGTGTTTGTTTCTTCGATTGCAGGTTATGATGCTTTTGAGGTAATATAAGTTTTTTACTAATGATAGTTTTGTAAATGCAGAATCAAAAATGAAAGTTAAATAAGTGTGAAATCAGCTTTGAGTTTTTAGTTAAAGTTCATTCTCTTTTCAGATTACAATTTATTCATAAAAAGATTATTTATTTTGATATCACACTTACCTCTGCTAAATAATTAGCAATGTTAAGATTGTAATGTATTTTTAGCATACATTACATACATGCATTCGATAACAAGTGGAAATCGAATACCTACTTTGATATCACAAGATTAACATTAAGCACTTGTATTTACCCGCTACTTACAAATGTGAATTACTTACGTAGATCTTTGTTTTTTGAAATCTTTTTAGCTTCTTGGAGCGTACTCTGTCAGTAAGACAGCTCTAATTGGTCTAACAAAAGCCGCTTCAAAGGATTTGGCTTCAGAGGGTATACGTGTGAATTGCTTAGCGCCTGGCATAATTAAAACTAAATTTTCAAAAGCCGTGAGTTAGAAGAAAAAACAATATATAAGCAATCTTACAAATTTCTTTTTTCGATTACAGTTGCATGAAAGCGAATCAGCAAACGAAGCTGCGCTCTCTAGAATCCCAATGCAGCGCTTGGGTACACCTGAGGAAATGGCAGGTGTTGTATCATTCCTGGTATCTGATGATGCCTCGTACATAACTGGTGAAACGCTTGTGGCGTCTGGTGGTATGTCGGGCAGATTGTAGATTACAGAATTTGCTAGTTATAAAAGTTTGTGCTAAAGTTATATATAATAAGATAAATAAAGGCTTGTGTTGAAAACTCCTCATTCATTTTCACCGATGGTTCAAAATTTGGGAATAACGTCGGTTTCAGCGTAACTTATAATAACAAAATTATTATAGTCTCGACCCTCCCGGAATATAGTTCAGTCTTTTCCGCCGAAATTATCGCTATCAATCTAGCAATAAACCATGCGATAAAAGTAAAACAAGACTGTGTCATTTGCACAGACTCGTTAGCATCGTTAAACGCCATAAAAAACCCCTACAATAAAGAATACTATGCCTCCCTCATCCGGGTCAAACTTAAGATCAATTCGAAGTTATATATAAACAGGCTTAATGAACAAATGTAGTCATCACAACAACAATGTATATAGAGACGGGCAAATCAGACGGCCGTTTCGGAATCCGCCACAATTCCTCATCAGTGATCTTAGTGATAGTTCTTAATCTTTCAATATCCTATATAAGCTACTAATATTTGAAATCATAACCCAGAATTACGGATTTGATTCCAAATATCTTCACTGAATAGAGATATTGAAAGAAACTACCAATCAATTCTCCAAAAATAAAGCTCATGTGGATTCCAGGACACATGTCAATAGAAGGCAATGAATTCGCGGATCAATCTGCAAAGTACGCTATCCACGCCCCTTTAGTAACAACAAATAATTTTAACACCAATGATATCATACACTTCATTAAAGCTAACTTTAAAAGAAAAAAGGACCAATTATGGCAATCCACTTCAGACTGGTACAGAAGGATCAACACAAACAAAATATCAACAAAAGACTATCTCCCCACCACCTACTTGGACGTTACTAGGAGGGACATCGTAAAATTTTTACGACTACGCCTGGGACATACAAAATTAACCCACTAACACCTCATGAGCAACAGCCAACCAACCCCTTGCCCCTTTTGCAACACGACCTCACCTACCAACATCCTTCACTTCCTCTCATCCTGCCACCACCTCGACAACGCAAGAATGCAAATATGCAACAATGAACCGCTAACACTAATTTCCACACCAAACTTCAACAACATCCAAAACTTTATAAAATTTTTAAAAATATCCGACTTATACAACCATATATAAAAATAAATTTCATAATAACTATAATCATATACATGCACACTATATATAAACATAAGTAAATGAAATATACGTGCCACTAACCTAGTTCTAAGTTAAGCTTAAGGCCTCAGCAGCCATAGCTTAATCCACATTAGCTTTAAATTAAAATTTATAGTTAATTGTTAATAAAATAAAAAAAAAAAAATAATTTAATTTTTTTAAGCCTAGGTGCTAAAGCAAAAAGAGAAACGAATATGCCGTATGATAATAGTGTTTTCGATTACATTTCAGTTAATGAACACTCACATAACAAATACACAATAAAAACCAATAAATTTAAAGTATGCATAAAATACTACAATCTACGATGAACGCAATTTAGCCAATTGTGCTGCAATGTCTTTTTCAGTTCTCGCATCGCCGCGTTCCAATTCTTCCGAACCAGTTGAGGGGATATTTGACATTTTCCCAGAAATTTCTATGCCAATTTCATCAAGCACTTTGTTAACAACAGCATTACTTTCATCCTCATCACCAGACTCAGTGAGCATATCATCCAATGTATCGTTAATCATTTCATCGGTCATTTCCATTCGCATATTTGCCTGTTGGAAATCACGTATACTACCAGCAATAGCTTCAGGGCGCATAACTTTATTCATATCGCCCATTGTCTTAGCAGTGGTGCCCATTGCATTGGACAAAGCAATATTTGTGCCAATATTTTTGTTTTGATAACCAATCGAAGTGATTTTGCTATTCGCTGCCGCGGTGTGTGCTTTTTGCTTACGAATTCCCACCAATTGCTTGGCTAAGATTCGGCAAGCGTCTCTATTTCCGGTAGCTGCTGCCCGTTTAATCTCCTGTTCGAGTTTTTTTTCCTCTTCTTCCAACTTTCGTTTTTCCCGTTCAATATCACGCGTCGCCTTTCGCAGACTTCTATCATTTTCACGCTGTTGCTCCTTAACGGTTGGTGTCTTGCCAAATAGATTATTAAACATTTTCACTATTATTTTTTTCTTTTTTGCAAATTTGGGATGTTATTAAGCGGAATAGTGTAGAATAAGTTAAAAATTTGTTTCTTAGAAGGATTCCCAACGATGATTCACGATTAATGAGCTCACAAGCAAACGACGAGAAAAATATCAAAACAAAACCTATTTGATAGTGAACAGCTGATAAGAACATGGTTGCAGAAATAGAATGAACAGATACAACTCAGCGTTACACCAGACAGTATTGCCGCAACAATAGCAATACATAATGGCGGCTCACACGGGCGCAAGCAAGAACGCCAGTCTGAAAGAAAGATATAGAAAAAATAGGAAGCAGGAAAAAGATGGAAACTCGCCTGTCTTTTTCTAACTACCTATTTTTTCTACCTGTGTGAACAGCCACATATACACTTTTTCTTTAATGCATTCAAAATTTTTTTTTATTGTTTTCGCAACTATCGCAGATTTTTTGAACACAATGAATGAGACAGTAAATTGACGTAAGCTGAGAATAATTTGTCGTTTCACTCGAGTGTGACAGAAAACGGAAATAAAGTTGATCAGGGTGAGCAAATTGTAAGAAGTGAAATGACTGACATTTTACAAGTCCCCGTTTCCATTAGACAAGAATTGCCACAAGTTGTTGTTGTTCGCTGTGCTCTCCCTCTCTTTTCATCCTCCTTATGTAAAAGGAGACTTAGAAATTCGATTGTCTTCAGAGCATAGTTTGGTATAAACGCAATAGAATGAATCAAAAAGAGATTCTCTGGCACGAGATTTAAAAGTAGATATAATTCGATTCGCTTGAGAGAAAAATAGGCAAACAAATTAAAATCAAGACTTGATTCTTACCAAAATTATGGAAATGAAGACTACCGCAATCACAATTATTTGTTAAAATTCTTAAAAATTAATTATACATATGTTTTAGCGATAGAGATTGGTCGTTTGATAAACTCAGAATTGTAGTGCTATTTATAATGGCACCAGGACAGTGAAATTTGATACTTTTACCTTTATCTGCGGACACACGAGAGTGAATTTCAGGCAAATTTAGAATTTCGTTGAAATGCGTCTGAAATGCAGAATTTCGCCTTACAAAAACAGTCACATGGAATTCTGTATTTCAGACACATTTCATTTAAATGCACTTGAAATTCATTAAAAAAAAACAAGGTTGGTTAATAATTGAAAATCAGGGCAGCTACTTTCATATATCGATGGCTTATATTCAATACTGTCTACCTACATCTACTGTATATTTTGACAGAAATAAGTTTTTTATGGCAAACTCTTCTGTGATATTAATTTCAACTTTAAAAAAATTGTTTTAGAACTAATATTTTTTTCGTTTTCATTATTTTTCCATCTACCATGATATTGATTTGTGAATGTAATTATATTTATCTAGATTCTACACGTTGTAAATGTGAAAAATTGAAAAATCAGTCAAAGTATTTGGCAAAAGACTACGCCTGGGTAGCCAAAAATTATTAGAATGAGATAGACGATTTTACTTGTATGGGTGGTAGGCGTGATTGTTGCCGGGTGCTGACAGTTATTTTAACGGAGCTAACTAGATTTGATTTAAATTGCTTCAGAATTACCTTCAAAATCGCTTTTAGAAATTTTCACTCGGTACCACTTGGCTGATTTGGACAATTTACGAACCTGACTGGTGTCTGGGATGTCAGTGCTAGGGAGGTTCAACAGGAAAGAAAAATCGATTATCAAATTTTGTACTGATCAGAAATTCAAAGCCGATTAATCGACTTTTGGAGTGAAACTACTTTTCTCTTGTCCCTAGACAAGAGAAAAGAAACCGGATGTGACGTCGCGCGCAGGTTTGCAATGTGCATGAGGGGCTAAATATCAATAAACGAAACGAAACACAAGCAAATGAATTTAAAAACACAGGCCAATGAAGTAAAAAATTTAGCGATTGAAAAATTGCATTTTCAAATAACGCTATACTTTTCATCGCTATAGAAATATATGGAACTAGGAAAGTGTAAAAAAGGAAACGTTAAAATGTTTCATCAAACGCTGTCCAATGATTTTATCTTTCTTCAGTCGTGCACCCTCTTCCGTACATTTTTGAAGGATGCTTGCATAGAGCTCTATGGATGCATGCAACTAGTTTCACCGTGTAAGAGCTGACTAATAATAAAACAATAGTACAAAAATGCTTGAACAACCCCCGAAAATTGTATATACAATCAGCTGATCTGAACTGATATTGACATTCCACCCGTATAAAATTTATAGTTCCTTATTTAAAATAATTAACAAACATTTTCAAAAATGCCCTGTGACATTATTAAACAAGGAGCTGAGGGCCGCCTTTATCTCGGCGAGTACAAAGGAGAGAAATGTTTGATCAAAGAAAGGTTCGAAAAGAAATATCGGCATCCAGAATTGGATTTACAAATTACACGGCAGCGAATGAAAGCAGAAACGAAAGCGGCTGGGAGATGTCAGAACGCTGGAATCGTAGCACCACGAATATTTAATATGGATCTGAATGAACGCAAAATTTATATGGAATATTTTAGTGAAGCTGTCACTGCAAAAAAATATATACACCGTACAGTGTCAGAGAATAGCGTGGATGAAACACAAACGTTACTGGAATTGTTAAGTGAACGCATTGGCAGCAATATCGGAAAAATGCATGCCAATAACATCATACATGGTGATCTTACAACCTCCAACATAATGATTAATCCCAAAGGTGGTGAAGGAAATAGTTTCTCAGAGTATGATGTTGTTTTCGTCGATTTTGGTTTGAGTCACTATAATCAAGGTGCAGAAGATAAAGGCGTGGACTTGTATGTGCTTGAAAGAGCACTACTGAGCACGCATAGCGAGCAGCCTTACTTGTTCGATAAGATCTTATTGGGGTATCGCAAAGAATGTGGCAAAGATGAAGATGCTGTTGTAGCGAAATTTGAAGAGGTACGCGCACGTGGACGCAAACGCACAATGATTGGATAAAAAGTTGCAATTTTTTTTTTTTTTTTTGTAATTTGTAATCTTAGCTTTGCTATAATAAACAAAAGTAATATTTAGCAATGGAAGCAATTTACATTGACTTAAATTAACTTAATTATATTATTCTATGCTCTTGGTTTTTGACGATTCGTCTATAATTTCATCACCGCGCAAATTATCAATTTTAATTTTCTTTATGTATTTTCGTAGTTTTTGTTTTTTTGTTAATTTTTCATTTTTTAGCGGTTCCACGCCATCAATAGTAGCTTCTTTATACTGATCGTAGGGACGTTCTTGAATTTTCTTTATGGCATCATCGAGTTTTAGACCAGCAACACCTTGTTCCTCATGGTAAAGGCGCATTTTTTCACAAAATTTAGCATGCCCCTTTTTGAAATTGTGTCCTTTTGTGTATGGATGCTGTTAACAATTTTAAATTACATTATGGGCAAAGAAATTTCGGCATGATTGACTTACCCTAGCATCAATAGCGCGGGCACATTGATTATAAAAGTTATGTAGATGTCTCAGAAAAATGTCATTTGGTTTGATATGTTCATCTAAACTAATTTGTATTATTTCCATGACATAAGGAAACGCCTTTTGTGCACATCCTTGTCGCAGCATAGCACCCAAAATTTGTATGTTCATTCTGTAGAAGTTAAAATTCACTTAATTGAATATAGAATTTCGAAAAGAATACACTCTCACAGCATGCAAATGGGAGATGTACTTTCTTCAAAATGCTACATCAGATATACATAAGGAGCACTTAGAAATTTTGTTGTTAAAGTTACAGGAGCTCGAAAATATTAAGATTTTCATGTTTACCTCGCACCATTACTGCGCATATGTGTTAGCAATTCTCTTGCTGCATCTTCAGTTTGACATCCTAAAGCTAAAACTCCATATGTCACGATGTCTGGATTAAGTCCAGCAGTTCGTATCATGGAAAGTACTTCTTTGGCGCTTTCATAATCAAACCGCATCGACCGCTTCTTTATCAGCACATTGAAGAAGTCAATATCGGCCTTAAGACCGATTTTCCTTATAAACGAAAGCAATTGCTTCTCTGCAGCATTTGTGGGAGGTATTACTTCCAGAAGTGTTGTGAACGTTTCAATGTCGGGGGTGATATTATTTTGCTTCATCAAGTCCAAAAATCCATTAATGCCACCCAGTAGAAGAAAACGTTCATGCGGCTTTGTCACTTCCGACAGTGAGACTAAACTACCGAGATGAGGGTGTGGTGCAAGCAAATTTGGAATTTCCAACTGTGTCGCATTGCTGGATAATGATAAATCTTCACTGCTTTCTAATGATGTATTTTCACACTCTTTAGATATTTCAGATTTAATGGATGATTGCTCTTGGTCTAACAGTAGAACTTGTTCGCCATCTTGTTGAATATACATATATTGACGTTCTGCAAGTATTTGCTTCAATACTTGATGCATTGTCCGCAAATCTCCGAATTCACAATCGCGTACACAGCGCAATACTATATTGAATGAGTAGTAATCGGGACGTATACCACGTTGCAACATTTTGTGCCAGGTAAGCAAGCAGTGCCTATGAAATCAAGTTAACTATATTTATGGAAACTGAAAACTATGTATACACAAATTTGTTTCTAACCTGAATCCAAAATGGCGATCACTCGCACATGCCTGCAACAAAAAATTGAAAGTATCAGCATTCACTTCCAGTTGACGTTCCATCATTTCATCAGCTAGCAGATATGCGGTCTTCACATCACCACTCCGTCCATATGCCTTAATCATGGCATTGTAATTTTTAATATTCGGCTCGTAGCCTTTTTCAAGCATAATTTCACGTAAATGATTTGCACGGCCTAAGCCGTCAGCAGCTGAAGGTGCATTTGCGCAAGCATTAAACAGCGACGTGTATGTGGCACCTGTCACTTTAAGACCACGTTGGCGCATTTTTGTGAAAAGTTGAAATGCCTTGCGTGTGTAGCCCGCTTTGGCGCAACCACTAATGAGTAAATTATAAATGTAATTCTCCGGTTTGGCCCGATCTTCTCTAAGCATTCGCTGCTCTAACACAGCGATTGCTTCATTCATGCGATTGGCAAGCAAATGCTCTTTAATCATACGTCCATATTCTGCGGTACTCAGTCTTTTACTACGTTTCGGAGGACTACTTATGTATTCTTCTTCGATAAGATCACCTAAAATATAAGCAAGAAATTATAACTAGAATATAAAATAAAAGTATATACCTAACTTACCTTCATCTTCTTTGTCGTCTGCAATTGTGATGCTTCCAAAAGTATCTGCATCATCATTTAAAACGAATTCATCTTTTCTTCTTTCTGTAATTTTGGTTTCAAAACCACCCTCAGACATTTTAAATGGATTGGAGCTTGAATCCATTATAGGTGTCTTTCTAATGTGATGACCGGCGTTTCTTAAGGTATTATCTTCATTTAGTTGCTCTTTTGTTTTACGCTTGTTGCCCTCACGTTGTGTATCTAAGCCCGCATCCTTATCGTAGACTTTAAAATGTAGTTGTGCTTGAAAGAAAAGTCCGAGCGTTGCAAGCCTACCATCACTGTTGAACATATACTGTATATTTCCAAATATCGCTTGGCGTTGTGATAGTGTCATCTGTTTTTGTGCATTTCTCAATTGGTGCATCGTGGCATTGCAAAATAATCTTGCAGCCATTTTTCACCAGTTAGTTTATTTATTAATGTTTTATTTCTTGCTTAAATAAAAATATTTACTAGAACACGCTTACTGCTAATAAACCTATAATTTTTATATTTTTGGTTATTCCAGCTGTTTACTGGTAGAAACAGCTGTTTAAAAAAACTCATACAGTGGCTGCTGAAGTTTTGAAGACCTTTCTATAAATTAAAAACATTTAAACAAACAGTAACAATTAAAACAGAGATAAGAATGAATAGGAAGAAGGAATATATTCAAATTAAAGTATGAAATAGTAATTAAAAAGAATCAGCTCATAGATCAGCAAAATTTGAAATGTTTTTAAGTAAATTCTCAGTAGTTTCTTTGACAAAATTACGCCATTGCTCGGTGCACATTTCCTTTGAAGATTTCTGTAGTTGCTTCATTAAACCAATAAATTCATTTTCGATCTCTTCTTTGATGTTCACATTGGCCAAAGCTTTAAATAATGTCTCTAGTTTCTCTTTGAAACTACAAAAATTAAGTTTTTAATTTTCGAATTGCTTAATTTCAAAATAATTTTACCATTTGAATTGTTCAGATTTATTTTGGAAAGACTCATATTGTGACTCCAATTGACGTACTATGTGTTCCATATTTAATTCAAGCTCATGTAATTCGCGTTGCTGCTTTTCAATTTCTTCCATTATGCTTACGCTGATATAATCAACTTTCTTGATGAATATATCTGCAGGTTTTTTGCCAGTTTGTTCGTGTAAGCGCGCCAATTGATTGGATATATTACGTTTGTATGTATCAATTAAATTTGTGGATTCTATAGAAAATTTTTAAATTAAAATTGTGATAATTTAATAAATTCGATAATTAAATCATACCTCGATTAAAAGCTTTACAAATAACTGGCATATCATTCCAAGTTGAATTTGTAGAATCTGTTAGCTGATGCCTTGAAGTATCTTCATTTGGCATGATCATATGTAATTCAGATTTTAGCGGTGATGCAACAAATAATTCTTTGCCAAGAACACATGTATGACGTGTAAAAATCGAAGTGGCTGTAGTTACTTGACAATTTGTAATTGTGGTTGTAGTAGCAATATTCTCAATAGCTAAAGCCTTTTTAGGACTTTTGAAAGTAAAATTTTTTTGCTGCACCACATCGGATTCCTCAGTATCAGAATTGTATTCAGTTTCTGAGCTGCTGCTTTCGCTTCCATATTCTGAGCGGTCACGATATAATACGCATTCATTTATTGGCATGTCAAATACAAGTTCGTTATCATTAGTATTTAGATCTTTTGATATTTCACCATTTTCAGACTTGCATTGCTCAATATTTTGACTGTTGTTACTTTGTTTTCTTGCTAATAATTCAGCTTCTAAAAAAACTTTTACTCTACTGTGTTGTTCAACTCTGCTTTGACGATCTGGTGTGTTACTGTTGTCGGAGATATCCATCATATTTAGCGGTTCTGGAGACGACAAATCACTAAATTCTGATTGCATGTCTTTAATTTCAATAGGAGTTAGTTCAATTGCATTTTCAATATTCTGACGACATCCTTGAATATCAGTAGTGACGACAGTTGAATTTTTATTATTTGCCATTAAAGTTAATGTGTCACCGAGATTATGAACGGAAGCGCTTGCCACAGCATCAACTGCTTTCTTTGAATCTGTTTCAGATTCGAGCAAGGAAATGATTACATTATTCGAGTGCTGAGAATGTTCATTTTCATAATTTGAGCATAAACGCAAATCTTTTACTTCCGATGACTGTGGTGGAATATATTTTGGAGAAGTTGTTAAATCGATTTCTATATCAGCTGAATATATAGTATGATTTTCATTTGAAAGACGTGGTGATTTCGCAGCGGGCAGCCTCTCAATTTTCACATTATCAAATGGATCCTGAAAATATTAGTTTAAGTTAATTTTAATTTTGTTCATTAAATATAATCAAATCAGTACATATACTTTGGATGGATCAATGATAAAACGAGAGCGTTTGCGTGTCTCCCTAGCAGTTGCAGCAGCTGCTGAAGTGCTGGGTCCATCTGAATCGATAAACTCTATTGTAGATTTGGGCTTCAATATTAATTTGGTTCTATTTGAAGATTTATGACAACGTTTTTTCTTTTGTGTATCTGCTGTATTTTGACGGCGTATTCTAAAATTACGATAAGATTGTCCTGGCTCAGCATCGCTGACATTACGGTCTTCATAAACAGTATTATTATTTGGCTGGTTTTCATTACTGTTGTTAATTACTATATTTGAATTTGAATCTTCATTTATACGTTGAACATGTTGCAGTATAGTGCGACGTTGATCTTCATTGAAAATTGCTGCACTTTCATTGCCATTGTCCAAAAAAGTAGTAATATTAACTATGCCTATATTTGCTGGAACTACTTGGGGCATATTAAGAGCTTCAGTTAAATGACTCATTGGCTTCACCTTGTTAATTTGTTTACGTTTCGGTAGTGGCGGTGCAATTAAAATCCGGTTTGTTTTGGATTTGCGTGTATTGTTTCTAAATAAAACAAAAATTTAATAACAAATTAAATTTATTACACCAATGGGTAAAGTAAAACCTTCTTTTCCAAATATTTTGTGGTTTATCTGTGCTTGTCTGATCACTGTCTGATGTGTATTTGGGGTTTTTAAAAAAGCGACGTTTTACACGAAGTTCACGTATCGGATGCATTCCACGCTCAATCTGCTTAGCATCACTTGATTGGCGTGATGATTTCGGAGACTCCTCCGCAGCTGTATACGATGGTAGCAAGGTTGAATCTATTTTCCGTGTCTTAACTTTTGGTATTCGTTTATTGGATGTCGTCGCTTTAGTTTTCCGCAAAGCTTTTTCATATTTCGGTAAAGATGGTTCCTTAAACCCAAAATTTAAAACCGGATTTTCGCTGTTTTCCTTTTGCAAAGCATTTTCGTAGTTTTTTAAAGATGGCAACTTAAATTCAAAATTTATATCTGGACTTGCGCCCTCCTGTGCAGTTGCAGATAAAACAGGTTGTGATGAACTAGTGATTTCCTTTTGCTGGCTGATATTATCTGAGCTGCTTGAATTGCCGATTAGAAAATTATAACTATTTTTAAAATGGTTAAAGGTTGGGCTTAATGCTTTAAATTGGAGAAAATTATTAATAGGTCACAACATATTCTATGCAAATATTGACTTTCAAAACTACCTTGATTTGAATCGGTTTGTGGTTTTTGTGATTCAACACTCTCAGATTCATTTGTACTTTTAAGTGGCGCCGATGTCGGCGGTTCATTCTCTTTATCGCTGTCTGATGATCTGTTATTTTCAGCTATTATTATTTTAAGCGAGTCTTGTTCCAAGTTATTTTTCTTCGAATTATAATATTCTAAAACAAATTCGTTTTCTTGTAAACGCAATGATTCTTCTGCAGGTAGTTCCAATATAGCATACGTAATAGATTTTAATTCTGCGATGTTATTTAATTTTTTTGAAAACTGAGCAGGTATGGAAAAATTCACTGTAAGTGTACGGTTCTCACTGAAAACATTTGCAATTAAGAAATTTTGGGTAAAATCATTTAATTTACTAAAACAACATACAGAGCCATTTTACAGACTTGCAAACCCACAGTAACACTAGTGAATTTAGTGTGAGATTTTTGTTTGAAACGACCTTTAAATGTAAGCGTACGTGGGCAATAATTCAAGTCAATCCAAAATTGTTCGGCACCCTAGGAAAATTGATACAATTAATTGTGCATATCCTCGTAATTATTTATTTCCATATAAACATACCCAAGTTTTATAAAATTCGTAGCTGTCGCCAAATTTTAAAGTTTTGCAGCGAAATGAGTATACCAATACATTTTCGGCCAGATTCATATTATATATATTTAAAAGATCACGTGCCATCTGTGTGTATGTTAACGTTATTAAACATAAATACTTAATTTAAAAATAATTATAACAACACAGTGCAATATCAGTTATCAAATACCGACAAATAAAGGTTGTACGGGTTCGCTGGTTCCGGCCATGCGCTTAAATGTTTTCTATGGTTTATTGAAAAAATCTTCGCTATTAAAATAATAGGATAGCTTAAAGTCAAAACAACCATAGTTTCATTTTTTAAATAAATATTCCCAAATAAGACAAACATTTTGGTACTTATTTTTACATGCACAAGACCGATGTTAGCAACCCCAAACTACCTTTAAAAATGCATTCATTTGTCATTTGATTTTGCAATGTGTAAAATTGTCGCACTGTGTAGTTTTCTATTTACATTATCGAACTTCGTTGCATGAAAGCTTCCCACTGCTATTGCTGAAATAAGTTTATCTTTGAGTGTGTTTGTTTCTGAGCAGTGAATCGTATTGAGTTCATCTTGTTGACGCCGAATATCGACGCATTTAAGCAACATTACCAACAAACGTAATGCCATCATTTGTGTGTTGAAATCGCCAACAAAATCAATGGGAAACCACAAACAAGCGCTGCAGTAATATAAATTATTTAATTGAGTCCTATAAATAAGAAACAAGGAACGCACATAATGCCAGTCTCAAAGTTAGCCAAATTTTCAATAGTGGACGTTTGAACATTTGAAAGTAATTGATAAACCATATCGAGAAGCTGATAATGATATGTTGGACGTTCTGGTTCTTTGTACTGCAAACAACCAATAATGTAGGTAACAGCGCTGGGTACAGTTTTTTCATATTTCCGTAGAAGGTATTCATTTGAAGGGCTTAAAGAAACTTGTATGTTCTGCGGAATATTATGAAGAGAATATGAACTCATAAAAATATATGGAAATGGAAAAACACTAAGATTTTTCCGTCACTCAATATTGATAATGTAGTCAATATTAAAAAAATATAAATTGTTTTTCTATTTTTACCAAATACAAACGCAGCCACTTAATAGTTGCTTCTTCAGCTTCCCCATCTTTACGCTTTAAGGATTTCTCTAAAATATTGAATCCAATAAGCATATCACGAAAATCAATTTTAGCCTTTAAAAAATAAAATTCGCTTTTAATTTTAAAATTGTATGCTTTTGCAATGATTACCATCATGTTGTTTAAAATAAAATCGTTAATTTTGCTTGCAGCCGCTACTATTTCGGCTACGGAAGTCTCTTGTTTTTTTTTAGAAAAAACACTTTGTGCCGTCGCCATGTTGAGAGAAGAACTTAATTGCGAAAATTTTTTTGCTGAATGAAAAATAATATTCGTAATAAATTTGCAGCTTACTCTATTATTTTAACATTTTTATAAGTATGCATTGTAAAAATAAATATTTTAAAATTTTTAATTTCTAAATATAATTTACCTCTTATCCTGTACTGCTTTCATTTCCTTTTGCAAAAACGAATTAAAAAACAGAAACGTCGACAGATAAGTGTAGACACAAACCATAAGATAGATAAAATTAAATTGCTTTCAATTATCTTGCCTCAGAGTTGAGTATATTAAGTTCGCTTTGGCAACATAACAGATTATCAAGGAAATGAGTTTTGTTGCTAATTCTCACTATAATTAAAAGACAACCGATTTTTTTGCTTTATTCTGCTGTATATCATAGTCTTTTATATCTGTATATTTAAAAGATAAGCATAATATACACTTTTAATTAAAAAGTACTTGCCATGTTTAGTTAAATCCGAAAAATGCAACCCTTTCTCGTTTATCTGCGTATTATTTGACACATTTTTTTCCTTCTATTTCATTCCACTTCTTAATAAAGTTAAATTAACAGAAAGAAAATTTAGAACATGAATTCTTCGGTGGATCCACGGCGTAAGGAAAAAGTAAATCGTTACAAACCACCACAAGCACAAGGACAGAGTGGCGGTGGCAATGAAGATTTAATGCCGGACTATATGAATATTTTAGGTGAAATCAGTTCATGGTCCATGAAATGAAATTTCATTTAAATTTTCTCTTCATTTCTGTATTTACAGGTATGATCTTCTCCATGTGCGGCCTGATGATGAAACTGAAATGGTGTGCCTGGCTTGCTCTATACTGTTCCTGCATAAGTTTTGCCAGTTCACGTGTTTCAGATGATGCTAAACAGGTTGGCTGGAAGTTTTCTCTTGAAATATATTTATCTCTCATCATTTTCTTAGGTGCTCTCCTCATTTATGCTGAGTGTCAGTGCTGTTGTTATGTCGTACCTCCAAAACCCTGCACCAATGACACCACCATGGGTCACTTCAACGTAATCGTAGTGCTGCGGAAGTTTCATTATTAAGAGGATCATCAACATTGTTGTAATGCAGCAGAAGTTCCATTATTAAACGGATATTTCTTATTCCAGGATTTCTGTTCAAAAACTGTCGAGAAATTCAATTGGTAGAGCTTTCATAGTATATGCTTAGTGTTTTTTGTTTCTTTTTATTAATTTTCTATTTTAGAACTGCATCAATGTACATTCATAAATATATAAATACATATTTCAAATGCCATCTTTGTTCCAAAAAGTTTTAATATAAAATGTATTATTAATGTTTCAACTATGTGGTGAAACAGTTTTTTTAATTCTAAGACTAAGTATATAATAGAAATTGTGGATTCCAACGATGGCTACCAAGTTGTTTTTGCACTGCTGTTTTTTTAATGCCGTTTTTTATTGCTGCTATCTCTAATTTATGAAGTGCAGTTTTTATTTTATAGGTCATCAAACTTTACTTTGCATGTTTGCACAAAGGCAAATATCCAGTTCTTTGAAATATTAGAACTTATTATTTATAGTTACTCATCCTTCATCTCATACAATTGAATACAATAAAATGTTAAATTGCCTCCAAACGTTAAAAGCACATTTTGACTTTCGTTAAAAGGAAAATGCAATTTGTTTATTTATCTTTAACTATTTTTTTTTCTTTTTGTTAAGATTTAAAATTCACGATTTCATAGTCTTGGTGTTGTTTCTATAAAATGAAGCAAGCAGTAAGTATTTTTTACAATTTTCGTAAAAATAAGAAACGATTCATAGATTAAATTCAACATTAGATTTTAAATAAATAAGCAATTTTCTTCTTTTATAAAGAATTCAATAAGTGCATAGTTACAACTCAACGATGTAATGTGAAATTTGGATGAATACGATGCCTGATGATAATTTTGAATTTCATTCCATTGGCTTTAGTATTTGCATAGTGTTTGCTGTTCCATATAAAGGTGGTCATATTTGATCTAGGATCGGCAGCGCATTGTTATGTGGTGAGTATGTAATAGGCGAAAATAAAAAAGGCCAAAAAATAAAGTGAGCTAAAAATCACTGCGTATTAAATTTCACCGAAATTGGTGTGCCCAGTCGTTTTTGCATGCTGTTGCGCCTGCACTTGCCCCACCAACAGGGCATCGCATTGCAAGCAACGTAATGAAAACTTATCAACGTTAGTGAATTGACGTGACGATTTTGCTTCGTTAGCCAGTTGCTCAGCCTGATGGTAGACGCCCATTTCTTCAATTGGAAAGATAGTAGCTGGAGCGCCGCCCTAAAAATATTAATTAAGTTGCGAGATAAAATTTAATCTTCAAACTTTTTAACTTACAACAACCGTTTCCATATACAAAGGATCATAATGTATGCCGTCGAATAGCAGGAAGACACGCAATCCATAATTTTTATCCTCACCAAAACGATTTATAATAGCATTTTGTATATCAACTACATCGATTTCTATGCCATAGTAACTCGAGAGTATAGCTACTTCGATAGCGCCACCCCATGATTCCGGACGTTGTATCCATGCGCAATAATCACCATTTGATTTACCCAGCACAGCATCATTGTACTGATGTGGATCGGCAGCTACCTCCTGCGCAATGATGTGGCGCATCATTTCACTGCCTTCATTGTCAATTTTGCCATTTAACACAAAACGTATGCTGGTGAAAAGGCAAGAATTATCTGCGGGCACTACTTTCTTAAGCAAAATGCCATTAAAGTTTCCGTTCGAGCCACTTGGAAGTTCAACCTCAGTTGCCGCAGCAACTTCAGCTGCCACAGTTGCAGCCTCGGTGCCAGCAGAAGTAGCAGCAGTCGCTTCTGCAACCACCTGTCTTAGCTGTTCTTCTTCTTCTTCTGCTTGCAAACGACGAGCCAGCGCCTCATCATCTTCTAGTGAGTAATTTGTTGATCCCGGTGGCTTTTCCTCAACAATAAGTGTTTCACCACTGGTTATGCCCGATGCAGCAAGACTTTCAGTGTGCTGCGACAAGTCGAGTGGACGTGGTGGAAATCCAACGAGTACATGCAATTGTGGCTCTTTGATTTGCGTTATCTGTGCGATTCTGGTTTTGAGGTCAGCAATTGTCGTGGCCGCGTTCAGGTCTTTCACAATGAATTGCCCCTTTTTCGACTTTAATTTTACACTGAATGTCATGTTTTTGTTGTTTTAGAAATTGGAATTTATTTTTGTGGTTTTCTATAGTTTAATTTGTTTTATAATGAGGTAATTTTGTTCGTCTATTTGTTGTTTTTATTGTTGTTGTTGTTGGAAAAATAGTGAAGAAATTTTTCTGGATTCTTGTTAGAGATGCCAACTTCAGTTAATCACAAATCGCACACAGCGTTGCATTTTAGTCCATTAAAATTTTCGGAAAGTTTGTGTAAAATTTGTTTTTATATGATGGCACTTGCCGGTGAGCTTGCATTATTTGACAGTATTGGCTGTTCTATTGAGATTAATGAGTTAATAAAAAGTGATGAGTTCTCGAAAAGTTTCAGATGCTTAATATGCCATCATGCATCAGATGATGGGGGTACCCAGTCACCCAGAGAAAGGTTGAAATTAAAACGCATTTTTATTTCCCGAACATATATAAAATATTTAGTTTTTTATGAGAATGAAAATAAAATAATTTTGATGTTTGTTGACAATCAACAGGATTTTTTAAATGTGTTAATAAAAACCCAGATGTCAAATGTTCTACAGCAGAGCGCCTTAAATACACAACGACAATTGCAAGAATAATCAAAAATGAAACGCAATCTATGTGTTATTAATTTTTCAAAGAAATAAAAAGTACTCTTGCTCACAAGGAAAAAATTAATACGAAATGTAAAAATTCTTATTCTGATGTTCTTCTTTTGTTGCAAAAATCAGTTGTGCTTATGCTACGACAGTCATGACCATAACATTTCATGCTTGCGCAAATGTAAACATCCACATATATTTAAATTTAAGCAAACTTCCATAACAGTTGCGAAAGTCAAGCAATTTTCAAAAGTTGGCATCCCTGATGATGAAAACACAAAATAAAATTGTAGAGGGTGATTAATATGTTTTAAAATTTTATTTTTTAATATAATTTGGAGCATCCTTTTAAAATCGTCCAGATAGTGCGAACGGCAATTTAACCTTCATGAGTCCTCTTGCTCAGTAAACTCCGCTTAAATATACAAAGTAATTATTTCAAAATCTTTTAATTTAAACTAATTTTATAAATTTTAAAAAATTTCAAAGACTTGTTACAGAAAAAAAGACTATACAAATATACAAAGGTACCTACACTTAAAATTCTTACGTAAGGTTTAAAAATTAAAAAACTATAAAAGTATTTAGTTTTTGACTTCCATAAACTCCAAAGGGGGCCAATTTTAGTCCTCTTCTATGGTCTACTGACAGAGTGCTAGATTCTCATCTGGCATTCCATGTTCGATTCTCGGTTAGAATATAGCTTCTTATCTATCTTCCATTCTTTTCTTCCTTACATAACTCATTGTGCCACCCAAAATCCGTAATGGATCTCTATGAAATAAAAGTGTCGTGTATCGTATATAAGCCATCTTGCTCACTAAAAGAACAAATTTAAAAAAATACAGAAATTTTGTGTGTTAGATAAATAACTATTTGGTACTGGGAATTGTAAGGCGGTAGGTTATACGGGGCCCCGGTGTCATCGCTTTAACATCAATCGATGATTTTCTTTATTTTCTTATGTGTGTATAATTATAGTTTCAATTAAAAAAATGACTGAAAAATCAATAAAAGAAATGTATTTTTGGGTGTCTTTTAAGATCTTGAAACGTAACCCCCGTTTTTGCATTGGTTCCTTGTATCGTTTAACATGTTTACAATCGGATCTTTGGCTGGATTGGTTCAAATTTAGGAGATATCCGTCTTCTTGTAGGTCTTATAGGTCCAAATTTGCTAAATACAAAAAAATTATATTCTAATAGTATTTTCGACTAAAATATCGAGAAAACACCTCTTTTTTGAAATAAATAAACAAGTATTTATTCCCACAATTTACATTCAAATTCAAAAAACTTTGGGGTTTTCTCGACATTTTAGTCAAAATTACTATTTGAATGCAATTTTTTTTTGTATTAGAGTGTCGAAGACAGTAATGTGATATTCAAAACAGTTTTGGACTTATAGGACCTACGCACCCGATTGAAAACAGCAAAATTCAAAGACAGATTTCTCCTCCTAAACTAGACCCAATTCATTCAAAGGGCCAATGGGTCTGAACCCAGTATACCCGAACGAAAGTCAGTTCCTAGGTGCCCCGTTTGTCTCTATTTGTAAGTACCTATTTACATTACAGTGTAATTATTCCGATATGTCACTGATTTTAATTTTTGTATGAAACTGTTAAAAATAACTAAAAGAAATACATGAACTAAGCCATTACTAAGGAAATAATAATATTTGTAGTATCTAATCAATATATTTAATTGTTGCAAAGCTCAAAAATTGTAATTCATAGAACAAAAAGAAAAATCGGATTTCCTAAAAGAAACCGCATTGCTACATTGTAATGCCAATGAGTTAATACTTAAATTTTTGATTATGGTAATCGACAACATGCCGGATATACATATGACTGTGAATGTATATGTGTAAGTATATCTATGTATGCATAAATTATTCGTCTTCTTTTTAGAATTGTGTAATTTTAAGTACGAGTAATATGTATGTAAAATAAATGTATCCGTAGTTGGGTTAAATAACATTTAAATAATACAAATTATCAACTACAAAAAAATTAAGGTGTTAAAAATTTCTGACTAAATCACTGGAAATCCATCAAAGTATTTAAAAGATATGCAAAAATCACATAATTTTTTTTAATACAACCTACAAAAAAGAGCTAATATAGAAACTAAATAAACCAATATAGAATTTGCATGCTTAACAGCAAACAATAATCGCCAAAAACAACAATATTTGAGTTAAAGAAATCTTCAAGATATTCAAAAAAAAAAAAAATAAAACCGACATATAGAATAGTACCAACAACAAAAGCAAATACAAACGTAATCGCTAGCAACAACAGCAACAGTCTATGTAGAAAAAATAATGCCCAAATAGCCCATGATCCAAAATCTGTCGAAACAAACGTATTGTTAGGGTCTCTTTTTTTGCAGCAGGCAGGCAGGCAACATGAATAACAACAACAGCAGCAGCACTAGCAACTAACAGCAAACAGCACTGGTATAAATAGACGAACATAAACTAAAATTAAAATCAGTTAAAGTTTGTCATTGAATTTAAACAGTTTATCTGAAAATATCGCAAAAATGAAGTTTCTACTTTTGGTGTGTTAATAAGTTTGTTAAAAAAAAAAAATAAATAAACTAAGAATCAAAAACTCTGTACTTAAAGATCCACTGATGATCTATAATTGGATTATCTGATAATTTGTGTATATTTTAAAAATATAATTGTGTTTTTTTCTTTTGTACATTTTGCAGGCCATATTTATCTGCTTCGCCACTTTCATGGCCGTCAGCGCGGTGCCCATTGATGAATCCATTCCTGAGGGAATTGAGGGGGCCAGTGATGTTGTCAGTCCATCGGATGATCATTCAATTTTGCTGAAATTAAAATTGCTGAAGAAACTTTTGTTCCTTGGTTAAAAAACATGGGTTCAGTGTGCATTTGCTCATTTTGTTCATAGTCATAAATAGTTCTTACCCTTAATTTTTCATTCACGTACCTGCCTTTATTTGCATTTCTTCAACTACCTCAACTTGGCAATAAGTCAAAAGTAAAAATCATCACAATTTTCTCTTATTTTCGTGCTGACGTACGCTACTGAATCTGTAATACTCTAATTAATTATTTTTAAGTTCTATTATTTTTTAATTTAATAAAAAAAAAATGTGTAATTTTCAATTCAAATAGATTTTGGTTTTTTATTTTTGATATTTTATGTAATGTAATGGGAAAATCAATATAACTTTGAGCTGTTTGCTATTATTGCATATATTGCATAAGAGTTGACCTTAAAATTTTCTAGGAAATACTGCGAAATCGTCTTGAAGGATATACATTTTTTTTTGGTTTCAGTTATTTATTGATGTCGTTCAACTTAGAACGTTTTTGGAAAACAATTTATTTATGATTGTTACCCGATTGCTAGGCCACAAATAATAGGTCATCGCACTTATCATTTAGTGCTATCAATGTGATTATTTATGGATATTAACAGTGCCAAGATAAATAATGAACTGAGGAATGGGTAATGAAGTACGCCGGATTTATATAGTGGGGTCTGACGAACAGAATTGAATTCAACGCGCATAAGACCCAATGTTGCCTCTTTCCCACAAATGAATTCCCCAACCCCTTGTTATGGATGGGGTAGTTATAGCGGAGTCAGTGACTCCTGATGTTCTGGGCATGTCGATACAATGTGACTTTCGTTGGAATAATGATATTTTGACGTGACGGAGCCAAGTGCCTCGGCTTTCTAAAGCGGTGTAAGAAATACTTCACTCCGACTGATCTCTGCATGATCTACACCACCTATATCTGCCCCAAATGCAAATAATTCGCACGTATGGGCAGGAGCCCAACTGGAGCTCCTGTACAGTATTCAACATCGAGCGATAAAGCTAATAGGAGACAGTAGGGTTTCCAGCTCTATTCAATCCTTGGAACATCGTTGAAACGTAGCCTGTGTGACTCTATTCTACCGATATTTTCATGGTGAATGTTCTGCGGAAATGCGCGATTTGATGCTACCAATTCGTATATTCTCTAGAGCTACACAAACCGCAAGTGCCACGCATTACAGAATAGTTCCTTCCCCTGTCGTATCGCGCGACTATGGAATAGGCTCCAAAGGATTTATTTTCGAAAAAACTTCAAAAAATTAATAAATTAAAATAACTTTAAATTAACCTAAACACCCTGTAGGAAAACACTTTGGTGTTATGTTACAAAATTTTATTTATTTTATAAAAAAACATGTATAACAATTATTTACAAAATTTAACAAAAATGTTCTTATTTTATAAACAAGTAAAAAATAAACATAAAAACCAAAAAAATATGTGAAAAGATTATGAAATTCTATAAGAGAAACAAAAACAACCAATAGTTTTAAAGTTAATGAAATTCGGAGTTTTGACTTTGAAGACAGAAAAAAATATGAAATTATTTTAGTTATATATAGACTAGGTTTTTTGAACACAATCATTGCAAATAATATACAGGATTTAATTTATTTAAAAAACTTTAACCAAGCAGTAATTTCTTAAGCTTTTTCAATTTGAAAATGGAACGTTCTCCTTGTGGATTGTATTGATCATCTTGGCCGTAAATATCACCAGGCAGCGATTCATCGGCTGGTACCGCTGATACCAAAGCAACAATCAAAAGACACATGAACAAAGTCTGAAAAATTATTAAAAATAAATATATTAAAGAGTTATAAAAAAAAGGAAGGAAATTTGAATAGTTATATGCTTAAAAGATGCTTAATTTGTTGTCCCTTTAAAATTTATTATTATTATTTTTTTTTTTTTGATTCATGAACAATGATAGGAGGGCTTCAATTTTCTTCCGAAACAGCCGGCTGACTTGACTGCCTCTATATACACTATTGTTGCTTTGACTATAAACATTCATGAAGCCTGTTAAAATATCAGCCAGAATGGTTGTTGCAAATAGAATCAATGAAACTAAAACTATTCCAGTATATTAAAGATTAAATTTCGAGTAATTTCAAGGTATTATCACATTATTTCTGATTTAGATAGATATAGTTAATATCCTTTTTTGCATACTAAGATTAGTAATTTTAACACTTTATTATTTAAAAATAACATACCAAAGCTAAGAATTTCATTTTGAATATCTCGTAAACTTTAAACCCGCAACGTTACAATTGTTTCAATGCTAAATCCAAAAAACTTACTGTATGCAATGCAACCAACTTCAGGTCTTTTTATACTCGAAAAATTATCGTGATTAAAATACGATATAAAGAAAAATAATAATAAATATGATGGACATCCAATCAGGTTAAACTAAAAACAAAAAAAGGCAAAAAAGCATTTAGTACCAATTGATAATGCAAAATGTACACTAAAACCTATATTGGTATATAAACAAAACGAAAAAATATAGCAACAAAATATGCACATAAGTATGTATTTAATTATAAGTAGTGGCGACTACTAAATTTGTATGTCAGGCAGGCACTTGCACGTAATATTGCACACAGGTTTTATGCGAATTGATGATAAAATTTAAACCTGCAATGCTCGATTTTAGGCTCGCTCTTTTGCTTCTTTTAGCTTACTTTTGATTTTTTATTTTATTTTTAATTTAAATAAAGGTGCAAAAGTGTTTCTTGAATTAAGAAAGAAAACAAAAAAATAAAAGCAAATAAAAATTACTTCATCTGTCATGATATTTGCATTGTCGTTTAATTTTAAGTTTTAGTTTTCAGTTGGTTTATTTACCATTAAAAACATCAACACAATTTAGTTGACGGTTGATGGTGACTACTTCCTTCGTTTGCATAATGTAAGTACTCTATATTTCGAGTATAAAATAAATATACCATTGATAGTGGTTAAAATTCCGAAAATTTCAAATAAATATCTCATATTCCCCTCGAGATAAGTCCACAAAGATTATGACCGAACTGCAGGTAGGTAGAAAATATCAAATTTGTTAATAGTTTTAAATAAGTTCTTCTATTTAAGAAAATCAACTATGGCATTATTTTAGAGTTTGGACAATAATTTAATAGCAAGAGGGCAGGAGGTCCATTGCCTTTATCCAGATACTCTATATTAATTTTAGGGTCATCTTTGGATACCAAAGTTATCATTATACTGTTACTATACAATATTAATCCACATAGAAGATATCAGAAAGAAAACTTCAAGCGATCACAATACATTTTTTTAATTCGTCAGAATAACGATTTCAAATTTTGTAGTCGAAGCAATGAAGTTACGAACATGGGATAATGTTTTGGATTGTACAGTCATGTTAATAAATCATTTCTCTAACCCTTTCATGCCCGTTGTTGCCTTCACTTTGATGAGGCACAAAATGAGGGTTTAACGAATTTTGCGAGTTTTGTTCACTAAATATTCTGCTATAGTTTGGTAAAAATAAGTACCTTTTTAAAAAACATAACGTAAATGAGGGTAATTCAGATCGATGTGTATAATTCGGATCGATTTTGTTTTGCTAATAACTTTTCTTTGGTATTTTTTAAAATTACGTCCTTCGACGTTCGAAACGAACGAGAATTAATTCCTCTTTCTAATGGTATGCAACACTTATTACAATTATTTCAAATTAATCAGTCGTGCGCGAAAAAACAAAGAGTGAGCGTATTTTCAAACAAAGCCTTAGCAAATAATATAAGAAACCCACAAATTTTATAACAATAGTAACTTTTGTGCTGGTAAGTATATTTATATAATTTATATATGGGTCTGTTCACTAAACATTCTGCTATAGTTTGGTAAAAATAAGCACCATTTTAGAAAACATACTAAGAAAAAAATTGACTTTTAAAATCTATCTGAATTACCAGCATGCGCTTTTCTACTTGCACATCATCGATCCGAATTACCAGCAAATGAGGTGTTTGCAAAATTACAAAATTTAGAAAAACTACATAGTTTTAATTAATGAAAGTTTTTTAGTTGTGATTTAGATATAATAGGTGATGTTTGGAGGCGATTCGGGTCGACCCTTTGTTTAAAGAGTTTTTGTGGAATTTGAGTTTAAAGTTTAAATAAACTGGAATTTTTTTTTTAATTTTAGTTTGAAATTTTGCATTTTAAAACCCCAAAATATTTTTTTTTTTTAAATTGAAATATTAATTGAAATTAATAACGTTTCTTAGTGTTATACCAATTTGTTAATTTAGTTAAATTCAATATGAAAAATATTTCTAACAACCAGTTTGTGTTAAGTGATTTTATTTTTTGTCTACATACTTATAAATTTTAATTGAGAAATTGTTTAGAATGATTCAAAGAGATGATTTTTTATATATTTCATTGTTCACCAGTTCATGGACTAGCAGATCACAATTTTATTACTTAAGCTTGATATGATTTTCGAAGATATTGGATTTTTGCGAAAATGCTACGCCCACTTTGAGATACGGTCACATTTTATAGCCCACAACTTGACATATATACAAGTGCATCTCTACACCCAATTTGATTGAGATCAGACAAACTGTTTATTATTACATAAGCAAAACACATAGATGTGGCAATAATTTGTAGGTATGTGTGTGTATGTATTTACGCATACATACATACATTATTTAATATATATTTTCCTTAGACCCCAAAATTACATTTTGCATCTAAATAAACCTCAAATTCAAAATAATTTGTTAATAATTTTACCAATACAAAAAATAAACACCTGGGCTTTTTTAGGGCCAGTGGGTAACTTTAGTGGTTGAGACAATAAAAAAATTTTGTTCTAACACCTTATTCCGATTGTGCTCTGAAAACATTGGCGCAAGAAGTCATGGAGTTTCAGATCGATTCGTCAAGAAACAAAAAAGATATACGTGTTTAAACTCAAAATGGGCTTAATTAAGCCCAGGTGCCCATCCTGGAGGTAAGCGGAAATTTTTATTATAAAATATGTTTATAAAAGACAAGAGAATATGAAAATAAAAATTGGAGAAAATGGGTTATCCAGTGGTTGTCTACAGCTCCATTGCTATATTAATGAAAGGCTAACATATGAATATGAGGAATGAGATTTGGTGTGATGATTATGGAAGTCCTAAGTTACCATAATTTCAGTACAAAAAGTTTCTACCAAGCCCCATTAATATTTGGACATGAAAGAGCAAAATAAATATGTAAAAAAAAAACTTTATAACAAATTTTATATTGGAGCGAATATTCAGCAAAATAAATAGACTACTTTTGACTATGATTGTCATATTATTCCATTTGGTTTCCTTCATGAAAGCAACAATAAATGTCGGTTGTTTTTGCTGGGGCAAGGTAGTATAGATCAATTGCTCTGCTAGTAGGTTTGAGTGATACAAACATTTTGCAGTACGTAAGGAGAGTAACATCCCAGAGTGAAGTATAGTAATTTTTGCTATGGTTTCTAGAACTGTTAAACAGTGTTGGGACAAAGCGAGACATGAGAATGCAAGATGTTATGGGAAGGGCTTGAATAAGATTAGCTTATGGGCCTTGAATGATAGCTCTGGTAAATGTTTTTCCTAAAATTGTCCGATAGTTAGATTATAATAACTATCTGAAAGCCACTCCAAACCAAACTAATCCGTTTTGCAAATTATTGAGAAAATATCAATATTTGGTATTTATCATTTTTTCTATATTTACATAGAAATCATAAACTTTTTCGAACTTGTAACCATAGCTGGAAATTACCAACTTAGAGTTACAATGCGACATTACCTTCTTATATATGAAGATATCTGATATACCATTCTCTATATGGAATATAATGCGGTTGTCAAAACTAAGCAAAAGTGTTTATCTCCTTCCTGCATTTAAAAATATTGGAGTAAAAGTATAATGAACATTTCCTGCATACTGTATTTAATTTCATATAACCTGATATAATTAAATATTTGGTATAACACCATAGAATATACAACTATGATATATTTTTCAATTTCCCATGCCCCCCCCCCCCCCCCCCCCCAAAAAAAAGATAGCAAAAAAGTCGAGGAATTGATAGGTATTATCTTACATTGCTGTGCGGTATTTGGAATAAATTGAATTAAACCATACCTTACTCAATAAACTTTATACTAAGATTTAATTAAACATGTGATCGATGAGAAAAGAAAACAAACTTTTGTTTGCCATTAAACGCAATGACAGTCACCACTTTGCATATTTTTGGTAAAGCCAATAAAAAATAAAGTCATTGAATTTTTCATCTAAGCGTTAAAGTTAAAATTTACTATAATTAATTCATTCATAGCTGTTAATTTGCTTTACTCATTTGCAGATTACTTTATCATTTTGATGAAAAAAAAAACAAAAAAAAACCGAAATTTTGATATTTGTTAAGCATTTGTAAAATTTCATTGATTAACGCGTGCTTGAATGATCTATACTTATGAGAGTTTAATTGATTTTTAAATATTGAAAAGGTGCCACTCTTCTGGCGACTACCTGCATTTACATATTTATGTAAATGATTGGTATTCAGGCTCGCTTGGAATTAAGCTTATAACTAAGCAAATATCTATGCACAAATTCATTTCATTTAGCCTAACTATGTATTGTACTTATGTTAATGTATGATATATAATATTCATACCAACTTATTTCTTTTTTAATTGTTAAAATATAAAATTTCGCCGTTTATATATCGATTAACAGAAATCAGAATCTCGAGATGGGGTTAAAATACTCATTTCATTACTTGACTACTCAAACTACTTCAAATTATACAAGTCTAGAATGACTAATGAATTTTGTCTACTCAAAAAAAAAAAAAAAAAAAAATGAAAAAAATCACAGCTTATTAAAACTACAAATACCTTGAACTAAAAAAGTGATAATTTAATTAATTTCTACAAAAGAATATCAATATTAAAATCAATTAACACAGTAAAGTGCGGAGGAATCACACCAAAATTTGTACACTTGAATGCATTAAGTTTTTATTTACATCAACGAAACTTTTTTGGTTTTGTTTTTGTTTAACTATGCTTGAAACCCCAAATGTGGTCAATATGCAGGTACCATTTTAATTCGCAACCATTTGTACCGATTTAGTGATCAAAACTACATAGTATACATATTTTATTTTTGCATCTTTCCATCACATTTTATCAAATTGTGAAGTCAATGGGAAGATTTTGTTTTGCTCTATTTTCGATTACGTGGGCATACCTTTTTTGTTCACAAATTATTCTTGTATAAAAAGAATGTTGGCTTTTAAAATTAACATGCTGTAAACAATTATTTTTACAAACAAATTTATAGCATTACAAAAACAACAATTAAAACCACAAATAAAAAGTATTTATATCTATAAAAAACTAAAACAAAAACTGAACCAGAAGTTAATTTTATGCATGAGCAAGTTTGAAGATTTTATAATTTATTTTGAATTTTTAACATACTCGTATGTAAAATACAAATATTTTAAAGTGAAAAACAAGAAATTTAAAATGAAATTACGAAATTTTAGAAAATTTTACAATTTATGTTAATTTATGTTGTAAAGTTGCTTTTTCTGTCGAAGATAAATAATTTTTTTTCTTTTTGGGTTTTTTTCTTTACAAAAGAAAAAAAACAAAAATGTTATGCAAACAAATTCTTATTTTTAACCAAAACTTCCAAATCTGTTAGAATGTTTGTATTTATTTATTAAATTTTAAACTAACAAAATATTTTTTTGCAAAATCATGTTGTCACTCTACATTTGATGATATGTATTTTTATGAGTTCTTCGTAGTTGACATACGTGGACACTTGGCAACTTTCACATTTAGATTATACTATATTACTGGTGATAACCGGACAATAGAATCGGACCATATTGTCATTTATTATCTAGTTTAAGGGCTTTGTAAATTACTGTAATCTTAATGAACAATAGAGCCACTACAATTAATTCAAATCTGACTCGGGTTAGTTCTTCATGGCATATATTACTTCCGGTACAATTAACAGAGTTAAGTTTGGTTTTTGAACGGCCCCGCTAGGGATTTTGGCGGGGGATCAGTCTAAAAATCTTACTTTGGTTTGTGAAAAACATTCTCTAATTATTCTTACAATAATCGTAAGAATCGATTACAGTTTTAACTTGAAACAATCAAAAAGAAAGACAAAAAGACATCATACACGCAATAAATTGAATCTTTTTATTTGGCTTAATAATTAAAAATAAAACTCAATTGAAATTACTATTATGCAATTGCTAACAAATGAGTTCAATGAAACAATCAAGGAAAAAACTCATAAAAATACATTCAAAATTTTTATTATTACTTTTAATAGCTTAATATTAGTTAGTTAGTGCTTTTTTTTATTCTTGGTTGTTGTTACTGAATGATGATGGTTTTAAATATATAACTATTTTTCTAACAATGTTTAATAGTGTTGATGTTAATGATTTTATCTCATAAGTTTAATATATATATAAGACCTGCGAAGTACCATCTACCATTTAGGTAGATTTCATTCCTCCCCTAACTTATACTTCTAGTTTCTTATAACTGGGATATTATTATGGTTATCCTACGGTTAAATTTTCAAAAATCAGTTTTTTTCGGCCTAAACTATTCCTATTAAGATTTTTTTCATTTACTTATTGCGATCTGAAAACTGGAAAACACTTGTTTAGCTTTTTTAGGCGAGTGCCGCCATGCTCGACTCAAAAGCATTCCAAAACTTTAAGCTCATTTTTCTGGAAACGCATTTTTTGTAACGAAAGAAGTTGTATCTCTCAGAATTTCCATCCGTCGCATTGTAATTTTTACTAAAATGTTCGTCAATCGATTGAATATCGAGTATTGCATTAAAAATAAAGTTGATTTTCGGGCTCAGCGATCAATTCTACATAGGAATTGGAAAAATCATTCATTGCCCAGAAAAAAAAAATAATTATTTGTTATGCAGTTTCGCTTTGACTCCCACAAAAAAATTGTATGCATTAATGCCTTATTTTCGCTTTTAAACCGTGCTAACACCATAAAACCAGAAATTTGAAATGATAACAGCTTAACGCCTTTCATCCCACCCACACTTGAAGTTGTGAGCATTTTAAACTGACTTCTGACTTAGGTAAACAAAAAGTGGTTAGGCCGACTTTAAAAATACTGTTTTTGTTCAAAATATTGCTTTTGTAGACACTTTGTCAGTTTTGATCACAAATAGAGTAAAATCATCTCAGTTAACGCATAATGTTCTAAGCAGAACTGCGGCGTACAGTAAATTTTAGGCAGCTGAAAATTTCTGCCGCTGTTCTAAAACGCTGTTCAATTCGCTCGACTAAACAGAATTGTGTAGGATGCAACTATGATAATTACTTTTTGTCATATTCTGAAAACTATTCGTGTTTGCCTACTGCACTTTTATATATTTTACTTAATTCCTTTTTGATAATAATATTTCCTAATTTGCGCTAAATTTTCATTCAATTGCTAGATCACTCGACAAAAAAAAGGAAATTTGCTATTATGAGAAGTGTTCGGGGATAAAAAAAAAAATTGAAATGTGTTTCTCTTCGAAAATGTTTGGAGTCGCTGCTCCATACATAAGTTAAAGATTTTCAGCCGAGTAAAGTCGTCAATTCGCGAATATGAATTCATTTGAAACCGAACTTGTAAAACAATGGAAAAGGTGATTATTAAAACAAATCAATAAAGGAGCTGCAATATTTTGTTTTAAAACTGCAATACTCACTGAGACAGATCATAAAAACTTTGGTTTCGAAATTTCATTTTGACAGAGATCGTAAAAGCAATATATTCGCAAAAAAATAATATCTCATAAACATAATTATGGATGTAAAATAAAAATCCTTCAAAATGTTTATTTCAGGGTCATTATAATGTAATAAACTTAAGTAAAATAAAACATTAACAAAATTTACAATTGCCCATTCAGATGAAAGATATAAATATGCACAAGTAAAACAAAAAACAGGCTTATTTAAAAAAAGTAAGTAAGCACAAAACCAGACTTGAAGACACATTAATTGATTAAGGCTTAAAGGCATATATGAACTGATTCATACCAAATATCGGCTAGATGCAAAAATACTTATAAACAAACTCAGTCACATTCACAGACATGACAAAAAATGATGACATTGAATAAAAATTATATACGAGTATAGTATAATAATAAAAAAGGAACAGTGCACACAAATTACACGTGAAATTGTGTAAAGTTAAAGAAAAACCAGAGAGTCTTCCTCAATTCACGTATGGACAAACATAAAAAATGCAATCAGAAATTCAAAATAAAATAACAACAGCAAATACTATAAGGTAAAACAAAGAAAAAGATAATACCGCCTTATAAATAAAAAGACACTTTAAATGCAAAGAAACGAATGTGCTGGCAATAAAAAAGCATGGATTTCGAAGATGCATTTGTAATGCATATATGAACACCAACACTACTGCGTTGTGATTGTGAATGCGGTGGCGCACAAATTTCGACACTTTCACTTGTGTGCCGATGCCATCGCAGACCATGCGCCGCCGTTGCACGCATTGATTTTTGATGACAGTTTTATAAAATTTCAATAAAGCCCATGAATGTAATAAAACTGATTTTTATACTCATTTAAATTAAAATTCAAACCCAAAACATAAACAAATTTCATAAAAAAAGATTGTGAGAAAAATTGTTAATTTGGTGTGGGAAAATACTGGATTAACTAAATAAAAATGATGTAACAATAAAAAGTTTTTGTTTTAAATAAGCACATACCAATGTTGTATTTACACCTTAAATATTTTATTTTACTAAATGTATGCACATTTACACTACAATGAGTAGGTACCTAAAATGCTGTTATTTCTCTAGTTCAAGGTCAAGGGTATCTGTATCTCTGTATCTGTATATCTGTCACTGGGCATCGTCATTGTTGACGGCAGCACACATACTGTACATTTCTACAATACCGTATTGTATAAATTATGATGAATGGTAATAACAAACATGCGTCAATTGTTATTGTCAATTCATGAAACTAATAGCAATAAAACTCATTTTAAACGTCAACAGCATCACTATCAAACATCAAAGCGCACACCAAAAATCACAACCAGATTGAACGCGGCAAAACAGAATAACAGAATGAATGTCAAACATTTTCGCTTTCAATTGTTCCACATATAAATGTTTATCTACAAATATATATAATATGCACCTATAATTATCTAGATACATTTAACAAGATCAACGCACAAAATTTATTCACGTTATTTTTGGCACGGATTGTTGACATTTTGTTTAATGTGGCTGTAATTAACCGTTAGTTATGGTTAGTCGTCACGCTCAAACACGTGTATATAATACAAAGTAATAAGACTATTACGTGAACTTGATTTACTTTTGATCTGTGTCTGGTTTTATTGTAATATTGTATAAACGATTTGCTATGCACAAGTTTTATGTTTGTGTTGGGCATAAGTATAAAGGCAAGTACTTATATAATTACCTACAAATAAATAATAAGAAATATTTCAAATAAGTTGTTGTCATGATGCCATTATAGAAAGAAGCTTATGCGTAACTGAAGACTACGAGCAGAAAATTTGAGCCCAATCAAAGTGATAAAATTTATTCAACGATAATCTATAAGTGGTTAAAAAACTAAAATGAGTCCCTCCTGCTCTCGTCACATGATGTGATAATATACTTTACGCATTTTTATTTACTTCATAATAAAAGTTTTCGTTTTTAAAATTTATCATTTTCAATGCACTTTCTTCGTTTTTTGCATGTCTACATCGCCTAATGCTAATATTATTTTCAATTAGGAAAGTATAAACTAAAATAAACTGCAATAAAACAATATGGTTGGTTCGTTAAGGCGGCTGATCCACAGAAGACCCACTGTGAATCACAATTAGCGCTGTGGCGCCGTTTTGGAATCGCTTCCTCACCGAACTGGAACTAATGGTGTACTCTTACTAAACCTACCCCGTAGAGTATCCTAGCAGATTATTTGGGCTGACTGCCGAGCAATCAGGCAAGCTATCGAGGAAATACTTCCCCAGGAACCTATATCTTGTCCTCGCCAAAGCTGGACATTCACAAAGAAAATGGGAGATTGTTTACTTTTCATCTAAGTTTCCGCAACGTCTGCAGTGGGTGTTAAAAGGGATACGCAGTTTTTTTTTTTTGCATGGGTACCTATACACCAGTGGCCGGTGTAGACTGCTGTTAACCTAGCAGTGCCGGTACGAACCCTGGTTAAAAGCTCGCGAGACCGACCCTCATTATATGAGGGCCATGTCGCCCGTGAGGTAGTGCAGGTTGTTAGTGACTTCCACCTCCGATTAGCCATAAAACAATATAATAAATAAAAACAATTTTTGATATGTTCCACTATTACATTGATCTGTAAATATATTTTACAACCGTTTTTGTTATAGAAATCATATGCTACATACTTTTGGGCTTAAAGTTAAATATATAATACACTCATAAACTCACACATACGATGAAACCTCACACGACGTGACGTGGCATTTGATTTTAATTTCTATCAATTCACTCTATTATAAATTTACTTCTTGCCCCGATTAAAGATGTTATCACTTCAAAACTTGGAAAAATTTAAACTTCATTCAGTGCACTACATAACCAGCAGAAAGTATTACTTCTCCAAATTATTCAATAATTCACTCTACAACTATTGGAGGTTCAGGATTTTATTATTTTCTGTTGAGATTAAATAGCTACATGCTTTGTAGTCCAGTCAGTATAAAGATTTTCATCATAATTCTTATGTGAGACTTTTCTTCAGTAATTCTTAGTGGGGGTATGATAGATGAAAAACCCACAAAATCACTTCTGGGGTTGCAGAACGACCCTCCCCAAGAACCCCCTCTTTGTGGAAAAAAGCCTTTTTTTTTTTACTAATAACTGGTTAACCGTTAGAGATATTAAAAAATTATCTAAATTATAAAAAGCTTAAGCATTGGCGTAACTAGGATAGTTCCCCCCCCCCCGCCCCCCCCCCAGAAAATATATTTAACACTTTTTCGGCTGTAAATTTTTCTTTAACAAATTTGTTTTCAATGTTAATAATTGTTACATTTGAAAACCTTTCCTGCAGCATGGTTGCTCTTAACCAATGTCTTTATAACAGAACAGCTCAAGCATAATGCGATTTCAAAATCACTTAAAGATATTCAAATTTTTTTTTTAATCATTATCTTTGGACTTTACTTTTCTTGCCATATTATTTCTGGGCGGCCTAGAGCCAGCTGGGGAGGGCCCCAGGCCCCTACCTAGTTACGCCAATGAGCTTAAGTGATTTCCTAAAAAAAGGTCTTAAGTAATTTTTTCGTGTATGCCATAATTTTCGAGATATTCAATATTTAAAACATTGCAAACTTTGTACTCTTTTGATCAGTTATAGCAAACTGCCACTAGTTATTAGTACTAAACACAAAAAATAAATCCCATTGAAAATGTTGTCAAGCTTCAAGCAGCTAAACGCATCCAGCATTTTATGGAAAATAGTAGCGAGTGATTAAATGATAAAATCGAAATTGCGATTATTTCTAAGACAAATTCTGAAAATTCTAATTCTAATTTTCTGGAAATAACTTTTAATAAAATAAATATTTTTGAGGATTGCTATGTTTTAGTAGGTAATCAAATAAAAAGTTCTTATAAAACATATTTTTATAATAAGACAGCTATGGCCTTGTTTAAACCCAGGCGTTCAATTTTTTTAGATATGATTAAATCTTTACTAAGATTGATACGTCAGCAACACTTTTCAATCTGATACAACGACACTATATAAAGAAATGCATGACTTCGATTTGAATTGCTATTAAAATATTTTTATACAAAAAAGAAAATACATATTTGCAATTTAGACATTCAAGTGATATTTAATCGTCTTTTGGCACACTTCTTTCTTTAAGCCTGAAATGTCAAGTGCAATGTATACTAATACAAAAATGCATAATATGTAGAAAAAATGCCAATTGTATAACGATTAAAGTAACAGTATCTCAATTTATTGAAGAAGTTTCCAGTTTATACTAAAATTAAGACTTTTTTAATTAACTTAAATTTAAACAAAATCCAAAAAATGCTATTCATTAATAGTTGCAGAATTGGTTTAACCCCCTTGTTCCCAAGTGTGTCTCTGGACACCTTTCATCAAAATGGGTCTAATTACTTCCCGTCATACTTGCTAGCTAAAAAAAAACTAGCTGTGAGTAGCTAGGAATTTGAATTATTTTGATGAAAAGTTTATTCAAAAGCTAAAAAGTTTTACGAAGCTTTTCCGGCTTCATAAAACCACGCCCATTCGATTTTTTAGGGTTTTGAGATAAGATTTGTGCTTTTTATGTCGAAATTTGTCACTCCTAATTTTTTTTAAATAAATCAAAAATTTGAGAACTAGAGGATTAAGTGATAAGTTTCCAATCAAGGGCATTTCTTAGTAGATCTGCCGTTGATTAAACGGATTTGACTGAACTTGAATTAGACGATCATGTTGTCCAAACAAGCACTTTATTGTTGTTATTTTGACGTCAAATTTGATTAAATAAAATTAACAATTAACAATATTTTCCAGATGATTTTGTAGACTTTTATGTTTGTAGCAAAAACTTTTCACCAAATTTAAATTTTTTACGCCATTTCAAAGATTTTATTAGGATTACATATTACTTATTAAATATTTTATTTTTTATAGTTAGATGGCAACACTTTTTATGGCAGAAACTACCATAAAGCAAGAGCTTTAAAAAAAAGCTTAACCATAAAACTGAACTTGTTTTAGTAAAACAATAATATAAAAATAAATATCAATGATATTCAAAAAGCATTTTATAAGCAAGATTTGTTTGATTTTTTTTTATATATTTCAGTTAAAACAAACATATTTTCTCAGACAAATTTCTTTCAAGTCTTCAATCAAAGAGCGAAATTTAATGCACACCAGCACATGGAAAATGTATTTAAAAATTAATTAATAATAAGCAAAGAAATTAAGTATATTTTTTTAGGTACATGCATTTCTTGCTTATTTGAAAAAAGGAAAATAGAGATTCTACGAATTTTATAGTAAGCAGAAAAAATTTCACAGCAGCAATAAAATTGCAATTTAACTCCCAACAGTAAAAATGATTTGCAGCTTCATTATTTCTAAAAGTGAAATTATTTAGTGAGGCGAACGAAATACTCTCATATAAACAATATACATATGTATATAAGCATATATATACATACAGAGATAGAATGGAACAGACCATCAGCTAACTTCTTCTTCACTAGTTCCTTTTTGCTCTCTTCTGCTACTATTATTTCTTAACTACTTATTTTTCATGCAGCTTTTATACGCTTCTTTTGCCAACAGTTGGTTGCAAGTTGTAAAAATTACAACAGCAACAACAGCAATACAAAAAAGTAGTAGTAAATGAGCTTTAGGACTTAAGGTTTTTATGAATTTAAATGAAACTGTAAAAAAAAATATAGTTGTGTTCGTAGTGGGAGTATCTACCTACCACAACAAGTAACAAGAAATGCAAGAAAAAGAAGCTGATGTAGAAGAAGATGGAATATCGAAGAAGAGCAAAGCAGCGCAGCGCAGAAGGATGCATTTAGCTAATGCTTCCATTTGTTAAATAAGCTGTACACTATTCTTTTAAGTTGCGCTTTTTTTACTCACTTGTTTTTAACATTTTTTTTACAATTTCTTTTAAAAAACTATTTCGTTCTTCAATACTCTACATTCGAAATGTGATAGCTTCATTATTTTGAAGCTTGTAATAATGAAATTAACTTTAAAAATGTTAAAGAGGTTTCAATCAATGGGTATGAACCCTGAATTCATATATCCGATTGTAAAGCTTTCTCTTTCTAACCTACTAATTTTTAAAAGTCGCATTTATAATTTTCAACTTGTTCTTTTTGTATATAAGACATTGATATCCCCATTTTTTTTTTTTACAGAAAATAACAACAAAGTGTGGTTTCTTCCTTCCTTCTGAAGACGATTTCATTCGCTAACGGGCTGGACTTGTGTTGCCCTTTCCATCTCCTAATTTTGAGAATCGTCGCTTATAAATTGACAGAATTAAATATTCTACAAGCTTTAATGAGACTGACAAATCAAAATTTCCACCCAAGTTTGAAATTTTTGAAACAATTTGTCTTTACAGCAAGGAAAACGACGCTTGGTTTAAGTTTCTGATATCTCGAATAATTTGCGTAGAGCACCAGATACAATTCACCTACTTTACTTTAAGCTTACAAATATACTTCTGGCACGATCAAACTTAATATTTTTTTTTACTATATTTTGTGTTGCTGCCCTCGTTGAAGTTTGTGTTGATGTTGTCGTTGCTATTGATGCATTGCAGGTGCTGCTGAGGTGTTTCTTAAAATCTTTCTTTTCTATTTCGTACTTTCCTTTTTCGTTGTATTGCTATTTCCCACATTTCGTTGTTGTTGTTTGCATGTTGTGTGCATCAATTTTACTTAATTATGATTTGCTTTAAAATTTAACAACCTTTTGTAAGCGCATATTCTTCTAACTTTTAAATCAACTTTACTACCTTTGCGCTACTCTGCCTCACCATTTGTGTATCTTGAAGGCAGAAAAGTGTTAAAGATGGGAGGGTAGAGCTGATAGCAGCAGCATTTTCGTTTGTTTGTTTGCTTGTGCAACGGCAAGCAACACTAACTGCATGGCATTATGTTTACGTATTGTTTGACTGCGGCGATGCGAAGACGATTTCTTTAAGTTACTTGAAGGATGAAAATTCCAAGAAGACGACAACATTGTTGTACGTTGCTGCCGCTGCTACTGCTTCTAACGGCATTGTTGCTCAGTGCCATGACACTTTTATTGTTGCCAACAAAAGATGAGAAATGTCGGTTGCTTAAACAAAACACTGAATTATTTTGTTTTCGTTTCTTTTTCCTTATTTTTTTCCTGAAAAGAAAAGAATTTCCTCTGACAAAGTTGGAGAATTCCTCTTCTACCTTTAATAATAATAATGCGTAATAAGTCGGGAATTTTCGGCTTCTTTTGTTGCCTGATGATGCCGTCGACGATGAATTTACATTCAACTCGCCAGCATCACCTTTGTCTACAGACATACACAGTCCCATACTCCCTAATTCCTCGGCATGAACCGTGAAAAAATAAGCTGGCAATCTTTTTTTGCTGCCAACATTGTTGGGAAGTTTTTTGCCGTTAGCAACAGCAAATGGGTGAAAGTACATAAGTTTGAAAAATGTTAAGCGAAAAATGGGTTCAAAAAGTTCTGAGGCACACATAATGAGCAAATTAAGTATGAAATAAATTGCAGTTAAGGAATGCAGCCTCAACTTGTATTTTTTGGCTGTTTTCTTGGTACGAGAGTTTTTTTTAAATTAAAAGAAAACGTATGTATTTATAATTTGAATAATGTGCGTGTACTTTATGCCACTCCCACTTTATATTAATTTTTTTGAAGCTAACTAGTGTAGAATTTACCAAAAATTCAGTGGTGTGGAGAATCAGTCAGTATAATTGTTTTATACACAAATTACGTTTGTAATTACAAAAGTTCATCCAAGTAGCAATTGTAGGTTTTCCAGAGTACTTAACTTGTTTTAAACAGATACTAGAACTCATGATACAACTTTGAAAATTATTTTAACGCAATTTGTATACATAGATTTTCGATATAAAAAAAAACTAAAAAAAACAAAAAAAGTTGTTTGTGTATTTTAAAGAGTGTAGTAGTAAAGTGGTCGCCATAGCCTAATGGTTAGTGTATTGGACTGCTACGCAGAGGTGCCCGGGCTCATATCTCGGCATGCTAAAAAATAAAAAAAAATAGAAAATACAATTTTTTTCTACACAGCGCCACCTCTTGGCTGGCAATGGCAAACCTCCAAGAGTAAAAAAATGCATTTGAAAGGCTTTTCACTTCGCCGTTCGGATTCGGCATAAAACTGTAGGACCCTTCCATTCGTGTATAAATATAACTCACACAATATGAATGGATGCGGAAAACTCGACCTTGGCCCTCGATGGGCTGTTGTGCCATAATAGAAGTTTTTTTGTTTGTTTGTTGGAACAGACAAAAGAAGTATTCAAGAATACAGCACTCAGACAAGTTTTACGTCCATTATACTATATCCTGTGTTCCCTTTTGCTATTCTTTAAATCTACCAGATTTATAAATAAATCTTAGCAGATCCTGCGGTGTTAGAGAGCTCAGGTGTTCGTCTCCAAACACTCTAGTACCAAATATGCTTACTCTGATCTGTCAGAAAGTGGGGCAGACACTAAGACACTACAGTAGTAGTAGTAGTAAATTGCCCTATCCCGGAAAAATGAGGTTACCAACTCGTTTACAAAGTCATGAGCAATAAACTTTCTTCATATCGTATAAACATATTATTGCGAAATTTTGACAAATACGCTTTTGCTGAAATTCGCCTATTTTTTCATACGTTTTTTCTTACCGTTTGTAAAAATGTATAGAGACCGGTTTAATTATAATTTCTACGTGAAGCTTACTATTTGACTCTGAAGCTTACTAGCAACTCTGTTTTCCGTTTTTTTTTTGAAAATCTATTTTGCCATTTCGTCGTCTGAGAATTGATTTGGCGTATGTGTGTACGTATGTATTCGCCAAATCAATTCTCAGGTGTCGATTCCCTACCTACTATCCAACACAGTCGGTAGTATCGACTCGGTACTACAGATAATCATGACAATCATGCGCCAAGGGCTAAATCTACCAGATTTAATTAAATTATTGATATACCGACGTGCATATATATAGTGAATATATATGTACTTGTGGCCCTTAAAATTGATCAAGCAAAACTACTTTTTGGGACTTAAAATAGCCAAAGTTTGGAAGTTCCATAAGTTATGCTTTTCATATAATTTTTGCTGAAATTTTAAAAACTTACAAGCTTTCAACCTCCTCGGCATCAATAAACATTATTCGATTTTGAAAATTATGTTTGCATTATGTTTGTATTTGTAAGGAGCAATAACGGAGCTGTGGAATTTGAAAAATCGTAATTTATGTTAAAAATTTTGGGAATTTCAAGACTCTTTTTGAACCTGATATTATCTGATTTTAGGAACAAACTTTCATTCCCATTTTAAATTTTTATTGCATTCATTTGGTTCAGTAGTTCTAGTTGAATTGAATCGTATAGTTATGTTTGCCGCTCTATGCTTATAATAACATACGTAGGGGAGTGTCGTCATGGTGGTGGTGCTGTCAGAGTCGGGACAGTGTCGTTTTTCCGTTATATCTCACTGGCGTCCGTTAAGTTTGTATACAGTATTGTTTGTCGTGAAGAAAGCAAACTTTTCATGCCATTTCGAGTTCAGAGCGTGAAGGGTATTATTGTATAACGTGACTGTGTGCTAAAAAACTTTTTAACAATGCCAGAAAAAGTGAATTAATTTAAATAATAATATGCAAACATCAACGTAAGTTAATTTAAACTGTTTGATAAGGTTTAAGAAGTGAAAATATTCAGTATTTCATGGCATTTGGATCACTCCAATATGCAGTAAATGTTGCGTAGCTAAATTACGTGTGTTGTCAGGGTCGGAGCAGTGCTTCTAATCAGGATGGGAACACCGAAAATTTTGTTATAATGATGCGTTTTAACTCTGGGATCGTTTCGTGTGGTTTTCAAGTGAAAATTTTCCTTTTTCTTTGATTTTCATGTTCCTTTATTTCTTGTTGATTTTTTACAGTGCTCCGACCCTAACAGCAATGTTCCGACCCTGACTACAATTTTTGTTTTTTTTTTTTAATTTCATAATTCATGAACTACAAATCCAATAATATTTTAATGTTCAGCAAAAACATTGTAAATTGTGAGATCTTTTAAACGATATGCAACGATATTCGGCATTCAACGTAAGTTATGAGCTAAAGTTAAAATATGCTCCAGCTCTGACGGCACTCCCCTACTTTTAAAACAGAGGGTGGATATTGTGGAAAATTATCATTCAGGATGTCCGCATTGAATAATCCGCCAAAGTAAAAACAAGAAGTCAAAATAAGTCAAGTTATTTGAAGTTGCTGATAGGAACAGAGAGACGATTGCAATAGTGGAATAGCAATAGCAACAGGCAAAAAAAAAAAAAAGGAAAAAAAAAAAAACTCCAGCAATATCCCTGGGGCTATTTCGTTATTATAGTTGGAACACAATTTCTTTTACAATCACAGCAAAATGCAGCAACCATAGTTGTTACTCTTCCTGCTGGTTTTGTTTGTTGCTTACTCCCTTTGCAATTGCTTCTGCTACCGCGGCTGTTGCTGCTGCTGTAAATGCCATCCTGTTGCTTCATATTCAACGCAACTTACTGTTGCATATATGTATGTATATGAATACTAGCCTGGATACGAAAGAATGCTAAAGGATCACGTAAATTGGGTCGTCGTGGGTCGAACGCAGTCAGCAGTATGCATGCACTTAGTAGTGCACAATAACAACTGCTTATATACATACTTATACATACCCATATGCTATTTTTACACACTCACACAAGTACGTATATCTGTCTTCTGTCATGACAGCACAGTAAATTGAAAATGGCGCTCAACGCTTTTCTCACCAAAAATTCAACCAGCATTTTCGTATGTACGCAAAATATCCTTGTGTTTTCAATATTACAATCTTATGTGTGTGTGCGTGTGTATGAGAGATTGGATGAATGAACGAATTGGATGGTATGAATTGAATGAATGAGTGAGTGACTGAGTGAATGAATGAATACACCAAAGTGTAGAAAACTGTTGAGTTTGTGTCCTTTGCATTTGTGCTGCAGCGAGACAGTGCTGTATTGCCTGCTGAAGCTGATGCCAAAAGTGGTTCCATGCAGTGACCACAGCATTTAAAGAGATGAAATACAACAACCAAAACATAATTTTCTTTGAATGCAGTTGTGTTGAGGGTGAGTGAATGGTTGGCATGTGATGCTGCCACTGCCATTGCGAGGGTGTGCCCTGACAAAGCAAGAATTTAAACTTTGTTTTAGTGTTCTTTTTATCTCATCTGTTCCTTTAATATAAAACTCTTCATTTACTAAAAAAAAGGTTTATTTAAAGGTTTGTTTAAAAGTCATTTCGTTGATACTGTATACAAACACTCACAAACTGCCACACAGTCTTATATAAATAAAAAATCAATGTGTATCACTCACAAATAAAGTGTATAAGTGCTGCTGACGTCTAAATACTACCAAGAGAAGGTTAAAGTTAATATAAAATAGTTCAAAAAAGTAGTAGTAGTTGTAGTAAATGTATGAGTTTGCATAGCAGTAACTTTGAGGTTTGCTTTGGCTTCCAGTTAGCATTGGCAGAGATGATTCAGTTCTTCTTCGCCATTCGCACAAATGATAAATGCAGCAATTTGTTTTGCTACAATTGTTGCAAAGGCAACAAAACAATTGTGGTCTGCGAAATGGTGCGCTAAGAAAATGCGTTTTCCTTCAGTTGCTATTGTTGATGCCGCTGCTGTTTGTTGCTGTTGGTGTCATTGGACATGATATAGTGCAGCTATATAGCTGAGTTATGGCATTCGAGTTTATTAGTTTCTGGAAAGTGTATTTCTTCCACACAAATTAAATATGTTTACTTGAATTAAATTCATGATTAAATTTATATTACTTATAAAAGAGAAGATTTTTTTTCTAGACTAATCGACTCGAAAGCTATTTTATTTCTGAAACTGTCAACTTAGTTCAAATATAAAAAAAATCTAAGTTTAAAAATTTATGAATGGTGTAGTATTTTTCAAAAGGATTTTTTGTTTTTTTTTTTGGGATTTTCTAATGTTCAGTGATCTATAGAAAAATTTTGCAAGCAAGATTTTTCTAATAACAATTTTTAAGATGAAACCAAATAAAAATATAAGGGAAGGAGACAAAGTGCTAATAAGTTCCAGACAATTATTCTACCGAAAATTTAGCTGTAAGTTGTTGAGCACATACATAAATCATCACAGTTGCAAGATTTACTAAGCTAAGTAGGTTTTATTGTTTTATAGTATATAAATTTGATGTGATACTTTTAAACTGCCGGGACACGTATAATTTATTTTTAAGCTCTACCAGATTTTATTTTCAGAATTTCGTTGTTTAAAAAAAAAAAATTTTTTTGTTAAACAGTTAACTTTAAATGTTTAAAACTATCAAAAATAAGTAAAATATGTAAAAATATGTAAAAATATTATTAACTTCTTGAGTCTATTGTTGTACCAATTCAAGGCAATAATAAAAGCACATATTAATAAATATTTGTGGAAATATGCAATCAGTTTTATTAAAATTTCAATTATAATACTAATGAAATTGAAATTCATTTAAAAAATCATTAATCCTATATAAGGAGAGAGATCGAAAAAATCTTAACATATATAAAATTAAATAATTTTTAAATGGTTGATCTTAGAGTTTTCATATTTTTTTTATTTAATTGATAATATTTTACAAATTACAGAAAAATATAACTTTTATTGATCTAACCACTATTTATGAACTCGTGGTTCTTTTTGGTAAGCCTTCCGTTAGAGAAGGTGTCTGAACCTTTTTGGAACAGTTTGCCCATCTCCTTTTAAAATCTTCGATATTTTGGGACACCTTTTTTGTGCTCTTTAAGTTTCTTTTCACAAGAGTCCAATATCTCTCCACTGGTCTTAGCTCCGGACAATTTGGAGGATTGGCCCCTCTTGGTTCAAAAACTATGTTATTACTTTGGTACCACTCCAGAGCTTTTCTGCCGTAGTGACATGATGCCAAATCGGGCCAAAAATATGTGCACACATTGTGCTCTCTTATGAAAGGAAGAAGTCTTTTTTTCAAACATTCTTTGATGTATATTTCGGTATTTATAGAGCCCACTGTAACAAATGACTTGCTTCTTTTGCCGCAACTGCATATAGCTTGCCATACCAGAAATGTTTTAGGAAATTTTGTCTGCTTTTGGATTCTAAATTGTTCTTCGACATTTTCTCGAGCATCAGCAACATGAAAATTTTGATCCGAAAGCTACGTAAAATCTGCCAGTACATACGTTTCGTCGTCCATTATACAACATGAATATTTTTGTATGAAATTCGATTTTAATTTCCGAGCCCTACTTTTGGCGTCTACATTTTTTGCAGAATTCCTGTCTGGAACTTTTTGGACTTTGTATGCTTTCAAACCTGCATTGGCTTTAACTTTTCGCACCAAATAGTCAAAGCACTGGGCTAACCGGGCAGCTTTTCTTCCAGATGTGTTTGGAGATATTTTCAATATGCTTTATATTTTCTACGTACTTTTTTTTCTTCACTCATAAATCAACATGTTTGTCATTAAAAATACCAACTGACATAATTTTCAAAGATAACTGGATCAAAGAAATTTTACACCCAAAAAAAATTATTAGGCAAAAAGTGTGTTAAGATTTTTTCAATCTCACTCCTTACAAAACCAATTCATTTCCTTATATATTATTGTAAAATAAATTATGCATTTACATACAATTTTGCGAATGCAATGGAGCGAAAAAGTTATGAAAAATGAATAATCTATGAGTAACTACAACGATCCTATATAAAGTAGAGTGTTTATTCAAGAAATGCTAAATGCAAAATACTAAAATCATATTCCAATAAAACTGAATAAGAACTCGAATACTGATAGTGCAACAAAACAATGAATCTCTAAAAACAATTGCACATTTCTCTGTTGCACTAAATTAAATGAATTGAAATTATTCTTGAATAATCAACTCAAATTAGTATGCAAATTTTAAATATTGGCAAATTGGCATTTAATAAAATTTTATTACAAACAAATTTAATTTTTTTTTGGCAGAGGCGAGTTTTGCTTCTTTGGCAAACGGTAATAAAGCCACAAAAATATTAGTGTACACAACAAAATTGAATTAATTATTTATTGGAAAATGTATTGAAGCAAAAGCTTTCCTTAAAAAAAAATAAAAATGTAAAATAGATGAAAATTTAATTGTCTAATTTACTTAAAAATTGACTATGCACTTTTGGCTCCATATAATATTGCAAAACATTTCAAAATGCTTATATAAAAGTATAAACGAGTACATATATGCTCAATAATTGAGTATATTATACTCGTAGTTTAATTGAAATCGATAAACATTAGTGACACTTAAAGTTGGAAACAACGAAGCATATAAACGTGCACACTCACATACATCCATAAATTTGTATGTACATAAGTGAACTTTCGGTTAATGCAACAGAAACAATTTAATGAAATTTACTACTGCATAAAAGGCAGAAACTGCACACATTGATAGTTACACGTTCTCTCTCTCTCTTCCATTCACACACACATATTCATACATACATATGTATGTGTGCAGCGTATATTGAACTACCGCAGCATTCGGTTCCATTTTTAAACATTAATTGCCTCTAGAAAAGTGACACCATCTCGTTTGCAATATTTACTTTTTCTGCATATACTTACACTATGAGTGGGTCTGAGGGGGAATACAAATTGTTGCATACGTTTGATAGTCCTGTCTATGCATTTTCCCGCCTCTTTCACACTCTGTGCGCAACCTTCTCTTCTTTTATTACATTTACTATATGAGAGCCTATTTTTTCCAGAAAATTGCTTATAATTCATTTTCCGGAATCACTTTTTTTAATGCTTCAAATGACATTGCAGCAGTGTGTACATGTAGAAATACATATGTATCCTACTATTGCCCATAAAAATATGGTATGCTATAGAACAAAAAAATGAAGTAATATAGTAGTAGGTAGTAATATGAAGTAAAAGCATATATACCTAGTAGTAGCATCTGTTTTATGTCTACTTAAGTGCATCATATTCCTTTTGTTATTGTTGTTGCCTTTTTATTTCTGGCATCGTAACATATTTACACACAGGAAATTCTATTATAAGATGGAAAACATTTACATCGCTTACTTTTATTCATAGTCTGATGTTGAAGAAATGTTAGAAATGTTTATTTTATTATAAATTGATGTAAAATAAAGCACACTTATATAAGAAAATAATAAATTAAAACTTGGGAATGCTCACATTTCTCAATATTTTATTATGATAAAATGACTTCAGATACCATGTTCTAATCTTCCTCATTCGTCAATCGATTTGATTGATTCGGAACATTAATGTTTTATGATTCTTTGCAATTGACTTCAAAATGTTTTTTTTTTTTTGCTAATTTGGCTATGTCTTTTGGTATTAAAAATATGTGACAGATGATTCGCGTTTGTAGTATACTTCTATATAGTAAAGGATTCAAAGTGGATGACGCTACTTGCTGAAGTGTGGTATAAAAGCTTTTAGGTCTGGAATGGCTATGTGGTTTGTCCTATGAGTTCACACTTGAATATAGCTGACAGAGCGTCGAAAATTTTTGGCATAAAAAATCATTCTTTTTTACTTTCATCTCCGTATAAATGAAAAATTGAGGTATGTTTTTAGCGATACAAAGTACTGTTTCTCACAATATGCCTCGCATGTTATTGAATTAGTTGTTAACACTATCTATAATTTTGGATCTACCATTATTCCATGCTATTTCTCCCACACCCTTCTCTTTTAATTCCAATTGCTATGCTGATGATAGTACCTAATAGAAATATGAAAATGAATCAAGTGATTTAGGGGTTTTTGAACTCTTAATGTAGGTAACTTGGTTTGTCCTTATAGTGCAAAGCCCAGAACAAGTACCAATATAAGTACCAGCACCAGTACCAGTAGTACCAGTACCAGTACCAGTGTACCAGTACCAGCACCTAATTCAAGCATATTTGATTTAACGCTTAGGTCGTCTGCTGCCGACCAAAGTGGTGAACACGCAAATCAATAACAGCTTAAGTGGTCAGGCTCAAAAAATTTAAATTAATCTGAGTTGCCCTATATGAAGTTGTTGCTTTCTAGAATTTCTCAAAAGTAAACACACAACCAATACAAAAGTATGAAAAATTTTAGATCTCATGAAAATGAAAAATGTTTATTAATGCCGTTTGATATTCTTAATTTCCCAAACATTACCTACGTTATGTAAAACCAATAATTTATGGTATTTATCTATAAAGTATTTAAAATTTAAACAAATTTTTATGAAAATATTTAAAATACAAAATTTTCAAAAACTAATCAAAAGTTTAGCAAAATACATAAATTTCCAGCTATATTTAGCTGATGAGGATACATGCTCAATAATGAAAAAATATAAATTAATAAGCTAAAAAAAGGAAAATGTGTTATCATCACATCAAAATTGTTGCTGCGGTTTGTGCTGGTTGCTGCGTACGTTAATCGGAACAATTTCCACAATTTTACAATACATTTTTGCTGATATTCGCGCACAACAAGGATAGAGAAGGAATGGTGGATGGAAAATAAGTTGATATGCTGCTCGCAGCATGTAGTGGCGATTCAGATGATGATGGCATAAATTGTTAAAGGTTGAGGCATGATAACAAGTATATGCCCCAGAGTAACTTGTATCGCGCTGGCGGCGTTGGTTGTTCACATTCACTCATCAACATGAATTCACATGAGTGCCGTTATGTGAAGAGCGTAGCAAGAGTAACCAAGAGTTACCAACAACAAGACCCACCCATTCATCTTTCACACTCCTCTCTCATTCACCTTCCTCTTCATCATTATCATTATCAGCATAGCACGATTCACAATATAACACAAACACTTTCAAAAAGACACATTGTTTCACAGATATGGTTTAACGAGCTAACACTTATTGTTGTTACTGTTGTAATATTTTGTTTTCATTTCAGTTGTTTTTCTAAAATGTAGTTGGTGTTGTTGTATACATTTTCACGCCTTTTTGTTGCTGTTATTGCTTGCATTTGTTTTTATATTTAAAATATGTAAGTGTTGAGCACATATTTTATTTGAAATAACAAAAGTTTCCTACGTTGCTTACGCTTTACATATACGCGAGCATGTTTGTGTATGTAGTGCATATGTTTCCTTAACGTTAACAATTACCTAGATACAGTATCCATACATCCATATAATCATCCGCCCCCTCTCTACTTCAACCATCCACACAATTGCGGTTTCAACAAATGCTGCAAAAACATTGTCAAATAATTTTATAAAATATTTTTCTGGAAAAATGTTCAACAATATTAATATGTTTTTGTGACTCTTTTTTCCTTTACCACTAAAACATATACATATGAATTCCACATACACAGAAACACACTCAAATACATACATCTATCGTTTTTATGTTATAAAAGTTTTTGCTTTTATATTTTTGTTGTATTTTTTTAGTTTTTGTTGCCCCTACCACTTGTAGTATGACAATATTTTTAGGTAAGTGGGCGTCAAAATGTCAAAAATAAACAAAAGTGTTGACCCAAAGGGACTCATCATCATCACAACTGAAATGGAACGACAAATCTCCAAAGCAACGATAACGCCACACACGCTGCAAATAACCAACAAAATAACAACAGCAACAGCACAAACAATGCAGCAAGCAAACAATCAAACAAACAAACTGGTAAATATACATACTTGTAGCATGCTCATATAAAAAGAAAGCAAAACACATACAAACAAACATATATACAATGTACATATGTATATGATACCATGAAAAGTACTTTTGAGCATGCCTGCACTGTAAGCGTTAAGCTCAACTTGAGACAACATAAGCACCGACGAATATATCTCTCCATGTACCAACTATACTATCATCATCATTACAGTGTATATGACAAAGTTGCTACTGAAGAATAGAAGGATATCATCAGCTACGCTGCAACAGCAATAGTAGCATGATGATGAGCACCAAATGCAGCAGTAGCAGCACTGGCGTCATGAGACAAGAGCAGTTTTAAATCATATTGAATTTTCCGCGCCTCACATATTTCTGTTTTTTAGTTGTTTCTTTTTTGGTAGTTTATAGGCGAATAAAAATCAAACAAAAACAACAATGAGTATTAAGATAAGCTCAGTCATAAACGAACACGAGATACATCTTTGAAATACGAGTATATAACAATAAGTAGAGATCTATGGTTTGATAGCTCTAGTAGTAGTAAATGAAAATAATTGTATTTTTTATGGAAGAGTTTGGATGCTAAGGCGCCCAGGTGATGAGAGTTCTCTGTATCAATCGTAAAAACCAGATGCTGGTTTAGAGAAAATTACAAGCATTCACATTATCGCTGGACAGATAATGTGAATTGTATTTATGACAGGAAGTGGAAGCTAAACGTCGCATATACTACTTATACTAAGGGAATGGCAGTTTTCCTTTCGAGTATTGTCCCTGGTGGTTGTGTTCTATGATTTTTCATCAAATATATACGTCAAGAACTGAGACGTTATGAGAAATAACCCATAGCTTAATGTGTTCATAGACTAGCAGCTAGTGATGGAAAAAACCATTGCATTTCATTTTGCTTATGGCTAGAAGGCTTCTAATAATCAAATCAAGGACAGTTAGCCAAATAAACCATCTTCGGTAGAGCTAGCTGTGCAAGAAAAGTAAATGAGAGCCCATATCTAGATACGGGAAGACCATGTGGACTTGATCTTGTTACAACCATTAAACGTTTTGAGTAAAAACAGCTTTTGAAGCTCATTATTTTTAATTACAAAAGTGTACTTAAGGAAGCCTTGTTGCCTAGTAATTTATTTACCTTTAATCCTACCCTATAGGTTGTAGGGTATATCAACATATAATACAAAAAAAACAATCTCTGTTCCCCTCTAGTGGGATCAACTTCAAAAAGTTAATGTTGCTGTTTGTTGTTTTTGTTGTTCGGCAAAAGTTTATAACTTGAAGCAGATATGCAAAAGAAAATATTTTTTCGCTGATTTTCTACTTCTTGTTGTTGTTTTTGTTGTTGTTTGTGTTGCTTAAAGTGGTTATTATTTCTTAGCGTTATTATGTGCGTATGAGTGTTTTTTTCTGTTGTTGGCAGGAAATTAAATGCTCATGTGTTGGCAGGCTGTAGGAAGAAGTGGACTGGTGGGTGGATGTTCATTATTTTTCACACGTTTTCATATTCGCGATTAAAAGCATAATTATTATATTTTACTTAAGAATACATACAGTGAGCACTGAGCAGCACATGACCTACTTTATAAATATATATGCACATATTCATACTTGCGTTAAATATGTAGTAATCCCTGAGTAATAGACTCATGCTAAATGACGTTTCATGCTTAAATTCGTCCTCTTTCGTTTCAAAATGTATTAAAGTTTTACGTTTATTAGCTTAGTTGTTCTAAAACCGTGCATTTGCATTGCCGCAATTAACTAGGGATTACTGTCGGCGTGTTTTTTAATTTAAAAATCTTATTTGTCCTTGTTTGTAAAATATATAATTAATTCCAAGGAAGCATATTAACCATCTAAGAAAAATTAACGTAGATGATTTCAGATCAGCGTAGACCGACCGAAATACACTATTTGGTTGGCAAAGGCTAAGTATAACTTTGAACTAGACTATGGGTGAACGTATAACTATCGATGTGTACAATAGATATACCCAAAGAAAAAAAATAATTTCTCCAAAAATTCTCATTTTAAAAACTAAAGAATTATTTAAATATTATGATTTATTACGAAAAAATGATTCATTATTGTTTAAAATGAAATACTTCTACCGATTATTATTATTAAATTGGTTTACAATGAATAAAATTTTTATATATAAAGTTTTACTTAAACATTTTTGAAAAATTTAAACTGCATTTTCATCATGGTGTTGTTCAACTACAACTGTCAGTATTTCATTATCAAATATCATTGTCGTGCAATATTTACTATACATATCGTGGGTTCAGAGGTAAAACTCATTGAATACCGGTTTGTCACCAGATCGGTCAACATGTCTTCTCACAACTTTGACAATTGACAAACTCGACCCAAATTCGAAATCGGCCATAATTTTATTTTTAGAAAGAAATTAAAACCGTTTTTGAAATTATACGAACTTTAATGATTTTCAAACATTTTACAAATAATGTATCATGCCACTGTGGTCTAGTGGTAGAGTGTCAGACTCTTGTCACTGGAAACCCGAGTTCGATTCTCAGCTTGGGTATGTTTCTTATCTATCTTTCTTTCTCTCTTCCTTTCTTTCTTTCTTGAGGCATTGGTACAATAAATCTTATAGGTCGCAGTGCCTGCCTTTCGAGCCATCCTTTCTTCAAATAATAATAATCATGCCGTTTCTAAGATGCAGAACTAATCACAAAACTGATTACTAATCACTCTCGCAGCAGCCGACAAATTTTTGCGTCTTAGAAACGCAGCTTTTGGTTTACACATGTGCATGAAACAATAAACAAAATGGAAATACGTAAAGCTTTCTAAATATAATAACAAAAATAAAAATTTATTCATTTTCACATCGATGAATTGACGATTTTTAGAAAAACTACACTGAGTTAAAAGTCATGGTTGAGAGTTGATTGAAATCGGTATGCAAATATTTGTTGGCCTAAGACAAAAATTGTACATTATAAAAAGCGAAAATTTTGACTTTTCCCACTAACACAAATTTACAAATTTTTCCAAAAGGATAAAGGGTAAATGGCAAGGAATAATGCGCCCGAACATCGAAACACAACTGAAAACTGTTGGACAGATTTGTGTCAAAAACCCCATAAAGAGTAACAATACATGTTTATCTTCTCATAACGAACAATTGCCCAGACGTTATGTTGAAACACAAAACATTGATTTTAAGCTTCGCGTAAAAAATTTCTTCACGTCGCAGTCTATATCAGTGGTTCTCAAGTGGTGGGGCGCTTCCCCCTGGGAGGGGGGGGGGCGTAGACTGATTTGAAGGGAGGCACGGAGATATTTCAATAAACAAATATTTGAATACTCTGTAATGCGCCGTAATCATAATATTTTGTGTTTAACAAAATAATTTATTTTTTCTTTCATATTATATGTTAAAACCTACAGTATGCACCTTTTAGTTTCACATTTTCCATTTCTGACTTAAGGTACGTACACACAGTTGCGATTTTATTGCTGCGAATCCGCAACGTAAGAAATTACAACAATGCAACCCATTATTTCATATGAGCGTGCACACACATCTGCGACTTTGACGCATCGTTTTTTTCGAACATTTACAGTTTGTCATCCCGAAAACGCAAACTGCTGCGTTTTCATTTCATACCGACAAGTAACAAAATAAAGAAGAAGAGGAAGTGAAATGAAAAAAGTGAACAAAAAGAAACAAATTCAGAAATATTTGATATTATTTTGTATATTAATACTTTTATTCTAATATTCTAATATTTATATTTAACTTAATAGTTAATTGAACAGGTAGAAACCTCAACTAAAAATCTCTTGTATGTGGCAGAAAGAAATGAAAATCAGCTGTTGCGATTTCAATGCGAAGAAATCGCAACAATGTGTGCTGCAAAGACACATCGATAATAGCTTTAAACCACAAAAATACGACAAATTGTTAAAAACTATTATTGAAAAAAAATCTAATGTAAAATACCATTTTCAAAGAACTTTAGTTCAAATAAATTTTAACAGTGTTTTTTTTTGCCTTTGGTTAATTTCTCGACTATCTTTTACTATCAAAAACTTTAACATGAGGAATCACCTAAGATAATCCATGATTGAATCTATTTATTAATTATTTGGTTTGTTTAAGCTAACAAATTTCCAACTAAAGCTTTACTAAAACTTCACGATCCTAGTTTTCTTCACGAGGAATAATTCAACTACTAAATAAATTTACTAACCTAGTTTATCTTTGACGCAAACTAACCAGAACCTCATTCAAACTACGGAAAAACCAGAATTTTATCAAGGCGGGTAAGATTTAATTTAAAAAATAGTAAACCAGCATAAAAAAATTGTTGTGTGAAAATCAAAGTAGGGGAGGCGCGGGTTTGCCACGAATTCGAAAAGGGGGGCATATGATGAGCACAGTTGAGAACCTCTGGTCTATATACATATATCTTTAAAGATATTGATTAATCGTCGCGGAAAAAGATAAGTTGTACTGTGTAATAGTAGATATACATATCGATGGTCATACATGGTCCCCTCTTAAGTACTTTTTCCTCACTTTTGGAAGAGACAATGCGTTTGTATATTTAAAAACAAGATGTACAAAAAAATTAAAAAAAAAATAACAAATTTTTTCTTAATTAAGTTATATAAAATCCGATTTATATATATTTTTTATGTACATTCATTTAGTTTTCGTTGTCTTGTTCAAAAGTAGTGAAAAATGTGTGCACTACAAATATTTCGATACATATTTACTACTACATACTACTACTACTACATATTATGTCATAACTTCTAATTGATTGAAAAAATATTTAAAATGAAGAAATTGAAAAGACCAATAAAGTTTACCGATGTTGATTGATTCGGTAGGGAATTATAGTTAAATAACTAGGGAGAGAAGATTTTTTTAAAATTTTAAACTATGGTATTACTCTTAATTAAAAGTTAATGACTCAAGATATCAGTTTTAATAGATATATATCCAGAAAGCAAGCAAAGTTCGGATGTTTCCGTAAGATGTCACATAAAAGGAGAGAGGGATAGGATGCTACCACTGGTGTGCATCTGAATGGTGTTGGGCACTTCTATACTCACAGATTCTTTCATATTCTCGAATGAGGATAACGGCGATGATGATTAAAATAGGGATGATCATCATCATAATTACAAAAACTTTGGACTGCCTAAATGTCACATTTGAATTTATGGCAAAAACAAATAACCGCATACAACAACAAAAATAACCGCACATATACACAATAACAATAGAGAAGCAATAACAACAAAAACTAAAAAAAACTACAAAACATAAAACAAAACAAACAAAAAAAAAAAAAAAAGAAAAAAAAAACAATTCATCAACAACAACAAAAGTAGCTATTATATTGTGCAAAAATATCTTTTTATTTTTTATATTTTGTTTTGTTTTGAGTTTTAATTTTTTATTTTTACGTTTTTAGACATTTGGCTTATACATTGTTGCTTTTGTTATTGTTGTTGCTACTGCTGTTGGTGTGAATAACTTTACTCAAGTATGCAACTTTATCATTTTGATTTAAATGTTTGTACGGCTGCTTCATGACAAAAAAGTATTGTGATGTGCAAAGTGCAATGCGGTAGGGAATATGGGAGGAAAAGTATGATACAAATACATATAAAGAGAGATTGAGAGAGGAGAAAATAATAGAGAATGCAATGAAGGGTATGTAGTGGGGTATATTGTTGTTGCTGGTGTGTATGCAATCCACATGAAAAGTGGTTCTTGTGATTTTGAATAAGTATTTGTTGTAGTGAGTTTAGTTGTTGCTTCTATTGTTGTTGTTGTCGCTGTTGCTGATGCCGCAGTGACCGCATTGTTTCACTTATGCGGGTGCTCTGTGTTGTTTCTCATTTTCTTTTGCTAAATTAAAATAAAACAAAGCAGAAATATGTATGTGTATACAAAAGAAGAACAAAACAAAAAAAAAAAAAAACAAATAGTTAAAAATTATGAAAGAAAACATATAAAAAATTACATAAAGCAAAAACAACAAAACTAGAATAAATTTAAGAGCAAACAAATAAACAAACTCAAGTAGACATTTCAATACGATGCTGACGCATATGAACTCTGACGAACTTTAACTGCGTTTATGCTTCCTGGCACTCAGATACTGGGTGCTGATCTGAAGTGTGTGAAGTGCATACAATATTCAATGCATTCATATCAGCACACGTGTTTTCTTTATTTTTTTTTGCACTTTGTTTGTATGTATGCATGTCTGTATTAATGCAATACATGCTGAATTGTGCACATGTTCAAAGAATTGACTTTTGCTGTTTTTCAATTGGATTGATCAATCAAATGCAGCGTGCTATGTTTTTAGTTTCACTCTCAATTACGAAAACTCTTTTGCAAATCATTATTTAATTAATTTTTGTAACACTGAAATAAAGAAATTGAATTTATTTAATCAGAAATTGAACGTTTTTAATTTCTATTTTTGCAAGTGTACCACACGACGTATAAGTAATATTCAATTGTCAATATTTCGGTTGCAAGTAATGGAGTCGGTATCACTCGTTTAGTTGTATCTAATGAATTAGAGTAAAAATATGCACAAATTACAAATTACATAAATAATAAAAATAAAAGTTCTCGTAATTTTGGATTTATTTAATCAATTTTTAAGATATTTCCAAAACTGATTTTAGTACAAGGTTGAAGATGACGGCTGGAGAAGAATTTTCGCACAGACAAAGCCTATGGTATTATTTGCCTGTATTAAAAACACGCCCTTGATTGACATTAATGAACCCAATTTGGTCAAATAGTTAATTGATAACTGAGCTTCGTAAACTTATATATTATAATATTTAGTTTAAATTTTTAATAATTTGCCTAAAAGATTCAACTTTTGCATATTACCTATTTTGAAAGTTGGTCTACATTTCACTTACATTTGCATAAGAAATTCACTTAAATTTTATTTTATTCTTAAAATTAAATACTGTGTAACGAACCTTCCTGTTTCCTTTTCTTTTCGTCAGGGTATACTCAGCGAGTACCAGGGTGCGTAAATAATAACTCACGATAGTTCGTTTCGATTTTGTTAGTTCACTTGTTTCTTTATTTTCTTCACGATTGGTTTTAAATACACTTGATTAATTTTTATTCTTGGTACCTCGTACCGTTTTTGTTTGTTCCTTGTAGCCCCTCAATCGTCCTTCTCGGACGTTCGTTTGCCTTCGTTGGCGCTCATTTGCCTTCCTTGGCGCTCGTTTGCCTTCATTGGCGCTCGGTTTGCGTTCGTATGTTTTCTTTGTTCGTGTTCGTGATACGATGGTTAGGTCATTGTCGCTCGTTGTATAGTCCGTGGCAACTACGTGTGTTCACTACACCAGGGTACGTGGATACGACCCCCTGATGCCGATTAATACTTCAGTGGAAACTTAATCTTGACGTAAGGACTTACGCCAAGATCCAATTAATACCTCACGAATGAATAATGTCTTATGAAGAGCCTAGCATGCGGACGCTCTGCTGATATAAACTAACGACTCTTTTGTACTAGCCTAGCGTGCGGACGCATCGGTTGGTTTATTACATATAATCTAGCGAATAGAGGACAATAGAACCACCAAGTTACTACCTTAGACCACGATCTAAGTCTGAGTGTCTTCTTCTGTGCGATGCATGTCCTTTTATATCAATTTCTTCTTGTTGAACCGTATTATTTCCGTTCTGTGAAATATATATATTATAATTAATTAAATATAAATGTTAATATATATTTTAACGGCATATATGTGCTAGTGGTTTAGGGTTGTGCGATTAAAATTACTGATAATTTTTATGTCGTCACAACTGATCTAATGCATTTCAAAATGTGATAAATTTTGTAATAACTTTTATAATCCAATGCTAAATCATCAAAATACTGGAGACAGAAATAATATTACAGAATATTTTCTATGCTTCACATTAAATTCACATAAACACACAATGCAAACACACACACACACTTACGAAAATAATACTGTATATGTGTGAGTAATTATATAACTACACGTACAGAAATAAATTCAACATTGTTGACAAACAATTCAAATAAGAGTGTCATAAATAAAAGTCAATTTTCTCTTGTAGTAGAAAGTTTGTGAAGATATAAAGCAGATGCTGCTTTTGGCTCTATTGCAATTAACTAATTCAATATGCTGTCTTTTGATGCTTCTTCTCCTTCTTCTTTGTTTTACATGCTGTTGTTGGTATTTTGTTGTTGCTATTGCACTTACCTTTATACATACACTCTATAATAACTATATACATATATAACAATTGCAATATAAAAAGCAGCGCAACAATGACAACAAGTAAAAAACTTTGCTATAACAATAAAATTTATGTTGGCAAGGGTCATGGTTCATAGGTACGAGTACTGAGTGCTGTCAAATGTGAGCGTGCATTGAAACAAGCAAACAGGAAGGAAGTTAAGAGAGAAAGAGAGAGAGAGAGAGAGGACAAAATAAATAATAAAGTAAAGAGCATAATTCACAATAAGGAGTGTTAAGTTGAATAGAGCAGTAAGGAGGAAAGTAAAAGAGCAAAGCCATTTTATTTCGTTTCATTTGGGGATGATGAAACGAGATAAAATGGAATTGAAGAATAAGAGAGCATAGCTCGGCTTGGAAAATGGAAGCTTTCTAATGTTTTCATTTTGCAAGAGAAAATATGTTAAACTTAACATGAAAAATTGCAATTAAGGGATATGATGTGTAAATACTTGAAAATCGTGTGCATAATTTTGAGTTGTATTGTTTAATATGTTTGAGACTTAAGTGAATCTTTGCACGTTCACTGATTTAATTTTGTTAGTAGCAGTATCAAATTCGATTTTAGTATTAAAATATGGAGTTTCTGCTGCAAAACTTCCTTGATCAGGGCTGTTCAAGACTCTTTGAGAACAAACTTGATTTAGAAAGAGGGCAATTATTCCAAAAACGGTAAACGAGCTTTCCTATTTGTTCGTTGGTATAGAATTAAGATATAGTTTACTTTTCTGTCCGGTAAAAACTTGAAGCTCTCTCATTTAATAACGATGAATATAGAGTAGTACCTACAGATTAAGAATTGGCTGTAGGAAAAATCAAAGGACGAAAATGGCCATAAATTGCGTATGCTCTCTATAGACCGCCATAAAAAAGTTGTTACTGTCCTAGTGACCCAACCAAAATTTGACGTAAAACCATTTAAAGCGAACTTAACCCTTCATTAAATCGAGTCATATTGAAAGCAATTATAAAGCACGTATTAGGAGATGAAAATTGCATTGGTAAATTAAAATAAATGCCAGAAAATTGTAGATTCTGTCCAACAAAATTGATGTTTGTGTTTTGTTTGCTTTTTTCCAATAACCTCCACGATATATCAAATTTCAATATGCTAGGACAACCAAAAACTAGTAGTCTCAAGCTTACTAATATAAAAAAGAGCAATAGTGTACAAGTATCAAATGCTTTGATTTTAATGTGGGAGGCTTTGGTTCATTGCTTATTTTTTTATGTTAGGCTATGGTGCCACGTTAAAATGCTCCTGCACTAGAGCTAACGTGTCCATTTTCGGCAGTATAATAAGATTCCACTGACTGTTAGATCTGAGCTAATCACATTAAAGCCTTTCAAAGAAAAATTAAGAAATTGGCTGAGATAATGTATTCTTGTTCCCATACGAAATTATTTAGTTCTTCAAATTTGTTTTATTCAAATAGTTATATAGTTTATATACTGTTAAATTTGATTTAAAATGTTATGCAACAAGTTGTTTACATTTCCGGTCGACGAGACTATTTGCCTGTTTGTTTGCTTGTTTCTTTTTATGTTTTGAGTTCAGTGACAGCGCCTAGAATTATGCAATAGATATTACAATTTAATGCTTCATGCATACTTGTGCTTGCATATTTATTCAACATTCATCACACCATATATTAAATACACATACACACACACTGAAACTTTTAACCCATTTTCAAAATAAACGCACGCACTCTCCCCTTTCCCCTCACACACGGAGATGCACACATTGAAGCATTTTGGCATTTATTTTCTATGGCTGTGAATTGACTTATTTGTACTTGCGCCTTGTTCCACTTTTATTTTACTTACTTTTGATACTCGTATTTGCAAAACCACAACATACCGACATACTTTATAGTTGCATGCTTCAGGCACGAGTATTCAGCTGATATGCAAATAATTGCATCACAACCAGCTTGTAGTGGGGATAATGGTATGAGTGAATAATGGTGGCAGCCTTAAGTTTTATTTTATTTTTATTTATTTTTTTTTTTGCTTTCCGACTTCATATTTATGTATGCACTCGTATCTTTTATTAAAATCCTCTTAAGGGATGAAATTATTTTTTAGCTAGATATCACGGAGTGAGCTAGTATTTTCTTTCTTCTTACATACTATCTATGGTTTTGCAAAGTGCCTTGGAACTGTCATACAAATGTCAGTTTGCCAGCATGTGTAATATTGTTTTGAATGAATGGATGCGGATATGTTGATTTTATTTTACAAAACTATTTTACATATGCATGTGTTTATTTGCTTGTGTGTGAATTTTATTTTGTGTACTCCGATGCAAATTAGGTTAATTGAGTGGGATGTGGTGGAGTTGATGATGATGAAAGAAAATTGCCGCCACATGTATGATTATTAAGAAGAATATTAAAGTAATGTGTATAATGAATGTAAGAAATTACTTCATGAGTACTTATTTAAATCTGATACATACATAAGAAATAATTCATATAAGAGTGCGCGTTTCTTTTCTCAGATGCATTTTATAATTGATTTTCTTGTACTTATTATATATAATATTTATATATATATATATACTCAAACACAAAAAAATCGGTATTGTTACACACCTCTGAAAATGAACCTCGGTTTATTTTATGATGATTCCCCAAATATTTCAGCTCCAGCGATTATAAATATATATTTGTTGTTTTGTGCGCTTTATTGTTGTAACGTATGATAATTTGGACGGCACGGCGAGAAAAGTTAAAGTTTTGCCTATAACGACCGGCAGAATCAACATCTACAAAATCATGTTTGCCTAGACGTTACTCATTCTATCCTCTTTACCTCAACGCTTGTCCTTTGCTTAAAATAATCAAGGAACAAAGGATATAAGGGAACTTTTTTAGTTCATACCACCTTGATCAAAAAGTTCCCGGAATTTATTCAGAAAATTAAAAATACATGTTTATTCATCTAAATCTATATTGTCTCCTTCAAAGTAATCCCCATAGAATGCAACACACTTATGCCAGCGCTTGATCCAATCCCCGAAACATTTTTTATATTCGGTTTTCGGTATGTCCATCAGTGCTTCCTGCGATTTTTCCATTACTTCCTCTCGGCTGCTGAAATGCTTTCCCCGTAATTGTTTTTTAACTCGAATCAAATCAGGGGGATTCGGTGGCTGTTGGATGGTATTTGTTGCATTTTTCGTCAAAAATTACGAATAATTATGGCATTGTGCGACGGTGCGTTATCATGGTGCAAAATCCACGAGTTTTCTGTCCGCAATTCTGGTCTCTTTCGGCGAATCGCCAATACACACAGAGATAGATGTACTCTTGGCTACGTAACTTTTGCAAATGTCAAGCTATGACGCTAAGATTTAGAGGGAATATCAACAAAAAATCATAAAAAACAGAACTCACATCGGAACGATGGGAGCGCCACACAACTTTTTGATCAAGTTGAAATGCTTGATTTTAAGGAGCTTCTTTAATATTTCAGTTGTCTGTAGGCTTTCTACTACGATATTACAATGGAAGGTAAATACGGTAATCCCCTGCTGGTATAAAATATGTCTGACTTGGGAGCCTCTACAAGGGTAAGTTGTAAAGTGGCTTGCGGTCAAAGCCCTTTAAACTGCGTCAAAGTTTTATTTAGTATTCATTTTACTTTAATCCTCAAAGATGGTTTTCAGTATGATTTTTTTTTAATCCTAAAATAAATTAAATTAGGATCACTGCTGATGAACCGTAGTTGACCTGGAGGTTTGATAATTATATTTTGAGATTTTGAGGTCTAGTTGAGCATTTTCCATAGTTAAGGTTCATGTCTTACTTTGTTTCATTTGTTCTGAAGTAATTTCAAGTTTTTTCATTTGTTACCAAACTTGTAGTAGTGGTTTAAAATTTTAAATGTAACAGAAAAAGTTGTAAATGCAATCAGTGACAAAAATTTACATTGTGGACAATAGCGCAAGCGCTAATTTTTGGCTACATACTGAAATCAGCACCATCTATTAGTGAAACTTTGCGACAATATAGAAAAGGGTTGCCAAGTTAATCTCTGAAGTTCTAAAGAAAAATTAATACAAAAAGACAAGAAAAGAGAAAGAGTTTTACTTAAATTTTATCATTTCATTTGGCGGCGAATTGCTACATCAGCGATAAATTTTGAAAATTGAAAAAAAAAAAAAATAAATAGAAGGATCCGTTTACTTACGGTTGAAAGAAAAATTTATGGAGAATCTATTTTTGAGATTCTAAAAAAAAAGAATAGATTGATACGATTATGTTGGAAAACAAGATTTTAATCTTGAAATAGAAAAAAATTTATCAAAAAAGCTTATTATATTTTTTTGCATTGCATTATCAAAAAATATATGTAAAGCACACAAATAAAGAAAAAAAAACTGATCCATTTTTCAAAAAGTTATAAGAATTTGAAAATGTCAAAAACTATCAACTATCGGAATTTTCAAAAGTTTATATCTCGTGAGCAGCTTTACAAGCAAAATTTCAAAAGAATTAAGCAAGCTTTTCTCCCAGAATATAAAAAAATATCCAAGTGAGAATGTTGATTGTCGGACTTGTTGGCATGTATTGCCCCATATACAACTCTGTAAAACTTAGGTTTTTATGTGGTGTATAAATATTTTATGTTTTTATTCCGCTTTTTCGCTTATTTTTCTATTTTTGTTTCTTTTATATTAGCCCATTTGTTTAAGGCTGCACCTAGTTGTTTCGCGAAAAAATGGTATTTTTAAAGTATTTTTTTTTTGCTAGAAAATCGATCGATCAAGATTTGTTGGTGGGGAAAATTGAAAACGCGACTTAATACAATGCAATTAAAATATATTTTTAAAAGCCCCTATCTTTTAAGGTCACGGTTTTAGAGTATAATGTCATAAAAGTGTTTGAAATCGTAACTTTAGCTTACTGTTTTCCCCACTTTTCCCAGAACCTGAAGTGTTATGGATATTTTGATTGGATTTGTAATCAGCATATCAAAACGGATTTACCCTGCAGTAATGAAAATTGATTTGATTTTAAACCTTCTGTTACATTTAGGTCATCTCGTGACCTTTTTTGCTAATTTGCCAATAGACCTTCTTTATTTCGGCAGGCGCTGCTCTGAGGAAGAGAAAAGCTAATCAACTTGCGCAGTTTACTCAGCTGGATTTGACGTAAAACTTACGAGTACTGTATTATTTGCAAAAACTCTGCGTATCAAAAACCCCTTACGATGATTACAGTTTATACAACCTATTTCCTTGAGCCCACATCGTATATATACCTATATATAAGTATGTAAACAGTATATATACAGTACTATACACTACTGCTAAGCTTACATTGAAGGTTAAACAAATTTTGCATTAAGTTACACGACTTTGAGTAATTGTAGTAATTATTTTATCGAAAAAGACTTCTACTTAGTTGAAGTATCATTTGCAAATTTGTTTCAAATTTCTTAGGTATTGGCTCTATGAATTTCTCGACTTTTGTCTACAAATCACTGTGCCACGATTGCTGTTAATTTTGTTTTCCATACCAATTTCCACGACATTTGTTTTGTCACAAGGTAAACAGTGGGAAATGGTTATTTTAATCCAAATCGGAAATAATTATAAGTTCTTAGCCTTTTAATTATCAAATGATAAATAAACTACAGTTTTATTAAGTCGGTTTGAATTTAATTTTTAGCTACATTCGTGATTACTTTAATTTATGCTCGTAATAATTTTAATTATATTAGTTTGTGCGGACAATATTAATGTTTACTTTTTGACACTTTTGGCAATATTGAAATTTTACAAATGGAAAATTTTCAAAATAAACTCAAATATATATACAATAATATATTCAACTTATAAAGTACCTACGTATACACATATGAATGGTACATTCATTGTCTGTGTATGTAAGAACACATGATACTAAATTAATCTAAGTGTATATTTAAAAGCATATGTATATGTGTTATTACTATGCTAAAATCACAAGAAAATAATTTTATAAAAGGAAGAAATGTATACGAATACATAAATGCATATATATATACATGTCTAACTACAAAGAAAACTTGTTCGAAAGTGACCACGAACTGACCAGTGCAATACTTAATATACATACATAAATGTTAACTTACCTTACCAATATATACACACACATACACTCACTTAGAAATAAATATATATTATATAAAACATATATATGTACAATGTATCTGTGTGTATTGAAATGTTAGAAGTAACAAATTTATTATTATTGTAATTTTGTGGTTACTGCTAGATTACAAATTACCAACAAGAGACTTGGCTTAGCTTGATACCAAAATACACTTAAGTGTTTGCTAAACTTAACTCTAATGAGTTGGTCGATAAGGCTGGCATAATATTAGCACAAAATTTCTTTCATATTTGTCATAATTTTACCAAGTCTTGCATCGGCTACTTCATTAGCTCTCCTTCACACACACACACACAGATACACACATTGACAAATGATGCAATTTCAAACGTTTCTATCTGCTTTTAGCATAAAAATTTGATATTAATTATTTCATGCAGTAAAATTAATCAACACAAAATACAAAAACAACAACAAATAGAAGAAGAAGAAAAAGCAAACAACATTTCATTAATCATCACTCGTATACCTTTTGGCAACACATTCAACGTAACGTGGCGGTATCAAAAGTAGCAGCAGCAGTAGCAACCGGCAACTAGTACTAGCAACACAACAAAAACAACCAAAGTAGAAGAAGCATCATTCTTCTGTGACTCGTTTATTTTCTTCTTCGATATATGGGTGGGCGAAAAAGGGGCTGGTTGTGTTAATATGTTCGTATATATGTATGCTCTTCATTCATATGAACTAAATGCATGGTACATATATATTTCTCTCAAAAAATGCTGGTCTACCTCACAGTTTCTCTGTTTCTTTGCTTTGCTTTGCTTCCTTCCATGCTTTAACTTTCAGCCTCTGTATGTGATACTTTGGGTTGATTGAAAATTATGACGCTCATGGGAATAATGCTGCATATATTCAATTGCAACAATTGCTAGCAATTTCACTCACTGCTTTGCTAATTACATTGCAGTTTTCTTGTTCGTGCATAATTTTAATAAAATACTTTTCTATGTACTTGTAGTTGAATTGAGTTCAGTTCGGTTCGGTTCGGTTAAATTGAATTGAGAATTACATTTGGGGCCACTCTTGTGGTAAATTGATTTTTTTTTCTGTTGTTGTTGTTGTTGTCGGTTCAATACTTTATAGTTTTTATACGATAATTATTTGAAATAACATTAAAAATTAATTGAGCAATATACAAAGTAGCAGCAACAACACTTAACTAGTTAGATAGGAGATATTTAGCAGAATGCTATTATTTTATCTTTTTATTAACTTATATGGAGTTAAAGCTTCAGAGTTGGGCATGAATTAAAGATCTATTTTCGCGGATTGATTACAGCGATTTTATTGCTGATAGTTTTTTCAGTGTAGAATTTTTAACATTTCCCTTGTGATTCGTGACATGTGTCAAAGCCAAACATGTTCAGTTAGCATTGTCATTTCCTTAAGGAAAGACTTACATCCGAATAACGCTTACAAAATATTGAACTTTATTGTCAAAATTCGTGCTATGTGAAAAACGTTTTCTCGTACTTCAACCATTTTATGGTTGTCATAACCGACCTACTGAGAGAGCAATTCAACCCAAGCAATTCAAATTGGTCTGATGAGTAACAAAACGCAATACAAAAGGTGTCAGTGTATCCAGTAAAATGCACTGTTTGGTGCGGTTTATGGCCGGCGGAAGATGACGAAGGCATTACCGTCAATGGCGTTTGCTATTGTTCGATTGTTTAATAAACAAAAAAAAAAATTAACTGAAGTTTTCGTGCGCCTTGTTATTTTAGCCTTCACTGTGAAAAAGGCTTAGATTTTGAAATAGTCTTCGTTGCCTACATTTAGGCAGAAAACAAAATTATTATTTTAGCCTAGGCTATGGACAGTAGTTAGTGAAAAAATACAGTAATTTGGAAATATTAAGTTTTACTATGCTTAGAAGTTTATCGGTAAAAATGTTTTAAATTCTACTATTTTCAAAAAATAATATCTATAAACAGAAGAATAATTTCCAAAAGAAAAATCTTCCAAAAATATTGTTTTTCTTATTTATAATCTAATATATACATTTATTGTATTTTGGTCGTCTGTTCCAAAAATGGTGTTATAGTATTTACGAGGTGTCCACGTATGACCATCGACCGAGGTAGCCGTCAAATAAAGTTGCAAGTGCGTTTACCTTTTCCAAAATTTCTTCAGGAAAAATCCACCAACTTCCATTTTCAACCAATGGGCCAACATTAACCTTGACGTCATGTCCAGCTTTGTCGGTTGTTTTTTTCGGTAAAAACTGTAGTCTCATCATCTCATCTTATCTCATTTTTCAAACCTATAGTAATTTAACCAAAAAAACAGTAATTTAATTTTTTTATACAATAATTTGAAATTTTAAACAACAATGGCGGTAGGTCAATCACCTGCCTAAAGGATAACAAAATATTTAATGAAACTAATACCAGGGACTATGCTTAGTAGAAGCCTTAAGCTCCCAAGAGGAGTAGAAGGGGAAAAAATGCTGTCGAAGTAGTCTGCAAAAGTTCGATTGCTTCTACTTCGATTCTAAAAGAATATTGGTATTCCATTGGTTTATTAACCACTGCTAACTACTCCAGGAAAATATTTACTTGCCATAGCATTCCAGTCTATTTTAATTAAGATTTCGTAGTTTGCATATGCTATGTATCTGTGCATAGTGTTTTCAACATACATAATTAATGAAGTTTTATATTATAATATTATAATAATTGAGATTAAAATTAGGGTACCATTTGACAACTTGACCCTATAATTTAAATGAGAACTCTAACATATAGCTTAAAATAATTGTAATCTTAACCATTGTATCACTCATTTTCATATAAATAATGGCAACAAAATTGATGGAAATGATCAGTAAAATGTATTAATAAATACCAGCAACAATTTACATTTGACCACAGCATCATAACTCACTCAATGCTCGCAGCTCCGCTCAGCTCGACTATGCTCCTTGTCGTAACAAAACCTAAAAATACAAAAGACCAAACAAAACAATAATGTGAAAAATTGAAAATTTCAAAAATATAAATGGCAGTCAAAATAGCATGCAACACAGCAATAAAGTGGAAGGGAAAAGAGGTAAAGTGAGAAAATGTTGTGGAAATATTATGAAAAGTTGTGCAGTAAATTTTTACTTTCAGAATGGGTGAAGGCATCATGAATTTTCATTTATAATAGAACTTGCATTGGCGATTCTGTTGCAAATGATAGTGCTAGTGTTGCAACAATCGACTACTGGTTGGTGCCTCTGCCGTTGATGTAAAATTCAATGTCTGTTGCCGCCTTCATCATGAGTTTGTAGCGCTTCCCGAACACTATGGAATGGCATGAACGCAAACAAATGATTTCAAAGTAAAATGATAAAATGCAAAATGCACCCAACAAAAAGTAGAAAATAGAGAAAATATGCAATTAGTTAAGTTCCTACATTAAATACGTGTGGGATTTTAAAACACTTTAGTGGTATTTTTAGTAATTACAATGTAGCCAATTGTTGGCAGAAATAGTGGAACCCAGCAGCATGTACCAGTATATGTAAGTAAGATGACTATTGTTAGTAACGGACTTAAAAATGAGACAACGAAATGCATGTCTTTATTTCATGAAAAGAAATTGCTTAAGTAGATTCATTTTCCATATTTATTTTGCTTTAATTTCTTTAAGATATAGGAGAAGTATTATTTGAATGAAAAATTAATATGGCACAACGACCTGCTGTGGATTTTGAATTTGCCTATGAATGGATATTACAAGAAAACAACTTTTTCATTCCAATTTTTTTTTTGTGTCATGAGGTGATACTGCGTACAAAAATTTAATTTCAAAATTTTTTTATTTGTATCTAAACCGAGAACGGAAGCAACAGGCTTCCGCACATCGTTCTTGAGCATTCTGTATTTCGAATTTGAGCCATGTTGATCTTTCTAACACACACCTGTCATTCATTTTGAAAATCGATTCAGTCGTTTCTGCATCAATTTCAGACAATATAATGCCACAACTAATACAGAGTTGAATAATTTTAAATATTATTATTTCTGATTACGTTCAATGAATTATTAACTTTTCTATCATTTTATTCAATGAAAACAATTTTGTTACTTTTTTTGTTATACATATTATTTAGTTATTCATGTGAACTATCAAACATGTGAAACAACTTTTATTTTGAAAATTTTATCAATTTGATACCAACGACGGCTCCGTGTAAATACGACTAAAAAAAGAAGAAAGTATACTTAGTCATCGCACAATGGGATTTTTTTAATTGAGATATTTGAATTCAGGGTTTTCCTTATGAAAAAGATAGAATTGTGGTTATGCGAGAATTTCTGAATATTTTGGCATATATTTGAAGGTATGGCAGATTCGGGAGAAATATCTCAAAAAAAAAAAAAAAAAAAAAAAAATTCAAACTGAATTAAAGGTAAATTTTTTGGATTGTATTTTTAAGTTTTTTGCAAAAAATTCCAACAATTTTTCACCAATAAAATTTTTATATTCACAATTTTTTAAGCGATCTACGACCGTGCGTTGACCCTTTGTCTTATATTTTTCATATGGTAAATAAACATTTCCTCTTTGGATTAAGTACTCGTATCTACTTTGGAGCAGGCATCATTGCTTTTGATACTAAGCTCTCATCACTTTTTCTTTATTTTGTTCACTTCACACGAAATTTTGAAGTCACGAAATTTTGAATTCAACTGATAATACCTTCAAAATGAAAGAAGATAAAAAGCAATGAAATATTTTTTAAAAATTTTGTGTATCGGTTGATACATAATGGTGTTTAACCAGCAATTTATTTGATTTTTGCTATTGCTCGTCTGTAGGCGGTTTGGACGGTAAAGGGTTAAGTAGTAGCTTCATATCTTAACGAATCTTATACATATTTGTGGTTCCTGTATATCGAAGATGTTGTCTTATTTCCAATTTAATTAGTGACTTTAATGTAACTAAAGTTTGAAAATCAAAAGCTAATAATATTTAATTTAAAAAAGTCCAGCTTGTGAACGGTGCCAGACTCATCGTCTTCTTCATTATATTATCATTCATGTTGCCAATTTTGTTCATATAATGCTAGAAGAATTTTTTCTCAGGACCACCTGGGAAAGTTAGCATCTGATGTCAGTAGTAAGCAGGTACATTTTTTTGGGAGGTTTGGTTAACTTTTGAGGTAGGCATTATCGAATTGAAGTTGATAGCGAAGCGGAAAATTATTTTGTTTTACGTTTCGGAGATCGGACTATAGCTGTGAAAATCAAAGTTTTAACTTTGAAAAGCGTCATTAGCATTCAGAAAATTGTTTTCTAAGGTTCCAAGGAGTAACAAAAGGCTACAAGTAATTCGGATATATCTTGTGTCAATCTTTTAACTTCATACCGGCTTAGTAAAGCCATATCCAGGTATTTCGCTGGTCTTCCTTTTCTTTGATTGTCTTGAGGATTCTACTCAATAGCAGCCTTGAAAAAGTTTTCACGATGCCTACGCAAAACGTGGGTGATTGAACCTCACTTTTTCTTTATATCTCAAATCTCAATTTGTAATGTTGTATTCTAAATATATATAAATCATAACTTGAGATTGAGCCAGGCCAAAATATTCGCAATATTCTGCTTAGGCCCCGATTGAAAAATCTTGAAAATGCGTTTCATATTTTGTTGCTGATTTGATATTTGAGTTGAAGACTTTTAGTTTGATGAGCTGTGATTTCGTTCTATTTATGCGATTATGTAAGTATGTCTGCGCTCGATCTGTTTGTTACAGAAATGACGTTACTCAGGTAATAGAAAAACTTCATATACTCCAGGCGCTTATATGTATGACCTTGATGTTAACCCTCTAGTTCCCAAGCCCGCCTCTAGACGGCCTTCACCAAATGGGATGGAATCACCACCATAACAGTTTTCTGTTGCTACATTTTATCATATCGTTTAGGGAATTTCCCAAGCTTTCAAAAAAATGCATCAGTTATGAGCTATGATGCGTATTACAGAAGTTAACAACAGTCAAAGTAAAAAATTTGTGAAAAATTGGAAAATTAATTATTTTGATTGTATTTGAGATAAAAGTGAAAAAAATAAAAAAAAAATTAAATAATATATAAAAACTAGCTATGGATGGCTGAGAATTTATATTTTTTATATAAAATATTTAAGCACTTAAAACAAATTGATAAAAAGCTCATTCAAGAACAAATAATTTTAAGGTTCAAACTTTCTCACTTCATAAAACTACGCCCATTAGTTTTTTTTAGGTTCTTAAATCAGTTTATGATTTTTAAGCCAATATTAATGAATTCCGATTTTTTTTTTATCAATCAATCATGTTTTTCCATAATTAAGTAATTTCGATTGTGATAACATGTCTGTATGCCAAACTAATTATAATTCACTTTCAGCAATGTTAGGTTAGGTTAAGTGGTTGGTTCTCTTAAGCATGGAAACTTTCAGGCTAATTCACTTCAGATTTATTAAATTTAATACTCATAATCTTGCAAATCCCAACCAGTTTTATTGCTAAACCCATTGACTTTCTGCTTCATCAACTTCTGCAATGACAGTGAATGGCAAATTCATTCACTTCCAGACTTATTCATTCCAGATTTATTCACTTTCAAGCCTAATCCTTTCCAAACTAATTATTTTCGTGACCCATTTCGTAATGCCATATTGAATTTCTTCAACATAAGCTTATGAATTAGTTTTCAAATAGGATTGTTAGAAAAGCCACTTAAGTAGAAGAAAAAGTTATGCGATTGTATATTCTGACAGCTCTTTTATTAAGTATAATCATATACAGATAAGTATTTTCATCCACTTGTAGGTTATAAAGCAGAATATTTCTAATATTCCATGTACTTTGTCTCTTTATTTTTTTTCTTTCATATTATTCAAGTCAGCAATGTTCGCGCTGACAGCAGCAAAAAAAAAAAACGCTATTCACACAATACCACTGTCATAACACATAAATGTAGAACAGTACAAAAAAAATCGAGAAGCTCAACATTCCGTAGTAGGTACAATGACCTCAGAAAAATGTCCTTTTCCTTTCGATTGCTTTTGCAGCAAGTACCAATAGCAGCTGCAGTAGCAGCAACAGCAGTTGCAGTAGCAATTGCAGTTGGAAAAACATTGTCGCCCCCAGTCATTACTACATATCTGCCTGCGCTGCTTTTTTTTGCCTTCTATCCCTTGCAGTATTATCTTTATTTTTCAGTATTTTCATTTTGAGATTTTTTTTTCTTTTTTGGCCAATGTTGTTTGCTTTTTCATTCGTTCAATTCAATCACGCAAATTGACCCAAATTCCGAACATAAATATGATTGTGTAGTTCTTGGATCATGATACTTCGTTACAACTACATAGTACGTAGTATATCCTGTTAGTGAAAATATATGCTCACACAAAAATGCAAGCAAACATACAAATAAAACCAGCGACTAACATATGCGCATCAATAGTGATGCTGATGTGCATCTTTGATGTCTATATTTTTTATAGAGAATTATCCATAGGTTTGCTTTTTGTACCACTTACCACTCGTAGACATTCGTATAGCAAGAAAAACGATACTGAATTATATTTAGACCAATTAATAATGGCAAGCTCAAACTGGTAGAACTAATGTGGTACAAATGCGGAGCAAAGTATGTCAATTCTTGCTGCTGGGTATGTATATATGTATAAACGTGTATATGTACATTTGGACATATATGTGTGTGTATCAAAACATTAGCTCAAATATTTTTAACACCGAATTCTGCTGATTTAACCATCAAATTTTTTATAGTTCAAAAGAAGAACAAGAAGATGCACTGGTTCATATGTTTGTGGTTGAATGGTTTCTAACATAAACGCCCTGCGCTATATGCTTTAAGTTTTCCCTTTAACTTTTGGTCCCCTTTTTTAGAAAAAAGTCATAACCATTGGTATTTACATAACACCCAATTTGAAAAAAAAAATACAAAAATCCAGAAAAACAACGGATACAAAAATAAAGTGCATTTTGTTTATATTGCGGCAATGCTGCTGTTAAGCTGAAGCTGATGTTTTCTTTTTTGAATGTTATTTACAATGTTGTTTTTGTTATTTTACACTCTATAAAAAAAAAGACTTTAATACATAGCCTACACGAACTTGCAATTTTATAACCTTAAATCTTATTTTTCCCTTTTTAAATATGCAAATAATGATGCCAAATAGATGAGATTCAATGATATAGTAACCATAAGCTTTTTACATAAAGATGTGACATCATTCTAAATTAATTAATATCCTTTATCATTGCTGATATTTGAAATATTTTGGAAGAGTATAAATTATGTGCAAATTGTACCCATTGAGTCCAATTGTACCTAAATATATATATGTTATTTTTTGATAACTCAAACACGCTGGGCTCTATGGCATTTAGATACCGATTTTCTATAGCATGCGTTTTGATGTACCAATATTCATATGTAGCTACATTATACTGCATCACCAAAAAAGTTGTTGTTATATCCCTCTAATTATTATGATTCCTAATATATTTCGGCTCTAGCGATAACCTTTCCTAAGCTGTATCGTTTGAAAAAACCTTTCAAGCTCGACTTTTGTGTGGGAAAACTTGTCTGTGGTCTTTTAAAAGAACATATAAATAGAAGGCACATTGAGTTTTTATACACTAACTGCATGAACTAACTAGTCTGACGTGAGCGATTATTGTGCCTACGAGTATTCTACGCTTAAAAATAAGACGAAAATTACATAAATTTGAAACTTTTTATACTTTACACCAGGGGTGACCACCAAAAATATTTTGGGAGCCAAGCAACAACAACAACAACAACGATCACAACATCTTCACCTGTGACACAATGAGAAGGAAATTAAATGATTTTGGAGGTGGGACACAGTGTGGCCAACTCAGCGTTTTTCCCGCTGATTTTAGTGCTTTTTGAAAATTAAAACGCGGAAGAAATGTGATTTAGCGCTCAGCGCGTTTTTTCAATTTAAAATATCTTCGAAAAATCGAAGCAATTTTCATTGACTAGAAGTATCAGATGTGCGCTTGTGTTAGTGAAAAAGTTTGAATACATTGAGTTTTTTCGCACTTTTATAAAAAAAAAATTTAACGCTTTTTTTTAAGAAAATACGCGTTTTAATCTTCATTTTTGCGGATTTTGAAAAACAAATGTTGGCCACACTAGTGGGAAAATAATTAAAGAAATTTGATCAAGCAAAATAAAACACACAAACAACAATCCCTGATCGGGCGCTGACAAATGAAAATAACAACAACAGTTTTTGTGTTTGTTGTAAAGAGCCAAAAGAGCCCATTGAGCTACTGGCATGAGACATCAACAACGCAACCAAATATGATCAAGCGAAAAACAAAAACAAATATTTTTTGGGCGCGACCTCAACAACAAATATTCATAGCAATAAAATAATTTCGGCAATGAGGCATGTGCGCGATGCTAAATGAAAGCAACAAATTGATTTTTGCAGCAAAAACACAAAAAGGGAAAACAAAAACAAATATTCTTAGCGCGCAACCGCAACAACAAATATTCACAGCAATGAGATGATTTCGGTAACGAGGCAACAACAAACAAATGGGATCGAGGAAAAAAAAAATTCATGTGTGCTTGTGCTTGTTGTAGAATATTAAAATACAACAAACACATGTATTTTAAAAGAGCCAAATGAGCCATTACAACAAACACAATTTGAAAATGAGCCAAAAGAGCCAATAGACCTTCTGGCTGATCACCCCTGCTTTACACGATTCTTCTCTTTATTAGTATATTAACTGATTATCCTCTAAATTCTTGTTGGGTAAATTCAAGTTACAATTAGGATATATCGAAATCGAAACAATTTCGATTTTGGCAAGTGACAAGAGTTTTTCAAGAAAAATTGGAATCTAGCATCCTAGAGTCTTTCCATTAATTTGTGGGTGCTCATTGTAAACGATATTTATTTTTTTGCACTTATGTTAATTTTGCGGTTAGGGGTCGGTATTGATTTCATTGGCCTTGGAGTTTCCGAAACTGTCGGAGACACCTTTTCTATATCAGAGAAGACGTTTTATACGTTTTTTACTGTCGCAGACCCCTTTTCTATAGTAGAGAAGACGTTTTATACTGTCGGAGATACTTTTTCTAAAGTAGAGAAGACGTTTTATACTGTCGCAGACCCCTTTTCTATAGTAGAGAAGACGTTTTATACTGTCGGAGATACTTTTTCTAAAGTAGAGAAGACGTTTTATACTGTCGCAGACACCTTTTCTATAGTAGAGAAAACGTTTTATACGTTTTTTACTGTCGCAGACCCATTTTCTATAGTAGAGAAGACGTTTTATACGTTTTTTACTGTCGCAGACCCATTTTCTATAGTAGAGAAGACGTTTTATACTGTCGGAGATACTTTTTCTAAAGTAGAGAAGACGTTTTATACTGTCGGAGACACCTTTTCTATAGTAGAGAAGACGTTTTATACGTTTTTTACTGTCGCAGACCCCTTTTCTATAGTAGAGAAGACGTTTTATACTGTCGCAGACACCTTTTCTATAGTAGAGAAAACGTTTTATACGTTTTTTACTGTCGCAGACCCATTTTCTATAGTAGAGAAAACGTTTTATACGATTTTTTACTGTCGCAGACCCATTTTCTATAGTAGAGAAGACGTTTTATACGTTTTTTACTGTCGCAGACCCATTTTCTATAGTAGAGAAGACGTTTTATACTGTCGCAGACACCTTTTCATAGTAGAGAAAACGTTTTATACGTTTTTTACTGTCGCAGACCCATTTTCTAAAGTAGAGAAGACGTTTTATACGTTTTTTACTGTCGCAGACCCATTTTCTATAGTAGGGAAGACGTTTTATACTGTCGGAGACACCTTTTCTATAGTAGAGAAGACGTTTTATACGTTTTTTACTGTCGCAGACCCCTTTTCTATAGTAGAGAAGACGTTTTATACGTTTTTTACTGTCGCAGACCCATTTTCTATAGTAGAGAAGATGTTTTATACTGTCGGAGACACTTTTTCTATAGTAGAGAAGACGTTTTATACGTTTTTTACCGTCGCATCGCAGACCCCTTTTCTATAGTAGAGAAGACGTTTTATACTGTCGCAGACACCTTTTCTATAGTAGAGAAGACGTTTTATACGTTTTTTACTGTCGCAGACCCCTTTTCTATAGTAGAGAAGACGTTTTATACGTTTTTTACTGTCGCAGACCCCTTTTCTATAGTAGAGAAGACGTTTTATACGTTTTTTACTGTCGCAGACCCATTTTCTATAGTAGAGAAGACGTTTTATACTGTCGCAGACACCTTTTCTATAGTAGAGAAAACGTTTTATACGTTTTTTACTGTCGCAGACCCATTTTCTATAGTAGAGAAGACGTTTTATACGTTTTTTACTGTCGCAGACCCCTTTTCTATAGTAGAGAAGACGTTTTATACGTTTTTTACTGTCGCAGACCCCTTTTCTATAGTAGAGAAGACGTTTTATACGTTTTTTACTGTCGCAGACCCATTTTCTATAGTAGAGAAGACGTTTTATACTGTCGGAGACACTTTTTCTATAGTAGAGAAGACGTTTTATACGTTTTTTACCGTCGCAGACCCCTTTTCTATAGTAGAGAAGACATTTTATACTGTCGGAGACACCTTTTCTATAGCAGAGAAGACGTTTTATACGTTTTTTACTGTCGCAGACCCCTTTTCTATAGTAGAGAAGACGTTTTATACGTTTTTTACTGTCGCAGACCCATTTTCTATAGTAGAGAAGACGTTTTATACTGTCGCAGACACCTTTTCTATAGTAGAGAAAACGTTTTATACGTTTTTTACTGTCGCAGACCCATTTTCTATAGTAGAGAAGACGTTTTATACGTTTTTTACTGTCGCAGACCCATTTTCTATAGTAGAGAAGACGTTTTATACTGTCGGAGACACCTTTTCTATAGTAGAGAAAACGTTTTATACGTTTTTTACTGTCGCAGACCCATTTTCTATAGTAGAGAAGACGTTTTATACGTTTTTTACTGTCGCAGACCCATTTTCTATAGTAGAGAAGACGTTTTATACTGTCGCAGACACCTTTTCTATAGTAGAGAAAACGTTTTATACGTTTTTTACTGTCGCAGACCCATTTTCTAAAGTAGAGAAGACGTTTTATACTGTCGGAGACACCTTTTCTATAGTAGAGAAGACGTTTTATACGTTTTTTACCGTCGCAGACCCCTTTTCTATAGTAGAGAAGACGTTTTATACTGTCGGAGACACCTTTTCTATAGTAGAGAAGACGTTTTATACTGTCGGAGACACCTTTTCTATAGTAGAGCAAACGTTTTATACGTTTTTTACTGTCGCAGACCCCTTTTCTATAGTAGAGAAGACGTTTTATACTGTCGGAGACACCTTTTCTATAGTAGAGAAGACGTTTTATACGTTTTTTACTATCGCAGACCCCTTTACTATAGTAGAGAAGACGTTTTATACTGTCGCAGGCCCCTTTTCTATAGTAGAGAAGACATTTTATACTGTCGGAGTCACCTTTTCTATAGTAGAGAAGACGTTTTATACGTTTTTTACTGTCGCAGACCCATTTTCTATAATAGAGAAGACGTTTTATACTGTCGGAGACACCTTTTCTATAGTAGAGAAGACGTTTTATACTGTCGGAGACACTTTTTCTATAGTAGAGAAGACGTTTTATACGTTTTTTACCGTCGCAGACCCCTTTTCTATAGTAGAGAAGACGTTTTATACTGTCGCAGACACCTTTTCTATAGTAGAGAAGACGTTTTATACGTTTTTTACTGTCGCAGACCCATTTTCTATAATAGAGAAGACGTTTTATACTGTCGGAGACACCTTTTCTATAGTAGAGAAGACGTTTTATACTGTCGCAGACACCTTTTCTATAGTAGAGCAAACGTTTTATACGTTTTCTACTGTCGCAGACCCATTTTCTATAATAGAGAAGACGTTTTATACTGTCGGAGACACTTTTTCTATAGTAGAGAAGACGTTTTATACTGTCGCAGACACCTTTTCTATAGTAGAGCAAACGTTTTATACGTTTTTTACTGTCGCAGACCCATTTTCTATAATAGAGAAGACGTTTTATACTGTCGGAGACACCTTTTCTATAGTAGAGAAGACGTTTTATGCTGTCGGAGACACCTTTTCTATAGTAGAGAAGACGTTTTATACGTTTTTTACTATCGCAGACCCCTTTACTATAGTAGAGAAGACGTTTTATACTGTCGCAGGCCCCTTTTCTATAGTAGAGAAGACATTTTATACTGTCGGAGTCACCTTTTCTATAGCAGAGAAGACGTTTTATACGTTTTTCACTGTCGCAGACCCCTTTTCTATAGTAGAGAAGACGTTTTATACGTTTTTTACTGTCGCAGACCCCTTTTCTATAGTAGAGAAGACGTTTTATACTGTCGCAGACACCTTTTCTATAGCAGAGAAGACGTTTTATACGTTTTTCACTGTCGCAGACCCCTTTTCTATAGTAGAGAAGACGTTTTATACGTTTTTTACTATCGCAGACCCCTTTTCTATAGTAGAGAAGACGTTTTATACTGTCGCAGACACCTTTTCTATAGTAGAGCAAACGTTTTATACGTTTTTTACTGTCGCAGACCCAGTTTCTATAATAGAGAAGACGTTTTATACTGTCGCAGACACCTTTTCTATAGTAGAGCAAACGTTTTATACGTTTTTTACTGTCGCAGACCCATTTTCTATAATAGAGAAGACGTTTTATACTGTCGGAGACACCTTTTCTATAGTAGAGAAGACGTTTTATACTGTCGGAGACACCTTTTCTATAGTAGAGCAAACGTTTTATACGTTTTTTACTGTCGCAGACCCCTTTTCTATAGTAGAGAAGACGTTTTATACTGTCGGAGACACCTTTTCTATAGTAGAGAAGACGTTTTTTACTATCGCAGACCCCTTTACTATAGTAGAGAAGACGTTTTATACTGTCGCAGGCCCCTTTTCTATAGTAGAGAAGACATTTTATACTGTCGGAGTCACCTTTTCTATAGCAGAGAAGACGTTTTATACGTTTTTCACTGTCGCAGACCCCTTTTCTATAGTAGAGAAGACGTTTTATACGTTTTTTACTGTCGCATCGCAGACCCCTTTTCTATAGTAGAGAAGACGTTTTATACTGTCGCAGACACCTTTTCTATAGCAGAGAAGACGTTTTATACGTTTTCACTGTCGCAGACCCCTTTTCTATAGTAGAGAAGACGTTTTATACGTTTTTTACTATCGCAGACCCCTTTTCTATAGTAGAGAAGACGTTTTATACTGTCGCAGACACCTTTTCTATAGTAGAGCAAACGTTTTATACGTTTTTTACTGTCGCAGACCCAGTTTCTATAATAGAGAAGACGTTTTATACTGTCGGAGACACCTTTTCTATAGTAGAGCAAACGTTTTATACGTTTTTTTACTGTCGCAGACACCTTTTCTATAGGGGAGAAGACGTTTTATACTGTCGGAGACACCTTTTCTATAGGAGAGAAGACGATTTATACTGTCGGAGACACCTTTTCTATAGGGGAGAAGACGTTTTATACTGTCGGAGACACCTTTTCTGTAGCAGAGAAGACGATTTATACTGTCGGAGACACCTTTTCTATAGGGAAGAAGACCTTTATACTGTCGCAGACACCTTTTCTATAGGAGAGAAGACGATTTATACTGTCGGAGACACCTTTTCTATAAGGGAGAAGACGTTTTATACTGTCGCAGACACCTTTTCTATAAGGGAGAAGACGTTTTATACTGTCGGAGACACCTTTTCTATAGGGAAGAAGACCTTTATACTGTCGCAGACACCTTTTCTATAGGAGAGAAGACGATTTATACTGTCGGAGACACCTTTTCTAAAAGGGAGAAGACGTTTTATACTGTCGCAGACACCTTTTCTATAGGGGAGAAGACGTTTTATACTGTCGGAGACACCTTTTCTATAGGGGGAAAAGACGTTTTATACTGTCGGAGACACCTTTTCTATAGGGGAGAAGACGTTTTATACTGTCGGAGACACCTTTTCTATAGGGGAGAAGACGTTTTATACGTTTTTTACTGTCGCAGACCCATTTTCTATAATAGAGAAGACGTTTTATACTGTCGGAGACACCTTTTCTATAGTAGAGAAGACGTTTTATACTGTCGGAGACACCTTTTCTATAGTAGAGCAAACGTTTTATACGTTTTTTACTGTCGCAGACCCCTTTTCTATAGTAGAGAAGACGTTTTATACTGTCGGAGACACCTTTTCTATAGTAGAGAAGACGTTTTATACGTTTTTTACCGTCGCAGACCCCTTTTCTATAGTAGAGAAGACGTTTTATACTGTCGCAGACACCTTTTCTATAGTAGAGAAGACGTTTTATACGTTTTTTACTGTCGCAGACCCATTTTCTATAATAGAGAAGACGTTTTATACTGTCGGAGACACCTTTTCTATAGTAGAGAAGACGTTTTATACTGTCGCAGACACCTTTTCTATAGTAGAGCAAACGTTTTATACGTTTTCTACTGTCGCAGACCCATTTTCTATAATAGAGAAGACGTTTTATACTGTCGGAGACACTTTTTCTATAGTAGAGAAGACGTTTTATACTGTCGCAGACACCTTTTCTATAGTAGAGCAAACGTTTTATACGTTTTTTACTGTCGCAGACCCATTTTCTATAATAGAGAAGACGTTTTATACTGTCGGAGACACCTTTTCTATAGTAGAGAAGACGTTTTATACTGTCGGAGACACCTTTTCTATAGTAGAGCAAACGTTTTATACGTTTTTTACTGTCGCAGACCCCTTTTCTATAGTAGAGAAGACATTTTATACTGTCGGAGTCACCTTTTCTATAGCAGAGAAGACGTTTTATACGTTTTTCACTGTCGCAGACCCCTTTTCTATAGTAGAGAAGACGTTTTATACGTTTTTTACTGTCGCAGACCCCTTTTCTATAGTAGAGAAGACGTTTTATACTGTCGCAGACACCTTTTCTATAGCAGAGAAGACGTTTTATACGTTTTTCACTGTCGCAGACCCCTTTTCTATAGTAGAGAAGACGTTTTATACGTTTTTTACTATCGCAGACCCCTTTTCTATAGTAGAGAAGACGTTTTATACTGTCGCAGACACCTTTTCTATAGTAGAGCAAACGTTTTATACGTTTTTTACTGTCGCAGACCCAGTTTCTATAATAGAGAAGACGTTTTATACTGTCGCAGACACCTTTTCTATAGTAGAGAAGACGTTTTATACTGTCGCAGACACCTTTTCTATAGCAGAGAAGACGTTTTATACGTTTTTCACTGTCGCAGACACCTTTTCTATAGTAGAGCAAACGTTTTATACGTTTTTTACTGTCGCAGACCCAGTTTCTATAATAGAGAAGACGTTTTATACTGTCGGAGACACCTTTTCTATAGTAGAGCAAACGTTTTATACTTTTTTTTACTGTCGCAGACACCTTTTCTATAAAGGAGAAGACGTTTTATACTGTCGGAGACACCTTTTCTATAGAGGAGAAGACGTTTTATACTGTCGGAGACACCTTTTCTATAGGAGAGAAGACGATTTATACTGTCGGAGACACCTTTTCTATAGGGGAGAAGACTTTTATACTGTCGCAGACACCTTTTCTATAGGAGAGAAGACGATTTATACTGTCGGAGACACCTTTTCTATAAGGGAGAAGACGTTTTATACTGTCGGAGACACCTTTTCTATAGGGGAGAAGACGTTTTATACTGTCGCAGACACCTTTTCTATAGGGGAGAAGACGTTTTATACTGTCGGAGACACCTTTTCTATAGGGAAGAAGACGTTTTATACTGTCGGAGACACCTTTTCTGTAGGGGAGAAGACGTTTTATACTGTCGGAGACACCTTTTCTATAGGAGAGAAGACATTTTATACTGTCGGAGACACCTTTTCTATAAGGGAGAAGACGTTTTATACTGTCGGAGACACCTTTTCTATAAGGGAGAAGACGTTTTATACTGTCGGAGACACCTTTTCTATAGGGGAGAAGACGTTTTATACTGTCGGAGACACCTTTTCTATAGCAGAGAAGACGATTTATACTGTCGGAGACACCTTTTCTATAGGGGAGAAGACGTTTTATACTGTCGGAGACACCTTTTCTATAGGGGAGAAGACGTTTTATACTGTCGCAGACACCTTTTCTATAGGGGAGAAGACGTTTTATACTGTCGGAGACACCTTTTCTATAGGGGAGAAGACGTTTTATACTGTCGGAGACACCTTTTCTATAGCAGAGAAGACGATTTATACTGTCGGAGACACCTTTTCTATAGGGGAGAAGACGTTTTATACTGTCGCAGACACCTTTTCTATAGGGGAGAAGACGTTTTATACTGTCGGAGACACCTTTTCTATAGGGGAGAAGACGTTTTATACTGTCGGAGACACCTTTTCTATAGAGGAGAAGACGTTTTATACTGTCGGAGACACCTTTTCTATAGCAGAGAAGACGATTTATACTGTCGGAGACACCTTTTCTATAGGGGAGAAGACGTTTTATACTGTCGGAGACACCTTTTCTATAGGGGAGAAGACGATTTATACTGTCGGAGACACCTTTTCTATAGGAGAGAAGGCGATTTATACTGTCGGAGACACCTTTTCTATAGGGGAGAAGACGTTTTATACTGTCGCAGACACCTTTTCTATAGGGGAGAAGACGGTTTATACTGTCGGAGACACCTTTTCTATAGGAGAGAAGGCGATTTATACTGTCGGAGACACCTTTTCTATAGGAGAGAAGACGATTTATACTGTCGGAGACACCTTTTCTATAGGGGAGAAGACATTTTATACTGTCGCAGACACCTTTTCTATAGGGGAGAAGACGTTTTATACTGTCGGAGACACCTTTTCTATAGGGGAGAAGACGATTTATACTGTCGGAGACACCTTTTCTATAGGAGAGAAGACGATTTATACTGTCGGAGACACCTTTTCTATAGGGGAGAAGACGTTTTATACTGTCGGAGACACCTTTTCTATAGGGGAGAAGACGTTTTATACTGTCGGAGACACCTTTTCTATAGGGAAGAAGACCTTTATACTGTCGCAGACACCTTTTCTATAGGAGAGAAGACGATTTATACTGTCGGAGACACCTTTTCTATAAGGGAGAAGACGTTTTATACTGTCGCAGACACCTTTTCTATAAGGGAGAAGACGTTTTATACTGTCGGAGACACCTTTTCTATAGGGAAGAAGACCTTTATACTGTCGCAGACACCTTTTCTATAGGAGAGAAGACGATTTATACTGTCGGAGACACCTTTTCTATAAGGGAGAAGACGTTTTATACTGTCGGAGACACCTTTTCTATAGGGAAGAAGACCTTTATGCTGTCGCAGACACCTTTTCTATAGGAGAGAAGACGATTTATACTGTCGCAGACACCTTTTCTATAGGAGAGAAGACGATTTATACTGTCGGAGACACCTTTTCTAAAAGGGAGAAGACGTTTTATACTGTCGCAGACACCTTTTCTATAGGGGAGAAGACGTTTTATACTGTCGGAGACACCTTTTCTATAGGGGAAAAGACGTTTTATACTGTCGGAGACACCTTTTCTATAGGGGAGAAGACGTTTTATACTGTCGGAGACACCTTTTCTATAGGGGAGAAGACGTTGTATACTGTCGGAGACACCTTTTCTATAGGGGAGAAGACGTTTTATACTGTCGGAGACACCTTTTCTATAGAGGAGAAGACATTTTATACTGTCGGAGACACCTTTTCTATAGGGAAGAAGACTTTTATACTGTCGGAGACACCTTTTCTATAGGAGAGAAGACGTTTTATACTGTCGGAGACACCTTTTCTATAGGGGAGAAGACGTTTTATACTGTCGCAGACACCTTTTCTATAGGGGAGAAGACGTTTTATACTGTCGGAGACACCTTTTCTATAGGGGAGAAGACGTTTTATACTGTCGGAGACACTTTTTCTATAGAGGAGAAGACGTTTTATACTGTCGGAGACACCTTTTCTATAGAGGAGAAGACGTTTTATACTGTCGGAGACACCTTTTCTATAGGAGAGAAGACGATTTATACTGTCGCAGACACCTTTTCTATAGGGGAGAAGACGTTTTATACTGTCGGAGACACCTTTTCTATAGGGGAGAAGACGTTTTATACTGTCGGAGACACCTTTTCTATGGGTGAGAAGACGATTTATACTGTCGGAGACACCTTTTCTATAGGAGAGAAGACGATTTATACTGTCGGAGACACCTCTTCTATAGGGGAGAAGACGTTTTATACTGTCGGAGACACCTTTTCTATAGAGGAGAAGACGTTTTATACTGTCGGAGACACCTTTTCTATAGGAGAGAAGACGATTTATACTGTCGGAGACACCTTTTCTATAGGAGAGAAGACGATTTATACTGTCGGAGACACCTTTTCTATAAGGGAGAAGACGTTTTATACTGTCGGAGACACCTTTTCTATAGGGGAGAAGACGTTTTATACTGTCGGAGACACCTTTTCTATGGGGGAGAAGACGATTTATACTGTCGGAGACACCTTTTCTATAGGAGAGACGACGATTTATACTGTCGGAGACACCTTTTCTATAGGGAAGAAGACTTTTATACTGTCGGAGACACCTTTTCTATAGGGGAGAAGACGATTTATACTGTCGGAGACACCTTTTCTATAGGGGAGAAGACGTTTTATACTGTCGCAGACACCTTTTTTATAGGGGAGAAGACGTTTTATACTGTCGCAGACACCTTTTCTATAGGGGAGAAGACGTTTTATACTGTCGGAGACACCTTTTCTATAGGGGAGAAGACGTTTCATACTGTCGCAGACACCTTTTCTATAGGAGAGAAGACGTTTTATACTGTCGCAGACACCTTTTCTATAGGGGAGAAGACGTTTTATACTGTCGGAGACACCTTTTCTATAGAGGAGAAGACGTTTTATACTGTCGGAGACACCTTTTCTATAGGGGAGAAGACGTTTTATACTGTCGGAGACACCTTTTCTATAGGGGAGAAGACGTTTTATACTGTCGCAGACACCTTTTCTATAGGGGAGAAGACGTTTTATACTGTCGGAGACACCTTTTCTGTAGGGGAGAAGACGTTTTATACTGTCGGAGACACCTTTTCTATAGGAGAGAAGACATTTTATACTGTCGGAGACACCTTTTCTATAAGGGAGAAGACGTTTTATACTGTCGGAGACACCTTTTCTATAAGGGAGAAGACGTTTTATACTGTCGGAGACACCTTTTCTATAGCAGAGAAGACGTTTTATACGTTTTTCACTGTCGCAGACCCCTTTTCTATAGTAGAGAAGACGTTTTATACGTTTTTTACTATCGCAGACCCCTTTTCTATAGTAGAGAAGACGTTTTATACTGTCGCAGACACCTTTTCTATAAGGGAGAAGACGTTTTATACTGTCGGAGACACCTTTTCTATAGGGAAGAAGACCTTTATACTGTCGCAGACACCTTTTCTATAGGAGAGAAGACGATTTATACTGTCGGAGACACCTTTTCTATAAGGGAGAAGACTTTTATACTGTCGGAGACACCTTTTCTATAGGGAAGAAGACCTTTATGCTGTCGCAGACACCTTTTCTATAGGAGAGAAGACGATTTATACTGTCGCAGACACCTTTTCTATAGGAGAGAAGACGATTTATACTGTCGGAGACACCTTTTCTAAAAGGGAGAAGACGTTTTATACTGTCGCAGACACCTTTTCTATAGGGGAGAAGACGTTTTATACTGTCGGAGACACCTTTTCTATAGGGGAAAAGACGTTTTATACTGTCGGAGACACCTTTTCTATAGGGGAGAAGACGTTTTATACTGTCGGAGACACCTTTTCTATAGGGGAGAAGACGTTGTATACTGTCGGAGACACCTTTTCTATAGGGGAGAAGACGTTTTATACTGTCGGAGACACCTTTTCTATAGAGGAGAAGACATTTTATACTGTCGGAGACACCTTTTCTATAGGGAAGAAGACTTTTATACTGTCGGAGACACCTTTTCTATAGGAGAGAAGACGTTTTATACTGTCGGAGACACCTTTTCTATAGGGGAGAAGACGTTTTATACTGTCGCAGACACCTTTTCTATAGGGGAGAAGACGTTTTATACTGTCGGAGACACCTTTTCTATAGGGGAGAAGACGTTTTATACTGTCGGAGACACTTTTTCTATAGAGGAGAAGACGTTTTATACTGTCGGAGACACCTTTTCTATAGAGGAGAAGACGTTTTATACTGTCGGAGACACCTTTTCTATAGGAGAGAAGACGATTTATACTGTCGCAGACACCTTTTCTATAGGGGAGAAGACGTTTTATACTGTCGGAGACACCTTTTCTATAGGGGAGAAGACGTTTTATACTGTCGGAGACACCTTTTCTATGGGTGAGAAGACGATTTATACTGTCGGAGACACCTTTTCTATAGGAGAGAAGACGATTTATACTGTCGGAGACACCTCTTCTATAGGGGAGAAGACGTTTTATACTGTCGGAGACACCTTTTCTATAGAGGAGAAGACGTTTTATACTGTCGGAGACACCTTTTCTATAGGAGAGAAGACGATTTATACTGTCGGAGACACCTTTTCTATAGGAGAGAAGACGATTTATACTGTCGGAGACACCTTTTCTATAAGGGAGAAGACGTTTTATACTGTCGGAGACACCTTTTCTATAGGGGAGAAGACGTTTTATACTGTCGGAGACACCTTTTCTATGGGGGAGAAGACGATTTATACTGTCGGAGACACCTTTTCTATAGGAGAGACGACGATTTATACTGTCGGAGACACCTTTTCTATAGGGAAGAAGACTTTTATACTGTCGGAGACACCTTTTCTATAGGGGAGAAGACGATTTATACTGTCGGAGACACCTTTTCTATAGGGGAGAAGACGTTTTATACTGTCGCAGACACCTTTTTTATAGGGGAGAAGACGTTTTATACTGTCGCAGACACCTTTTCTATAGGGGAGAAGACGTTTTATACTGTCGGAGACACCTTTTCTATAGGGGAGAAGACGTTTCATACTGTCGCAGACACCTTTTCTATAGGAGAGAAGACGTTTTATACTGTCGCAGACACCTTTTCTATAGGGGAGAAGACGTTTTATACTGTCGGAGACACCTTTTCTATAGAGGAGAAGACGTTTTATACTGTCGGAGACACCTTTTCTATAGGGGAGAAGACGTTTTATACTGTCGGAGACACCTTTTCTATAGGGGAGAAGACGTTTTATACTGTCGCAGACACCTTTTCTATAGGGGAGAAGACGTTTTATACTGTCGGAGACACCTTTTCTGTAGGGGAGAAGACGTTTTATACTGTCGGAGACACCTTTTCTATAGGAGAGAAGACATTTTATACTGTCGGAGACACCTTTTCTATAAGGGAGAAGACGTTTTATACTGTCGGAGACACCTTTTCTATAAGGGAGAAGACGTTTTATACTGTCGGAGACACCTTTTCTATAGCAGAGAAGACGTTTTATACGTTTTTCACTGTCGCAGACCCCTTTTCTATAGTAGAGAAGACGTTTTATACGTTTTTTACTATCGCAGACCCCTTTTCTATAGTAGAGAAGACGTTTTATACTGTCGCAGACACCTTTTCTATAGTAGAGCAAACGTTTTATACGTTTTTTACTGTCGCAGACCCAGTTTCTATAATAGAGAAGACGTTTTATACTGTCGCAGACACCTTTTCTATAGTAGAGCAAACGTTTTATACGTTTTTTACTGTCGCAGACCCATTTTCTATAATAGAAGACGTTTTATACTGTAGGAGAGAAGACGATTTATACTGTCGGAGACACCTTTTCTATAGGGGAGAAGACGTTTTATACTGTCGGAGACACCTTTTCTATAGGGGAGAAGACGTTTTATACTGTCGGAGACACCTTTTCTATAGGGGAGAAGACGTTTTATACTGTCGCAGACACCTTTTCTATAGGGGAGAAGACGTTTTATACTGTCGGAGACACCTTTTCTATAGGGGAGAAGACGTTTTATACTGTCGGAGACACCTTTTCTATGGGTGAGAAGACGATTTATACTGTCGGAGACACCTTTTCTATAGGAGAGAAGACGATTTATACTGTCGGAGACACCTCTTCTATAGGGGAGAAGACGTTTTATACTGTCGGAGACACCTTTTCTATAGAGGAGAAGACGTTTTATACTGTCGGAGACACCTTTTCTATAGGAGAGAAGACGATTTATACTGTCGGAGACACCTTTTCTATAGGAGAGAAGACGATTTATACTGTCGGAGACACCTTTTCTATAAGGGAGAAGACGTTTTATACTGTCGGAGACACCTTTTCTATAGGGGAGAAGACGTTTTATACTGTCGGAGACACCTTTTCTATGGGGGAGAAGACGATTTATACTGTCGGAGACACCTTTTCTATAGGAGAGACGACGATTTATACTGTCGGAGACACCTTTTCTATAGGGAAGAAGACTTTTATACTGTCGGAGACACCTTTTCTATAGGGGAGAAGACGATTTATACTGTCGGAGACACCTTTTCTATAGGGGAGAAGACGTTTTATACTGTCGCAGACACCTTTTCTATAGGGGAGAAGACGTTTTATACTGTCGCAGACACCTTTTCTATAGGGGAGAAGACGTTTTATACTGTCGGAGACACCTTTTCTATAGGAGAGAAGACGTTTTATACTGTCGCAGACACCTTTTCTATAGGGGAGAAGACGTTTTATACTGTCGGAGACACCTTTTCTATAGAGGAGAAGACGTTTTATACTGTCGGAGACACCTTTTCTATAGGGGAGAAGACGTTTTATACTGTCGGAGACACCTTTTCTATAGGGGAGAAGACGTTTTATACTGTCGCAGACACCTTTTCTATAGGGGAGAAGACGTTTTATACTGTCGGAGACACCTTTTCTATAGGGGAGAAGACGTTTTATACTGTCGCAGACACCTTTTCTATAGGAGAGAAGACGTTTTATACTGTCGCAGACACCTTTTCTATAGGGGAGAAGACGTTTTATACTGTCGGAGACACCTTTTCTATAGAGGAGAAGACGTTTTATACTGTCGGAGACACCTTTTCTATAGGGGAGAAGACGTTTTATACTGTCGGAGACACCTTTTCTATAGGGGAGAAGACGTTTTATACTGTCGCAGACACCTTTTCTATAGGGGAGAAGACGTTTTATACTGTCGGAGACACCTTTTCTGTAGGGGAGAAGACGTTTTATACTGTCGGAGACACCTTTTCTATAGGAGAGAAGACATTTTATACTGTCGGAGACACCTTTTCTATAAGGGAGAAGACGTTTTATACTGTCGGAGACACCTTTTCTATAGCAGAGAAGACGTTTTATACGTTTTTCACTGTCGCAGACCCCTTTTCTATAGTAGAGAAGACGTTTTATACGTTTTTTACTATCGCAGACCCCTTTTCTATAGTAGAGAAGACGTTTTATACTGTCGCAGACACCTTTTCTATAGTAGAGCAAACGTTTTATACGTTTTTTACTGTCGCAGACCCAGTTTCTATAATAGAGAAGACGTTTTATACTGTCGCAGACACCTTTTCTATAGTAGAGCAAACGTTTTATACGTTTTTTACTGTCGCAGACCCATTTTCTATAATAGAGAAGACGTTTTATACTGTCGGAGACACCTTTTCTATAGTAGAGAAGACGTTTTATACTGTCGGAGACACCTTTTCTATAGTAGAGCAAACGTTTTATACGTTTTTTACTGTCGCAGACCCCTTTTCTATAGTAGAGAAGACGTTTTATACTGTCGGAGACACCTTTTCTATAGTAGAGAAGACGTTTTTTACTATCGCAGACCCCTTTACTATAGTAGAGAAGACGTTTTATACTGTCGCAGGCCCCTTTTCTATAATAGAGAAGACATTTTATACTGTCGGAGTCACCTTTTCTATAGCAGAGAAGACGTTTTATACGTTTTTCACTGTCGCAGACCCCTTTTCTATAGTAGAGAAGACGTTTTATACGTTTTTTACTGTCGCAGACCCCTTTTCTATAGTAGAGAAGACGTTTTATACTGTCGCAGACACCTTTTCTATAGCAGAGAAGACGTTTTATACGTTTTTCACTGTCGCAGACCCCTTTTCTATAGTAGAGAAGACGTTTTATACGTTTTTTACTATCGCAGACCCCTTTTCTATAGTAGAGAAGACGTTTTATACTGTCGCAGACACCTTTTCTATAGTAGAGCAAACGTTTTATACGTTTTTTACTGTCGCAGACCCAGTTTCTATAATAGAGAAGACGTTTTATACTGTCGGAGACACCTTTTCTATAGTAGAGCAAACGTTTTATACGTTTTTTTACTGTCGCAGACACCTTTTCTATAAAGGAGAAGACGTTTTATACTGTCGGAGACACCTTTTCTATAGAGGAGAAGACGTTTTATACTGTCGGAGACACCTTTTCTATAGGAGAGAAGACGATTTATACTGTCGGAGACACCTTTTCTATAGGGGAGAAGACTTTTATACTGTCGCAGACACCTTTTCTATAGGAGAGAAGACGATTTATACTGTCGGAGACACCTTTTCTATAAGGGAGAAGACGTTTTATACTGTCGGAGACACCTTTTCTATAGGGGAGAAGACGTTTTATACTGTCGCAGACACCTTTTCTATAGGGGAGAAGACGTTTTATACTGTCGGAGACACCTTTTCTATAGGGGAGAAGACGTTTTATACTGTCGGAGACACCTTTTCTATAAGGGAGAAGACGTTTTATACTGTCGGAGACACCTTTTCTATAGGGGAGAAGACGTTTTATACTGTCGCAGACACCTTTTCTATAGGGGAGAAGACGTTTTATACTGTCGGAGACACCTTTTCTATAGAGGAGAAGACGTTTTATACTGTCGGAGACACCTTTTCTATAGGGGAGAAGACGTTTTATACTGTCGCAGACACCTTTTCTATAGGGGAGAAGACGTTTTATACTGTCGGAGACACCTTTTCTATAGGGGAGAAGACGTTTTATACTGTCGGAGACACCTTTTCTATAAGGGAGAAGACGTTTTATACTGTCGGAGACACCTTTTCTATAGGGGAGAAGACGTTTTATACTGTCGCAGACACCTTTTCTATAGGGGAGAAGACGTTTTATACTGTCGGAGACACCTTTTCTATAATAGAGAAGACGTTTTATACTGTCGGAGACACCTTTTCTATAGTAGAGAAGACGTTTTATACTGTCGCAGACACCTTTTCTATAGCAGAGAAGACGTTTTATACGTTTTTCACTGTCGCAGACCCCTTTTCTATAGTAGAGAAGACGTTTTATACGTTTTTTACTATCGCAGACCCCTTTTCTATAGTAGAGAAGACGTTTTATACTGTCGCAGACACCTTTTCTATAGTAGAGCAAACGTTTTATACGTTTTTTACTGTCGCAGACCCAGTTTCTATAATAGAGAAGACGTTTTATACTGTCGGAGACACCTTTTCTATAGTAGAGCAAACGTTTTATACGTTTTTTTACTGTCGCAGACACCTTTTCTATAAAGGAGAAGACGTTTTATACTGTCGGAGACACCTTTTCTATAGAGGAGAAGACGTTTTATACTGTCGGAGACACCTTTTCTATAGGAGAGAAGACGATTTATACTGTCGGAGACACCTTTTCTATAGGGGAGAAGACTTTTATACTGTCGCAGACACCTTTTCTATAGGAGAGAAGACGATTTATACTGTCGGAGACACCTTTTCTATAAGGGAGAAGACGTTTTATACTGTCGGAGACACCTTTTCTATAGGGGAGAAGACGTTTTATACTGTCGCAGACACCTTTTCTATAGGGGAGAAGACGTTTTATACTGTCGGAGACACCTTTTCTATAGGGGAGAAGACGTTTTATACTGTCGGAGACACCTTTTCTATAAGGGAGAAGACGTTTTATACTGTCGGAGACACCTTTTCTATAGGGGAGAAGACGTTTTATACTGTCGCAGACACCTTTTCTATAGGGGAGAAGACGTTTTATACTGTCGGAGACACCTTTTCTATAGGGGAGAAGACGTTTTATACTGTCGGAGACACCTTTTCTATAGAGGAGAAGACGTTTTATACTGTCGGAGACACCTTTTCTATAGCAGAGAAGACGTTTTATACTGTCGGAGACACCTTTTCTATAGGGGAGAAGACGTTTTATACTGTCGGAGACACCTTTTCTATAGGGGAGAAGACGTTTTATACTGTCGGAGACACCTTTTCTATAGGGGAGAAGACGTTTTATACTGTCGCAGACACCTTTTCTATAGGGGAGAAGACGTTTTATACTGTCGGAGACACCTTTTCTATAGGGGAGAAGACGTTTTATACTGTCGGAGACACCTTTTCTATAGAGGAGAAGACGTTTTATACTGTCGGAGACACCTTTTCTATAGCAGAGAAGACGATTTATACTGTCGGAGACACCTTTTCTATAGGGGAGAAGACGTTTTATACTGTCGGAGACACCTTTTCTATGGGTGAGAAGACGATTTATACTGTCGGAGACACCTTTTCTATAGGAGAGAAGACGATTTATACTGTCGGAGACACCTTTTCTATAGGAGAGAAGGCGATTTATACTGTCGGAGACACCTTTTCTATAGGGGAGAAGACGTTTTATACTGTCGCAGACACCTTTTCTATAGGGGAGAAGACGTTTTATACTGTCGGAGACACCTTTTCTATAGGGGAGAAGACGGTTTATACTGTCGGAGACACCTTTTCTATAGGAGAGAAGGCGATTTATACTGTCGGAGACACCTTTTCTATAGGAGAGAAGACGATTTATACTGTCGGAGACACCTTTTCTATAGGGGAGAAGACATTTTATACTGTCGCAGACACCTTTTCTATAGGGGAGAAGACGTTTTATACTGTCGGAGACACCTTTTCTATAGGGGAGAAGACGTTTTATACTGTCGGAGACACCTTTTCTATAGGGGAGAAGACGTTTTATACTGTCGGAGACACCTTTTCTATAGGGGAGAAGACGTTTTATACTGTCAGAGACACCTTTTCTATAGGGAAGAAGACTTTTATACTGTCGGAGACACCTTTTCTATAGGGGAGAAGACGTTTTATACTGTCGGAGACACCTTTTCTATAGGGAAGAAGACTTTTATACTGTCGGAGACACCTTTTCTATAGGAGAGAAGACGTTTTATACTGTCGGAGACACCTTTTCTATAGGGGAGAAGACGTTTTATACTGTCGCAGACACCTTTTCTATAGGGGAGAAGACGTTTTATACTGTCGGAGACACCTTTTCTATAGGGGAGAAGACGTTTTATACTGTCGGAGACACCTTTTCTATAGAGGAGAAGACGTTTTATACTGTCGGAGACACCTTTTCTATAGAGGAGAAGACGTTTTATACTGTCGGAGACACCTTTTCTATAGGAGAGAAGACGATTTATACTGTCGGAGACACCTTTTCTATAGGGGAGAAGACGTTTTATACTGTCGGAGACACCTTTTCTATAGGGGAGAAGGCGTTTTATACTGTCGGAGACACCTTTTCTATGGGTGAGAAGACGATTTATACTGTCGGAGACACCTTTTCTATAGGAGAGAAGACGATTTATACTGTCGGAGACACCTCTTCTATAGGGGAGAAGACGTTTTATACTGTCGGAGACACCTTTTCTATAGAGGAGAAGACGTTTTATACTGTCGGAGACACCTTTTCTATAGGAGAGAAGACGATTTATACTGTCGGAGACACCTTTTCTATAGGAGAGAAGACGATTTATACTGTCGGAGACACCTTTTCTATAAGGGAGAAGACGTTTTATACTGTCGGAGACACCTTTTCTATAGGGGAGAAGACGTTTTATACTGTCGCAGACACCTTTTCTATAGGGGAGAAGACGTTTTATACTGTCGGAGACACCTTTTCTATAGGGGAGAAGACGTTTTATACTGTCGGAGACACCTTTTCTATGGGTGAGAAGACGATTTATACTGTCGGAGACACCTTTTCTATAGGAGAGAAGACGATTTATACTGTCGGAGACACCTCTTCTATAGGGGAGAAGACGTTTTATACTGTCGGAGACACCTTTTCTATAGAGGAGAAGACGTTTTATACTGTCGGAGACACCTTTTCTATAGGAGAGAAGACGATTTATACTGTCGGAGACACCTTTTCTATAGGAGAGAAGACGATTTATACTGTCGGAGACACCTTTTCTATAAGGGAGAAGACGTTTTATACTGTCGGAGACACCTTTTCTATAGGGGAGAAGACGTTTTATACTGTCGGAGACACCTTTTCTATGGGGGAGAAGACGATTTATACTGTCGGAGACACCTTTTCTATAGGAGAGACGACGATTTATACTGTCGGAGACACCTTTTCTATAGGGGAGAAGACGATTTATACTGTCGGAGACACCTTTTCTATAGGGGAGAAGACGTTTTATACTGTCGCAGACACCTTTTCTATAGGGGAGAAGACGTTTTATACTGTCGCAGACACCTTTTCTATAGGGGAGAAGACGTTTTATACTGTCGGAGACACCTTTTCTGTAGGGGAGAAGACGTTTTATACTGTCGGAGACACCTTTTCTATAGGAGAGAAGACATTTTATACTGTCGGAGACACCTTTTCTATAAGGGAGAAGACGTTTTATACTGTCGGAGACACCTTTTCTATAAGGGAGAAGACGTTTTATACTGTCGGAGACACCTTTTCTATAGCAGAGAAGACGTTTTATACGTTTTTCACTGTCGCAGACCCCTTTTCTATAGTAGACAAGACGTTTTATACGTTTTTTACTATCGCAGACCCCTTTTCTATAGTAGAGAAGACGTTTTATACTGTCGCAGACACCTTTTCTATAGTAGAGCAAACGTTTTATACGTTTTTTACTGTCGCAGACCCAGTTTCTATAATAGAGAAGACGTTCTATACTGTCGCAGACACCTTTTCTATAGTAGAGCAAACGTTTTATACGTTTTTTACTGTCGCAGACCCAGTTTCTATAATAGAGAAGACGTTTTATACTGTCGGAGACACCTTTTCTATAGTAGAGCAAACGTTTTATACGTTTTTTTACTGTCGCAGACACCTTTTCTATAAAGGAGAAGACGTTTTATACTGTCGGAGACACCTTTTCTATAGGAGAGAAGACGATTTATACTGTCGGAGACACCTTTTCTATAGGGGAGAAGACTTTTATACTGTCGCAGACACCTTTTCTATAGGAGAGAAGACGATTTATACTGTCGGAGACACCTTTTCTATAAGGGAGAAGACGTTTTATACTGTCGGAGACACCTTTTCTATAGGCGAGAAGACGTTTTATACTGTCGCAGACACCTTTTCTATAGGGGAGAAGACGTTTTATACTGTCGGAGACACCTTTTCTATAGGGGAGAAGACGTTTTATACTGTCGGAGACACCTTTTCTATAGGAGAGAAGACATTTTATACTGTCGGAGACACCTTTTCTATAAGGGAGAAGACGTTTTATACTGTCGGAGACACCTTTTCTATAAGGGAGAAGACGTTTTATACTGTCGGAGACACCTTTTCTATAAGGGAGAAGACGTTTTATACTGTCGGAGACACCTTTTCTATAGGGGAGAAGACGTTTTATACTGTCGGAGACACCTTTTCTATAGGGGAGAAGACGTTTTATACTGTCGGAGACACCTTTTCTATAGGGGAGAAGACGTTTTATACTGTCGGAGACACCTCTTCTATAGGGGAGAAGACGTTTTATACTGTCGGAGACACCTTTTCTATAGAGGAGAAGACGTTTTATACTGTCGGAGACACCTTTTCTATGGGTGAGAAGACGATTTATACTGTCGGAGACACCTTTTCTATAGGAGAGAAGACGATTTATACTGTCGGAGACACCTTTTCTATAAGGGAGAAGACGTTTTATACTGTCGGAGACACCTTTTCTATAGGAGAGAAGACGATTTATACTGTCGGAGACACCTTTTCTATAAGGGAGAAGACGTTTTATACTGTCGGAGACACCTTTTCTATAGGGGAGAAGACGTTTTATACTGTCGGAGACACCTTTTCTATAGGAGAGACGACGATTTATACTGTCGGAGACACCTTTTCTATAGGGAAGAAGACTTTTATACTGTCGGAGACACCTTTTCTATAGGGGAGAAGACGTTTTATACTGTCGGAGACACCTTTTCTATAGGGGAGAAGACGTTTTATACTGTCGCAGACACCTTTTCTATAGGGGAGAAGACGTTTTATACTGTCGGAGACACCTTTTCTATAGGGGAGAAGACGATTTATACTGTCGGAGACACCTTTTCTATAGGAGAGAAGACGATTTATACTGTCGGAGACACCTCTTCTATAGGGGAGAAGACGTTTTATACTGTCGGAGACACCTTTTCTATAGAGGAGAAGACGTTTTATACTGTCGGAGACACCTTTTCTATAGGAGAGAAGACGATTTATACTGTCGGAGACACCTTTTCTATAGGAGAGAAGACGATTTATACTGTCGGAGACACCTTTTCTATAAGGGAGAAGACGTTTTATACTGTCGGAGACACCTTTTCTATAGGGGAGAAGACGTTTTATACTGTCGGAGACACCTTTTCTATGGGGGAGAAGACGATTTATACTGTCGGAGACACCTTTTCTATAGGAGAGACGACGATTTATACTGTCGGAGACACCTTTTCTATAGGGAAGAAGACTTTTATACTGTCGGAGACACCTTTTCTATAGGGGAGAAGACGATTTATACTGTCGGAGACACCTTTTCTATAGGGGAGAAGACGTTTTATACTGTCGCAGACACCTTTTCTATAGGGGAGAAGACGTTTTATACTGTCGGAGACACCTTTTCTATAGGGGAGAAGACGTTTTATACTGTCGCAGACACCTTTTCTATAGGAGAGAAGACGTTTTATACTGTCGCAGACACCTTTTCTATAGGGGAGAAGACGTTTTATACTGTCGGAGACACCTTTTCTATAGAGGAGAAGACGTTTTATACTGTCGGAGACACCTTTTCTATAGGGGAGAAGACGTTTTATACTGTCGGAGACACCTTTTCTATAGGGGAGAAGACGTTTTATACTGTCGCAGACACCTTTTCTATAGGGGAGAAGACGTTTTATACTGTCGGAGACACCTTTTCTATAGGGGAGAAGACGTTTTATACTGTCGGAGACACCTTTTCTATAGGAGAGAAGACATTTTATACTGTCGGAGACACCTTTTCTATAAGGGAGAAGACGTTTTATACTGTCGGAGACACCTTTTCTATAAGGGAGAAGACGTTTTATACTGTCGGAGACACCTTTTCTATAGCAGAGAAGACGTTTTATACGTTTTTCACTGTCGCAGACCCCTTTTCTATAGTAGAGAAGACGTTTTATACGTTTTTTACTATCGCAGACCCCTTTTCTATAGTAGAGAAGACGTTTTATACTGTCGCAGACACCTTTTCTATAGTAGAGCAAACGTTTTATACGTTTTTTACTGTCGCAGACCCAGTTTCTATAATAGAGAAGACGTTTTATACTGTCGCAGACACCTTTTCTATAGTAGAGCAAACGTTTTATACGTTTTTTACTGTCGCAGACCCATTTTCTATAATAGAGAAGACGTTTTATACTGTCGGAGACACCTTTTCTATAGTAGAGAAGACGTTTTATACTGTCGGAGACACCTTTTCTATAGTAGAGCAAACGTTTTATACGTTTTTTACTGTCGCAGACCCCTTTTCTATAGTAGAGAAGACGTTTTATACGTTTTTTACTGTCGCAGACCCCTTTACTATAGTAGAGAAGACGTTTTATACTGTCGCAGGCCCCTTTTCTATAGTAGAGAAGACATTTTATACTGTCGGAGTCACCTTTTCTATAGCAGAGAAGACGTTTTATACGTTTTTCACTGTCGCAGACCCCTTTTCTATAGTAGAGAAGACGTTTTATACGTTTTTTACTGTCGCAGACCCCTTTTCTATAGTAGAGAAGACGTTTTATACTGTCGCAGACACCTTTTCTATAGCAGAGAAGACGTTTTATACGTTTTTCACTGTCGCAGACCCCTTTTCTATAGTAGAGAAGACGTTTTATACGTTTTTTACTATCGCAGACCCCTTTTCTATAGTAGAGAAGACGTTTTATACTGTCGCAGACACCTTTTCTATAGTAGAGCAAACGTTTTATACGTTTTTTACTGTCGCAGACCCAGTTTCTATAATAGAGAAGACGTTTTATACTGTCGGAGACACCTTTTCTATAGTAGAGAAGACGTTTTATACTGTCGCAGACACCTTTTCTATAGCAGAGAAGACGTTTTATACGTTTTTTTACTGTCGCAGACACCTTTTCTATAAAGGAGAAGACGTTTTATACTGTCGGAGACACCTTTTCTATAGAGGAGAAGACGTTTTATACTGTCGGAGACACCTTTTCTATAGGAGAGAAGACGATTTATACTGTCGGAGACACCTTTTCTATAGGGGAGAAGACTTTTATACTGTCGCAGACACCTTTTCTATAGGAGAGAAGACGTTTTATACGTTTTTTACTATCGCAGACCCCTTTTCTATAGTAGAGAAGACGTTTTATACTGTCGCAGACACCTTTTCTATAGTAGAGCAAACGTTTTATACGTTTTTTTACTGTCGCAGACACCTTTTCTATAAAGGAGAAGACGTTTTATACTGTCGGAGACACCTTTTCTATAGAGGAGAAGACGTTTTATACTGTCGGAGACACCTTTTCTATAGGAGAGAAGACGATTTATACTGTCGGAGACACCTTTTCTATAGGGGAGAAGACTTTTATACTGTCGCAGACACCTTTTCTATAGGAGAGAAGACGATTTATACTGTCGGAGACACCTTTTCTATAAGGGAGAAGACGTTTTATACTGTCGGAGACACCTTTTCTATAGGGGAGAAGACGTTTTATACTGTCGCAGACACCTTTTCTATAGGGGAGAAGACGTTTTATACTGTCGGAGACACCTTTTCTATAGGGGAGAAGACGTTTTATACTGTCGGAGACACCTTTTCTATAGGAGAGAAGACATTTTATACTGTCGGAGACACCTTTTCTATAAGGGAGAAGACGTTTTATACTGTCGGAGACACCTTTTCTATAAGGGAGAAGACGTTTTATACTGTCGGAGACACCTTTTCTATAGGGGAGAAGACGTTTTATACTGTCGGAGACACCTTTTCTATAGGGGAGAAGACGTTTTATACTGTCGCAGACACCTTTTCTATAGGGAAGAAGACGTTTTATACTGTCGGAGACACCTTTTCTATAGGGGAGAAGACGTTTTATACTGTCGGAGACACCTTTTCTATAGAGGAGAAGACGTTTTATACTGTCGGAGACACCTTTTCTATAGCAGAGAAGACGATTTATACTGTCGGAGACACCTTTTCTATAGGGGAGAAGACGTTTTATACTGTCGGAGACACCTTTTCTATAGGGGAGAAGACGATTTATACTGTCGGAGACACCTTTTCTATAGGAGAGAAGACGATTTATACTGTCGGAGACACCTTTTCTATAGGAGAGAAGGCGATTTATACTGTCGGAGACACCTTTTCTATAGGGGAGAAGACGTTTTATACTGTCGCAGACACCTTTTCTATAGGGGAGAAGACGTTTTATACTGTCGGAGACACCTTTTCTATAGGGGAGAAGACGGTTTATACTGTCGGAGACACCTTTTCTATAGGGGAGAAGACATTTTATACTGTCGCAGACACCTTTTCTATAGGGGAGAAGACGTTTTATACTGTCGGAGACACCTTTTCTATAGGGGAGAAGACGATTTATACTGTCGGAGACACCTTTTCTATAGGAGAGAAGACGATTTATACTGTCGGAGACACCTTTTCTATAGGGGAGAAGACGTTTTATACTGTCGGAGACACCTTTTCTATAGGGAAGAAGACCTTTATACTGTCGCAGACACCTTTTCTATAGGAGAGAAGACGATTTATACTGTCGGAGACACCTTTTCTATAAGGGAGAAGACGTTTTATACTGTCGCAGACACCTTTTCTATAAGGGAGAAGACGTTTTATACTGTCGGAGACACCTTTTCTATAGGGAAGAAGACCTTTATACTGTCGCAGACACCTTTTCTATAGGAGAGAAGACGATTTATACTGTCGGAGACACCTTTTCTATAAGGGAGAAGACGTTTTATACTGTCGGAGACACCTTTTCTATAGGGAAGAAGACCTTTATGCTGTCGCAGACACCTTTTCTATAGGAGAGAAGACGATTTATACTGTCGCAGACACCTTTTCTATAGGAGAGAAGACGATTTATACTGTCGGAGACACCTTTTCTAAAAGGGAGAAGACGTTTTATACTGTCGCAGACACCTTTTCTATAGGGGAGAAGACGTTTTATACTGTCGGAGACACCTTTTCTATAGGGGAAAAGACGTTTTATACTGTCGGAGACACCTTTTCTATAGGGGAGAAGACGTTTTATACTGTCGGAGACACCTTTTCTATAGGGGAGAAGACGTTTTATACTGTCGGAGACACCTTTTCTATAGGGAAGAAGACTTTTATACTGTCGGAGACACCTTTTCTATAGGGGAGAAGACGTTTTATACTGTCGGAGACACCTTTTCTATAGAGGAGAAGACGTTTTATACTGTCGGAGACACCTTTTCTATAGAGGAGAAGACGTTTTATACTGTCGGAGACACCTTTTCTATAGGGAAGAAGACTTTTATACTGTCGGAGACACCTTTTCTATAGGGGAGAAGACGTTTTATACTGTCGGAGACACCTTTTCTATAGGGGAGAAGACGTTTTATACTGTCGCAGACACCTTTTCTATAGGGGAGAAGACGTTTTATACTGTCGGAGACACCTTTTCTATAGGGGAGAAGACGTTTTATACTGTCGGAGACACCTTTTCTATAGAGGAGAAGACGTTTTATACTGTCGGAGACACCTTTTCTATAGGAGAGAAGACGATTTATACTGTCGGAGACACCTTTTCTATAGGGGAGAAGACGTTTTATACTGTCGGAGACACCTTTTCTATAGGGGAGAAGACGTTTTATACTGTCGGAGACACCTTTTCTATAGGGGAGAAGACGTTTTATACTGTCGGAGACACCTTTTCTATGGGTGAGAAGACGATTTATACTGTCGGAGACACCTTTTCTATAGGAGAGAAGACGATTTATACTGTCGGAGACACCTCTTCTATAGGGGAGAAGACGTTTTATACTGTCGGAGACACCTTTTCTATAGAGGAGAAGACGTTTTATACTGTCGGAGACACCTTTTCTATAGGAGAGAAGACGATTTATACTGTCGGAGACACCTTTTCTATAGGAGAGAAGACGATTTATACTGTCGGAGACACCTTTTCTATAAGGGAGAAGACGTTTTATACTGTCGGAGACACCTTTTCTATAGGGGAGAAGACGTTTTATACTGTCGGAGACACCTTTTCTATGGGGGAGAAGACGATTTATACTGTCGGAGACACCTTTTCTATAGGAGAGACGACGATTTATACTGGCGGAGACACCTTTTCTATAGGGAAGAAGACTTTTATACTGTCGGAGACACCTTTTCTATAGGGGAGAAGACGATTTATACTGTCGGAGACACCTTTTCTATAGGAGAGAAGACGATTTATACTGTCGGAGACACCTTTTCTATAGAGGAGAAGACGTTTTATACTGTCGGAGACACCTTTTCTATAGAGGAGAAGACGTTTTATACTGTCGGAGACACCTTTTCTATAGGGAAGAAGACTTTTATACTGTCGGAGACACCTTTTCTATAGGGGAGAAGACGTTTTATACTGTCGGAGACACCTTTTCTATAGGGGAGAAGACGTTTTATACTGTCGCAGACACCTTTTCTATAGGGGAGAAGACGTTTTATACTGTCGGAGACACCTTTTCTATAGAAGAGAAGACGTTTTATACTGTCGGAGACACCTTTTCTATAGAGGAGAAGACGTTTTATACTGTCGGAGACACCTTTTCTATAGGAGAGAAGACGATTTATACTGTCGGAGACACCTTTTCTATAGGGGAGAAGACGTTTTATACTGTCGGAGACACCTTTTCTATAGGGGAGAAGACGTTTTATACTGTCGGAGACACCTTTTCTATAGGGGAGAAGACGTTTTATACTGTCGGAGACACCTTTTCTATGGGTGAGAAGACGATTTATACTGTCGGAGACACCTTTTCTATAGGAGAGAAGACGATTTATACTGTCGGAGACACCTCTTCTATAGGGGAGAAGACGTTTTATACTGTCGGAGACACCTTTTCTATAGAGGAGAAGACGTTTTATACTGTCGGAGACACCTTTTCTATAGGAGAGAAGACGATTTATACTGTCGGAGACACCTTTTCTATAGGAGAGAAGACGATTTATACTGTCGGAGACACCTTTTCTATAAGGGAGAAGACGTTTTATACTGTCGGAGACACCTTTTCTATAGGGGAGAAGACGTTTTATACTGTCGGAGACACCTTTTCTATGGGGGAGAAGACGATTTATACTGTCGGAGACACCTTTTCTATAGGAGAGACGACGATTTATACTGGCGGAGACACCTTTTCTATAGGGAAGAAGACTTTTATACTGTCGGAGACACCTTTTCTATAGGGGAGAAGACGATTTATACTGTCGGAGACACCTTTTCTATAGGGGAGAAGACGTTTTATACTGTCGCAGACACCTTTTCTATAGGGGAGAAGACGTTTTATACTGTCGCAGACACCTTTTCTATAGGGGAGAAGACGTTTTATACTGTCGCAGACACCTTTTCTATAGGAGAGAAGACGTTTTATACTGTCGCAGACACCTTTTCTATAGGGGAGAAGACGTTTTATACTGTCGGAGACACCTTTTCTATAGAGGAGAAGACGTTTTATACTGTCGGAGACACCTTTTCTATAGGGGACAAGACGTTTTATACTGTCGGAGACACCTTTTCTATAGGGGAGAAGACGTTTTATACTGTCGGAGACACCTTTTCTATAGGGGAGAAGACGTTTTATACTGTCGGAGACACCTTTTCTATAGGGGAGAAGACGTTTTATACTGTCGGAGACACCTTTTCTATAGAGGAGAAGACGTTTTATACTGTCGGAGACACCTTTTCTATAGCAGAGAAGACGATTTATACTGTCGGAGACACCTTTTCTATAGGGGAGAAGACGTTTTATACTGTCGGAGACACCTTTTCTATAGGAGAGAAGACGTTTTATACTGTCGGAGACACCTTTTCTATAGGGGAGAAGACGGTTTATACTGTCGGAGACACCTTTTCTATAGGGGAGAAGACGTTTTATACTGTCGGAGACACCTTTTCTATAGGGGAGAAGACGTTTTATACTGTCGCAGACACCTTTTCTATAGGGGAGAAGACGTTTTATACTGTCGCAGACACCTTTTCTATAGGGGAGAAGACGATTTATACTGTCGGAGACACCTTTTCTATAGGGGAGAAGACGATTTATACTGTCGGAGACACCTTTTCTATAGGAGAGAAGGCGATTTATACTGTCGGAGACACCTTTTCTATATTAGAGAAGACGATTTATACTGTCGGAGACACCTTTTCTATAGGGGAGAAGACGTTTTATACTGTCGGAGACACCTTTTCTATAGGGGAGAAGACGTTTTATACTGTCGGAGACACCTTTTCTATAGGGGAGAAGACGTTTTATACTGTCGGAGACACCTTTTCTATAGAGGAGAAGACGTTTTATACTGTCGGAGACACCTTTTCTATAGGGGAGAAGACGTTTTATACTGTCGGAGACACCTTTTCTATAGGGAAGAAGACTTTTATACTGTCGGAGACACCTTTTCTATAGGGGAGACGACGTTTTATACTGTCGGAGACACCTTTTCTATAGAGGAGAAGACGTTTTATACTGTCGGAGACACCTTTTCTATAGGGGAGAAGACGTTTTATACTGTCGGAGACACCTTTTCTATAGGGGAGAAGACGTTTTATACTGTCGCAGACACCTTTTCTATAGGGGAGAAGACGTTTTATACTGTCGGAGACACCTTTTCTATAGGGGAGAAGACGTTTTATACTGTCGGAGACACCTTTTCTATAGAGGAGAAGACGTTTTATACTGTCGGAGACACCTTTTCTATAGGAGAGAAGACGATTTATACTGTCGGAGACACCTTTTCTATAGGGGAGAAGACGTTTTATACTGTCGGAGACACCTTTTCTATAGAGGAGAAGACGTTTTATACTGTCGGAGACACCTTTTCTATAGGGAAGAGACTTTTATACTGTCGGAGACACCTTTTCTATAGGGGAGAAGACGTTTTATACTGTCGGAGACACCTTTTCTATAGGGGAGAAGACGTTTTATACTGTCGGAGACACCTTTTCTATAGGGGAGAAGACGTTTTATACTGTCGCAGACACCTTTTCTATAGGGGAGAAGACGTTTTATACTGTCGGAGACACCTTTTCTATAGGGGAGAAGACGTTTTATACTGTCGGAGACACCTTTTCTATGGGTGAGAAGACGATTTATACTGTCGGAGACACCTTTTCTATAGGAGAGAAGACGATTTATACTGTCGGAGACACCTCTTCTATAGGGGAGAAGACGTTTTATACTGTCGGAGACACCTTTTCTATAGAGGAGAAGACGTTTTATACTGTCGGAGACACCTTTTCTATAGGAGAGAAGACGATTTATACTGTCGGAGACACCTTTTCTATAGGAGAGAAGACGATTTATACTGTCGGAGACACCTTTTCTATAAGGGAGAAGACGTTTTATACTGTCGGAGACACCTTTTCTATAGGGGAGAAGACGTTTTATACTGTCGGAGACACCTTTTCTATGGGGGAGAAGACGATTTATACTGTCGGAGACACCTTTTCTATAGGAGAGAAGACGATTTATACTGTCGGAGACACCTTTTCTATAGGGAAGAAGACTTTTATACTGTCGGAGACACCTTTTCTATAGGGGAGAAGACGATTTATACTGTCGGAGACACCTTTTCTATAGGGGAGAAGACGTTTTATACTGTCGCAGACACCTTTTCTATAGGGGAGAAGACGTTTTATACTGTCGCAGACACCTTTTCTATAGGGGAGAAGACGTTTTATACTGTCGGAGACACCTTTTCTATAGGGGAGAAGACGTTTTATACTGTCGCAGACACCTTTTCTATAGGAGAGAAGACGTTTTATACTGTCGCAGACACCTTTTCTATAGGGGAGAAGACGTTTTATACTGTCGGAGACACCTTTTCTATAGAGGAGAAGACGTTTTATACTGTCGGAGACACCTTTTCTATAGGAGAGAAGGCGATTTATACTGTCGGAGACACCTTTTCTATAGGGGAGAAGACGGTTTATACTGTCGGAGACACCTTTTCTATAGGGGAGAAGACGATTTATACTGTCGGAGACACCTTTTCTATAGGAGAGAAGGCGATTTATACTGTCGGAGACACCTTTTCTATAGGAGAGAAGGCGATTTATACTGTCGGAGACACCTTTTCTATAGGAGAGAAGACATTTTATACTGTCGGAGACACCTTTTCTATAAGGGAGAAGACGTTTTATACTGTCGGAGACACCTTTTCTATAAGGGAGAAGACGTTTTATACTGTCGGAGACACCTTTTCTATAGGGGAGAAGACGTTTTATACTGTCGGAGACACCTTTTCTATAGGGGAGAAGACGTTTTATACTGTCGGAGACACCTTTTCTATAGAGGAGAAGACGTTTTATACTGTCGGAGACACCTTTTCTATAGCAGAGAAGACGATTTATACTGTCGGAGACACCTTTTCTATAGGGGAGAAGACGTTTTATACTGTCGGAGACACCTTTTCTATAGGGGAGAAGACGATTTATACTGTCGGAGACACCTTTTCTATAGGAGAGAAGGCGATTTATACTGTCGGAGACACCTTTTCTATAGGGGAGAAGACGGTTTATACTGTCGGAGACACCTTTTCTATAGGGGAGAAGACGTTTTATACTGTCGGAGACACCTTTTCTATAGGAGAGAAGACGTTTTATACTGTCGGAGACACCTTTTCTATAGGGGAGAAGACGATTTATACTGTCGGAGACACCTTTTCTATAGGGGAGAAGACGGTTTATACTGTCGGAGACACCTTTTCTATAGGGGAGAAGACGTTTTATACTGTCGGAGACACCTTTTCTATAGGGGAGAAGACGTTTTATACTGTCGCAGACACCTTTTCTATAGGGGAGAAGACGTTTTATACTGTCGCAGACACCTTTTCTATAGGGGAGAAGACGATTTATACTGTCGGAGACACCTTTTCTATAGGGGAGAAGACGATTTATACTGTCGGAGACACCTTTTCTATAGGAGAGAAGGCGATTTATACTGTCGGAGACACCTTTTCTATATTAGAGAAGACGATTTATACTGTCGGAGACACCTTTTCTATAGGGGAGAAGACGTTTTATACTGTCGGAGACACCTTTTCTATAGGGGAGAAGACGTTTTATACTGTCGGAGACACCTTTTCTATAGGGGAGAAGACGTTTTATACTGTCGGAGACACCTTTTCTATAGAGGAGAAGACGTTTTATACTGTCGGAGACACCTTTTCTATAGGGGAGAAGACGTTTTATACTGTCGGAGACACCTTTTCTATAGGGGAGAAGACGTTTTATACTGTCGCAGACACCTTTTCTATAGGGGAGAAGACGTTTTATACTGTCGGAGACACCTTTTCTATAGGGGAGAAGACGTTTTATACTGTCGGAGACACCTTTTCTATAGAGGAGAAGACGTTTTATACTGTCGGAGACACCTTTTCTATAGGGGAGAAGACGTTTTATACTGTCGGAGACACCTTTTCTATAGAGGAGAAGACGTTTTATACTGTCGGAGACACCTTTTCTATAGGGGAGAAGACGTTTTATACTGTCGGAGACACCTTTTCTGTAGGGGAGAAGACGTTTTATACTGTCGGAGACACCTTTTCTATAGGAGAGAAGACGATTTATACTGTCGGAGACACCTTTTCTATAGGGGAGAAGACGTTTTATACTGTCGGAGACACCTTTTCTATAGAGGAGAAGACGTTTTATACTGTCGGAGACACCTTTTCTATAGGGAAGAGACTTTTATACTGTCGGAGACACCTTTTCTATAGGGGAGAAGACGTTTTATACTGTCGGAGACACCTTTTCTATAGGGGAGAAGACGTTTTATACTGTCGGAGACACCTTTTCTATAGGGGAGAAGACGTTTTATACTGTCGCAGACACCTTTTCTATAGGGGAGAAGACGTTTTATACTGTCGGAGACACCTTTTCTATAGGGGAGAAGACGTTTTATACTGTCGGAGACACCTTTTCTATGGGTGAGAAGACGATTTATACTGTCGGAGACACCTTTTCTATAGGAGAGAAGACGATTTATACTGTCGGAGACACCTCTTCTATAGGGGAGAAGACGTTTTATACTGTCGGAGACACCTTTTCTATAGAGGAGAAGACGTTTTATACTGTCGGAGACACCTTTTCTATAGGAGAGAAGACGATTTATACTGTCGGAGACACCTTTTCTATAGGAGAGAAGACGATTTATACTGTCGGAGACACCTTTTCTATAAGGGAGAAGACGTTTTATACTGTCGGAGACACCTTTTCTATAGGGGAGAAGACGTTTTATACTGTCGGAGACACCTTTTCTATGGGGGAGAAGACGATTTATACTGTCGGAGACACCTTTTCTATAGGAGAGAAGACGATTTATACTGTCGGAGACACCTTTTCTATAGGGAAGAAGACTTTTATACTGTCGGAGACACCTTTTCTATAGGGGAGAAGACGATTTATACTGTCGGAGACACCTTTTCTATAGGGGAGAAGACGTTTTATACTGTCGCAGACACCTTTTCTATAGGGGAGAAGACGTTTTATACTGTCGCAGACACCTTTTCTATAGGGGAGAAGACGTTTTATACTGTCGGAGACACCTTTTCTATAGGGGAGAAGACGTTTTATACTGTCGCAGACACCTTTTCTATAGGAGAGAAGACGTTTTATACTGTCGCAGACACCTTTTCTATAGGGGAGAAGACGTTTTATACTGTCGGAGACACCTTTTCTATAGAGGAGAAGACGTTTTATACTGTCGGAGACACCTTTTCTATAGGGGAGAAGACGTTTTATACTGTCGGAGACACCTTTTCTGTAGGGGAGAAGACGTTTTATACTGTCGGAGACACCTTTTCTATAGGAGAGAAGACATTTTATACTGTCGGAGACACCTTTTCTATAAGGGAGAAGACGTTTTATACTGTCGGAGACACCTTTTCTATAAGGGAGAAGACGTTTTATACTGTCGGAGACACCTTTTCTATAGGGGAGAAGACGTTTTATACTGTCGGAGACACCTTTTCTATAGGGGAGAAGACGTTTTATACTGTCGGAGACACCTTTTCTATAGAGGAGAAGACGTTTTATACTGTCGGAGACACCTTTTCTATAGCAGAGAAGACGATTTATACTGTCGGAGACACCTTTTCTATAGGGGAGAAGACGTTTTATACTGTCGGAGACACCTTTTCTATAGGGGAGAAGACGATTTATACTGTCGGAGACACCTTTTCTATAGGAGAGAAGGCGATTTATACTGTCGGAGACACCTTTTCTATAGGGGAGAAGACGGTTTATACTGTCGGAGACACCTTTTCTATAGGGGAGAAGACGTTTTATACTGTCGGAGACACCTTTTCTATAGGAGAGAAGACGTTTTATACTGTCGGAGACACCTTTTCTATAGGGGAGAAGACGATTTATACTGTCGGAGACACCTTTTCTATAGGGGAGAAGACGGTTTATACTGTCGGAGACACCTTTTCTATAGGGGAGAAGACGTTTTATACTGTCGGAGACACCTTTTCTATAGGGGAGAAGACGTTTTATACTGTCGCAGACACCTTTTCTATAGGGGAGAAGACGTTTTATACTGTCGCAGACACCTTTTCTATAGGGGAGAAGACGATTTATACTGTCGGAGACACCTTTTCTATAGGGGAGAAGACGATTTATACTGTCGGAGACACCTTTTCTATAGGAGAGAAGGCGATTTATACTGTCGGAGACACCTTTTCTATATTAGAGAAGACGATTTATACTGTCGGAGACACCTTTTCTATAGGGGAGAAGACGTTTTATACTGTCGGAGACACCTTTTCTATAGGGGAGAAGACGTTTTATACTGTCGGAGACACCTTTTCTATAGGGGAGAAGACGTTTTATACTGTCGGAGACACCTTTTCTATAGAGGAGAAGACGTTTTATACTGTCGGAGACACCTTTTCTATAGGGGAGAAGACGTTTTATACTGTCGGAGACACCTTTTCTATAGGGGAGAAGACGTTTTATACTGTCGCAGACACCTTTTCTATAGGGGAGAAGACGTTTTATACTGTCGGAGACACCTTTTCTATAGGGGAGAAGACGTTTTATACTGTCGGAGACACCTTTTCTATAGAGGAGAAGACGTTTTATACTGTCGGAGACACCTTTTCTATAGGAGAGAAGACGATTTATACTGTCGGAGACACCTTTTCTATAGGGGAGAAGACGTTTTATACTGTCGGAGACACCTTTTCTATAGAGGAGAAGACGTTTTATACTGTCGGAGACACCTTTTCTATAGGGGAGAAGACGTTTTATACTGTCGGAGACACCTTTTCTATATTAGAGAAGACGATTTATACTGTCGGAGACACCTTTTCTATAGGGGAGAAGACGTTTTATACTGTCGGAGACACCTTTTCTATAGGGGAGAAGACGTTTTATACTGTCGGAGACACCTTTTCTATAGGGGAGAAGACGTTTTATACTGTCGGAGACACCTTTTCTATAGGGGAGAAGACGTTTTATACTGTCGGAGACACCTTTTCTATAGAGGAGAAGACGTTTTATACTGTCGGAGACACCTTTTCTATAGGGGAGAAGACGTTTTATACTGTCGGAGACACCTTTTCTATAGGGGAGAAGACGTTTTATACTGTCGCAGACACCTTTTCTATAGGGGAGAAGACGTTTTATACTGTCGGAGACACCTTTTCTATAGGGGAGAAGACGTTTTATACTGTCGGAGACACCTTTTCTATAGAGGAGAAGACGTTTTATACTGTCGGAGACACCTTTTCTATAGGGGAGAAGACGTTTTATACTGTCGGAGACACCTTTTCTGTAGGGGAGAAGACGTTTTATACTGTCGGAGACACCTTTTCTATAGGAGAGAAGACGATTTATACTGTCGGAGACACCTTTTCTATAGGGGAGAAGACATTTTATACTGTCGCAGACACCTTTTCTATAGGGGAGAAGACGTTTTATACTGTCGGAGACACCTTTTCTATAGGGAAGAAGACTTTTATACTGTCGCAGACACCTTTTCTATAGGGGAGAAGACGTTTTATACTGTCGGAGACACCTTTTCTATAGGGGAGAAGACGTTTTATACTGTCGGAGACACCTTTTCTATAGGGGAGAAGACGTTTTATACTGTCGCAGACACCTTTTCTATAGGGGAGAAGACGTTTTATACTGTCGGACACACCTTTTCTATAGGGGAGAAGACGTTTTATACTGTCGGAGACACCTTTTCTATAGAGGAGAAGACGTTTTATACTGTCGGAGACACCTTTTCTATAGAGGAGAAGACGTTTTATACTGTCGGAGACACCTTTTCTATAGGAGAGAAGACGATTTATACTGTCGGAGACACCTTTTCTATAGGGGAGAAGACGTTTTATACTGTCGGAGACACCTTTTCTATAGAGGAGAAGACGTTTTATACTGTCGGAGACACCTTTTCTATAGAGGAGAAGACGTTTTATACTGTCGGAGACACCTTTTCTATAGGAGAGAAGACGATTTATACTGTCGCAGACACCTTTTCTATAGGGGAGAAGACGCTTTATACTGTCGGAGACACCTTTTCTATAGAGGAGAAGACGTTTTATACTGTCGGAGACACCTTTTCTATAGGAGAGAAGACGATTTATACTGTCGCAGACACCTTTTCTATAGGGGAGAAGACGCTTTATACTGTCGGAGACACCTTTTCTATAGAGGAGAAGACGTTTTATACTGTCGGAGACACCTTTTCTATAGGAGAGAAGACGATTTATACTGTCGGAGACACCTTTTCTATAGAGGAGAAGACGTTTTATACTGTCGGAGACACCTTTTCTATAGGAGAGAAGACGATTTATACTGTCGGAGACACCTTTTCTATAGGGGAGAAGACGTTTTATACTGTCGGAGACACCTTTTCTATAGAGGAGAAGACGTTTTATACTGTCGGAGACACCTTTTCTATAGGAGAGAAGACGATTTATACTGTCGGAGACACCTTTTCTATAGGGGAGAAGACGTTTTATACTGTCGGAGACACCTTTTCTATAGAGGAGAAGACGTTTTATACTGTCGGAGACACCTTTTCTATAGGGGAGAAGACGTTTTATACTGTCGCAGACACCTTTTCTATAGGGGAGAAGACGATTTATACTGTCGGAGACACCTTTTCTATAGGGGAGAAGACGGTTTATACTGTCGCAGACACCTTTTCTATAGGGGAGAAGACGATTTATACTGTCGGAGACACCTTTTCTATAGGAGAGAAGGCGATTTATACTGTCGGAGACACCTTTTCTATAGGGGAGAAGACGTTTTATACTGTCGGAGACACCTTTTCTATAGGAGAGAAGGCGATTTATACTGTCGGAGACACCTTTTCTATAGGGAAGAAGACTTTTATACTGTCGGAGACACCTTTTCTATAGGGGAGAAGACGATTTATACTGTCGGAGACACCTTTTCTATAGGGGAGAAGACGTTTTATACTGTCGCAGACACCTTTTCTATAGGGGAGAAGACGTTTTATACTGTCGGAGACACCTTTTCTATAGGGGAGAAGACGTTTTATACTGTCGGAGACACCTTTTCTATAGAGGAGAAGACGTTTTATACTGTCGGAGACACCTTTTCTATAGGAGAGAAGACGATTTATACTGTCGCAGACACCTTTTCTATAGGGGAGAAGACGCTTTATACTGTCGGAGACACCTTTTCTATAGAGGAGAAGACGTTTTATACTGTCGGAGACACCTTTTCTATAGGAGAGAAGACGATTTATACTGTCGCAGACACCTTTTCTATAGGGGAGAAGACGCTTTATACTGTCGGAGACACCTTTTCTATAGAGGAGAAGAAGTTTTATACTGTCGGAGACACCTTTTCTATAGGAGAGAAGACGATTTATACTGTCGGAGACACCTTTTCTATAGAGGAGAAGACGTTTTATACTGTCGGAGACACCTTTTCTATAGGAGAGAAGACGATTTATACTGTCGGAGACACCTTTTCTATAGGGGAGAAGACGTTTTATACTGTCGGAGACACCTTTTCTATAGAGGAGAAGACGTTTTATACTGTCGGAGACACCTTTTCTATAGGAGGAAGACGATTTATACTGTCGGAGACACCTTTTCTATAGGGGAGAAGACGTTTTTATACTGTCGGAGACACCTTTTCTATAGAGGAGAAGACGTTTTATACTGTCGGAGACACCTTTTCTATAGAGGGAGAAGACGTTTTATACTGTCGGAGACACCTTTTCTATAGGAGAGAAGACGATTTATACTGTCGGAGACACCTTTTCTATAGGGAGAAGACGTTTATACTGTCGGAGACACCTTTTCTATAGAGGAGAAGACGTTTTATACTGTCGGAGACACCTTTTCTATAGGAGAGAAGACGTTTTATACTGTCGGAGACACCTTTTCTATAGAAGGAGAAGACGTTTTATACTGTCGGAGACACCTTTTCTATAGAGGAGAAGACGTTTTATACTGTCGGAGACACCTTTTCTATAGAGGAGAAGACGTTTTATACTGTCGGAGACACCTTTTCTATAGGAGAGAAGACGATTTATACTGTCGCAGACACCTTTTCTATAGGGGAGAAGACGCTTTATACTGTCGGAGACACCTTTTCTATAGAGGAGAAGACGTTTTATACTGTCGGAGACACCTTTTCTATAGGGGAGAAGACGTTTTATACTGTCGGAGACACCTTTTCTATAGGGAGAAGACGTTTTATACTGTCGCAGACACCTTTTCTTAGGGGAGAAGACGTTTTATACTGTCGGAGACACCTTTTCTATAGGAGAGAAGACGATTTATACTGTCGGAGACACCTTTTCTATAGGGGAGAAGACAGTTTTATACTGTCGCAGACACCTTTTCTATAGGGGAGAAGACGTTTTATACTGTCGGAGACACCTTTTCTATAGGGAAGAAGACTTTTATACTGTCGCAGACACCTTTTCTATAGGGGAGAAGACGTTTTATACTGTCGGAGACACCTTTTCTATAGGGGAGAAGACGTTTTATACTGTCGGAGACACCTTTTCTATAGGGGAGAAGACGTTTTATACTGTCGCAGACACCTTTTCTGTAGGGGAGAAGACGTTTTATACTGTCGGAGACACCTTTTCTATAGGAGAGAAGACGATTTATACTGTCGGAGACACCTTTTCTATAGGGGAGAAGACATTTTATACTGTCGCAGACACCTTTTCTATAGGGGAGAAGACGTTTTATACTGTCGGAGACACCTTTTCTATAGGGAAGAAGACTTTTATACTGTCGCAGACACCTTTTCTATAGGGGAGAAGACGTTTTATACTGTCGGAGACACCTTTTCTATAGGGGAGAAGACGTTTTATACTGTCGCAGACACCTTTTCTATAGGGGAGAAGACGTTTTATACTGTCGGAGACACCTTTTCTATAGGGGAGAAGACGTTTTATACTGTCGGAGACACCTTTTCTATAGGGGAGAAGACGTTTTATACTGTCGGAGACACCTTTTCTATAGAGGAGAAGACGTTTTATACTGTCGGAGACACCTTTTCTATAGGAGAGAAGACGATTTATACTGTCGGAGACACCTTTTCTATAGGGGAGAAGACATTTTATACTGTCGCAGACACCTTTTCTATAGGGGAGAAGACGTTTTATACTGTCGGAGACACCTTTTCTATAGGGAAGAAGACTTTTATACTGTCGCAGACACCTTTTCTATAGGGGAGAAGACGTTTTATACTGTCGGAGACACCTTTTCTATAGGGGAGAAGACGTTTTATACTGTCGGAGACACCTTTTCTATAGAGGAGAAGACGTTTTATACTGTCGGAGACACCTTTCCTATAGGGGAGAAGACGTTTTATACTGTCGGAGACACCTTTTCTATAGGGGAGAAGACGTTTTATACTGTCGGAGACACCTTTTCTATAGGGAAGAAGACTTTTATACTGTCGCAGACACCTTTTCTATAGGGGAGAAGACGTTTTATACTGTCGGAGACACCTTTTCTATAGGGGAGAAGACGTTTTATACTGTCGGAGACACCTTTTCTATAGGGGAGAAGACGTTTTATACTGTCGCAGACACCTTTTCTATAGAGGAGAAGACGTTTTATACTGTCGGAGACACCTTTTCTATAGGAGAGAAGACGATTTATACTGTCGGAGACACCTTTTCTATAAGGGAGAAGACGTTTTATACTGTCGGAGACACCTTTTCTATAGGGGAGAAGACGTTTTATACTGTCGGAGACACCTTTTCTATAGGGGAGAAGACGTTTTATACTGTCGCAGACACCTCTTCTATAGGGGAGAAGACGTTTTATACTGTCGCAGACACCTTTTCTATAGGGGAGAAGACGTTTTATACTGTCGGAGACACCTTTTCTATAAGGGAGAAGACGTTTTATACTGTCGGAGACACCTTTTCTATAGGGGAGAAGACGTTTTATACTGTCGCAGACACCTCTTCTATAGGGGAGAAGACGTTTTATACTGTCGCAGACACCTTTTCTATAGGGGAGAAGACGTTTTATACTGTCGGAGACACCTTTTCTATAGGGGAGAAGACGTTTTATACTGTCGGAGACACCTTTTCTATAGAGGAGAAGACGTTTTATACTGTCGGAGACACCTTTTCTATAGGAGAGAAGACGATTTATACTGTCGCAGACACCTTTTCTATAGGGGAGAAGACGTTTTATACTGTCGGAGACACCTTTTCTATAGAGGAGAAGACGTTTTATACTGTCGGAGACACCTTTTCTATAGGGGAGAAGACGTTTTATACTGTCGCAGACACCTCTTCTATAGGGGAGAAGACGTTTTATACTGTCGCAGACACCTTTTCTATAGGGGAGAAGACGTTTTATACTGTCGGAGACACCTTTTCTATAGGGGAGAAGACGTTTTATACTGTCGGAGACACCTTTTCTATAGGGGAGAAGACGTTTTATACTGTCGGAGACACCTTTTCTATAGAGGAGAAGACGTTTTATACTGTCGGAGACACCTTTTCTATAGGGAAGAAGACTTTTATACTGTCGGAGACACCTTTTCTATAGGAGAGAAGACGTTTTATACTGTCGGAGACACCTTTTCTATAGGGAAGAAGACTTTTATACTGTCGGAGACACCTTTTCTATAGGGGAGAAGACGTTTTATACTGTCGGAGACACCTTTTCTATAGAGGAGAAGATTTTTTATACTGTCGGAGACACCTTTTCTATAGGGGAGAAGACGATTTATACTGTCGGAGACACCTTTTCTATAGGGGAGAAGACGTTTTATACTGTCGCAGACACCTTTTCTATAGGGGAGAAGACGTTTTATACTGTCGGAGACACCTTTTCTATAGGGGAGAAGACGTTTTATACTGTCGGAGACACCTTTTCTATAGAGGAGAAGACGTTTTATACTGTCGGAGACACCTTTTCTATAGAGGAGAAGACGTTTTATACTGTCGGAGACACCTTTTCTATAGGGGAGAAGACGTTTTATACTGTCGGAGACACCTTTTCTATAGGGGAGAAGACATTTTATACTGTCGCAGACACCTTTTCTATAGGGGAGAAGACGTTTTATACTGTCGGAGACACCTTTTCTATAGGGAAGAAGACTTTTATACTGTCGCAGACACCTTTTCTATAGGGGAGAAGACGTTTTATACTGTCGGAGACACCTTTTCTATAGGGGAGAAGACGTTTTATACTGTCGGAGACACCTTTTCTATAGGGGAGAAGACGTTTTATACTGTCGCAGACACCTTTTCTATAGAGGAGAAGACGTTTTATACTGTCGGAGACACCTTTTCTATAGGAGAGAAGACGATTTATACTGTCGGAGACACCTTTTCTATAAGGGAGAAGACGTTTTATACTGTCGGAGACACCTTTTCTATAGGGGAGAAGACGTTTTATACTGTCGGAGACACCTTTTCTATAGGGGAGAAGACGTTTTATACTGTCGCAGACACCTCTTCTATAGGGGAGAAGACGTTTTATACTGTCGGAGACACCTTTTCTATAAGGGAGAAGACGTTTTATACTGTCGGAGACACCTTTTCTATAGGGGAGAAGACGTTTTATACTGTCGCAGACACCTCTTCTATAGGGGAGAAGACGTTTTATACTGTCGCAGACACCTCTTCTATAGGGGAGAAGACGTTTTATACTGTCGCAGACACCTTTTCTATAGGGGAGAAGACGTTTTATACTGTCGGAGACACCTTTTCTATAGAGGAGAAGACGTTTTATGCTGTCGGAGACACCTTTTCTATAGGAGAGAAGACGATTTATACTGTCGCAGACACCTTTTCTATAGGGGAGAAGACGTTTTATACTGTCGGAGACACCTTTTCTATAGAGGAGAAGACGTTTTATACTGTCGCAGACACCTCTTCTATAGGGGAGAAGACGTTTTATACTGTCGCAGACACCTTTTCTATAGGGGAGAAGACGTTTTATACTGTCGGAGACACCTTTTCTATAGGGGAGAAGACGTTTTATACTGTCGGAGACACCTTTTCTATAGGGGAGAAGACGTTTTATACTGTCGGAGACACCTTTTCTATAGAGGAGAAGACGTTTTATACTGTCGGAGACACCTTTTCTATAGGGAAGAAGACTTTTATACTGTCGGAGACACCTTTTCTATAGGAGAGAAGACGTTTTATACTGTCGGAGACACCTTTTCTATAGGGAAGAAGACTTTTATACTGTCGGAGACACCTTTTCTATAGGGGAGAAGACGTTTTATACTGTCGGAGACACCTTTTCTATAGAGGAGAAGATTTTTTATACTGTCGGAGACACCTTTTCTATAGGGGAGAAGACGATTTATACTGTCGGAGACACCTTTTCTATAGGGGAGAAGACGTTTTATACTGTCGCAGACACCTTTTCTATAGGGGAGAAGACGTTTTATACTGTCGGAGACACCTTTTCTATAGGGGAGAAGACGTTTTATACTGTCGGAGACACCTTTTCTATAGAGGAGAAGACGTTTTATACTGTCGGAGACACCTTTTCTATAGAGGAGAAGACGTTTTATACTGTCGGAGACACCTTTTCTATAGGGGAGAAGACGTTTTATACTGTCGGAGACACCTTTTCTATAGAGGAGAAGACGTTTTATACTGTCGGAGACACCTTTTCTATAGGGAAGAAGACTTTTATACTGTCGGAGACACCTTTTCTATAGGAGAGAAGACGTTTTATACTGTCGGAGACACCTTTTCTATAGGGGAGAAGACGTTTTATACTGTCGCAGACACCTTTTCTATAGGGGAGAAGACGTTTTATACTGTCGGAGACACCTTTTCTATAGGGGAGAAGACGTTTTATACTGTCGGAGACACCTTTTCTATAGAGGAGAAGACGTTTTATACTGTCGGAGACACCTTTTCTATAGAGGAGAAGACGTTTTATACTGTCGGAGACACCTTTTCTATAGGGGAGAAGACGTTTTATACTGTCGGAGACACCTTTTCTATAGAGGAGAAGACGTTTTATACTGTCGGAGACACCTTTTCTATAGGGAAGAAGACTTTTATACTGTCGGAGACACCTTTTCTATAGGAGAGAAGACGTTTTATACTGTCGGAGACACCTTTTCTATAGGGAAGAAGACTTTTATACTGTCGGAGACACCTTTTCTATAGGGGAGAAGACGTTTTATACTGTCGGAGACACCTTTTCTATAGAGGAGAAGATTTTTTATACTGTCGGAGACACCTTTTCTATAGGGGAGAAGACGTTTTATACTGTCGGAGACACCTTTTCTATAGAGGAGAAGACGTTTTATACTGTCGGAGACACCTTTTCTATAGAGGAGAAGACGTTTTATACTGTCGGAGACACCTTTTCTATAGGGGAGAAGACGTTTTATACTGTCGGAGACACCTTTTCTATAGAGGAGAAGACGTTTTATACTGTCGGAGACACCTTTTCTATAGGGAAGAAGACTTTTATACTGTCGGAGACACCTTTTCTATAAGGGAGAAGACGTTTTATACTGTCGGAGAACCCTTTTCTATAGGGGAGAAGACGTTTTATACTGTCGCAGACACCTCTTCTATAGGGGAGAAGACGTTTTATACTGTCGGAGACACCTTTTCTATAGGGGAGAAGACGTTTTATACTGTCGGAGACACCTTTTCTATAGAGGAGAAGACGTTTTATACTGTCGGAGACACCTTTTCTATAGGAGAGAAGACGATTTATACTGTCGCAGACACCTTTTCTATAGGGGAGAAGACGTTTTATACTGTCGGAGACACCTTTTCTATAGAGGAGAAGACGTTTTATACTGTCGGAGACACCTTTTCTATAGGGAAGAAGACTTTTATACTGTCGGAGACACCTTTTCTATAGGAGAGAAGACGTTTTATACTGTCGGAGACACCTTTTCTATAGGGAAGAAGACTTTTATACTGTCGGAGACACCTTTTCTATAGGGGAGAAGACGTTTTATACTGTCGGAGACACCTTTTCTATAGAGGAGAAGACGTTTTATACTGTCGGAGACACCTTTTCTATAGGGGAGAAGACGTTTTATACTGTCGGAGACACCTTTTCTATAGGGGAGAAGACGTTTTATACTGTCGGAGACACCTTTTCTATAGAGGAGAAGACGTTTTATACTGTCGGAGACACCTTTTCTATAGGGAAGAAGACTTTTATACTGTCGGAGACACCTTTTCTATAGGAGAGAAGACGTTTTATACTGTCGGAGACACCTTTTCTATAGGGAAGAAGACTTTTATACTGTCGGAGACACCTTTTCTATAGGGGAGAAGACGTTTTATACTGTCGGAGACACCTTTTCTATAGAGGAGAAGATTTTTTATACTGTCGGAGACACCTTTTCTATAGGGGAGAAGACGATTTATACTGTCGGAGACACCTTTTCTATAGGGGAGAAGACGTTTTATACTGTCGCAGACACCTTTTCTATAGGGGAGAAGACGTTTTATACTGTCGGAGACACCTTTTCTATAGGGGAGAAGACGTTTTATACTGTCGGAGACACCTTTTCTATAGAGGAGAAGACGTTTTATACTGTCGGAGACACCTTTTCTATAGAGGAGAAGACGTTTTATACTGTCGGAGACACCTTTTCTATAGGGGAGAAGACGTTTTATACTGTCGGAGACACCTTTTCTATAGAGGAGAAGACGTTTTATACTGTCGGAGACACCTTTTCTATAGGGAAGAAGACTTTTATACTGTCGGAGACACCTTTTCTATAGGAGAGAAGACGTTTTATACTGTCGGAGACACCTTTTCTATAGGGGAGAAGACGTTTTATACTGTCGCAGACACCTTTTCTATAGGGGAGAAGACGTTTTATACTGTCGGAGACACCTTTTCTATAGGGGAGAAGACGTTTTATACTGTCGGAGACACCTTTTCTATAGAGGAGAAGACGTTTTATACTGTCGGAGACACCTTTTCTATAGAGGAGAAGACGTTTTATACTGTCGGAGACACCTTTTCTATAGAGGAGAAGACGTTTTATACTGTCGGAGACACCTTTTCTATAGGGAAGAAGACTTTTATACTGTCGGAGACACCTTTTCTATAGGAGAGAAGACGTTTTATACTGTCGGAGACACCTTTTCTATAGGGAAGAAGACTTTTATACTGTCGGAGACACCTTTTCTATAGGGGAGAAGACGTTTTATACTGTCGGAGACACCTTTTCTATAGAGGAGAAGATTTTTTATACTGTCGGAGACACCTTTTCTATAGGGGAGAAGACGTTTTATACTGTCGGAGACACCTTTTCTATAGAGGAGAAGACGTTTTATACTGTCGGAGACACCTTTTCTATAGAGGAGAAGACGTTTTATACTGTCGGAGACACCTTTTCTATAGGGGAGAAGACGTTTTATACTGTCGGAGACACCTTTTCTATAGAGGAGAAGACGTTTTATACTGTCGGAGACACCTTTTCTATAGGGAAGAAGACTTTTATACTGTCGGAGACACCTTTTCTATAAGGGAGAAGACGTTTTATACTGTCGGAGAACCCTTTTCTATAGGGGAGAAGACGTTTTATACTGTCGCAGACACCTCTTCTATAGGGGAGAAGACGTTTTATACTGTCGGAGACACCTTTTCTATAGGGGAGAAGACGTTTTATACTGTCGGAGACACCTTTTCTATAGAGGAGAAGACGTTTTATACTGTCGGAGACACCTTTTCTATAGGAGAGAAGACGATTTATACTGTCGCAGACACCTTTTCTATAGGGGAGAAGACGTTTTATACTGTCGGAGACACCTTTTCTATAGAGGAGAAGACGTTTTATACTGTCGGAGACACCTTTTCTATAGGGGAGAAGACGTTTTATACTGTCGCAGACACCTCTTCTATAGGGGAGAAGACGTTTTATACTGTCGCAGACACCTTTTCTATAGGGGAGAAGACGTTTTATACTGTCGGAGACACCTTTTCTATAGGGGAGAAGACGTTTTATACTGTCGGAGACACCTTTTCTATAGGGGAGAAGACGTTTTATACTGTCGGAGACACCTTTTCTATAGAGGAGAAGACGTTTTATACTGTCGGAGACACCTTTTCTATAGGGAAGAAGACTTTTATACTGTCGGAGACACCTTTTCTATAGGAGAGAAGACGTTTTATACTGTCGGAGACACCTTTTCTATAGGGAAGAAGACTTTTATACTGTCGGAGACACCTTTTCTATAGGGGAGAAGACGTTTTATACTGTCGGAGACACCTTTTCTATAGAGGAGAAGATTTTTTATACTGTCGGAGACACCTTTTCTATAGAGGAGAAGACGTTTTATACTGTCGGAGACACCTTTTCTATAGAGGAGAAGACGTTTTATACTGTCGGAGACACCTTTTCTATAGGGAAGAAGACTTTTATACTGTCGGAGACACCTTTTCTATAGGAGAGAAGACGTTTTATACTGTCGGAGACACCTTTTCTATAGGGGAGAAGACGTTTTATACTGTCGCAGACACCTTTTCTATAGGGGAGAAGACGTTTTATACTGTCGGAGACACCTTTTCTATAGGGGAGAAGACGTTTTATACTGTCGGAGACACCTTTTCTATAGAGGAGAAGACGTTTTATACTGTCGGAGACACCTTTTCTATAGAGGAGAAGACGTTTTATACTGTCGGAGACACCTTTTCTATAGGGGAGAAGACGTTTTATACTGTCGGAGACACCTTTTCTATAGGGAAGAAGACTTTTATACTGTCGGAGACACCTTTTCTATAGGAGAGAAGACGTTTTATACTGTCGGAGACACCTTTTCTATAGGGAAGAAGACTTTTATACTGTCGGAGACACCTTTTCTATAGGGGAGAAGACGTTTTATACTGTCGGAGACACCTTTTCTATAGAGGAGAAGATTTTTTATACTGTCGGAGACACCTTTTCTATAGAGGAGAAGACGTTTTATACTGTCGGAGACACCTTTTCTATAGAGGAGAAGACGTTTTATACTGTCGGAGACACCTTTTCTATAGGGAAGAAGACTTTTATACTGTCGGAGACACCTTTTCTATAGGGGAGAAGACGTTTTATACTGTCGGAGACACCTTTTCTATAGAGGAGAAGACGTTTTATACTGTCGGAGACACCTTTTCTATAGGAGAGAAGACGATTTATACTGTCGGAGACACCTTTTCTATAAGGGAGAAGACGTTTTATACTGTCGGAGACACCTTTTCTATAGGGGAGAAGACGTTTTATACTGTCGCAGACACCTTTTCTATAGGGGAGAAGACGTTTTATACTGTCGCAGACACCTTTTCTGTAGGGGAGAAGACGTTTTATACTGTCGCAGACACCTTTTCTATAGGGGAGAAGACGTTTTATACTGTCGGAGACACCTTTTCTATAGAGGAGAAGACGTTTTATACTGTCGGAGACACCTTTTCTATAGCAGAGAAGACGATTTATACTGTCGGAGACACCTTTTCTATAGGGGAGAAGGCGATTTATACTGTCGGAGACACCTTTTCTATAGGGGAGAAGACGTTTTATACTGTCGCAGACACCTTTTCTATAGGGGAGAAGACGTTTTATACTGTCGGAGACACCTTTTCTATAGGGGAGAAGACGATTTATACTGTCGGAGACACCTTTTCTATAGGGGAGAAGACTTTTATACTGTCGGAGACACCTTTTCTATAGGGGAGAAGACGTTTTATACTGTCGCAGACACCTTTTCTATAGGGGAGAAGACGTTTTATACTGTCGCAGACACCTTTTCTATAGAGGAGAAGACGATTTATACTGTCGGAGACACCTTTTCTATAGGGAAGAAGACTTTTATACTGTCGGAGACACCTTTTCTATAGGGGAGAAGACGTTTTATACTGTCGCAGACACCTTTTCTATAGAGGAGAAGACGTTTTATACTGTCGCAGACACCTTTTCTATAGGGGAGAAGACGTTTTATACTGTCGGAGACACCTTTTCTATAGGGGAGAAGACGATTTATACTGTCGGAGACACCTTTTCTATAGGAGAGAAAACGATTTATACTGTCGGAGACACCTTTTCTATAGGAGAGAAGGCGATTTATACTGTCGGAGACACCTTTTCTATAGGGGAGAAGACGTTTTATACTGTCGCAGACACCTTTTCTATAGGGGAGAAGACGTTTTATACTGTCGGAGACACCTTTTCTATAGGGGAGAAGACGTTTTATACTGTCGCAGACACCTTTTCTATAGGGGAGAAGACGTTTTATACTGTCGCAGACACCTTTTCTATAGGGGAGAAGACGATTTATACTGTCGGAGACACCTTTTCTATAGGGGAGAAGACGTTTTATACTGTCGCAGACACCTTTTCTATAGGGGAGAAGACGTTTTATACTGTCGCAGACACCTTTTCTATAGAGGAGAAGACGGTTTATACTGTCGGAGACACCTTTTCTATAGGGAAGAAGACTTTTATACTGTCGGAGACACCTTTTCTATAGGGGAGAAGACGATTTATACTGTCGGAGACACCTTTTCTATAGGGGAGAAGACGTTTTATACTGTCGCAGACACCTTTTCTATAGAGGAGAAGACGTTTTATACTGTCGCAGACACCTTTTCTATAGGGGAGAAGACGTTTTATACTGTCGGAGACACCTTTTCTATAGGGGAGAAGACGTTTTATACTGTCGCAGACACCTTTTCTATAGGGGAGAAGACGATTTATACTGTCGGAGACACCTTTTCTATAGGGGAGAAGACGATTTATACTGTCGGAGACACCTTTTCTATAGGGAAGAAGACTTTTATACTGTCGGAGACACCTTTTCTATAGGGGAGAAGACGATTTATACTGTCGGAGACACCTTTTCTATAGGAGAGAAGGCGATTTATACTGTCGGAGACACCTTTTCTATAGGGGAGAAGACGTTTTATACTGTCGCAGACACCTTTTCTATAGGGGAGAAGACGATTTATACTGTCGGAGACACCTTTTCTATAGGGGAGAAGACGTTTTATACTGTCGGAGACACCTTTTCTATAGGGGAGAAGACGTTTTATACTGTCGCAGACACCTTTTCTATAGGGGAGAAGACGATTTATACTGTCGGAGACACCTTTTCTATAGGAGAGAAGGCGATTTATACTGTCGGAGACACCTTTTCTATAGGGGAGAAGACGTTTTATACTGTCGCAGACACCTTTTCTATAGGGGAGAAGACGTTTTATACTGTCGCAGACACCTTTGCTATAGAGGAGAAGACGGTTTATACTGTCGGAGACACCTTTTCTATAGGGAAGAAGACTTTTATACTGTCGGAGACACCTTTTCTATAGGGGAGAAGACGATTTATACTGTCGGAGACACCTTTTCTATAGGGGAGAAGACGTTTTATACTGTCGCAGACACCTTTTCTATAGAGGAGAAGACGTTTTATACTGTCGCAGACACCTTTTCTATAGGGGAGAAGACGTTTTATACTGTCGGAGACACCTTTTCTATAGGGGAGAAGACGATTTATACTGTCGGAGACACCTTTTCTATAGGAGAGAAAACGATTTATACTGTCGGAGACACCTTTTCTATAGGAGAGAAGGCGATTTATACTGTCGGAGACACCTTTTCTATAGGGGAGAAGACGTTTTATACTGTCGCAGACACCTTTTCTATAGGGGAGAAGACGTTTTATACTGTCGGAGACACCTTTTCTATAGGGGAGAAGACGATTTATACTGTCGGAGACACCTTTTCTATAGGGGAGAAGACGGTTTATACTGTCGCAGACACCTTTTCTATAGGGGAGAAGACGATTTATACTGTCGGAGACACCTTTTCTATAGGAGAGAAGGCGATTTATACTGTCGGAGACACCTTTTCTATAGGAGAGAAGACGATTTATACTGTCGGAGACACCTTTTCTATAGGGGAGAAGACGTTTTATACTGTCGGAGACACCTTTTCTATAGGGGAGAAGACGTTTTATTCTGTCGGAGACACCTTTTCTATAGGGGAGAAGACGTTTTATACTGTCGGAGACACCTTTTCTATAGAGGAGAAGACGTTTTATACTGTCGGAGACACCTTTTCTATAGGGGAGAAGACGTTTTATACTGTCGGAGACACCTTTTCTATAGCAGAGAAGACGATTTATACTGTCGGAGACACCTTTTCTATAGAGGAGAAGACGTTTTATACTGTCGGAGACACCTTTTCTATAGAGGAGAAGACGTTTTATACTGTCGGAGACACCTTTTCTATAGGGGAGAAGACGTTTTATACTGTCGGAGACACCTTTTCTATAGGGGAGAAGACGTTTTATACTGTCGCAGACACCTTTTCTATAGGGGAGAAGACGTTTTATACTGTCGGAGACACCTTTTCTATAGGGGAGAAGACGTTTTATACTGTCGGAGACACCTTTTCTATAGAGGAGAAGACGTTTTATACTGTCGGAGACACCTTTTCTATAGGAGAGAAGACGATTTATACTGTCGGAGACACCTTTTCTATAGGGGAGAAGACGTTTTATACTGTCGGAGACACCTTTTCTATAGAGGAGAAGACGTTTTATACTGTCGGAGACACCTTTTCTATAGTAGAGCAAACGTTTTATACGTTTTTTTACTGTCGCAGACACCTTTTCTATAGGGGAGAAGACGTTTTATACTGTCGGAGACACCTTTTCTATAGGAGAGAAGACGATTTATACTGTCGGAGACACCTTTTCTATAGGGGAGAAGACGTTTTATACTGTCGCAGACACCTTTTCTATAGGGGAGAAGACGTTTTATACTGTCGGAGACACCTTTTCTATAGGGGAGAAGACGTTTTATACTGTCGGAGACACCTTTTCTATAGAGGAGAAGACGTTTTATACTGTCGGAGACACCTTTTCTATAGGAGAGAAGACGATTTATACTGTCGGAGACACCTTTTCTATAGGGGAGAAGACGTTTTATACTGTCGGAGACACCTTTTCTATAGGAGAGAAGACGATTTATACTGTCGGAGACACCTTTTCTATAGGGGAGAAGACGTTTTATACTGTCGCAGACACCTTTTCTATAGGGGAGAAGACGTTTTATACTGTCGGAGACACCTTTTCTATAGGGGAGAAGACGTTTTATACTGTCGGAGACACCTTTTCTATAGAGGAGAAGACGTTTTATACTGTCGGAGACACCTTTTCTATAGGAGAGAAGACGATTTATACTGTCGGAGACACCTTTTCTATAGGGGAGAAGACGTTTTATACTGTCGCAGACACCTTTTCTATAGGGGAGAAGACGTTTTATACTGTCGGAGACACCTTTTCTATAGAGGAGAAGACGTTTTATACTGTCGGAGACACCTTTTCTATAGGAGAGAAGACGATTTATACTGTCGGAGACACCTTTTCTATAGGGGAGAAGACGTTTTATACTGTCGGAGACACCTTTTCTATAGAGGAGAAGACGTTTTATACTGTCGGAGACACCTTTTCTATAGGGAAGAGACTTTTATACTGTCGGAGACACCTTTTCTATAGGGGAGAAGACGTTTTATACTGTCGGAGACACCTTTTCTATAGGGGAGAAGACGTTTTATACTGTCGGAGACACCTTTTCTATAGGGGAGAAGACGTTTTATACTGTCGGAGACACCTTTTCTATAGAGGAGAAGACGTTTTATACTGTCGGAGACACCTTTTCTATAGAGGAGAAGACGTTTTATACTGTCGGAGACACCTTTTCTATAGTAGAGCAAACGTTTTATACGTTTTTTTACTGTCGCAGACACCTTTTCTATAGGGGAGAAGACGTTTTATACTGTCGGAGACACCTTTTCTATAGGAGAGAAGACGATTTATACTGTCGGAGACACCTTTTCTATAGGGGAGAAGACTTTTATACTGTCGGAGACACCTTTTCTATAAGGGAGAAGACGTTTTATACTGTCGGAGACACCTTTTCTATAGGGAAGAAGACCTTTATACTGTCGCAGACACCTTTTCTATAGGAGAGAAGACGATTTATACTGTCGGAGACACCTTTTCTATAGGGGAGAAGACGGTTTATACTGTCGCAGACACCTTTTCTATAGGGGAGAAGACGTTTTATACTGTCGGAGACACCTTTTCTATAGGGGAGAAGACGGTTTATACTGTCGGAGACACCTTTTCTATAGGGGAGAAGACGATTTATACTGTCGGAGACACCTTTTCTATAGGGGAGAAGACGTTTTATACTGTCGGAGACACCTTTTCTATAGGGGAGAAGACGTTTTATACTGTCGCAGACACCTTTTCTATAGGGGAGAAGACGTTTTATACTGTCGGAGACACCTTTTCTATAGGGGAGAAGACGTTTTATACTGTCGCAGACACCTTTTCTATAGGGGAGAAGACGTTTTATACTGTCGCAGACACCTTTTCTATAGGGGAGAAGACGATTTATACTGTCGGAGACACCTTTTCTATAGGGGAGAAGACGTTTTATACTGTCGCAGACACCTTTTCTATAGGGGAGAAGACGTTTTATACTGTCGCAGACACCTTTTCTATAGAGGAGAAGACGGTTTATACTGTCGGAGACACCTTTTCTATAGGGAAGAAGACTTTTATACTGTCGGAGACACCTTTTCTATAGGGGAGAAGACGATTTATACTGTCGGAGACACCTTTTCTATAGGGGAGAAGACGTTTTATACTGTCGCAGACACCTTTTCTATAGAGGAGAAGACGTTTTATACTGTCGCAGACACCTTTTCTATAGGGGAGAAGACGTTTTATACTGTCGGAGACACCTTTTCTATAGGGGAGAAGACGTTTTATACTGTCGCAGACACCTTTTCTATAGGGGAGAAGACGATTTATACTGTCGGAGACACCTTTTCTATAGGGGAGAAGACGATTTATACTGTCGGAGACACCTTTTCTATAGGGAAGAAGACTTTTATACTGTCGGAGACACCTTTTCTATAGGGGAGAAGACGATTTATACTGTCGGAGACACCTTTTCTATAGGAGAGAAGGCGATTTATACTGTCGGAGACACCTTTTCTATAGGGGAGAAGACGTTTTATACTGTCGCAGACACCTTTTCTATAGGGGAGAAGACGATTTATACTGTCGGAGACACCTTTTCTATAGGGGAGAAGACGTTTTATACTGTCGGAGACACCTTTTCTATAGGGGAGAAGACGTTTTATACTGTCGCAGACACCTTTTCTATAGGGGAGAAGACGATTTATACTGTCGGAGACACCTTTTCTATAGGAGAGAAGGCGATTTATACTGTCGGAGACACCTTTTCTATAGGGGAGAAGACGTTTTATACTGTCGCAGACACCTTTTCTATAGGGGAGAAGACGTTTTATACTGTCGCAGACACCTTTTCTATAGAGGAGAAGACGGTTTATACTGTCGGAGACACCTTTTCTATAGGGAAGAAGACTTTTATACTGTCGGAGACACCTTTTCTATAGGGGAGAAGACGATTTATACTGTCGGAGACACCTTTTCTATAGGGGAGAAGACGTTTTATACTGTCGCAGACACCTTTTCTATAGAGGAGAAGACGTTTTATACTGTCGCAGACACCTTTTCTATAGGGGAGAAGACGTTTTATACTGTCGGAGACACCTTTTCTATAGGGGAGAAGACGATTTATACTGTCGGAGACACCTTTTCTATAGGAGAGAAAACGATTTATACTGTCGGAGACACCTTTTCTATAGGAGAGAAGGCGATTTATACTGTCGGAGACACCTTTTCTATAGGGGAGAAGACGTTTTATACTGTCGCAGACACCTTTTCTATAGGGGAGAAGACGTTTTATACTGTCGGAGACACCTTTTCTATAGGGGAGAAGACGATTTATACTGTCGGAGACACCTTTTCTATAGGGGAGAAGACGGTTTATACTGTCGCAGACACCTTTTCTATAGGGGAGAAGACGATTTATACTGTCGGAGACACCTTTTCTATAGGAGAGAAGGCGATTTATACTGTCGGAGACACCTTTTCTATAGGAGAGAAGACGATTTATACTGTCGGAGACACCTTTTCTATAGGGGAGAAGACGTTTTATACTGTCGGAGACACCTTTTCTATAGGGGAGAAGACGTTTTATTCTGTCGGAGACACCTTTTCTATAGGGGAGAAGACGTTTTATACTGTCGGAGACACCTTTTCTATAGAGGAGAAGACGTTTTATACTGTCGGAGACACCTTTTCTATAGGGGAGAAGACGTTTTATACTGTCGGAGACACCTTTTCTATAGCAGAGAAGACGATTTATACTGTCGGAGACACCTTTTCTATAGAGGAGAAGACGTTTTATACTGTCGGAGACACCTTTTCTATAGAGGAGAAGACGTTTTATACTGTCGGAGACACCTTTTCTATAGGGGAGAAGACGTTTTATACTGTCGGAGACACCTTTTCTATAGGGGAGAAGACGTTTTATACTGTCGCAGACACCTTTTCTATAGGGGAGAAGACGTTTTATACTGTCGGAGACACCTTTTCTATAGGGGAGAAGACGTTTTATACTGTCGGAGACACCTTTTCTATAGAGGAGAAGACGTTTTATACTGTCGGAGACACCTTTTCTATAGGAGAGAAGACGATTTATACTGTCGGAGACACCTTTTCTATAGGGGAGAAGACGTTTTATACTGTCGGAGACACCTTTTCTATAGAGGAGAAGACGTTTTATACTGTCGGAGACACCTTTTCTATAGTAGAGCAAACGTTTTATACGTTTTTTTACTGTCGCAGACACCTTTTCTATAGGGGAGAAGACGTTTTATACTGTCGGAGACACCTTTTCTATAGGAGAGAAGACGATTTATACTGTCGGAGACACCTTTTCTATAGGGGAGAAGACGTTTTATACTGTCGCAGACACCTTTTCTATAGGGGAGAAGACGTTTTATACTGTCGGAGACACCTTTTCTATAGGGGAGAAGACGTTTTATACTGTCGGAGACACCTTTTCTATAGAGGAGAAGACGTTTTATACTGTCGGAGACACCTTTTCTATAGGAGAGAAGACGATTTATACTGTCGGAGACACCTTTTCTATAGGGGAGAAGACGTTTTATACTGTCGGAGACACCTTTTCTATAGGAGAGAAGACGATTTATACTGTCGGAGACACCTTTTCTATAGGGGAGAAGACGTTTTATACTGTCGCAGACACCTTTTCTATAGGGGAGAAGACGTTTTATACTGTCGGAGACACCTTTTCTATAGGGGAGAAGACGTTTTATACTGTCGGAGACACCTTTTCTATAGAGGAGAAGACGTTTTATACTGTCGGAGACACCTTTTCTATAGGAGAGAAGACGATTTATACTGTCGGAGACACCTTTTCTATAGGGGAGAAGACGTTTTATACTGTCGCAGACACCTTTTCTATAGGGGAGAAGACGTTTTATACTGTCGGAGACACCTTTTCTATAGAGGAGAAGACGTTTTATACTGTCGGAGACACCTTTTCTATAGGAGAGAAGACGATTTATACTGTCGGAGACACCTTTTCTATAGGGGAGAAGACGTTTTATACTGTCGGAGACACCTTTTCTATAGAGGAGAAGACGTTTTATACTGTCGGAGACACATTTTCTATAGGGAAGAGACTTTTATACTGTCGGAGACACCTTTTCTATAGGGGAGAAGACGTTTTATACTGTCGGAGACACCTTTTCTATAGGGGAGAAGACGTTTTATACTGTCGGAGACACCTTTTCTATAGGGGAGAAGACGTTTTATACTGTCGGAGACACCTTTTCTATAGAGGAGAAGACGTTTTATACTGTCGGAGACACCTTTTCTATAGAGGAGAAGACGTTTTATACTGTCGGAGACACCTTTTCTATAGTAGAGCAAACGTTTTATACGTTTTTTTACTGTCGCAGACACCTTTTCTATAGGGGAGAAGACGTTTTATACTGTCGGAGACACCTTTTCTATAGGAGAGAAGACGATTTATACTGTCGGAGACACCTTTTCTATAGGGGAGAAGACTTTTATACTGTCGGAGACACCTTTTCTATAAGGGAGAAGACGTTTTATACTGTCGGAGACACCTTTTCTATAGGGAAGAAGACCTTTATACTGTCGCAGACACCTTTTCTATAGGAGAGAAGACGATTTATACTGTCGGAGACACCTTTTCTATAGGGGAGAAGACGGTTTATACTGTCGCAGACACCTTTTCTATAGGGGAGAAGACGATTTATACTGTCGGAGACACCTTTTCTATAGGAGAGAAGGCGATTTATACTGTCGGAGACACCTTTTCTATAGGAGAGAAGACGATTTATACTGTCGGAGACACCTTTTCTATAGGGGAGAAGACGTTTTATACTGTCGGAGACACCTTTTCTATAGGGGAGAAGACGTTTTATACTGTCGGAGACACCTTTTCTATAGGGGAGAAGACGTTTTATACTGTCGGAGACACCTTTTCTATAGGGGAGAAGACGTTTTATACTGTCGGAGACACCTTTTCTATAGAGGAGAAGACGTTTTATACTGTCGGAGACACCTTTTCTATAGGGGAGAAGACGTTTTATACTGTCGGAGAAGACGTTTTATACTGTCGGAGACACCTTTTCTATAGGGGAGAAGACGTTTTATACTGTCGCAGACACCTTTTCTATAGGGGAGAAGACGTTTTATACTGTCGGAGACACCTTTTCTATAGGAGAGAAGACGATTTATACTGTCGGAGACACCTTTTCTATAGGGGAGAAGACGTTTTATACTGTCGCAGACACCTTTTCTATAGGGGAGAAGACGTTTTATACTGTCGGAGACACCTTTTCTATAGAGGAGAAGACGTTTTATACTGTCGGAGACACCTTTTCTATAGGAGAGAAGACGATTTATACTGTCGGAGACACCTTTTCTATAGGGGAGAAGACGTTTTATACTGTCGGAGACACCTTTTCTATAGAGGAGAAGACGTTTTATACTGTCGGAGACACCTTTTCTATAGGGAAGAGACTTTTATACTGTCGGAGACACCTTTTCTATAGGGGAGAAGACGTTTTATACTGTCGGAGACACCTTTTCTATAGGGGAGAAGACGTTTTATACTGTCGGAGACACCTTTTCTATAGGGGAGAAGACGTTTTATACTGTCGGAGACACCTTTTCTATAGAGGAGAAGACGTTTTATACTGTCGGAGACACCTTTTCTATAGAGGAGAAGACGTTTTATACTGTCGGAGACACCTTTTCTATAGTAGAGCAAACGTTTTATACGTTTTTTTACTGTCGCAGACACCTTTTCTATAGGGGAGAAGACGTTTTATACTGTCGGAGACACCTTTTCTATAGAGGAGAAGACGTTTTATACTGTCGGAGACACCTTTTCTATAGGAGAGAAGACGATTTATACTGTCGGAGACACCTTTTCTATAGGGGAGAAGACGTTTTATACTGTCGGAGACACCTTTTCTATAGAGGAGAAGACGTTTTATACTGTCGGAGACACCTTTTCTATAGGGAAGAGACTTTTATACTGTCGGAGACACCTTTTCTATAGGGGAGAAGACGTTTTATACTGTCGGAGACACCTTTTCTATAGGGGAGAAGACGTTTTATACTGTCGGAGACACCTTTTCTATAGGAGAGAAGACGATTTATACTGTCGGAGACACTTTTCTATAGGGGAGAAGACTTTTATACTGTCGGAGACACCTTTTCTATAAGGGAGAAGACGTTTTATACTGTCGGAGACACCTTTTCTATAGGGAAGAAGACCTTTATACTGTCGCAGACACCTTTTCTATAGGAGAGAAGACGATTTATACTGTCGGAGACACCTTTTCTATAAGGGAGAAGACGTTTTATACTGTCGCAGACACCTTTTCTATAGGGGAGAAGACGTTTTATACTGTCGGAGACACCTTTTCTATAGGGGAAAAGACGTTTTATACTGTCGGAGACACCTTTTCTATAGGGGAGAAGACGTTTTATACTGTCGGAGACACCTTTTCTATAGGGGAGAAGACGTTTTATACTGTCGGAGACACCTTTTCTATAGGGGAGAAGACGTTTTATACTGTCGCAGACACCTTTTCTATAGGGGAGAAGACGTTTTATACTGTCGGAGACACCTTTTCTATAGGGGAGAAGACGTTTTATACTGTCGGAGACACCTTTTCTATAGGGGAGAAGACGTTTTATACTGTCGGAGACACCTTTTCTATAGAGGAGAAGACGTTTTATACTGTCGGAGACACCTTTTCTATAGGAGAGAAGACGATTTATACTGTCGGAGACACCTTTTCTATAGGGGAGAAGACATTTTATACTGTCGCAGACACCTTTTCTATAGGGGAGAAGACGTTTTATACTGTCGGAGACACCTTTTCTATAGGGAAGAAGACTTTTATACTGTCGCAGACACCTTTTCTATAGGGGAGAAGACGTTTTATACTGTCGGAGAAGACGTTTTATACTGTCGGAGACACCTTTTCTATAGAGGAGAAGACGTTTTATACTGTCGGAGACACCTTTTCTATAGGGGAGAAGACGTTTTATACTGTCGGAGACACCTTTTCTATAGGGGAGAAGACGTTTTATACTGTCGCAGACACCTTTTCTATAGGGGAGAAGACGTTTTATACTGTCGGAGACACCTTTTCTATAGGAGAGAAGACGATTTATACTGTCGGAGACACCTTTTCTATAGGGGAGAAGACATTTTATACTGTCGCAGACACCTTTTCTATAGGGGAGAAGACGTTTTATACTGTCGGAGACACCTTTTCTATAGGGAAGAAGACTTTTATACTGTCGCAGACACCTTTTCTATAGGGGAGAAGACGTTTTATACTGTCGGAGACACCTTTTCTATAGGGGAGAAGACGTTTTATACTGTCGCAGACACCTTTTCTATAGGGGAGAAGACGTTTTATACTGTCGGAGACACCTTTTCTATAGGAGAGAAGACGATTTATACTGTCGGAGACACCTTTTCTATAGGGGAGAAGACATTTTATACTGTCGCAGACACCTTTTCTATAGGGGAGAAGACGTTTTATACTGTCGGAGACACCTTTTCTATAGGGAAGAAGACTTTTATACTGTCGCAGACACCTTTTCTATAGGGGAGAAGACGTTTTATACTGTCGGAGACACCTTTTCTATAGGGGAGAAGACGTTTTATACTGTCGGAGACACCTTTTCTATAGAGGAGAAGACGTTTTATACTGTCGCAGACACCTTTTCTATAGGGGAGAAGACGATTTATACTGTCGGAGACACCTTTTCTATAAGGGAGAAGACGTTTTATACTGTCGCAGACACCTTTTCTATAGGGGAGAAGACGTTTTATACTGTCGGAGACACCTTTTCTATAGGGGAAAAGACGTTTTATACTGTCGGAGACACCTTTTCTATAGGGGAGAAGACGTTTTATACTGTCGCAGACACCTTTTCTATAGGGGAGAAGACGTTTTATACTGTCGGAGACACCTTTTCTATAGAGGAGAAGACGTTTTATACTGTCGGAGACACCTTTTCTATAGAGGAGAAGACGTTTTATACTGTCGGAGACACCTTTTCTATAGGAGAGAAGACGATTTATACTGTCGGAGACACCTTTTCTATAGAGGAGAAGACGTTTTATACTGTCGCAGACACCTTTTCTATAGCAGAGAAGACGATTTATACTGTCGGAGACACCTTTTCTATAAGGGAGAAGACGTTTTATACTGTCGGAGACACCTTTTCTATAGGGGAGAAGACGTTTTATACTGTCGCAGACACCTTTTCTATAGGGGAGAAGACGTTTTATACTGTCGCAGACACCTTTTCTATAGGGGAGAAGACGTTTTATACTGTCGCAGACACCTTTTCTATAGAGGAGAAGACGTTTTATACTGTCGGAGACACCTTTTCTATAGAGGAGAAGACGTTTTATACTGTCGGAGACACCTTTTCTATAGGAGAGAAGACGATTTATACTGTCGGAGACACCTTTTCTATAGAGGAGAAGACGTTTTATACTGTCGCAGACACCTTTTCTATAGCAGAGAAGACGATTTATACTGTCGGAGACACCTTTTCTATAAGGGAGAAGACGTTTTATACTGTCGGAGACACCTTTTCTATAGGGGAGAAGACGTTTTATACTGTCGCAGACACCTTTTCTATAAGGGAGAAGACGTTTTATACTGTCGCAGACACCTTTTCTATAGGGGAGAAGACGTTTTATACTGTCGGAGACACCTTTTCTATAGGGGAGAAGACGTTTTATACTGTCGGAGACACCTTTTCTATAGAGGAGAAGACGTTTTATACTGTCGGAGACACCTTTCTATAGAGGAGAAGATTTTTTATACTGTCGGAGACACCTTTTCTATAGAGGAGAAGACGTTTTATACTGTCGGAGACACCTTTTCTATAGAGGAGAAGACGTTTTATACTGTCGGAGACACCTTTTCTATAGGGAAGAAGACTTTTATACTGTCGGAGACACCTTTTCTATAGGAGAGAAGACGTTTTATACTGTCGGAGACACCTTTTCTATAGGGGAGAAGACGTTTTATACTGTCGCAGACACCTTTTCTATAGGGGAGAAGACCTTTATACTGTCGCAGACACCTTTTCTATAGGAGAGAAGACGATTTATACTGTCGGAGACACCTTTTCTATAAGGGAGAAGACGTTTTATACTGTCGGAGACACCTTTTCTATAGGGAAGAAGACTTTTATACTGTCGGAGACACCTTTTCTATAAGGGAGAAGACGTTTTATACTGTCGGAGACACCTTTTCTATAGGGAAGAAGACGTTTTATACTGTCGCAGACACCTTTTCTATAGGAGAGAAGACGTTTTATACTGTCGGAGACACCTTTTCTATAGGGGAGAAGACGTTTTATACTGTCGGAGACACCTTTTCTATAGGGGAGAAGACGTTTTATACTGTCGGAGACACCTTTTCTATAGAGGAGAAGACGTTTTATACTGTCGGAGACACCTTTTCTATAGGGGAGAAGACGTTTTATACTGTCGGAGACACCTTTTCTATAGAGGAGAAGACGTTTTATACTGTCGGAGACACCTTTTCTATAGGGAAGAAGACTTTTATACTGTCGGAGACACCTTTTCTATAGGAGAGAAGACGTTTTATACTGTCGGAGACACCTTTTCTATAGGGAAGAAGACTTTTATACTGTCGGAGACACCTTTTCTATAGGGGAGAAGACGTTTTATACTGTCGGAGACACCTTTTCTATAGAGGAGAAGATTTTTTATACTGTCGGAGACACCTTTTCTATAGAGGAGAAGACGTTTTATACTGTCGGAGACACCTTTTCTATAGAGGAGAAGACGTTTTATACTGTCGGAGACACCTTTTCTATAGGGAAGAAGACTTTTATACTGTCGGAGACACCTTTTCTATAGGGGAGAAGACGTTTTATACTGTCGGAGACACCTTTTCTATTGAGGAGAAGACGTTTTATACTGTCGGAGACACCTTTTCTATAGGAGAGAAGACGATTTATACTGTCGGAGACACCTTTTCTATAAGGGAGAAGACGTTTTATACTGTCGGAGACACCTTTTCTATAGGGAAGAAGACTTTTATACTGTCGGAGACACCTTTTCTATAGGGGAGAAGACGTTTTATACTGTCGCAGACACCTTTTCTATAGGGGAGAAGACGTTTTATACTGTCGCAGACACCTTTTCTGTAGGGGAGAAGACGTTTTATACTGTCGCAGACACCTTTTCTATAGGGGAGAAGACGTTTTATACTGTCGGAGACACCTTTTCTATAGAGGAGAAGACGTTTTATACTGTCGGAGACACCTTTTCTATAGCAGAGAAGACGATTTATACTGTCGGAGACACCTTTTCTATAGGGGAGAAGGCGATTTATACTGTCGGAGACACCTTTTCTATAGGGGAGAAGACGTTTTATACTGTCGCAGACACCTTTTCTATAGGGGAGAAGACGATTTATACTGTCGGAGACACCTTTTCTATAGGGGAGAAGACGGTTTATACTGTCGCAGACACCTTTTCTATAGGGGAGAAGACGATTTATACTGTCGGAGACACCTTTTCTATAGGAGAGAAGGCGATTTATACTGTCGGAGACACCTTTTCTATAGGGGAGAAGACGTTTTATACTGTCGGAGACACCTTTTCTATAGGAGAGAAGGCGATTTATACTGTCGGAGACACCTTTTCTATAGGGAAGAAGACTTTTATACTGTCGGAGACACCTTTTCTATAGGGGAGAAGACGATTTATACTGTCGGAGACACCTTTTCTATAGGGGAGAAGACGTTTTATACTGTCGCAGACACCTTTTCTATAGGGGAGAAGACGTTTTATACTGTCGGAGACACCTTTTCTATAGGGGAGAAGACGTTTTATACTGTCGGAGACACCTTTTCTATAGAGGAGAAGACGTTTTATACTGTCGGAGACACCTTTTCTATAGAGGAGAAGACGTTTTATACTGTCGGAGACACCTTTTCTATAGGGGAGAAGACGTTTTATACTGTCGGAGACACCTTTTCTATAGAGGAGAAGACGTTTTATACTGTCGGAGACACCTTTTCTATAGGGAAGAAGACTTTTATACTGTCGGAGACACCTTTTCTATAGGAGAGAAGACGATTTATACTGTCGGAGACACCTTTTCTATAAGGGAGAAGACGTTTTATACTGTCGCAGACACCTTTTCTATAGGGGAGAAGACGTTTTATACTGTCGGAGACACCTTTTCTATAGGGAAGAAGACTTTTATACTGTCGGAGACACCTTTTCTATAGGGGAGAAGACGTTTTATACTGTCGCAGACACCTTTTCTATAGGGGAGAAGACGTTTTATACTGTCGCAGACACCTTTTCTGTAGGGGAGAAGACGTTTTATACTGTCGCAGACACCTTTTCTATAGGGGAGAAGACGTTTTATACTGTCGGAGACACCTTTTCTATAGAGGAGAAGACGTTTTATACTGTCGGAGACACCTTTTCTATAGCAGAGAAGACGATTTATACTGTCGGAGACACCTTTTCTATAGGGGAGAAGGCGATTTATACTGTCGGAGACACCTTTTCTATAGGGGAGAAGACGTTTTATACTGTCGCAGACACCTTTTCTATAGGGGAGAAGACGATTTATACTGTCGGAGACACCTTTTCTATAGGGGAGAAGACGGTTTATACTGTCGCAGACACCTTTTCTATAGGGGAGAAGACGATTTATACTGTCGGAGACACCTTTTCTATAGGAGAGAAGGCGATTTATACTGTCGGAGACACCTTTTCTATAGGGAAGAAGACTTTTATACTGTCGGAGACACCTTTTCTATAGGGGAGAAGACGATTTATACTGTCGGAGACACCTTTTCTATAGGGGAGAAGACGTTTTATACTGTCGCAGACACCTTTTCTATAGGGGAGAAGACGTTTTATACTGTCGGAGACACCTTTTCTATAGGGGAGAAGACGTTTTATACTGTCGGAGACACCTTTTCTATAGAGGAGAAGACGTTTTATACTGTCGGAGACACCTTTTCTATAGAGGAGAAGACGTTTTATACTGTCGGAGACACCTTTTCTATAGGGGAGAAGACGTTTTATACTGTCGGAGACACCTTTTCTATAGAGGAGAAGACGTTTTATACTGTCGGAGACACCTTTTCTATAGGGAAGAAGACTTTTATACTGTCGGAGACACCTTTTCTATAGGAGAGAAGACGATTTATACTGTCGGAGACACCTTTTCTATAAGGGAGAAGACGTTTTATACTGTCGCAGACACCTTTTCTATAGGGGAGAAGACGTTTTATACTGTCGGAGACACCTTTTCTATAAGGGAGAAGACGTTTTATACTGTCGGAGACACCTTTTCTATAGGGGAGAAGACGTTTTATACTGTCGCAGACACCTCTTCTATAGGGGAGAAGACGTTTTATACTGTCGCAGACACCTTTTCTATAGGGGAGAAGACGTTTTATACTGTCGGAGACACCTTTTCTATAGGGGAGAAGACGTTTTATACTGTCGGAGACACCTTTTCTATAGAGGAGAAGACGTTTTATACTGTCGCAGACACCTTTTCTATAGGGGAGAAGACGTTTTATACTGTCGGAGACACCTTTTCTATAGAGGAGAAGACGTTTTATACTGTCGGAGACACCTTTTCTATAGAGGAGAAGACGTTTTATACTGTCGGAGACACCTTTTCTATAGGAGAGAAGACGATTTATACTGTCGGAGACACCTTTTCTATAAGGGAGAAGACGTTTTATACTGTCGCAGACACCTTTTCTATAGGGGAGAAGACGTTTTATACTGTCGGAGACACCTTTTCTATAAGGGAGAAGACGTTTTATACTGTCGGAGACACCTTTTCTATAGGGGAGAAGACGTTTTATACTGTCGCAGACACCTCTTCTATAGGGGAGAAGACGTTTTATACTGTCGCAGACACCTTTTCTATAGGGGAGAAGACGTTTTATACTGTCGGAGACACCTTTTCTATAGGGGAGAAGACGTTTTATACTGTCGGAGACACCTTTTCTATAGAGGAGAAGACGTTTTATACTGTCGGAGACACCTTTTCTATAAGGGAGAAGACGTTTTATACTGTCGGAGACACCTTTTCTATAGGGGAGAAGACGTTTTATACTGTCGCAGACACCTCTTCTATAGGGGAGAAGACGTTTTATACTGTCGCAGACACCTTTTCTATAGGGGAGAAGACGTTTTATACTGTCGGAGACACCTTTTCTATAGGGGAGAAGACGTTTTATACTGTCGGAGACACCTTTTCTATAGAGGAGAAGACGTTTTATACTGTCGGAGACACCTTTTCTATAGAGGAGAAGATTTTTTATACTGTCGGAGACACCTTTTCTATAGAGGAGAAGACGTTTTATACTGTCGGAGACACCTTTTCTATAGAGGAGAAGACGTTTTATACTGTCGGAGACACCTTTTCTATAGGGAAGAAGACTTTTATACTGTCGGAGACACCTTTTCTATAGGAGAGAAGACGTTTTATACTGTCGGAGACACCTTTTCTATAGGGGAGAAGACGTTTTATACTGTCGCAGACACCTTTTCTATAGGGGAGAAGACCTTTATACTGTCGCAGACACCTTTTCTATAGGAGAGAAGACGATTTATACTGTCGGAGACACCTTTTCTATAAGGGAGAAGACGTTTTATACTGTCGGAGACACCTTTTCTATAGGGAAGAAGACTTTTATACTGTCGGAGACACCTTTTCTATAGGAGAGAAGACGTTTTATACTGTCGGAGACACCTTTTCTATAGGGGAGAAGACGTTTTATACTGTCGCAGACACCTTTTCTATAGAGGAGAAGACGTTTTATACTGTCGGAGACACCTTTTCTATAGAGGAGAAGACGTTTTATACTGTCGGAGACACCTTTTCTATAGGAGAGAAGACGATTTATACTGTCGGAGACACCTTTTCTATAGAGGAGAAGACGTTTTATACTGTCGCAGACACCTTTTCTATAGCAGAGAAGACGATTTATACTGTCGGAGACACCTTTTCTATAAGGGAGAAGACGTTTTATACTGTCGGAGACACCTTTTCTATAGGGGAGAAGACGTTTTATACTGTCGCAGACACCTTTTCTATAGGGGAGAAGACGTTTTATACTGTCGCAGACACCTTTTCTATAGGGGAGAAGACGTTTTATACTGTCGGAGACACCTTTTCTATAGGGGAGAAGACGTTTTATACTGTCGGAGACACCTTTTCTATAGAGGAGAAGACGTTTTATACTGTCGGAGACACCTTTTCTATAGAGGAGAAGATTTTTTATACTGTCGGAGACACCTTTTCTATAGAGGAGAAGACGTTTTATACTGTCGGAGACACCTTTTCTATAGAGGAGAAGACGTTTTATACTGTCGGAGACACCTTTTCTATAGGGAAGAAGACTTTTATACTGTCGGAGACACCTTTTCTATAGGAGAGAAGACGTTTTATACTGTCGGAGACACCTTTTCTATAGGGGAGAAGACGTTTTATACTGTCGCAGACACCTTTTCTATAGGGGAGAAGACCTTTATACTGTCGCAGACACCTTTTCTATAGGAGAGAAGACGATTTATACTGTCGGAGACACCTTTTCTATAAGGGAGAAGACGTTTTATACTGTCGGAGACACCTTTTCTATAGGGAAGAAGACTTTTATACTGTCGGAGACACCTTTTCTATAAGGGAGAAGACGTTTTATACTGTCGGAGACACCTTTTCTATAGGGAAGAAGACGTTTTATACTGTCGCAGACACCTTTTCTATAGGAGAGAAGACGTTTTATACTGTCGGAGACACCTTTTCTATAGGGGAGAAGACGTTTTATACTGTCGGAGACACCTTTTCTATAGGGGAGAAGACGTTTTATACTGTCGGAGACACCTTTTCTATAGAGGAGAAGACGTTTTATACTGTCGGAGACACCTTTTCTATAGGGGAGAAGACGTTTTATACTGTCGGAGACACCTTTTCTATAGAGGAGAAGACGTTTTATACTGTCGGAGACACCTTTTCTATAGGGAAGAAGACTTTTATACTGTCGGAGACACCTTTTCTATAGGAGAGAAGACGTTTTATACTGTCGGAGACACCTTTTCTATAGGGAAGAAGACTTTTATACTGTCGGAGACACCTTTTCTATAGGGGAGAAGACGTTTTATACTGTCGGAGACACCTTTTCTATAGAGGAGAAGATTTTTTATACTGTCGGAGACACCTTTTCTATAGAGGAGAAGACGTTTTATACTGTCGGAGACACCTTTTCTATAGAGGAGAAGACGTTTTATACTGTCGGAGACACCTTTTCTATAGGGAAGAAGACTTTTATACTGTCGGAGACACCTTTTCTATAGGGGAGAAGACGTTTTATACTGTCGGAGACACCTTTTCTATTGAGGAGAAGACGTTTTATACTGTCGGAGACACCTTTTCTATAGGAGAGAAGACGATTTATACTGTCGGAGACACCTTTTCTATAAGGGAGAAGACGTTTTATACTGTCGGAGACACCTTTTCTATAGGGAAGAAGACTTTTATACTGTCGGAGACACCTTTTCTATAGGGGAGAAGACGTTTTATACTGTCGCAGACACCTTTTCTATAGGGGAGAAGACGTTTTATACTGTCGCAGACACCTTTTCTGTAGGGGAGAAGACGTTTTATACTGTCGCAGACACCTTTTCTATAGGGGAGAAGACGTTTTATACTGTCGGAGACACCTTTTCTATAGAGGAGAAGACGTTTTATACTGTCGGAGACACCTTTTCTATAGCAGAGAAGACGATTTATACTGTCGGAGACACCTTTTCTATAGGGGAGAAGGCGATTTATACTGTCGGAGACACCTTTTCTATAGGGGAGAAGACGTTTTATACTGTCGCAGACACCTTTTCTATAGGGGAGAAGACGATTTATACTGTCGGAGACACCTTTTCTATAGGGGAGAAGACGGTTTATACTGTCGCAGACACCTTTTCTATAGGGGAGAAGACGATTTATACTGTCGGAGACACCTTTTCTATAGGAGAGAAGGCGATTTATACTGTCGGAGACACCTTTTCTATAGGGGAGAAGACGTTTTATACTGTCGGAGACACCTTTTCTATAGGAGAGAAGGCGATTTATACTGTCGGAGACACCTTTTCTATAGGGAAGAAGACTTTTATACTGTCGGAGACACCTTTTCTATAGGGGAGAAGACGTTTTATACTGTCGCAGACACCTTTTCTATAGGGGAGAAGACGTTTTATACTGTCGGAGACACCTTTTCTATAGGGGAGAAGACGTTTTATACTGTCGGAGACACCTTTTCTATAGAGGAGAAGACGTTTTATACTGTCGGAGACACCTTTTCTATAGAGGAGAAGACGTTTTATACTGTCGGAGACACCTTTTCTATAGGGGAGAAGACGTTTTATACTGTCGGAGACACCTTTTCTATAGAGGAGAAGACGTTTTATACTGTCGGAGACACCTTTTCTATAGGGAAGAAGACTTTTATACTGTCGGAGACACCTTTTCTATAGGAGAGAAGACGATTTATACTGTCGGAGACACCTTTTCTATAAGGGAGAAGACGTTTTATACTGTCGCAGACACCTTTTCTATAGGGGAGAAGACGTTTTATACTGTCGGAGACACCTTTTCTATAGGGGAGAAGACGTTTTATACTGTCGCAGACACCTCTTCTATAGGGGAGAAGACGTTTTATACTGTCGCAGACACCTTTTCTATAGGGGAGAAGACGTTTTATACTGTCGGAGACACCTTTTCTATAGGGGAGAAGACGTTTTATACTGTCGGAGACACCTTTTCTATAGAGGAGAAGACGTTTTATACTGTCGCAGACACCTTTTCTATAGGGGAGAAGACGTTTTATACTGTCGGAGACACCTTTTCTATAGAGGAGAAGACGTTTTATACTGTCGGAGACACCTTTTCTATAGAGGAGAAGACGTTTTATACTGTCGGAGACACCTTTTCTATAGGAGAGAAGACGATTTATACTGTCGGAGACACCTTTTCTATAAGGGAGAAGACGTTTTATACTGTCGCAGACACCTTTTCTATAGGGGAGAAGACGTTTTATACTGTCGGAGACACCTTTTCTATAAGGGAGAAGACGTTTTATACTGTCGGAGACACCTTTTCTATAGGGGAGAAGACGTTTTATACTGTCGCAGACACCTCTTCTATAGGGGAGAAGACGTTTTATACTGTCGCAGACACCTTTTCTATAGGGGAGAAGACGTTTTATACTGTCGGAGACACCTTTTCTATAGGGGAGAAGACGTTTTATACTGTCGGAGACACCTTTTCTATAGAGGAGAAGACGTTTTATACTGTCGGAGACACCTTTTCTATAAGGGAGAAGACGTTTTATACTGTCGGAGACACCTTTTCTATAGGGGAGAAGACGTTTTATACTGTCGCAGACACCTCTTCTATAGGGGAGAAGACGTTTTATACTGTCGCAGACACCTTTTCTATAGGGGAGAAGACGTTTTATACTGTCGGAGACACCTTTTCTATAGGGGAGAAGACGTTTTATACTGTCGGAGACACCTTTTCTATAGAGGAGAAGACGTTTTATACTGTCGGAGACACCTTTTCTATAGAGGAGAAGATTTTTTATACTGTCGGAGACACCTTTTCTATAGAGGAGAAGACGTTTTATACTGTCGGAGACACCTTTTCTATAGAGGAGAAGACGTTTTATACTGTCGGAGACACCTTTTCTATAGGGAAGAAGACTTTTATACTGTCGGAGACACCTTTTCTATAGGAGAGAAGACGTTTTATACTGTCGGAGACACCTTTTCTATAGGGGAGAAGACGTTTTATACTGTCGCAGACACCTTTTCTATAGGGGAGAAGACCTTTATACTGTCGCAGACACCTTTTCTATAGGAGAGAAGACGATTTATACTGTCGGAGACACCTTTTCTATAAGGGAGAAGACGTTTTATACTGTCGGAGACACCTTTTCTATAGGGAAGAAGACTTTTATACTGTCGGAGACACCTTTTCTATAGGAGAGAAGACGTTTTATACTGTCGGAGACACCTTTTCTATAGGGGAGAAGACGTTTTATACTGTCGCAGACACCTTTTCTATAGGGGAGAAGACGTTTTATACTGTCGGAGACACCTTTTCTATAGGGGAGAAGACGTTTTATACTGTCGGAGACACCTTTTCTATAGAGGAGAAGATTTTTTATACTGTCGGAGACACCTTTTCTATAGAGGAGAAGACGTTTTATACTGTCGGAGACACCTTTTCTATAGGGAAGAAGACTTTTATACTGTCGGAGACACCTTTTCTATAGGGGAGAAGACGTTTTATACTGTCGGAGACACCTTTTCTATAGAGGAGAAGACGTTTTATACTGTCGGAGACACCTTTTCTATAGGAGAGAAGACGATTTATACTGTCGGAGACACCTTTTCTATAAGGGAGAAGACGTTTTATACTGTCGGAGACACCTTTTCTATAGGGGAGAAGACGTTTTATACTGTCGCAGACACCTTTTCTATAGGGGAGAAGACGTTTTATACTGTCGCAGACACCTTTTCTGTAGGGGAGAAGACGTTTTATACTGTCGCAGACACCTTTTCTATAGGGGAGAAGACGTTTTATACTGTCGGAGACACCTTTTCTATAGAGGAGAAGACGTTTTATACTGTCGGAGACACCTTTTCTATAGCAGAGAAGACGATTTATACTGTCGGAGACACCTTTTCTATAGAGGAGAAGACGTTTTATACTGTCGGAGACACCTTTTCTATAGGGAAGAAGACTTTTATACTGTCGGAGACACCTTTTCTATAGGAGAGAAGACGATTTATACTGTCGGAGACACCTTTTCTATAAGGGAGAAGACGTTTTATACTGTCGGAGACACCTTTTCTATAGGGGAGAAGACGTTTTATACTGTCGGAGACACCTTTTCTATAGAGGAGAAGACGTTTTATACTGTCGGAGACACCTTTTCTATAGAGGAGAAGATTTTTTATACTGTCGGAGACACCTTTTCTATAGAGGAGAAGACGTTTTATACTGTCGGAGACACCTTTTCTATAGAGGAGAAGACGTTTTATACTGTCGGAGACACCTTTTCTATAGGGAAGAAGACTTTTATACTGTCGGAGACACCTTTTCTATAGGAGAGAAGACGTTTTATACTGTCGGAGACACCTTTTCTATAGGGGAGAAGACGTTTTATACTGTCGCAGACACCTTTTCTATAGGGGAGAAGACCTTTATACTGTCGCAGACACCTTTTCTATAGGAGAGAAGACGATTTATACTGTCGGAGACACCTTTTCTATAAGGGAGAAGACGTTTTATACTGTCGGAGACACCTTTTCTATAGGGAAGAAGACTTTTATACTGTCGGAGACACCTTTTCTATAGGAGAGAAGACGTTTTATACTGTCGGAGACACCTTTTCTATAGGGGAGAAGACGTTTTATACTGTCGCAGACACCTTTTCTATAGGGGAGAAGACGTTTTATACTGTCGGAGACACCTTTTCTATAGGGGAGAAGACGTTTTATACTGTCGGAGACACCTTTTCTATAGGGGAGAAGACGTTTTATACTGTCGGAGACACCTTTTCTATAGAGGAGAAGACGTTTTATACTGTCGGAGACACCTTTTCTATAGGGGAGAAGACGTTTTATACTGTCGGAGACACCTTTTCTATAGAGGAGAAGACGTTTTATACTGTCGGAGACACCTTTTCTATAGGGAAGAAGACTTTTATACTGTCGGAGACACCTTTTCTATAGGAGAGAAGACGTTTTATACTGTCGGAGACACCTTTTCTATAGGGAAGAAGACTTTTATACTGTCGGAGACACCTTTTCTATAGGGGAGAAGACGTTTTATACTGTCGGAGACACCTTTTCTATAGAGGAGAAGATTTTTTATACTGTCGGAGACACCTTTTCTATAGAGGAGAAGACGTTTTATACTGTCGGAGACACCTTTTCTATAGAGGAGAAGACGTTTTATACTGTCGGAGACACCTTTTCTATAGGGAAGAAGACTTTTATACTGTCGGAGACACCTTTTCTATAGGGGAGAAGACGTTTTATACTGTCGGAGACACCTTTTCTATTGAGGAGAAGACGTTTTATACTGTCGGAGACACCTTTTCTATAGGAGAGAAGACGATTTATACTGTCGGAGACACCTTTTCTATAAGGGAGAAGACGTTTTATACTGTCGGAGACACCTTTTCTATAGGGGAGAAGACGTTTTATACTGTCGCAGACACCTTTTCTATAGGGGAGAAGACGTTTTATACTGTCGCAGACACCTTTTCTGTAGGGGAGAAGACGTTTTATACTGTCGCAGACACCTTTTCTATAGGGGAGAAGACGTTTTATACTGTCGGAGACACCTTTTCTATAGAGGAGAAGACGTTTTATACTGTCGGAGACACCTTTTCTATAGCAGAGAAGACGATTTATACTGTCGGAGACACCTTTTCTATAGGGGAGAAGGCGATTTATACTGTCGGAGACACCTTTTCTATAGGGGAGAAGACGTTTTATACTGTCGCAGACACCTTTTCTATAGGGGAGAAGACGATTTATACTGTCGGAGACACCTTTTCTATAGGGGAGAAGACGGTTTATACTGTCGCAGACACCTTTTCTATAGGGGAGAAGACGATTTATACTGTCGGAGACACCTTTTCTATAGGAGAGAAGGCGATTTATACTGTCGGAGACACCTTTTCTATAGGGGAGAAGACGTTTTATACTGTCGGAGACACCTTTTCTATAGGAGAGAAGGCGATTTATACTGTCGGAGACACCTTTTCTATAGGGAAGAAGACTTTTATACTGTCGGAGACACCTTTTCTATAGGGGAGAAGACGATTTATACTGTCGGAGACACCTTTTCTATAGGGGAGAAGACGTTTTATACTGTCGCAGACACCTTTTCTATAGGGGAGAAGACGTTTTATACTGTCGGAGACACCTTTTCTATAGGGGAGAAGACGTTTTATACTGTCGGAGACACCTTTTCTATAGAGGAGAAGACGTTTTATACTGTCGGAGACACCTTTTCTATAGAGGAGAAGACGTTTTATACTGTCGGAGACACCTTTTCTATAGGGGAGAAGACGTTTTATACTGTCGGAGACACCTTTTCTATAGAGGAGAAGACGTTTTATACTGTCGGAGACACCTTTTCTATAGGGAAGAAGACTTTTATACTGTCGGAGACACCTTTTCTATAGGAGAGAAGACGTTTTATACTGTCGGAGACACCTTTTCTATAGGGGAGAAGACGTTTTATACTGTCGCAGACACCTTTTCTATAGGGGAGAAGACGTTTTATACTGTCGGAGACACCTTTTCTATAGAGGAGAAGACGTTTTATACTGTCGGAGACACCTTTTCTATAGAGGAGAAGACGTTTTATACTGTCGGAGACACCTTTTCTATAGAGGAGAAGACGTTTTATACTGTCGGAGACACCTTTTCTATAGGGGAGAAGACGTTTTATACTGTCGGAGACACCTTTTCTATAGGGGAGAAGACGTTTTATACTGTCGGAGACACCTTTTCTATAGAGGAGAAGACGTTTTATACTGTCGGAGACACCTTTTCTATAGAGGAGAAGACGTTTTATACTGTCGGAGACACCTTTTCTATAGGGGAGAAGACGTTTTATACTGTCGGAGACACCTTTTCTATAGAGGAGAAGACGTTTTATACTGTCGGAGACACCTTTTCTATAGGGAAGAAGACTTTTATACTGTCGGAGACACCTTTTCTATAAGGGAGAAGACGTTTTATACTGTCGGAGACACCTTTTCTATAGGGGAGAAGACGTTTTATACTGTCGCAGACACCTCTTCTATAGGGGAGAAGACGTTTTATACTGTCGCAGACACCTTTTCTATAGGGGAGAAGACGTTTTATACTGTCGGAGACACCTTTTCTATAGGGGAGAAGACGTTTTATACTGTCGCAGACACCTCTTCTATAGGGGAGAAGACGTTTTATACTGTCGCAGACACCTTTTCTATAGGGGAGAAGACGTTTTATACTGTCGGAGACACCTTTTCTATAGAGGAGAAGACGTTTTATACTGTCGGAGACACCTTTTCTATAGAGGAGAAGACGTTTTATACTGTCGGAGACACCTTTTCTATAGGGAAGAAGACTTTTATACTGTCGGAGACACCTTTTCTATAGGAGAGAAGACGTTTTATACTGTCGGAGACACCTTTTCTATAGGGGAGAAGACGTTTTATACTGTCGCAGACACCTTTTCTATAGGGGAGAAGACGTTTTATACTGTCGGAGACACCTTTTCTATAGGGGAGAAGACGTTTTATACTGTCGGAGACACCTTTTCTATAGAGGAGAAGACGTTTTATACTGTCGGAGACACCTTTTCTATAGAGGAGCAGACGTTTTATACTGTCGGAGACACCTTTTCTATAGGGGAGAAGACGTTTTATACTGTCGGAGACACCTTTTCTATAGAGGAGAAGACGTTTTATACTGTCGGAGACACCTTTTCTATAGGGAAGAAGACTTTTATACTGTCGGAGACACCTTTTCTATAGGAGAGAAGACGTTTTATACTGTCGGAGACACCTTTTCTATAGGGAAGAAGACTTTTATACTGTCGGAGACACCTTTTCTATAGGGGAGAAGACGTTTTATACTGTCGGAGACACCTTTTCTATAGAGGAGAAGATTTTTTATACTGTCGGAGACACCTTTTCTATAGAGGAGAAGACGTTTTATACTGTCGGAGACACCTTTTCTATAGAGGAGAAGACGTTTTATACTGTCGGAGACACCTTTTCTATAGGGAAGAAGACTTTTATACTGTCGGAGACACCTTTTCTATAGGGGAGAAGACGTTTTATACTGTCGGAGACACCTTTTCTATAGAGGAGAAGACGTTTTATACTGTCGGAGACACCTTTTCTATAGGAGAGAAGACGATTTATACTGTCGGAGACACCTTTTCTATAAGGGAGAAGACGTTTTATACTGTCGGAGACACCTTTTCTATAGGGGAGAAGACGTTTTATACTGTCGCAGACACCTTTTCTATAGGGGAGAAGACGTTTTATACTGTCGCAGACACCTTTTCTGTAGGGGAGAAGACGTTTTATACTGTCGCAGACACCTTTTCTATAGGGGAGAAGACGTTTTATACTGTCGGAGACACCTTTTCTATAGAGGAGAAGACGTTTTATACTGTCGGAGACACCTTTTCTATAGCAGAGAAGACGATTTATACTGTCGGAGACACCTTTTCTATAGGGGAGAAGGCGATTTATACTGTCGGAGACACCTTTTCTATAGGGGAGAAGACGTTTTATACTGTCGCAGACACCTTTTCTATAGGGGAGAAGACGTTTTATACTGTCGGAGACACCTTTTCTATAGGGGAGAAGACGATTTATACTGTCGGAAACACCTTTTCTATAGGGGAGAAGACGGTTTATACTGTCGCAGACACCTTTTCTATAGGGGAGAAGACGATTTATACTGTCGGAGACACCTTTTCTATAGGAGAGAAGGCGATTTATACTGTCGGAGACACCTTTTCTATAGGGGAGAAGACGTTTTATACTGTCGGAGACACCTTTTCTATAGGAGAGAAGGCGATTTATACTGTCGGAGACACCTTTTCTATAGGGAAGAAGACTTTTATACTGTCGGAGACACCTTTTCTATAGGGGAGAAGACGATTTATACTGTCGGAGACACCTTTTCTATAGGGGAGAAGACGTTTTATACTGTCGCAGACACCTTTCTATAGAGGAGAAGACGTTTTATACTGTCGCAGACACCTTTTCTATAGGGGAGAAGACGTTTTATACTGTCGGAGACACCTTTTCTATAGGGGAGAAGACGATTTATACTGTCGGAGACACCTTTTCTATAGGAGAGAAAACGATTTATACTGTCGGAGACACCTTTTCTATAGGAGAGAAGGCGATTTATACTGTCGGAGACACCTTTTCTATAGGGGAGAAGACGTTTTATACTGTCGCAGACACCTTTTCTATAGGGGAGAAGACGTTTTATACTGTCGGAGACACCTTTTCTATAGGGGAGAAGACGTTTTATACTGTCGGAGACACCTTTTCTATAGAGGAGAAGACGTTTTATACTGTCGGAGACACCTTTTCTATAGAGGAGAAGACGTTTTATACTGTCGGAGACACCTTTTCTATAGGGGAGAAGACGTTTTATACTGTCGGAGACACCTTTTCTATAGAGGAGAAGACGTTTTATACTGTCGGAGACACCTTTTCTATAGGGAAGAAGACTTTTATACTGTCGGAGACACCTTTTCTATAGGAGAGAAGACGTTTTATACTGTCGGAGACACCTTTTCTATAGGGAAGAAGACTTTTATACTGTCGGAGACACCTTTTCTATAGGGGAGAAGACGTTTTATACTGTCGGAGACACCTTTTCTATAGAGGAGAAGATTTTTTATACTGTCGGAGACACCTTTTCTATAGAGGAGAAGACGTTTTATACTGTCGGAGACACCTTTTCTATAGAGGAGAAGACGTTTTATACTGTCGGAGACACCTTTTCTATAGGGAAGAAGACTTTTATACTGTCGGAGACACCTTTTCTATAGGGGAGAAGACGTTTTATACTGTCGGAGACACCTTTTCTATAGAGGAGAAGACGTTTTATACTGTCGGAGACACCTTTTCTATAGGAGAGAAGACGATTTATACTGTCGGAGACACCTTTTCTATAAGGGAGAAGACGTTTTATACTGTCGGAGACACCTTTTCTATAGGGGAGAAGACGTTTTATACTGTCGCAGACACCTTTTCTATAGGGGAGAAGACGTTTTATACTGTCGCAGACACCTTTTCTGTAGGGGAGAAGACGTTTTATACTGTCGCAGACACCTTTTCTATAGGGGAGAAGACGTTTTATACTGTCGGAGACACCTTTTCTATAGAGGAGAAGACGTTTTATACTGTCGGAGACACCTTTTCTATAGCAGAGAAGACGATTTATACTGTCGGAGACACCTTTTCTATAGGGGAGAAGGCGATTTATACTGTCGGAGACACCTTTTCTATAGGGGAGAAGACGTTTTATACTGTCGCAGACACCTTTTCTATAGGGGAGAAGACGTTTTATACTGTCGGAGACACCTTTTCTATAGGGGAGAAGACGATTTATACTGTCGGAAACACCTTTTCTATAGGGGAGAAGACGGTTTATACTGTCGCAGACACCTTTTCTATAGGGGAGAAGACGATTTATACTGTCGGAGACACCTTTTCTATAGGAGAGAAGGCGATTTATACTGTCGGAGACACCTTTTCTATAGGGGAGAAGACGTTTTATACTGTCGGAGACACCTTTTCTATAGGAGAGAAGGCGATTTATACTGTCGGAGACACCTTTTCTATAGGGAAGAAGACTTTTATACTGTCGGAGACACCTTTTCTATAGGGGAGAAGACGATTTATACTGTCGGAGACACCTTTTCTATAGGGGAGAAGACGTTTTATACTGTCGCAGACACCTTTTCTATAGAGGAGAAGACGTTTTATACTGTCGCAGACACCTTTTCTATAGGGGAGAAGACGTTTTATACTGTCGGAGACACCTTTTCTATAGGGGAGAAGACGATTTATACTGTCGGAGACACCTTTTCTATAGGAGAGAAAACGATTTATACTGTCGGAGACACCTTTTCTATAGGAGAGAAGGCGATTTATACTGTCGGAGACACCTTTTCTATAGGGGAGAAGACGTTTTATACTGTCGCAGACACCTTTTCTATAGGGGAGAAGACGTTTTATACTGTCGGAGACACCTTTTCTATAGGGGAGAAGACGATTTATACTGTCGGAGACACCTTTTCTATAGGGGAGAAGACTTTTATACTGTCGGAGACACCTTTTCTATAGGAGAGAAGGCGATTTATACTGTCGGAGACACCTTTTCTATAGGAGAGAAGACGATTTATACTGTCGGAGACACCTTTTCTATAGGGGAGAAGACGTTTTATACTGTCGGAGACACCTTTTCTATAGGGGAGAAGACGTTTTATTCTGTCGGAGACACCTTTTCTATAGGGGAGAAGACGTTTTATACTGTCGGAGACACCTTTTCTATAGAGGAGAAGACGTTTTATACTGTCGGAGACACCTTTTCTATAGGGGAGAAGACGTTTTATACTGTCGGAGACACCTTTTCTATAGCAGAGAAGACGATTTATACTGTCGGAGACACCTTTTCTATAGGGGAGAAGACGTTTTATACTGTCGGAGACACCTTTTCTATAGCAGAGAAGACGATTTATACTGTCGGAGACACCTTTTCTATAGGGGAGAAGACGTTTTATTCTGTCGGAGACACCTTTTCTATAGGGGAGAAGACGATTTATACTGTCGGAGACACCTTTTCTATAGGGGAGAAGACTTTTATACTGTCGGAGACACCTTTTCTATAGGAGAGAAGGCGATTTATACTGTCGGAGACACCTTTTCTATAGGAGAGAAGACGATTTATACTGTCGGAGACACCTTTTCTATAGGGGAGAAGACGTTTTATACTGTCGGAGACACCTTTTCTATAGCAGAGAAGACGATTTATACTGTCGGAGACACCTTTTCTATAGGGGAGAAGACGTTTTATACTGTCGGAGACACCTTTTCTATAGAGGAGAAGACGTTTTATACTGTCGGAGACACCTTTTCTATAGGGGAGAAGACGTTTTATACTGTCGGAGACACCTTTTCTATAGGGGAGAAGACGTTTTATACTGTCGCAGACACCTTTTCTGGAGGGGAGAAGACGTTTTATACTGTTGCAGACACCTTTTCTATAGGGGAGAAGACGTTTTATACTGTCGGAGACACCTTTTCTATAGAGGAGAAGACGTTTTATACTGTCGGAGACACCTTTTCTATAGCAGAGAAGACGATTTATACTGTCGGAGACACCTTTTCTATAGGGGAGAAGGCGATTTATACTGTCGGAGACACCTTTTCTATAGGGGAGAAGACGTTTTATACTGTCGGAGACACCTTTTCTATAGGGGAGAAGGCGATTTATACTGTCGGAGACACCTTTTCTATAGGGGAGAAGACGTTTTATACTGTCGCAGACACCTTTTCTATAGGAGAGAAAACGATTTATACTGTCGGAGACACCTTTTCTATAGGAGAGAAGGCGATTTATACTGTCGGAGACACCTTTTCTATAGGGGAGAAGACGTTTTATACTGTCGGAGACACCTTTTCTATAGGAGAGAAGGCGATTTATACTGTCGGAGACACCTTTTCTATAGGGAAGAAGACTTTTATACTGTCGGAGACACCTTTTCTATAGGAGAGAAGACGATTTATACTGTCGGAGACACCTTTTCTATAGGGGAGAAGACGTTTTATACTGTCGGAGACACCTTTTCTATAGGGGAGAAGACGTTTTATTCTGTCGGAGACACCTTTTCTATAGGGGAGAAGACGTTTTATACTGTCGGAGACACCTTTTCTATAGAGGAGAAGACGTTTTATACTGTCGGAGACACCTTTTCTATAGGGGAGAAGACGTTTTATACTGTCGGAGACACCTTTTCTATAGCAGAGAAGACGATTTATACTGTCGGAGACACCTTTTCTATAGGGGAGAAGACGTTTTATACTGTCGGAGACACCTTTTCTATAGAGGAGAAGACGTTTTATACTGTCGGAGACACCTTTTCTATAGGGGAGAAGACGTTTTATACTGTCGGAGACACCTTTTCTATAGGGGAGAAGACGTTTTATACTGTCGCAGACACCTTTTCTATAGGGGAGAAGACGTTTTATACTGTCGGAGACACCTTTTCTATAGGGGAGAAGACGTTTTATACTGTCGGAGACACCTTTTCTATAGAGGAGAAGACGTTTTATACTGTCGGAGACACCTTTTCTATAGGAGAGAAGACGATTTATACTGTCGGAGACACCTTTTCTATAGGGGAGAAGACGTTTTATACTGTCGGAGACACCTTTTCTATAGAGGAGAAGACGTTTTATACTGTCGGAGACACCTTTTCTATAGGGAAGAGACTTTTATACTGTCGGAGACACCTTTTCTATAGGGGAGAAGACGTTTTATACTGTCGGAGACACCTTTTCTATAGAGGAGAAGACGTTTTATACTGTCGGAGACACCTTTTCTATAGGGGAGAAGACGTTTTATACTGTCGGAGACACCTTTTCTATAGGGGAGAAGACGTTTTATACTGTCGCAGACACCTTTTCTATAGGGGAGAAGACGTTTTATACTGTCGGAGACACCTTTTCTATAGGAGAGAAGACGATTTATACTGTCGGAGACACCTTTTCTATAGGGGAGAAGACATTTTATACTGTCGCAGACACCTTTTCTATAGGGGAGAAGACGTTTTATACTGTCGGAGACACCTTTTCTATAGGGAAGAAGACTTTTATACTGTCGCAGACACCTTTTCTATAGGGGAGAAGACGTTTTATACTGTCGGAGACACCTTTTCTATAGGAGAGAAGGCGATTTATACTGTCGGAGACACCTTTTCTATAGGGGAGAAGACGATTTATACTGTCGGAGACACCTTTTCTATAGGGGAGAAGACGTTTTATACTGTCGGAGACACCTTTTCTATAGGAGAGAAGACGTTTTATACTGTCGGAGACACCTTTTCTATAGGGGAGAAGACGATTTATACTGTCGGAGACACCTTTTCTATAGGGGAGAAGACGGTTTATACTGTCGGAGACACCTTTTCTATAGGGGAGAAGACGTTTTATACTGTCGGAGACACCTTTTCTATAGGGGAGAAGACGTTTTATACTGTCGCAGACACCTTTTCTATAGGGGAGAAGACGTTTTATACTGTCGCAGACACCTTTTCTATAGGGGAGAAGACGATTTATACTGTCGGAGACACCTTTTCTATAGGGGAGAAGACGATTTATACTGTCGGAGACACCTTTTCTATATTAGAGAAGACGATTTATACTGTCGGAGACACCTTTTCTATAGGGGAGAAGACGTTTTATACTGTCGGAGACACCTTTTCTATAGGGGAGAAGACGTTTTATACTGTCGGAGACACCTTTTCTATAGGGGAGAAGACGTTTTATACTGTCGGAGACACCTTTTCTATAGAGGAGAAGACGTTTTATACTGTCGGAGACACCTTTTCTATAGGGGAGAAGACGTTTTATACTGTCGGAGACACCTTTTCTATAGAGGAGAAGACGTTTTATACTGTCGGAGACACCTTTTCTATAGGGGAGAAGACGTTTTATACTGTCGGAGACACCTTTTCTATAGGGGAGAAGACGTTTTATACTGTCGCAGACACCTTTTCTATAGGGGAGAAGACGTTTTATACTGTCGGAGACACCTTTTCTATAGAGGAGAAGACGTTTTATACTGTCGGAGACACCTTTTCTATAGGAGAGAAGACGATTTATACTGTCGGAGACACCTTTTCTATAGGGGAGAAGACGTTTTATACTGTCGGAGACACCTTTTCTATAGAGGAGAAGACGTTTTATACTGTCGGAGACACCTTTTCTATAGGGAAGAGACTTTTATACTGTCGGAGACACCTTTTCTATAGGGGAGAAGACGTTTTATACTGTCGGAGACACCTTTTCTATAGGGGAGAAGACGTTTTATACTGTCGGAGACACCTTTTCTATAGGGGAGAAGACGTTTTATACTGTCGGAGACACCTTTTCTATAGAGGAGAAGACGTTTTATACTGTCGGAGACACCTTTTCTATAGAGGAGAAGACGTTTTATACTGTCGGAGACACCTTTTCTATAAGGGAGAAGACGTTTTATACTGTCGCAGACACCTTTTCTATAGGGGAAAAGACGTTTTATACTGTCGGAGACACCTTTTCTATAGGGGAGAAGACGTTTTATACTGTCGGAGACACCTTTTCTATAGGGGAGAAGACGTTTTATACTGTCGGAGACACCTTTTCTATAGGGGAGAAGACGTTTTATACTGTCGCAGACACCTTTTCTATAGGGGAGAAGACGTTTTATACTGTCGGAGACACCTTTTCTATAGGGGAGAAGACGTTTTATACTGTCGGAGATACCTTTTCTATAGAGGAGAAGACGTTTTATACTGTCGGAGACACCTTTTCTATAGGAGAGAAGACGATTTATACTGTCGGAGACACCTTTTCTATAGGGGAGAAGACATTTTATACTGTCGCAGACACCTTTTCTATAGGGGAGAAGACGTTTTATACTGTCGGAGACACCTTTTCTATAGGGAAGAAGACTTTTATACTGTCGCAGACACCTTTTCTATAGGGGAGAAGACGTTTTATACTGTCGGAGACACCTTTTCTATAGGGGAGAAGACGTTTTATACTGTCGGAGACACCTTTTCTATAGAGGAGAAGACGTTTTATACTGTCGGAGACACCTTTTCTATAGGGGAGAAGACGTTTTATACTGTCGGAGACACCTTTTCTATAGGGGAGAAGACGTTTTATACTGTCGCAGACACCTTTTCTATAGGGGAGAAGACGTTTTATACTGTCGGAGACACCTTTTCTATAGGAGAGAAGACGATTTATACTGTCGGAGACACCTTTTCTATAGGGGAGAAGACATTTTATACTGTCGCAGACACCTTTTCTATAGGGGAGAAGACGTTTTATACTGTCGGAGACACCTTTTCTATAGGGAAGAAGATTTTTATACTGTCGCAGACACCTTTTCTATAGGGGAGAAGACGTTTTATACTGTCGGAGACACCTTTTCTATAAGGGAGAAGACGTTTTATACTGTCGGAGACACCTTTTCTATAGGGGAGAAGACGTTTTATACTGTCGCAGACACCTCTTCTATAGGGGAGAAGACGTTTTATACTGTCGCAGACACCTTTTCTATAGGGGAGAAGACGTTTTATACTGTCGGAGACACCTTTTCTATAGGGGAGAAGACGTTTTATACTGTCGGAGACACCTTTTCTATAGAGGAGAAGACGTTTTATACTGTCGGAGACACCTTTTCTATAGGAGAGAAGACGATTTATACTGTCGGAGACACCTTTTCTATAAGGGAGAAGACGTTTTATACTGTCGGAGACACCTTTTCTATAGGGGAGAAGACGTTTTATACTGTCGCAGACACCTCTTCTATAGGGGAGAAGACGTTTTATACTGTCGCAGACACCTTTTCTATAGGGGAGAAGACGTTTTATACTGTCGGAGACACCTTTTCTATAGAGGAGAAGACGTTTTATACTGTCGCAGACACCTTTTCTATAGGGGAGAAGACGTTTTATACTGTCGGAGACACCTTTTCTATAGGGGAGAAGACGTTTTATACTGTCGGAGACACCTTTTCTATAGGGGAGAAGACGTTTTATACTGTCGGAGACACCTTTTCTATAGAGGAGAAGACGTTTTATACTGTCGGAGACACCTTTTCTATAGGGAAGAAGACTTTTATACTGTCGGAGACACCTTTTCTATAGGAGAGAAGACGTTTTATGCTGTCGGAGACACCTTTTCTATAGGGAAGAAGACTTTTATACTGTCGGAGACACCTTTTCTATAGGGGAGAAGACGTTTTATACTGTCGGAGACACCTTTTCTATAGAGGAGAAGATTTTTTATACTGTCGGAGACACCTTTTCTATAGAGGAGAAGACGTTTTATACTGTCGGAGACACCTTTTCTATAGAGGAGAAGACGTTTTATACTGTCGGAGACACCTTTTCTATAGGGAAGAAGACTTTTATACTGTCGGAGACACCTTTTCTATAGGAGAGAAGACGTTTTATACTGTCGGAGACACCTTTTCTATAGGGGAGAAGACGTTTTATACTGTCGCAGACACCTTTTCTATAGGGGAGAAGACGTTTTATACTGTCGGAGACACCTTTTCTATAGGGGAGAAGACGTTTTATACTGTCGGAGACACCTTTTCTATAGAGGAGAAGACGTTTTATACTGTCGGAGACACCTTTTCTATGGGGGAGAAGACGATTTATACTGTCGGAGACACCTTTTCTATAGGAGAGAAGACGATTTATACTGTCGGAGACACCTTTTCTATAGGGAAGAAGACTTTTATACTGTCGGAGACACCTTTTCTATAGGGGAGAAGACGATTTATACTGTCGGAGACACCTTTTCTATAGGGGAGAAGACGTTTTATACTGTCGCAGACACCTTTTCTATAGAGGAGAAGACGTTTTATACTGTCGGAGACACCTTTTCTATAGGGGAGAAGACGTTTTATACTGTCGCAGACACCTTTTCTATAGGGGAGAAGACGTTTTATACTGTCGGAGACACCTTTTCTATAGGAGAGAAGACGATTTATACTGTCGGAGACACCTTTTCTATAGGGGAGAAGACATTTTATACTGTCGCAGACACCTTTTCTATAGGGGAGAAGACGTTTTATACTGTCGGAGACACCTTTTCTATAGGGGAGAAGACGTTTTATACTGTCGGAGACACCTTTTCTATAGGGGAGAAGACGTTTTATACTGTCGGAGACACCTTTTCTATAGGGGAGAAGACGTTTTATACTGTCGGAGACACCTTTTCTATAGAGGAGAAGACGTTTTATACTGTCGGAGACACCTTTTCTATAGGGAAGAAGACTTTTATACTGTCGGAGACACCTTTTCTATAGGAGAGAAGACGTTTTATACTGTCGGAGACACCTTTTCTATAGGGAAGAAGACTTTTATACTGTCGGAGACACCTTTTCTATAGGGGAGAAGACGTTTTATACTGTCGGAGACACCTTTTCTATAGGGGAGAAGACGTTTTATACTGTCGCAGACACCTTTTCTATAGGGGAGAAGACGTTTTATACTGTCGGAGACACCTTTTCTATAGAGGAGAAGACGTTTTATACTGTCGGAGACACCTTTTCTATAGGAGAGAAGACGATTTATACTGTCGGAGACACCTTTTCTATAGGGGAGAAGACGTTTTATACTGTCGGAGACACCTTTTCTATAGAGGAGAAGACGTTTTATACTGTCGGAGACACCTTTTCTATAGGGAAGAGACTTTTATACTGTCGGAGACACCTTTTCTATAGGGGAGAAGACGTTTTATACTGTCGGAGACACCTTTTCTATAGGGGAGAAGACGTTTTATACTGTCGGAGACACCTTTTCTATAGAGGAGAAGACGTTTTATACTGTCGGAGACACCTTTTCTATAGAGGAGAAGACGTTTTATACTGTCGGAGACACCTTTTCTATAGTAGAGCAAACGTTTTATACGTTTTTTTACTGTCGCAGACACCTTTTCTATAGGGGAGAAGACGTTTTATACTGTCGGAGACACCTTTTCTATAGGAGAGAAGACGATTTATACTGTCGGAGACACCTTTTCTATAGGGGAGAAGACTTTTATACTGTCGGAGACACCTTTTCTATAAGGAAGAAGACGTTTTATACTGTCGGAGACACCTTTTCTATAGGGAAGAAGACCTTTATACTGTCGCAGACACCTTTTCTATAGGAGAGAAGACGATTTATACTGTCGGAGACACCTTTTCTATAAGGGAGAAGACGTTTTATACTGTCGCAGACACCTTTTCTATAGGGGAGAAGACGTTTTATACTGTCGGAGACACCTTTTCTATAGGGGAAAAGACGTTTTATACTGTCGGAGACACCTTTTCTATAGGGGAGAAGACGTTTTATACTGTCGGAGACACCTTTTCTATAGGGGAGAAGACGTTTTATACTGTCGGAGACACCTTTTCTATAGGGGAGAAGACGTTTTATACTGTCGCAGACACCTTTTCTATAGGGGAGAAGACGTTTTATACTGTCGGAGACACCTTTTCTATAGGGGAGAAGACGTTTTATACTGTCGGAGACACCTTTTCTATAGGGGAGAAGACGTTTTATACTGTCGGAGACACCTTTTCTATAGAGGAGAAGACGTTTTATACTGTCGGAGACACCTTTTCTATAGGAGAGAAGACGATTTATACTGTCGGAGACACCTTTTCTATAGGGGAGAAGACATTTTATACTGTCGCAGACACCTTTTCTATAGGGGAGAAGACGTTTTATACTGTCGGAGACACCTTTTCTATAGGGAAGAAGACTTTTATACTGTCGCAGACACCTTTTCTGTAGGGGAGAAGACGTTTTATACTGTCGGAGACACCTTTTCTATAGGGGAGAAGACGTTTTATACTGTCGGAGACACCTTTTCTATAGAGGAGAAGACGTTTTATACTGTCGGAGACACCTTTTCTATAGGGGAGAAGACGTTTTATACTGTCGGAGACACCTTTTCTATAGGGGAGAAGACGTTTTATACTGTCGCAGACACCTTTTCTATAGGGGAGAAGACGTTTTATACTGTCGGAGACACCTTTTCTATAGGAGAGAAGACGATTTATACTGTCGGAGACACCTTTTCTATAGGGGAGAAGACATTTTATACTGTCGCAGACACCTTTTCTATAGGGAAGAAGATTTTTATACTGTCGCAGACACCTTTTCTATAGGGGAGAAGACGTTTTATACTGTCGGAGACACCTTTTCTATAAGGGAGAAGACGTTTTATACTGTCGGAGACACCTTTTCTATAGGGGAGAAGACGTTTTATACTGTCGCAGACACCTTTTCTATAGGGGAGAAGACGTTTTATACTGTCGGAGACACCTTTTCTATAGGGGAGAAGACGTTTTATACTGTCGGAGACACCTTTTCTATAGAGGAGAAGACGTTTTATACTGTCGGAGACACCTTTTCTATAGAGGAGAAGACGTTTTATACTGTCGGAGACACCTTTTCTATAGGAGAGAAGACGATTTATACTGTCGGAGACCACTTTTCTATAGGGAAGAAGACTTTTATACTGTCGGAGACACCTTTTCTATAGGGGAGAAGACGTTTTATACTGTCGCAGACACCTCTTCTATAGGGGAGAAGACGTTTTATACTGTCGCAGACACCTTTTCTATAGAGGAGAAGACGTTTTATACTGTCGGAGACACCTTTTCTATAGGGGAGAAGACGTTTTATACTGTCGCAGACACCTTTTCTATAGGGGAGAAGACGTTTTATACTGTCGGAGACACCTTTTCTATAGGAGAGAAGACGATTTATACTGTCGGAGACACCTTTTCTATAGGGGAGAAGACATTTTATACTGTCGCAGACACCTTTTCTATAGGGGAGAAGACGTTTTATACTGTCGGAGACACCTTTTCTATAGGGGAGAAGACGTTTTATACTGTCGGAGACACCTTTTCTATAGGGGAGAAGACGTTTTATACTGTCGGAGACACCTTTTCTATAGAGGAGAAGACGTTTTATACTGTCGGAGACACCTTTTCTATAGGGAAGAAGACTTTTATACTGTCGGAGACACCTTTTCTATAGGAGAGAAGACGTTTTATACTGTCGGAGACACCTTTTCTATAGGGAAGAAGACTTTTATACTGTCGGAGACACCTTTTCTATAGGGGAGAAGACGTTTTATACTGTCGGAGACACCTTTTCTATAGAGGAGAAGATTTTTTATACTGTCGGAGACACCTTTTCTATAGAGGAGAAGACGTTTTATACTGTCGGAGACACCTTTTCTATAGGGGAGAAGACGTTTTATACTGTCGGAGACACCTTTTCTATAGGGGAGAAGACGTTTTATACTGTCGGAGACACCTTTTCTGTAGGGGAGAAGACGTTTTATACTGTCGGAGACACCTTTTCTATAGGAGAGAAGACATTTTATACTGTCGGAGACACCTTTTCTATAAGGGAGAAGACGTTTTATACTGTCGGAGACACCTTTTCTATAAGGGAGAAGACGTTTTATACTGTCGGAGACACCTTTTCTATAGGGGAGAAGACGTTTTATACTGTCGGAGACACCTTTTCTATAGGGGAGAAGACGTTTTATACTGTCGGAGACACCTTTTCTATAGGGGAGAAGACGTTTTATACTGTCGCAGACACCTTTTCTGTAGGGGAGAAGACGTTTTATACTGTCGGAGACACCTTTTCTATAGGGGAGAAGACGTTTTATACTGTCGGAGACACCTTTTCTATAGAGGAGAAGACGTTTTATACTGTCGGAGACACCTTTTCTATAGCAGAGAAGACGATTTATACTGTCGGAGACACCTTTTCTATAGGGGAGAAGACGTTTTATACTGTCGGAGACACCTTTTCTATAGGGGAGAAGACGATTTATACTGTCGGAGACACCTTTTCTATAGGAGAGAAAACGATTTATACTGTCGGAGACACCTTTTCTATAGGAGAGAAGGCGATTTATACTGTCGGAGACACCTTTTCTATAGGGGAGAAGACGTTTTATACTGTCGCAGACACCTTTTCTATAGGGGAGAAGACGTTTTATACTGTCGGAGACACCTTTTCTATAGGGGAAAAGACGTTTTATACTGTCGGAGACACCTTTTCTATAGGGGAGAAGACGTTTTATACTGTCGGAGACACCTTTTCTATAGGGGAGAAGACGTTTTATACTGTCGGAGACACCTTTTCTATAGAGGAGAAGACGTTTTATACTGTCGGAGACACCTTTTCTATAGCAGAGAAGACGATTTATACTGTCGGAGACACCTTTTCTATAGGGGAGAAGGCGATTTATACTGTCGGAGACACCTTTTCTATAGGGGAGAAGACGTTTTATACTGTCGCAGACACCTTTTCTATAGGGGAGAAGACGATTTATACTGTCGGAGACACCTTTTCTATAGGAGAGAAGGCGATTTATACTGTCGGAGACACCTTTTCTATAGGGGAGAAGACGTTTTATACTGTCGCAGACACCTTTTCTATAGGGGAGAAGACGTTTTATACTGTCGGAGACACCTTTTCTATAGGGGAGAAGACGTTTTATACTGTCGGAGACACCTTTTCTATAGGGGAGAAGACGTTTTATACTGTCGCAGACACCTTTTCTATAGGGGAGAAGACGTTTTATACTGTCGGAGACACCTTTTCTATAGGAGAGAAGACGATTTATACTGTCGGAGACACCTTTTCTATAGGGGAGAAGACATTTTATACTGTCGCAGACACCTTTTCTATAGGGGAGAAGACGTTTTATACTGTCGGAGACACCTTTTCTATAGGGGAGAAGACGATTTATACTGTCGGAGACACCTTTTCTATAGGGGAGAAGACGATTTATACTGTCGGAGACACCTTTTCTATAGGAGAGAAGGCGATTTATACTGTCGGAGACACCTTTTCTATAGAGGAGAAGATTTTTTATACTGTCGGAGACACCTTTTCTATAGAGGAGAAGACGTTTTATACTGTCGGAGACACCTTTTCTATAGAGGAGAAGACGTTTTATACTGTCGGAGACACCTTTTCTATAGGGAAGAAGACTTTTATACTGTCGGAGACACCTTTTCTATAGGAGAGAAGACGTTTTATACTGTCGGAGACACCTTTTCTATAGGGGAGAAGACGTTTTATACTGTCGCAGACACCTTTTCTATAGGGGAGAAGACGTTTTATACTGTCGGAGACACCTTTTCTATAGGGGAGAAGACATTTTATACTGTCGCAGACACCTTTTCTATAGAGGAGAAGACGTTTTATACTGTCGGAGACACCTTTTCTATAGGGGAGAAGACGTTTTATACTGTCGGAGACACCTTTTCTATGGGGGAGAAGACGATTTATACTGTCGGAGACACCTTTTCTATAGGAGAGAAGACGATTTATACTGTCGGAGACACCTTTTCTATAGGGAAGAAGACTTTTATACTGTCGGAGACACCTTTTCTATAGGGGAGAAGACGATTTATACTGTCGGAGACACCTTTTCTATAGGGGAGAAGACGTTTTATACTGTCGCAGACACCTTTTCTATAGAGGAGAAGACGTTTTATACTGTCGGAGACACCTTTTCTATAGGGGAGAAGACGTTTTATACTGTCGCAGACACCTTTTCTATAGGGGAGAAGACGTTTTATACTGTCGGAGACACCTTTTCTATAGGAGAGAAGACGATTTATACTGTCGGAGACACCTTTTCTATAGGGGAGAAGACATTTTATACTGTCGCAGACACCTTTTCTATAGGGGAGAAGACGTTTTATACTGTCGGAGACACCTTTTCTATAGGGGAGAAGACGTTTTATACTGTCGGAGACACCTTTTCTATAGGGGAGAAGACGTTTTATACTGTCGGAGACACCTTTTCTATAGAGGAGAAGACGTTTTATACTGTCGGAGACACCTTTTCTATAGGGAAGAAGACTTTTATACTGTCGGAGACACCTTTTCTATAGGAGAGAAGACGTTTTATACTGTCGGAGACACCTTTTCTATAGGGAAGAAGACTTTTATACTGTCGGAGACACCTTTTCTATAGGGGAGAAGACGTTTTATACTGTCGGAGACACCTTTTCTATAGAGGAGAAAATTTTTTATACTGTCGGAGACACCTTTTCTATAGAGGAGAAGACGTTTTATACTGTCGGAGACACCTTTTCTATAGGGGAGAAGACGTTTTATACTGTCGGAGACACCTTTTCTATAGGGGAGAAGACGTTTTATACTGTCGGAGCCACCTTTTCTGTAGGGGAGAAGACGTTTTATACTGTCGGAGACACCTTTTCTATAGGAGAGAAGACATTTTATACTGTCGGAGACACCTTTTCTATAAGGGAGAAGACGTTTTATACTGTCGGAGACACCTTTTCTATAAGGGAGAAGACGTTTTATACTGTCGGAGACACCTTTTCTATAGGGGAGAAGACGTTTTATACTGTCGCAGACACCTTTTCTGTAGGGGAGAAGACGTTTTATACTGTCGGAGACACCTTTTCTATAGAGGAGAAGACGTTTTATACTGTCGGAGACACCTTTTCTATAGCAGAGAAGACGATTTATACTGTCGGAGACACCTTTTCTATAGGGGAGAAGACGTTTTATACTGTCGGAGACACCTTTTCTATAGGGGAGAAGACGATTTATACTGTCGGAGACACCTTTTCTATAGGAGAGAAAACGATTTATACTGTCGGAGACACCTTTTCTATAGGAGAGAAGGCGATTTATACTGTCGGAGACACCTTTTCTATAGGGGAGAAGACGTTTTATACTGTCGCAGACACCTTTTCTATAGGGGAGAAGACGTTTTATACTGTCGGAGACACCTTTTCTATAGGGGAGAAGACGTTTTATACTGTCGGAGACGTTTTATACTGTCGGAGACACCTTTTCTATAGGGGAGAAGACGTTTTATACTGTCGGAGACACCTTTTCTATAGGGGAGAAGACGTTTTATACTGTCGCAGACACCTTTTCTATAGGGGAGAAGACGTTTTATACTGTCGGAGACACCTTTTCTATAGGGGAGAAGACGTTTTATACTGTCGGAGACACCTTTTCTATAGGGGAGAAGACGTTTTATACTGTCGCAGACACCTTTTCTATAGGGGAGAAGACGTTTTATACTGTCGGAGACACCTTTTCTATAGGAGAGAAGACGATTTATACTGTCGGAGACACCTTTTCTATAGGGGAGAAGACATTTTATACTGTCGCAGACACCTTTTCTATAGGGGAGAAGACGTTTTATACTGTCGGAGACACCTTTTCTATAGGGAAGAAGACTTTTATACTGTCGCAGACACCTTTTCTATAGGGGAGAAGACGTTTTATACTGTCGGAGACACCTTTTCTATAGAGGAGAAGACGTTTTATACTGTCGGAGACACCTTTTCTATAGAGGAGAAGACGTTTTATACTGTCGGAGACACCTTTTCTATAGGGGAGAAGACGTTTTATACTGTCGCAGACACCTTTTCTATAGGGGAGAAGACGTTTTATACTGTCGGAGACACCTTTTCTATAGGAGAGAAGACGATTTATACTGTCGGAGACACCTTTTCTATAGGGGAGAAGACATTTTATACTGTCGCAGACACCTTTTCTATAGGGGAGAAGACGTTTTATACTGTCGGAGACACCTTTTCTATAGGAGAGAAGACGTTTTATGCTGTCGGAGACACCTTTTCTATAGGGAAGAAGACTTTTATACTGTCGGAGACACCTTTTCTATAGGGGAGAAGACGTTTTATACTGTCGGAGACACCTTTTCTATAGGGGAGAAGACGTTTTATACTGTCGCAGACACCTTTTCTATAGGGGAGAAGACGTTTTATACTGTCGGAGACACCTTTTCTATAGGGGAGAAGACGTTTTATACTGTCGGAGACACCTTTTCTATAGGAGAGAAGACGATTTATACTGTCGGAGACACCTTTTCTATAAGGGAGAAGACGTTTTATACTGTCGGAGACACCTTTTCTATAGGGGAGAAGACGTTTTATACTGTCGCAGACACCTCTTCTATAGGGGAGAAGACGTTTTATACTGTCGCAGACACCTTTTCTATAGGGGAGAAGACGTTTTATACTGTCGGAGACACCTTTTCTATAGAGGAGAAGACGTTTTATACTGTCGGAGACACCTTTTCTATAGGGGAGAAGACGTTTTATACTGTCGCAGACACCTTTTCTATAGGGGAGAAGACGTTTTATGCTGTCGGAGACACCTTTTCTATAGAGGAGAAGACGTTTTATACTGTCGGAGACACCTTTTCTATAGGGGAGAAGACGTTTTATACTGTCGCAGACACCTTTTCTATAGGGGAGAAGACGTTTTATACTGTCGGAGACACCTTTTCTATAGGGGAGAAGACGTTTTATACTGTCGGAGACACCTTTTCTATAGGGGAGAAGACGTTTTATACTGTCGGAGACACCTTTTCTATAGAGGAGAAGACGTTTTATACTGTCGGAGACACCTTTTCTATAGGGAAGAAGACTTTTATACTGTCGGAGACACCTTTTCTATAGGAGAGAAGACGTTTTATGCTGTCGGAGACACCTTTTCTATAGGGAAGAAGACTTTTATACTGTCGGAGACACCTTTTCTATAGGGGAGAAGACGTTTTATACTGTCGGAGACACCTTTTCTATAGGGGAGAAGACGTTTTATGCTGTCGGAGACACCTTTTCTATAGGGAAGAAGACTTTTATACTGTCGGAGACACCTTTTCTATAGGGGAGAAGACGTTTTATACTGTCGGAGACACCTTTTCTATAAGGGAGAAGACGTTTTATACTGTCGGAGACACCTTTTCTATAGGGGAGAAGACGTTTTATACTGTCGCAGACACCTCTTCTATAGGGGAGAAGACGTTTTATACTGTCGCAGACACCTTTTCTATAGGGGAGAAGACGTTTTATACTGTCGGAGACACCTTTTCTATAGGGGAGAAGACGTTTTATACTGTCGGAGACACCTTTTCTATAGAGGAGAAGACGTTTTATACTGTCGGAGACACCTTTTCTATAGGAGAGAAGACGATTTATACTGTCGGAGACACCTTTTCTATAAGGGAGAAGACGTTTTATACTGTCGGAGACACCTTTTCTATAGGGGAGAAGACGTTTTATACTGTCGCAGACACCTCTTCTATAGGGGAGAAGACGTTTTATACTGTCGCAGACACCTTTTCTATAGGGGAGAAGACGTTTTATACTGTCGGAGACACCTTTTCTATAGAGGAGAAGACGTTTTATACTGTCGGAGACACCTTTTCTATAGGGGAGAAGACGTTTTATACTGTCGCAGACACCTTTTCTATAGGGGAGAAGACGTTTTATACTGTCGGAGACACCTTTTCTATAGGGGAGAAGACGTTTTATACTGTCGGAGACACCTTTTCTATAGAGGAGAAGACGTTTTATACTGTCGGAGACACCTTTTCTATAGGGAAGAAGACTTTTATACTGTCGGAGACACCTTTTCTATAGGAGAGAAGACGTTTTATGCTGTCGGAGACACCTTTTCTATAGGGAAGAAGACTTTTATACTGTCGGAGACACCTTTTCTATAGGGGAGAAGACGTTTTATACTGTCGGAGACACCTTTTCTATAGGGGAGAAGACGTTTTATACTGTCGGAGACACCTTTTCTATAGAGGAGAAGACGTTTTATACTGTCGGAGACACCTTTTCTATAGAGGAGAAGACGTTTTATACTGTCGGAGACACCTTTTCTATAGGGAAGAAGACTTTTATACTGTCGGAGACACCTTTTCTATAGGAGAGAAGACGTTTTATACTGTCGGAGACACCTTTTCTATAGGGGAGAAGACGTTTTATACTGTCGCAGACACCTTTTCTATAGGGGAGAAGACGTTTTATACTGTCGCAGACACCTTTTCTATAGGGGAGAAGACGTTTTATACTGTCGGAGACACCTTTTCTATAGGGGAGAAGACGTTTTATACTGTCGGAGACACCTTTTCTATAGAGGAGAAGACGTTTTATACTGTCGGAGACACCTTTTCTATAGGAGAGAAGACGATTTATACTGTCGGAGACACCTTTTCTATAGGGAAGAAGACTTTTATACTGTCGGAGACACCTTTTCTATAGGGGAGAAGACGATTTATACTGTCGGAGACACCTTTTCTATAGGGGAGAAGACGTTTTATACTGTCGCAGACACCTTTTCTATAGAGGAGAAGACGTTTTATACTGTCGGAGACACCTTTTCTATAGGGGAGAAGACGTTTTATACTGTCGCAGACACCTTTTCTATAGGGGAGAAGACGTTTTATACTGTCGGAGACACCTTTTCTATAGGAGAGAAGACGATTTATACTGTCGGAGACACCTTTTCTATAGGGGAGAAGACGTTTTATACTGTCGGAGACACCTTTTCTATAGGGGAGAAGACGTTTTATACTGTCGGAGACACCTTTTCTATAGAGGAGAAGACGTTTTATACTGTCGGAGACACCTTTTCTATAGGGAAGAAGACTTTTATACTGTCGGAGACACCTTTTCTATAGGGGAGAAGACGTTTTATACTGTCGGAGACACCTTTTCTATAGAGGAGAAGATTTTTTATACTGTCGGAGACACCTTTTCTATAGAGGAGAAGACGTTTTATACTGTCGGAGACACCTTTTCTATAGGGGAGAAGACGTTTTATACTGTCGGAGACACCTTTTCTATAGGGGAGAAGACGTTTTATACTGTCGGAGACACCTTTTCTGTAGGGGAGAAGACGTTTTATACTGTCGGAGACACCTTTTCTATAGGAGAGAAGACATTTTATACTGTCGGAGACACCTTTTCTATAAGGGAGAAGACGTTTTATACTGTCGGAGACACCTTTTCTATAAGGGAGAAGACGTTTTATACTGTCGGAGACACCTTTTCTATAGGGGAGAAGACGTTTTATACTGTCGGAGACACCTTTTCTATAGGGGAGAAGACGTTTTATACTGTCGGAGACACCTTTTCTATAGGGGAGAAGACGTTTTATACTGTCGCAGACACCTTTTCTGTAGGGGAGAAGACGTTTTATACTGTCGGAGACACCTTTTCTATAGGGGAGAAGACGTTTTATACTGTCGGAGACACCTTTTCTATAGAGGAGAAGACGTTTTATACTGTCGGAGACACCTTTTCTATAGCAGAGAAGACGATTTATACTGTCGGAGACACCTTTTCTATAGGGGAGAAGACGTTTTATACTGTCGGAGACACCTTTTCTATAGGGGAGAAGACGATTTATACTGTCGGAGACACCTTTTCTATAGGAGAGAAAACGATTTATACTGTCGGAGACACCTTTTCTATAGGAGAGAAGGCGATTTATACTGTCGGAGACACCTTTTCTATAGGGGAGAAGACGTTTTATACTGTCGCAGACACCTTTTCTATAGGGGAGAAGACGTTTTATACTGTCGGAGACACCTTTTCTATAGGGGAGAAGACGATTTATACTGTCGGAGACACCTTTTCTATAGGAAGAAGACGGTTTATACTGTCGCAGACACCTTTTCTATAGGGGAGAAGACGATTTATACTGTCGGAGACACCTTTTCTATAGGAGAGAAGACGATTTATACTGTCGGAGACACCTTTTCTATAGGGGAGAAGACGTTTTATACTGTCGGAGACACCTTTTCTATAGGGGAGAAGACGTTTTATTCTGTCGGAGACACCTTTTCTATAGATGAGAAGACGTTTTATACTGTCGGAGACACCTTTTCTATAGAGGAGAAGACGTTTTATACTGTCGGAGACACCTTTTCTATAGGGGAGAAGACGTTTTATACTGTCGGAGACACCTTTTCTATAGGGGAGAAGACGTTTTATACTGTCGGAGACACCTTTTCTATAGCAGAGAAGACGATTTATACTGTCGGAGACACCTTTTCTATAGGGGAGAAGACGTTTTATACTGTCGGAGACACCTTTTCTATAGAGGAGAAGACGTTTTATACTGTCGGAGACACCTTTTCTATAGGGGAGAAGACGTTTTATACTGTCGGAGACACCTTTTCTATAGAGGAGAAGACGTTTTATACTGTCGGAGACACCTTTTCTATAGGAGAGAAGACGATTTATACTGTCGGAGACACCTTTTCTATAGGGGAGAAGACGTTTTATACTGTCGGAGACACCTTTTCTATAGAGGAGAAGACGTTTTATACTGTCGGAGACACCTTTTCTATAGGGAAGAGACTTTTATACTGTCGGAGACACCTTTTCTATAGGGGAGAAGACGTTTTATACTGTCGGAGACACCTTTTCTATAGGGGAGAAGACGTTTTATACTGTCGGAGACACCTTTTCTATAGGGGAGAAGACGTTTTATACTGTCGGAGACACCTTTTCTATAGAGGAGAAGACGTTTTATACTGTCGGAGACACCTTTTCTATAGTAGAGCAAACGTTTTATACGTTTTTTTACTGTCGCAGACACCTTTTCTATAGGGGAGAAGACGTTTTATACTGTCGGAGACACCTTTTCTATAGGAGAGAAGACGATTTATACTGTCGGAGACACCTTTTCTATAAGGGAGAAGACGTTTTATACTGTCGGAGACACCTTTTCTATAGGGAAGAAGACCTTTATACTGTCGCAGACACCTTTTCTATAGGAGAGAAGACGATTTATACTGTCGGAGACACCTTTTCTATAAGGGAGAAGACGTTTTATACTGTCGCAGACACCTTTTCTATAGGGGAGAAGACGTTTTATACTGTCGGAGACACCTTTTCTATAGGGGAAAAGACGTTTTATACTGTCGGAGACACCTTTTCTATAGGGGAGAAGACGTTTTATACTGTCGGAGACACCTTTTCTATAGGGGAGAAGACGTTTTATACTGTCGGAGACACCTTTTCTATAGGGGAGAAGACGTTTTATACTGTCGCAGACACCTTTTCTATAGGGGAGAAGACGTTTTATACTGTCGGAGACACCTTTTCTATAGGAGAGAAGACGATTTATACTGTCGGAGACACCTTTTCTATAGGGGAGAAGACGTTTTATACTGTCGCAGACACCTTTTCTATAGGGGAGAAGACGTTTTATACTGTCGGAGACACCTTTTCTATAGGAGAGAAGACGATTTATACTGTCGGAGACACCTTTTCTATAGGGGAGAAGACATTTTATACTGTCGCAGACACCTTTTCTATAGGGGAGAAGACGTTTTATACTGTCGGAGACACCTTTTCTATAGGGGAGAAGACGTTTTATACTGTCGCAGACACCTTTTCTATAGGGGAGAAGACGTTTTATACTGTCGGAGACACCTTTTCTATAGGAGAGAAGACGATTTATACTGTCGGAGACACCTTTTCTATAGGGGAGAAGACATTTTATACTGTCGCAGACACCTTTTCTATAGGGGAGAAGACGTTTTATACTGTCGGAGACACCTTTTCTATAGGGGAGAAGACGTTTTATACTGTCGGAGACACCTTTTCTATAGGGGAGAAGACGTTTTATACTGTCGGAGACACCTTTTCTATAGAGGAGAAGACGTTTTATACTGTCGGAGACACCTTTTCTATAGGGAAGAAGACTTTTATACTGTCGGAGACACCTTTTCTATAGGAGAGAAGACGTTTTATACTGTCGGAGACACCTTTTCTATAGGGAAGAAGACTTTTATACTGTCGGAGACACCTTTTCTATAGGGGAGAAGACGTTTTATACTGTCGGAGACACCTTTTCTATAGAGGAGAAGATTTTTTATACTGTCGGAGACACCTTTTCTATAGAGGAGAAGACGTTTTATACTGTCGGAGACACCTTTTCTATAGGGGAGAAGACGTTTTATACTGTCGGAGACACCTTTTCTATAGGGGAGAAGACGTTTTATACTGTCGGAGACACCTTTTCTGTAGGGGAGAAGACGTTTTATACTGTCGGAGACACCTTTTCTATAGGAGAGAAGACATTTTATACTGTCGGAGACACCTTTTCTATAAGGGAGAAGACGTTTTATACTGTCGGAGACACCTTTTCTATAAGGGAGAAGACGTTTTATACTGTCGGAGACACCTTTTCTATAGGGGAGAAGACGTTTTATACTGTCGGAGACACCTTTTCTATAGGGGAGAAGACGTTTTATACTGTCGCAGACACCTTTTCTGTAGGGGAGAAGACGTTTTATACTGTCGGAGACACCTTTTCTATAGGGGAGAAGACGTTTTATACTGTCGGAGACACCTTTTCTATAGAGGAGAAGACGTTTTATACTGTCGGAGACACCTTTTCTATAGCAGAGAAGACGATTTATACTGTCGGAGACACCTTTTCTATAGGGGAGAAGACGTTTTATACTGTCGGAGACACCTTTTCTATAGGGGAGAAGACGATTTATACTGTCGGAGACACCTTTTCTATAGGAGAGAAAACGATTTATACTGTCGGAGACACCTTTTCTATAGGAGAGAAGGCGATTTATACTGTCGGAGACACCTTTTCTATAGGGGAGAAGACGTTTTATACTGTCGCAGACACCTTTTCTATAGGGGAGAAGACGTTTTATACTGTCGGAGACACCTTTTCTATAGGGGAAAAGACGTTTTATACTGTCGGAGACACCTTTTCTATAGGGGAGAAGACGTTTTATACTGTCGGAGACACCTTTTCTATAGGGGAGAAGACGTTTTATACTGTCGGAGACACCTTTTCTATAGAGGAGAAGACGTTTTATACTGTCGGAGACACCTTTTCTATAGCAGAGAAGACGATTTATACTGTCGGAGACACCTTTTCTATAGGGGAGAAGGCGATTTATACTGTCGGAGACACCTTTTCTATAGGGGAGAAGACGTTTTATACTGTCGCAGACACCTTTTCTATAGGGGAGAAGACGATTTATACTGTCGGAGACACCTTTTCTATAGGAGAGAAGGCGATTTATACTGTCGGAGACACCTTTTCTATAGGGGAGAAGACGTTTTATACTGTCGCAGACACCTTTTCTATAGGGGAGAAGACGTTTTATACTGTCGGAGACACCTTTTCTATAGGGGAGAAGACGTTTTATACTGTCGCAGACACCTTTTCTATAGGGGAGAAGACGTTTTATACTGTCGGAGACACCTTTTCTATAGGAGAGAAGACGATTTATACTGTCGGAGACACCTTTTCTATAGGGGAGAAGACGATTTATACTGTCGCAGACACCTTTTCTATAGGGGAGAAGACGTTTTATACTGTCGGAGACACCTTTTCTATAGGGGAGAAGACGATTTATACTGTCGGAGACACCTTTTCTATAGGGGAGAAGACGATTTATACTGTCGGAGACACCTTTTCTATAGGAGAGAAGGCGATTTATACTGTCGGAGACACCTTTTCTATATTAGAGAAGACGATTTATACTGTCGGAGACACCTTTTCTATAGGGGAGAAGACGTTTTATACTGTCGGAGACACCTTTTCTATAGGGGAGAAGACGTTTTATACTGTCGGAGACACCTTTTCTATAGAGGAGAAGACGTTTTATACTGTCGGAGACACCTTTTCTATAGGGAAGAAGACTTTTATACTGTCGGAGACACCTTTTCTATAGGGGAGAAGACGTTTTATACTGTCGGAGACACCTTTTCTATAGAGGAGAAGACGTTTTATACTGTCGGAGACACCTTTTCTATAGGGGAGAAGACGTTTTATACTGTCGGAGACACCTTTTCTATAGGGGAGAAGACGTTTTATACTGTCGGAGACACCTTTTCTATAGGGGAGAAGACGTTTTATACTGTCGCAGACACCTTTTCTATAGGGGAGAAGACGTTTTATACTGTCGGAGACACCTTTTCTATAGGGGAGAAGACGTTTTATACTGTCGGAGACACCTTTTCTATAGAGGAGAAGACGTTTTATACTGTCGGAGACACCTTTTCTATAGGGAAGAAGACTTTTATACTGTCGGAGACACCTTTTCTATAGGGGAGAAGACGTTTTATACTGTCGGAGACACCTTTTCTATGGGGGAGAAGACGATTTATACTGTCGGAGACACCTTTTCTATAGGAGAGAAGACGATTTATACTGTCGGAGACACCTTTTCTATAGGGAAGAAGACTTTTATACTGTCGGAGACACCTTTTCTATAGGGGAGAAGACGATTTATACTGTCGGAGACACCTTTTCTATAGGGGAGAAGACGTTTTATACTGTCGCAGACACCTTTTCTATAGAGGAGAAGACGTTTTATACTGTCGGAGACACCTTTTCTATAGGGGAGAAGACGTTTTATACTGTCGCAGACACCTTTTCTATAGAGGAGAAGACGTTTTATACTGTCGGAGACACCTTTTCTATAGGGAAGAAGACTTTTATACTGTCGGAGACACCTTTTCTATAGGGGAGAAGACGTTTTATACTGTCGGAGACACCTTTTCTATAGAGGAGAAGACGTTTTATACTGTCGGAGACACCTTTTCTATAGGGGAGAAGACGTTTTATACTGTCGGAGACACCTTTTCTATAGAGGAGAAGACGTTTTATACTGTCGGAGACACCTTTTCTATAGGGAAGAAGACTTTTATACTGTCGGAGACACCTTTTCTATAGGGGAGAAGACGTTTTATACTGTCGGAGACACCTTTTCTATAGAGGAGAAGACGTTTTATACTGTCGGAGACACCTTTTCTATAGGGGAGAAGACGTTTTATACTGTCGGAGACACCTTTTCTATAGGGGAGAAGACGTTTTATACTGTCGGAGACACCTTTTCTATAGAGGAGAAGATTTTTTATACTGTCGGAGACACCTTTTCTATAGAGGAGAAGACGTTTTATACTGTCGGAGACACCTTTTCTATAGAGGAGAAGACGTTTTATACTGTCGGAGACACCTTTTCTATAGGGAAGAAGACTTTTATACTGTCGGAGACACCTTTTCTATAGGAGAGAAGACGTTTTATACTGTCGGAGACACCTTTTCTATAGGGGAGAAGACGTTTTATACTGTCGCAGACACCTTTTCTATAGGGGAGAAGACGTTTTATACTGTCGGAGACACCTTTTCTATAGGGGAGAAGACATTTTATACTGTCGCAGACACCTTTTCTATAGAGGAGAAGACGTTTTATACTGTCGGAGACACCTTTTCTATAGGGGAGAAGACGTTTTATACTGTCGGAGACACCTTTTCTATGGGGGAGAAGACGATTTATACTGTCGGAGACACCTTTTCTATAGGAGAGAAGACGATTTATACTGTCGGAGACACCTTTTCTATAGGGAAGAAGACTTTTATACTGTCGGAGACACCTTTTCTATAGGGGAGAAGACGATTTATACTGTCGGAGACACCTTTTCTATAGGGGAGAAGACGTTTTATACTGTCGCAGACACCTTTTCTATAGAGGAGAAGACGTTTTATACTGTCGGAGACACCTTTTCTATAGGGGAGAAGACGTTTTATACTGTCGCAGACACCTTTTCTATAGGGGAGAAGACGTTTTATACTGTCGCAGACACCTTTTCTATAGGGGAGAAGACGTTTTATACTGTCGGAGACACCTTTTCTATAGGAGAGAAGACGATTTATACTGTCGGAGACACCTTTTCTATAGGGGAGAAGACATTTTATACTGTCGCAGACACCTTTTCTATAGGGGAGAAGACGTTTTATACTGTCGGAGACACCTTTTCTATAGGGGAGAAGACGTTTTATACTGTCGGAGACACCTTTTCTATAGGGGAGAAGACGTTTTATACTGTCGGAGACACCTTTTCTATAGAGGAGAAGACGTTTTATACTGTCGGAGACACCTTTTCTATAGGGAAGAAGACTTTTATACTGTCGGAGACACCTTTTCTATAGGAGAGAAGACGTTTTATACTGTCGGAGACACCTTTTCTATAGGGAAGAAGACTTTTATACTGTCGGAGACACCTTTTCTATAGGGGAGAAGACGTTTTATACTGTCGGAGACACCTTTTCTATAGAGGAGAAAATTTTTTATACTGTCGGAGACACCTTTTCTATAGAGGAGAAGACGTTTTATACTGTCGGAGACACCTTTTCTATAGGGGAGAAGACGTTTTATACTGTCGGAGACACCTTTTCTATAGGGGAGAAGACGTTTTATACTGTCGGAGCCACCTTTTCTGTAGGGGAGAAGACGTTTTATACTGTCGGAGACACCTTTTCTATAGGAGAGAAGACATTTTATACTGTCGGAGACACCTTTTCTATAAGGGAGAAGACGTTTTATACTGTCGGAGACACCTTTTCTATAAGGGAGAAGACGTTTTATACTGTCGGAGACACCTTTTCTATAGGGGAGAAGACGTTTTATACTGTCGCAGACACCTTTTCTGTAGGGGAGAAGACGTTTTATACTGTCGGAGACACCTTTTCTATAGAGGAGAAGACGTTTTATACTGTCGGAGACACCTTTTCTATAGCAGAGAAGACGATTTATACTGTCGGAGACACCTTTTCTATAGGGGAGAAGACGTTTTATACTGTCGGAGACACCTTTTCTATAGGGGAGAAGACGATTTATACTGTCGGAGACACCTTTTCTATAGGAGAGAAAACGATTTATACTGTCGGAGACACCTTTTCTATAGGAGAGAAGGCGATTTATACTGTCGGAGACACCTTTTCTATAGGGGAGAAGACGTTTTATACTGTCGCAGACACCTTTTCTATAGGGGAGAAGACGTTTTATACTGTCGGAGACACCTTTTCTATAGGGGAGAAGACGTTTTATACTGTCGGAGACGTTTTATACTGTCGGAGACACCTTTTCTATAGGGGAGAAGACGTTTTATACTGTCGGAGACACCTTTTCTATAGGGGAGAAGACGTTTTATACTGTCGCAGACACCTTTTCTATAGGGGAGAAGACGTTTTATACTGTCGGAGACACCTTTTCTATAGGGGAGAAGACGTTTTATACTGTCGGAGACACCTTTTCTATAGGGGAGAAGACGTTTTATACTGTCGCAGACACCTTTTCTATAGGGGAGAAGACGTTTTATACTGTCGGAGACACCTTTTCTATAGGAGAGAAGACGATTTATACTGTCGGAGACACCTTTTCTATAGGGGAGAAGACATTTTATACTGTCGCAGACACCTTTTCTATAGGGGAGAAGACGTTTTATACTGTCGGAGACACCTTTTCTATAGGGAAGAAGACTTTTATACTGTCGCAGACACCTTTTCTATAGGGGAGAAGACGTTTTATACTGTCGGAGACACCTTTTCTATAGAGGAGAAGACGTTTTATGCTGTCGGAGACACCTTTTCTATAGGGAAGAAGACTTTTATACTGTCGGAGACACCTTTTCTATAGGGGAGAAGACGTTTTATACTGTCGGAGACACCTTTTCTATAGGGGAGAAGACGTTTTATACTGTCGCAGACACCTTTTCTATAGGGGAGAAGACGTTTTATACTGTCGGAGACACCTTTTCTATAGGGGAGAAGACGTTTTATACTGTCGGAGACACCTTTTCTATAGGAGAGAAGACGATTTATACTGTCGGAGACACCTTTTCTATAAGGGAGAAGACGTTTTATACTGTCGGAGACACCTTTTCTATAGGGGAGAAGACGTTTTATACTGTCGGAGACACCTTTTCTATAGGGGAGAAGACGTTTTATACTGTCGCAGACACCTCTTCTATAGGGGAGAAGACGTTTTATACTGTCGCAGACACCTTTTCTATAGGGGAGAAGACGTTTTATACTGTCGGAGACACCTTTTCTATAGAGGAGAAGACGTTTTATACTGTCGGAGACACCTTTTCTATAGGGGAGAAGACGTTTTATACTGTCGCAGACACCTTTTCTATAGGGGAGAAGACGTTTTATGCTGTCGGAGACACCTTTTCTATAGAGGAGAAGACGTTTTATACTGTCGGAGACACCTTTTCTATAGGGGAGAAGACGTTTTATACTGTCGCAGACACCTTTTCTATAGGGGAGAAGACGTTTTATACTGTCGGAGACACCTTTTCTATAGGGGAGAAGACGTTTTATACTGTCGGAGACACCTTTTCTATAGGGGAGAAGACGTTTTATACTGTCGGAGACACCTTTTCTATAGAGGAGAAGACGTTTTATACTGTCGGAGACACCTTTTCTATAGGGAAGAAGACTTTTATACTGTCGGAGACACCTTTTCTATAGGAGAGAAGACGTTTTATGCTGTCGGAGACACCTTTTCTATAGGGAAGAAGACTTTTATACTGTCGGAGACACCTTTTCTATAGGGGAGAAGACGTTTTATACTGTCGGAGACACCTTTTCTATAGGGGAGAAGACGTTTTATGCTGTCGGAGACACCTTTTCTATAGGGAAGAAGACTTTTATACTGTCGGAGACACCTTTTCTATAGGGGAGAAGACGTTTTATACTGTCGGAGACACCTTTTCTATAAGGGAGAAGACGTTTTATACTGTCGGAGACACCTTTTCTATAGGGGAGAAGACGTTTTATACTGTCGCAGACACCTCTTCTATAGGGGAGAAGACGTTTTATACTGTCGCAGACACCTTTTCTATAGGGGAGAAGACGTTTTATACTGTCGGAGACACCTTTTCTATAGAGGAGAAGACGTTTTATACTGTCGGAGACACCTTTTCTATAGGAGAGAAGACGATTTATACTGTCGGAGACACCTTTTCTATAAGGGAGAAGACGTTTTATACTGTCGGAGACACCTTTTCTATAGGGGAGAAGACGTTTTATACTGTCGCAGACACCTCTTCTATAGGGGAGAAGACGTTTTATACTGTCGCAGACACCTTTTCTATAGGGGAGAAGACGTTTTATACTGTCGGAGACACCTTTTCTATAGAGGAGAAGACGTTTTATACTGTCGGAGACACCTTTTCTATAGGGGAGAAGACGTTTTATACTGTCGCAGACACCTTTTCTATAGGGGAGAAGACGTTTTATACTGTCGGAGACACCTTTTCTATAGGGGAGAAGACGTTTTATACTGTCGCAGACACCTTTTCTATAGGGGAGAAGACGTTTTATACTGTCGGAGACACCTTTTCTATAGAGGAGAAGACGTTTTATACTGTCGGAGACACCTTTTCTATAGGGGAGAAGACGTTTTATACTGTCGCAGACACCTTTTCTATAGGGGAGAAGACGTTTTATACTGTCGGAGACACCTTTTCTATAGGGGAGAAGACGTTTTATACTGTCGGAGACACCTTTTCTATAGAGGAGAAGACGTTTTATACTGTCGGAGACACCTTTTCTATAGGGAAGAAGACTTTTATACTGTCGGAGACACCTTTTCTATAGGAGAGAAGACGTTTTATGCTGTCGGAGACACCTTTTCTATAGGGAAGAAGACTTTTATACTGTCGGAGACACCTTTTCTATAGGGGAGAAGACGTTTTATACTGTCGGAGACACCTTTTCTATAGGGGAGAAGACGTTTTATACTGTCGGAGACACCTTTTCTATAGAGGAGAAGACGTTTTATACTGTCGGAGACACCTTTTCTATAGAGGAGAAGACGTTTTATACTGTCGGAGACACCTTTTCTATAGGGAAGAAGACTTTTATACTGTCGGAGACACCTTTTCTATAGGGGAGAAGACGTTTTATACTGTCGGAGACACCTTTTCTATAGGGGAGAAGACGTTTTATACTGTCGCAGACACCTTTTCTATAGGGGAGAAGACGTTTTATACTGTCGCAGACACCTTTTCTATAGGGGAGAAGACGTTTTATACTGTCGGAGACACCTTTTCTATAGGGGAGAAGACGTTTTATACTGTCGGAGACACCTTTTCTATAGAGGAGAAGACGTTTTATACTGTCGGAGACACCTTTTCTATAGGAGAGAAGACGATTTATACTGTCGGAGACACCTTTTCTATAGGGAAGAAGACTTTTATACTGTCGGAGACACCTTTTCTATAGGGGAGAAGACGATTTATACTGTCGGAGACACCTTTTCTATAGGGGAGAAGACGTTTTATACTGTCGCAGACACCTTTTCTATAGAGGAGAAGACGTTTTATACTGTCGGAGACACCTTTTCTATAGGGGAGAAGACGTTTTATACTGTCGCAGACACCTTTTCTATAGGGGAGAAGACGTTTTATACTGTCGGAGACACCTTTTCTATAGGAGAGAAGACGATTTATACTGTCGGAGACACCTTTTCTATAGGGGAGAAGACGTTTTATACTGTCGGAGACACCTTTTCTATAGGGGAGAAGACGTTTTATACTGTCGGAGACACCTTTTCTATAGAGGAGAAGACGTTTTATACTGTCGGAGACACCTTTTCTATAGGGAAGAAGACTTTTATACTGTCGGAGACACCTTTTCTATAGGGGAGAAGACGTTTTATACTGTCGGAGACACCTTTTCTATAGAGGAGAAGATTTTTTATACTGTCGGAGACACCTTTTCTATAGAGGAGAAGACGTTTTATACTGTCGGAGACACCTTTTCTATAGGGGAGAAGACGTTTTATACTGTCGGAGACACCTTTTCTATAGGGGAGAAGACGTTTTATACTGTCGGAGACACCTTTTCTGTAGGGGAGAAGACGTTTTATACTGTCGGAGACACCTTTTCTATAGGAGAGAAGACATTTTATACTGTCGGAGACACCTTTTCTATAAGGGAGAAGACGTTTTATACTGTCGGAGACACCTTTTCTATAAGGGAGAAGACGTTTTATACTGTCGGAGACACCTTTTCTATAGGGGAGAAGACGTTTTATACTGTCGGAGACACCTTTTCTATAGGGGAGAAGACGTTTTATACTGTCGGAGACACCTTTTCTATAGGGGAGAAGACGTTTTATACTGTCGCAGACACCTTTTCTGTAGGGGAGAAGACGTTTTATACTGTCGCAGACACCTTTTCTATAGGGGAGAAGACGTTTTATACTGTCGCAGACACCTTTTCTATAGGGGAGAAGACGTTTTATACTGTCGGAGACACCTTTTCTATAGGGGAGAAGACGTTTTATACTGTCGGAGACACCTTTTCTATAGGGGAGAAGACGTTTTATACTGTCGGAGACACCTTTTCTATAGGAGAGAAGACGTTTTATACTGTCGGAGACACCTTTTCTATAGGAGAGAAGACGTTTTATACTGTCGGAGACACCTTTTCTATAGGGGAGAAGACATTTTATACTGTCGGAGACACCTTTTCTATAGGAGAGAAGACGATTTATACTGTCGGAGACACCTTTTCTATAGGGAAGAAGACTTTTATACTGTCGCAGACACCTTTTCTATAGGGGAGAAGACGTTTTATACTGTCGGAGACACCTTTTCTATAGAGGAGAAGACGTTTTATACTGTCGGAGACACCTTTTCTATAGGGAAGAAGACTTTTATACTGTCGCAGACACCTTTTCTATAGGGGAGAAGACGATTTATACTGTCGGAGACACCTTTTCTATAGGAGAGAAGACGATTTATACTGTCGGAGACACCTTTTCTATAGGGAAGAAGACTTTTATACTGTCGCAGACACCTTTTCTATAGGGGAGAAGACGTTTTATACTGTCGGAGACACCTTTTCTATAGAGGAGAAGACGTTTTATACTGTCGGAGACACCTTTTCTATAGGGGAGAAGACGTTTTATACTGTCGGAGACACCTTTTCTATAGAGGAGAAGACGTTTTATACTGTCGGAGACACCTTTTCTATAGGAGAGAAGACGATTTATACTGTCGGAGACACCTTTTCTATAGGGGAGAAGACGTTTTATACTGTCGGAGACACCTTTTCTATAGAGGAGAAGACGTTTTATACTGTCGGAGACACCTTTTCTATAGGGAAGAGACTTTTATACTGTCGGAGACACCTTTTCTATAGGGGAGAAGACGTTTTATACTGTCGGAGACACCTTTTCTATAGGGGAGAAGACGTTTTATACTGTCGGAGACACCTTTTCTATAGGGGAGAAGACGTTTTATACTGTCGGAGACACCTTTTCTATAGAGGAGAAGACGTTTTATACTGTCGGAGACACCTTTTCTATAGTAGAGCAAACGTTTTATACGTTTTTTTACTGTCGCAGACACCTTTTCTATAGGGGAGAAGACGTTTTATACTGTCGGAGACACCTTTTCTATAGGAGAGAAGACGATTTATACTGTCGGAGACACCTTTTCTATAAGGGAGAAGACGTTTTATACTGTCGGAGACACCTTTTCTATAGGGAAGAAGACCTTTATACTGTCGCAGACACCTTTTCTATAGGAGAGAAGACGATTTATACTGTCGGAGACACCTTTTCTATAAGGGAGAAGACGTTTTATACTGTCGCAGACACCTTTTCTATAGGGGAGAAGACGTTTTATACTGTCGGAGACACCTTTTCTATAGGGGAAAAGACGTTTTATACTGTCGGAGACACCTTTTCTATAGGGGAGAAGACGTTTTATACTGTCGGAGACACCTTTTCTATAGGGGAGAAGACGTTTTATACTGTCGGAGACACCTTTTCTATAGGGGAGAAGACGTTTTATACTGTCGCAGACACCTTTTCTATAGGGGAGAAGACGTTTTATACTGTCGCAGACACCTTTTCTATAGGGGAGAAGACGTTTTATACTGTCGGAGACACCTTTTCTATAGGAGAGAAGACGATTTATACTGTCGGAGACACCTTTTCTATAGGGGAGAAGACATTTTATACTGTCGCAGACACCTTTTCTATAGGGGAGAAGACGTTTTATACTGTCGGAGACACCTTTTCTATAGGGAAGAAGACTTTTATACTGTCGCAGACACCTTTTCTATAGGGGAGAAGACGTTTTATACTGTCGGAGACACCTTTTCTATAGGGGAGAAGACGTTTTATACTGTCGGAGACACCTTTTCTATAGAGGAGAAGACGTTTTATACTGTCGGAGACACCTTTTCTATAGGGGAGAAGACGTTTTATACTGTCGGAGACACCTTTTCTATAGGGGAGAAGACGTTTTATACTGTCGCAGACACCTTTTCTATAGGGGAGAAGACGTTTTATACTGTCGGAGACACCTTTTATATAGGGGAGAAGACGTTTTATACTGTCGGAGACACCTTTTCTATGGGGGAGAAGACGATTTATACTGTCGGAGACACCTTTTCTATAGGGGAGAAGACGTTTTATACTGTCGGAGACACCTTTTCTATGGGGGAGAAGACGATTTATACTGTCGGAGACACCTTTTCTATAGGAGAGAAGACGATTTATACTGTCGGAGACACCTCTTCTATAGGGGAGAAGACGTTTTATACTGTCGCAGACACCTTTTCTATAGGGGAGAAGACGTTTTATACTGTCGGAGACACCTTTTCTATAGAGGAGAAGACGTTTTATACTGTCGGAGACACCTTTTCTATAGGGGAGAAGACGTTTTATACTGTCGGAGACACCTTTTCTATAGGGGAGAAGACGTTTTATACTGTCGCAGACACCTTTTCTATAGGGGAGAAGACGTTTTATACTGTCGGAGACACCTTTTCTATAGGGGAGAAGACGTTTTATACTGTCGCAGACACCTTTTCTATAGGGGAGAAGACGTTTTATACTGTCGGAGACACCTTTTCTATAGGAGAGAAGGCGATTTATACTGTCGGAGACACCTTTTCTATGGGGGAGAAGACGTTTTATACTGTCGCAGACACCTTTTCTATAGGGGAGAAGACGTTTTATACTGTCGGAGACACCTTTTCTATAGGGGAGAAGACGTTTTATACTGTCGGAGACACCTTTTCTATAGAGGAGAAGACGTTTTATACTGTCGGAGACACCTTTTCTATGGGGGAGAAGACGATTTATACTGTCGGAGACACCTTTTCTATAGGAGAGAAGACGATTTATACTGTCGGAGACACCTTTTCTATAGGGAAGAAGACTTTTATACTGTCGGAGACACCTTTTCTATAGGGGAGAAGACGATTTATACTGTCGGAGACACCTTTTCTATAGAGGAGAAGACGTTTTATACTGTCGGAGACACCTTTTCTATAGGGGAGAAGACGTTTTATACTGTCGGAGACACCTTTTCTATAGGGGAGAAGACGTTTTATACTGTCGCAGACACCTTTTCTATAGGGGAGAAGACGTTTTATACTGTCGGAGACACCTTTTCTATAGGGGAGAAGACGTTTTATACTGTCGGAGACACCTTTTCTATAGGAGAGAAGACGTTTTATACTGTCGCAGACACCTTTTCTATAGGGGAGAAGACGTTTTATACTGTCGGAGACACCTTTTCTATAGGGTAGAAGACGTTTTATACTGTCGGAGACACCTTTTCTATAGAGGAGAAGACGTTTTATACTGTCGGAGACACCTTTTCTATAGGGGAGAAGACGTTTTATACTGTCGCAGACACCTTTTCTATAGGGGAGAAGACGTTTTATACTGTCGGAGACACCTTTTCTATAGGGGAGAAGACGTTTTATACTGTCGGAGACACCTTTTCTGTAGGGGAGAAGACGTTTTATACTGTCGGAGACACCTTTTCTATAGGAGAGAAGACATTTTATACTGTCGGAGACACCTTTTCTATAAGGGAGAAGACGTTTTATACTGTCGGAGACACCTTTTCTATAAGGGAGAAGACGTTTTATACTGTCGGAGACACCTTTTCTATAGGGGAGAAGACGTTTTATACTGTCGGAGACACCTTTTCTATAGGGGAGAAGACGTTTTATACTGTCGGAGACACCTTTTCTATAGGGGAGAAGACGTTTTATACTGTCGCAGACACCTTTTCTGTAGGGGAGAAGACGTTTTATACTGTCGGAGACACCTTTTCTATAGAGGAGAAGACGTTTTATACTGTCGGAGACACCTTTTCTATAGGGAAGAGACTTTTATACTGTCGGAGACACCTTTTCTATAGGGGAGAAGACGTTTTATACTGTCGGAGACACCTTTTCTATAGGGGAGAAGACGTTTTATACTGTCGGAGACACCTTTTCTATAGGGGAGAAGACGTTTTATACTGTCGGAGACACCTTTTCTATAGAGGAGAAGACGTTTTATACTGTCGGAGACACCTTTTCTATAGTAGAGCAAACGTTTTATACGTTTTTTTACTGTCGCAGACACCTTTTCTATAGGGGAGAAGACGTTTTATACTGTCGGAGACACCTTTTCTATAGGAGAGAAGACGATTTATACTGTCGGAGACACCTTTTCTATAAGGGAGAAGACGTTTTATACTGTCGGAGACACCTTTTCTATAGGGAAGAAGACCTTTATACTGTCGCAGACACCTTTTCTATAGGAGAGAAGACGATTTATACTGTCGGAGACACCTTTTCTATAAGGGAGAAGACGTTTTATACTGTCGCAGACACCTTTTCTATAGGGGAGAAGACGTTTTATACTGTCGGAGACACCTTTTCTATAGGGGAAAAGACGTTTTATACTGTCGGAGACACCTTTTCTATAGGGGAGAAGACGTTTTATACTGTCGGAGACACCTTTTCTATAGGGGAGAAGACGTTTTATACTGTCGCAGACACCTTTTCTATAGGGGAGAAGACGTTTTATACTGTCGGAGACACCTTTTCTATAGGAGAGAAGACGATTTATACTGTCGGAGACACCTTTTCTATAGGGGAGAAGACATTTTATACTGTCGCAGACACCTTTTCTATAGGGGAGAAGACGTTTTATACTGTCGGAGACACCTTTTCTATAGGGAAGAAGACTTTTATACTGTCGCAGACACCTTTTCTATAGGGGAGAAGACGTTTTATACTGTCGGAGACACCTTTTCTATAGGGGAGAAGACGTTTTATACTGTCGGAGACACCTTTTCTATAGAGGAGAAGACGTTTTATACTGTCGGAGACACCTTTTCTAAAGGGGAGAAGACGTTTTATACTGTCGGAGACACCTTTTCTATAGGGGAGAAGACGTTTTATACTGTCGCAGACACCTTTTCTATAGGGGAGAAGACGTTTTATACTGTCGGAGACACCTTTTATATAGGGGAGAAGACGTTTTATACTGTCGGAGACACCTTTTCTATGGGGGAGAAGACGATTTATACTGTCGGAGACACCTTTTCTATAGGGGAGAAGACGTTTTATACTGTCGGAGACACCTTTTCTATGGGGGAGAAGACGATTTATACTGTCGGAGACACCTTTTCTATAGGAGAGAAGACGATTTATACTGTCGGAGACACCTCTTCTATAGGGGAGAAGACGTTTTATACTGTCGCAGACACCTTTTCTATAGGGGAGAAGACGTTTTATACTGTCGGAGACACCTTTTCTATAGAGGAGAAGACGTTTTATACTGTCGGAGACACCTTTTCTATAGGGGAGAAGACGTTTTATACTGTCGGAGACACCTTTTCTATAGGGGAGAAGACGTTTTATACTGTCGCAGACACCTTTTCTATAGGGGAGAAGACGTTTTATACTGTCGGAGACACCTTTTCTATAGGGGAGAAGACGTTTTATACTGTCGCAGACACCTTTTCTATAGGGGAGAAGACGTTTTATACTGTCGGAGACACCTTTTCTATAGGAGAGAAGGCGATTTATACTGTCGGAGACACCTTTTCTATGGGGGAGAAGACGTTTTATACTGTCGCAGACACCTTTTCTATAGGGGAGAAGACGTTTTATACTGTCGGAGACACCTTTTCTATAGGGGAGAAGACGTTTTATACTGTCGGAGACACCTTTTCTATAGAGGAGAAGACGTTTTATACTGTCGGAGACACCTTTTCTATGGGGGAGAAGACGATTTATACTGTCGGAGACACCTTTTCTATAGGAGAGAAGACGATTTATACTGTCGGAGACACCTTTTCTATAGGGAAGAAGACTTTTATACTGTCGGAGACACCTTTTCTATAGGGGAGAAGACGATTTATACTGTCGGAGACACCTTTTCTATAGAGGAGAAGACGTTTTATACTGTCGGAGACACCTTTTCTATAGGGGAGAAGACGTTTTATACTGTCGGAGACACCTTTTCTATAGGGGAGAAGACGTTTTATACTGTCGCAGACACCTTTTCTATAGGGGAGAAGACGTTTTATACTGTCGGAGACACCTTTTCTATAGGGGAGAAGACGTTTTATACTGTCGGAGACACCTTTTCTATAGGAGAGAAGACGTTTTATACTGTCGCAGACACCTTTTCTATAGGGGAGAAGACGTTTTATACTGTCGGAGACACCTTTTCTATAGGGTAGAAGACGTTTTATACTGTCGGAGACACCTTTTCTATAGAGGAGAAGACGTTTTATACTGTCGGAGACACCTTTTCTATAGGGGAGAAGACGTTTTATACTGTCGCAGACACCTTTTCTATAGGGGAGAAGACGTTTTATACTGTCGGAGACACCTTTTCTATAGGGGAGAAGACGTTTTATACTGTCGGAGACACCTTTTCTGTAGGGGAGAAGACGTTTTATACTGTCGGAGACACCTTTTCTATAGGAGAGAAGACATTTTATACTGTCGGAGACACCTTTTCTATAAGGGAGAAGACGTTTTATACTGTCGGAGACACCTTTTCTATAAGGGAGAAGACGTTTTATACTGTCGGAGACACCTTTTCTATAGGGGAGAAGACGTTTTATACTGTCGGAGACACCTTTTCTATAGGGGAGAAGACGTTTTATACTGTCGGAGACACCTTTTCTATAGGGGAGAAGACGTTTTATACTGTCGCAGACACCTTTTCTGTAGGGGAGAAGACGTTTTATACTGTCGGAGACACCTTTTCTATAGGGGAGAAGACGTTTTATACTGTCGGAGACACCTTTTCTATAGAGGAGAAGACGTTTTATACTGTCGGAGACACCTTTTCTATAGCAGAGAAGACGATTTATACTGTCGGAGACACCTTTTCTATAGGGGAGAAGACTTTTATACTGTCGGAGACACCTTTTCTATAGGGGAGAAGACGATTTATACTGTCGGAGACACCTTTTCTATAGGAGAGAAAACGATTTATACTGTCGGAGACACCTTTTCTATAGGAGAGAAGGCGATTTATACTGTCGGAGACACCTTTTCTATAGGGGAGAAGACGTTTTATACTGTCGCAGACACCTTTTCTATAGGGGAGAAGACGTTTTATACTGTCGGAGACACCTTTTCTATAGGGGAGAAGACGATTTCTACTGTCGGAGACACCTTTTCTATAGGGGAGAAGACGGTTTATACTGTCGCAGACACCTTTTCTATAGGGGAGAAGACGATTTATACTGTCGGAGACACCTTTTCTATAGGAGAGAACGCGATTTATACTGTCGGAGACACCTTTTCTATAGGAGAGAAGACGATTTATACTGTCGGAGACACCTTTTCTATAGGGGAGAAGACGTTTTATACTGTCGGAGACACCTTTTCTATAGGGGAGAAGACGTTTTATACTGTCGGAGACACCTTTTCTATAGGGGAGAAGACGTTTTATACTGTCGGAGACACCTTTTCTATAGGGGAGAAGACGTTTTATACTGTCGCAGACACCTTTTCTATAGGGGAGAAGACGTTTTATACTGTCGGAGACACCTTTTCTATAGGGGAGAAGACGTTTTATACTGTCGGAGACACCTTTTCTATAGAGGAGAAGACGTTTTATACTGTCGGAGACACCTTTTCTATAGGAGAGAAGACGATTTATACTGTCGGAGACACCTTTTCTATAGGGGAGAAGACGTTTTATACTGTCGGAGACACCTTTTCTATAGAGGAGAAGACGTTTTATACTGTCGGAGACACCTTTTCTATAGGGAAGAGACTTTTATACTGTCGGAGACACCTTTTCTATAGGGGAGAAGACGTTTTATACTGTCGGAGACACCTTTTCTATAGGGGAGAAGACGTTTTATACTGTCGGAGACACCTTTTCTATAGGAGAGAAGACGATTTATACTGTCGGAGACACCTCTTCTATAGGGGAGAAGACGTTTTATACTGTCGGAGACACCTTTTCTATAGAGGAGAAGACGTTTTATACTGTCGGAGACACCTTTTCTATAGGAGAGAAGACGATTTATACTGTCGGAGACACCTTTTCTATAGGAGAGAAGACGATTTATACTGTCGGAGACACCTTTTCTATAAGGGAGAAAACGATTTATACTGTCGGAGACACCTTTTCTATAGGGAAGAAGACTTTTATACTGTCGGAGACACCTTTTCTATAGGAGAGAAGACGATTTATACTGTCGGAGACACCTTTTCTATAGGGGAGAAGACGTTTTATACTGTCGGAGACACCTTTTCTATAGGGGAGAAGACGTTTTATACTGTCGCAGACACCTTTTCTATATGGGAGAAGACGTTTTATACTGTCGCAGACACCTTTTCTATAAGGGAGAAGACGTTTTATACTGTCGGAGACACCTTTTCTATAGGGGAGAAGACGTTTTATACTGTCGGAGACACCTTTTCTATAGGGGAGAAGACGTTTTATACTGTCGGAGACACCTTTTCTGTAGGGGAGAAGACGTTTTATACTGTCGGAGACACCTTTTCTATAGGAGAGAAGACATTTTATACTGTCGGAGACACCTTTTCTATAAGGGAGAAGACGTTTTATACTGTCGGAGACACCTTTTCTATAAGGGAGAAGACGTTTTATACTGTCGGAGACACCTTTTCTATAGGAGAGAAGGCGATTTATACTGTCGGAGACACCTTTTCTATAGGGGAGAAGACGTTTTATACTGTCGCAGACACCTTTTCTATAGGGGAGAAGACATTTTATACTGTCGCAGACACCTTTTCTATAGGGGAGAAGACGTTTTATACTGTCGCAGACACCTTTTCTATAGGGGAGAAGACGATTTATACTGTCGGAGACACCTTTTCTATAGGGGAGAAGACGTTTTATACTGTCGGAGACACCTTTTCTATAGGAGAGAAGGCGATTTATACTGTCGGAGACACCTTTTCTATGGGGGAGAAGACGTTTTATACTGTCGCAGACACCTTTTCTATAGGGGAGAAGACGTTTTATACTGTCGGAGACACCTTTTCTATAGGGGAGAAGACGTTTTATACTGTCGGAGACACCTTTTCTATGGGGGAGAAGACGATTTATACTGTCGGAGACACCTTTTCTATAGGAGAGAAGACGATTTATACTGTCGCAGACACCTTTTCTATAGGGGAGAAGACGTTTTATACTGTTGCAGACACCTTTTCTATAGGGGAGAAGACGATTTATACTGTCGGAGACACCTTTTCTATAGGAGAGAAGACGATTTATACTGTCGGAGACACCTTTTCTATAGGAGAGAAGACGATTTATACTGTCGGAGACACCTTTTCTATAAGGGAGAAAACGATTTATACTGTCGGAGACACCTTTTCTATAGGGAAGAAAACTTTTATACTGTCGGAGACACCTTTTCTATAGGAGAGAAGACGATTTATACTGTCGGAGACACCTTTTCTATAGGGGAGAAGACGTTTTATACTGTCGGAGACACCTTTTCTATAGGGGAGAAGACGTTTTATACTGTCGCAGACACCTTTTCTATATGGGAGAAGACGTTTTATACTGTCGCAGACACTTTTTCTATAAGGGAGAAGACGTTTTATACTGTCGGAGACACCTTTTCTATAGGGGAGAAGACGTTTTATACTGTCGGAGACACCTTTTCTATAGGGGAGAAGACGTTTTATACTGTCGGAGACACCTTTTCTGTAGGGGAGAAGACGTTTTATACTGTCGGAGACACCTTTTCTATAAGGGAGAAGACGTTTTATACTGTCGGAGACACCTTTTCTATAGGAGAGAAGACGTTTTATACTGTCGCAGACACCTTTTCTATAGGGGAGAAGACGTTTTATACTGTCGGAGACACCTTTTCTATAGGGGAGAAGACGTTTTATACTGTCGGAGACACCTTTTCTATAGAGGAGAAGACGTTTTATACTGTCGGAGACACCTTTTCTATAGGGGAGAAGACGTTTTATACTGTCGGAGACACCTTTTCTATAGGGGAGAAGACGTTTTATACTGTCGCAGACACCTTTTCTATAGGGGAGAAGACGTTTTATACTGTCGGAGACACCTTTTCTATAGGGGAGAAGACGTTTTATACTGTCGCAGACACCTTTTCTATAGGGGAGAAGACGTTTTATACTGTCGGAGACACCTTTTCTATAGGAGAGAAGGCGATTTATACTGTCGGAGACACCTTTTCTATGGGGGAGAAGACGTTTTATACTGTCGCAGACACCTTTTCTATAGGGGAGAAGACGTTTTATACTGTCGGAGACACCTTTTCTATAGGGGAGAAGACGTTTTATACTGTCGGAGACACCTTTTCTATGGGGGAGAAGACGATTTATACTGTCGGAGACACCTTTTCTATAGGAGAGAAGACGATTTATACTGTCGCAGACACCTTTTCTATAGGGGAGAAGACGTTTTATACTGTTGCAGACACCTTTTCTATAGGGGAGAAGACGATTTATACTGTCGGAGACACCTTTTCTATAGGAGAGAAGGCGATTTATACTGTCGGAGACACCTTTTCTATAGGGGAGAAGACGTTTTATGCTGTCGGAGACACCTTTTCTATAGGGGAGAAGACGTTTTATACTGTCGGAGACACCTTTTCTATAAGAGAGAAGACGATTTATACTGTCGGAGACACCTTTTCTATAGGGGAGAAGACATTTTATACTGTCGGAGACACCTTTTCTATAGGAGAGAAGACGATTTATACTGTCGGAGACACCTCTTCTATAGGGGAGAAGACGTTTTATACTGTCGGAGACACCTTTTCTATAGAGGAGAAGACGTTTTATACTGTCGGAGACACCTTTTCTATAGGAGAGAAGACGATTTATACTGTCGGAGACACCTTTTCTATAGGAGAGAAGACGATTTATACTGTCGGAGACACCTTTTCTATAAGGGAGAAAACGATTTATACTGTCGGAGACACCTTTTCTATAGGGAAGAAGACTTTTATACTGTCGGAGACACCTTTTCTATAGGAGAGAAGACGATTTATACTGTCGGAGACACCTTTTCTATAGGGGAGAAGACGTTTTATACTGTCGGAGACACCTTTTCTATAGGGGAGAAGACGTTTTATACTGTCGCAGACACCTTTTCTATATGGGAGAAGACGTTTTATACTGTCGCAGACACCTTTTCTATAAGGGAGAAGACGTTTTATACTGTCGGAGACACCTTTTCTATAGGGGAGAAGACGTTTTATACTGTCGGAGACACCTTTTCTATAGGGGAGAAGACGTTTTATACTGTCGGAGACACCTTTTCTGTAGGGGAGAAGACGTTTTATACTGTCGGAGACACCTTTTCTATAGGAGAGAAGACATTTTATACTGTCGGAGACACCTTTTCTATAAGGGAGAAGACGTTTTATACTGTCGGAGACACCTTTTCTATAAGGGAGAAGACGTTTTATACTGTCGGAGACACCTTTTCTATAGGAGAGAAGGCGATTTATACTGTCGGAGACACCTTTTCTATAGGGGAGAAGACGTTTTATACTGTCGCAGACACCTTTTCTATAGGGGAGAAGACATTTTATACTGTCGCAGACACCTTTTCTATAGGGGAGAAGACGTTTTATACTGTCGCAGACACCTTTTCTATAGGGGAGAAGACGATTTATACTGTCGGAGACACCTTTTCTATAGGGGAGAAGACGTTTTATACTGTCGGAGACACCTTTTCTATAGGGGAGAAGACGTTTTATACTGTCGGAGACACCTTTTCTATAGGGGAGAAGACGATTTATACTGTCGGAGACACCTTTTCTATGGGGGAGAAGACGATTTATACTGTCGGAGACACCTTTTCTATAGGGGAGAAGACGTTTTATACTGTCGGAGACACCTTTTCTATAGAGGAGAAGACGTTTTATACTGTCGGAGACACCTTTTCTATAGGGGAGAAGACGTTTTATACTGTCGCAGACACCTTTTCTATAGGAGAGAAGGCGATTTATACTGTCGGAGACACCTTTTCTATAGGGGAGAAGACGATTTATACTGTCGGAGACACCTTTTCTATGGGGGAGAAGACGATTTATACTGTCGGAGACACCTTTTCTATAGGGGAGAAGACGTTTTATACTGTCGCAGACACCTTTTCTATAGGGGAGAAGACGTTTTATACTGTCGGAGACACCTTTTCTATAGGGGAGAAGACGTTTTATACTGTCGCAGACACCTTTTCTATAGGGGAGAAGACGTTTTATACTGTCGGAGACACCTTTTCTATAGGAGAGAAGGCGATTTATACTGTCGGAGACACCTTTTCTATAGGAGAGAAGGCGATTTATACTGTCGGAGACACCTTTTCTATGGGGGAGAAGACGTTTTATACTGTCGGAGACACCTTTTCTATAGGGGAGAAGACGATTTATACTGTCGGAGACACCTTTTCTATAGGGGAGAAGACGGTTTATACTGTCGCAGACACCTTTTCTATAGGGGAGAAGACGATTTATACTGTCGAAGACACCTTTTCTATAGGAGAGAAGGCGATTTATACTGTCGGAGACACCTTTTCTATGGGGGAGAAGACGATTTATACTGTCGGAGACACCTTTTCTATAGGGGAGAAGACGTTTTATACTGTCGCAGACACCTTTTCTATAGGGGAGAAGACGTTTTATACTGTCGGAGACACCTTTTCTATAGGGGAGAAGACGTTTTATACTGTCGCAGACACCTTTTCTATAGGGGAGAAGACGTTTTATACTGTCGGAGACACCTTTTCTATAGGAGAGAAGGCGATTTATACTGTCGGAGACACCTTTTCTATGGGGGAGAAGACGTTTTATACTGTCGGAGACACCTTTTCTATAGGGGAGAAGACGATTTATACTGTCGGAGACACCTTTTCTATAGGGGAGAAGACGGTTTATACTGTCGCAGACACCTTTTCTATAGGGGAGAAGACGATTTATACTGTCGGAGACACCTTTTCTATAGGGGAGAAGACATTTTATACTGTCGCAGACACCTTTTCTATAGGGGAGAAGACGTTTTATACTGTTGCAGACACCTTTTCTATAGGGGAGAAGACTTTTATACTGTCGGAGACACCTTTTCTATAGGAGAGAAGACGATTTATACTGTCGGAGACACCTCTTCTATAGGGGAGAAGACGTTTTATACTGTCGGAGACACCTTTTCTATAGAGGAGAAGACGTTTTATACTGTCGGAGACACCTTTTCTATAGGAGAGAAGACGATTTATACTGTCGGAGACACCTTTTCTATAAGGGAGAAAACGATTTATACTGTCGGAGACACCTTTTCTATAGGGAAGAAGACTTTTATACTGTCGGAGACACCTTTTCTATAGGAGAGAAGACGATTTATACTGTCGGAGACACCTTTTCTATAGGGGAGAAGACGTTTTATACTGTCGGAGACACCTTTTCTATAGGGGAGAAGACGTTTTATACTGTCGCAGACACCTTTTCTATATGGGAGAAGACGTTTTATACTGTCGCAGACACCTTTTCTATAAGGGAGAAGACGTTTTATACTGTCGGAGACACCTTTTCTATAGGGGAGAAGACGTTTTATACTGTCGGAGACACCTTTTCTATAGGGGAGTATAGGGGAGAAGACGTTTTATACTGTCGGAGACACCTTTTCTGTAGGGGAGAAGACGTTTTATACTGTCGGAGACACCTTTTCTATAGGAGAGAAGACATTTTATACTGTCGGAGACACCTTTTCTATAAGGGAGAAGACGTTTTATACTGTCGGAGACACCTTTTCTATAAGGGAGAAGACGTTTTATACTGTCGGAGACACCTTTTCTATAGGAGAGAAGGCGATTTATACTGTCGGAGACACCTTTTCTATAGGGGAGAAGACGTTTTATACTGTCGCAGACACCTTTTCTATAGGGGAGAAGACATTTTATACTGTCGCAGACACCTTTTCTATAGGGGAGAAGACGTTTTATACTGTCGCAGACACCTTTTCTATAGGGGAGAAGACGATTTATACTGTCGGAGACACCTTTTCTATAGGGGAGAAGACGTTTTATACTGTCGGAGACACCTTTTCTATAGGGGAGAAGACGTTTTATACTGTCGGAGACACCTTTTCTATAGGGGAGAAGACGATTTATACTGTCGGAGACACCTTTTCTATGGGGGAGAAGACGTTTTATACTGTCGGAGACACCTTTTCTATAGGGGAGAAGACGTTTTATACTGTCGGAGACACCTTTTCCATAGAGGAGAAGACGTTTTATACTGTCGGAGACACCTTTTCTATAGGGGAGAAGACGTTTTATACTGTCGGAGACACCTTTTCTATAGGAGAGAAGGCGATTTATACTGTCGGAGACACCTTTTCTATAGGGGAGAAGACGATTTATACTGTCGGAGACACCTTTTCTATGGGGGAGAAGACGATTTATACTGTCGGAGACACCTTTTCTATAGGGGAGAAGACGTTTTATACTGTCGCAGACACCTTTTCTATAGGGGAGAAGACGTTTTATACTGTCGGAGACACCTTTTCTATAGGAGAGAAGGCGATTTATACTGTCGGAGACACCTTTTCTATGGGGGAGAAGACGTTTTATACTGTCGCAGACACCTTTTCTATAGGGGAGAAGACGGTTTATACTGTCGCAGACACCTTTTCTATAGGGGAGAAGACGATTTATACTGTCGAAGACACCTTTTCTATAGGAGAGAAGGCGATTTATACTGTCGGAGACACCTTTTCTATGGGGGAGAAGACGATTTATACTGTCGGAGACACCTTTTCTATAGGGGAGAAGACGTTTTATACTGTCGGAGACACCTTTTCTATAGGGGAGAAGACGTTTTATACTGTCGCAGACACCTTTTCTATAGGAGAGAAGGCGATTTATACTGTCGGAGACACCTTTTCTATAGGGGAGAAGACGATTTATACTGTCGGAGACACCTTTTCTATGGGGGAGAAGACGATTTATACTGTCGGAGACACCTTTTCTATAGGGGAGAAGACGTTTTATACTGTCGCAGACACCTTTTCTATAGGGGAGAAGACGTTTTATACTGTCGGAGACACCTTTTCTATAGGAGAGAAGGCGATTTATACTGTCGGAGACACCTTTTCTATGGGGGAGAAGACGTTTTATACTGTCGCAGACACCTTTTCTATAGGGGAGAAGACGGTTTATACTGTCGCAGACACCTTTTCTATAGGGGAGAAGACGATTTATACTGTCGGAGACACCTTTTCTATAGGGGAGAAGACGGTTTATACTGTCGCAGACACCTTTTCTATGGGGGAGAAGACGATTTATACTGTCGGAGACACCTTTTCTATAGGGGAGAAGACGTTTTATACTGTCGGAGACACCTTTTCTATAGGGGAGAAGACGTTTTATACTGTCGCAGACACCTTTTCTATAGGGGAGAAGACGTTTTATACTGTCGGAGACACCTTTTCTATAGGGGAGAAGACGATTTATACTGTCGGAGACACCTTTTCTATAGGGGAGAAGACGGTTTATACTGTCGCAGACACCTTTTCTATAGGGGAGAAGACGTTTTATACTGTCGGAGACACCTTTTCTATAGGGGAGAAGACGATTTATACTGTCGGAGACACCTTTTCTATAGGGGAGAAGACGGTTTATACTGTCGCAGACACCTTTTCTATAGGGGAGAAGACGTTTTATACTGTCGGAGACACCTTTTCTATAGGGGAGAAGACGTTTTATACTGTCGCAGACACCTTTTCTATAGGGGAGAAGACGTTTTATACTGTCGGAGACACCTTTTCTATAGGGGAGAAGACGTTTTATACTGTCGGAGACACCTTTTCTATAGGAGAGAAGACGATTTATACTGTCGGAGACACCTTTTCTATAGGGGAGAAGACGTTTTATACTGTCGGAGACACCTTTTCTATAGAGGAGAAGACGTTTTATACTGTCGGAGACACCTTTTCTATAGGGAAGAGACTTTTATACTGTCGGAGACACCTTTTCTATAGGGGAGAAGACGTTTTATACTGTCGGAGACACCTTTTCTATAGAGGAGAAGACGTTTTATACTGTCGGAGACACCTTTTCTATAGGGAAGAGACTTTTATACTGTCGGAGACACCTTTTCTATAGGGGAGAAGACGTTTTATACTGTCGGAGACACCTTTTCTATAGGGGAGAAGACGTTTTATACTGTCGGAGACACCTTTTCTATAGGGGAGAAGACGTTTTTTACTGTCGCAGACACCTTTTCTATAGGGGAGAAGACGTTTTATACTGTCGGAGACACCTTTTCTATAGGGGAGAAGACGTTTTATACTGTCGGAGACACCTTTTCTATAGAGGAGAAGACGTTTTATACTGTCGGAGACACCTTTTCTATAGGAGAGAAGACGATTTATACTGTCGGAGACACCTTTTCTATAGGGGAGAAGACGTTTTATACTGTCGGAGACACCTTTTCTATAGAGGAGAAGACGTTTTATACTGTCGGAGACACCTTTTCTATAGGGAAGAGACTTTTATACTGTCGGAGACACCTTTTCTATAGGGGAGAAGACGTTTTATACTGTCGGAGACACCTTTTCTATAGGGGAGAAGACGTTTTATACTGTCGGAGACACCTTTTCTATAGGGGAGAAGACGTTTTATACCGTCGGAGACACCTTTTCTATAGAGGAGAAGACGTTTTATACTGTCGGAGACACCTTTTCTATAGAGGAGAAGACGTTTTATACTGTCGGAGACACCTTTTCTATAGTAGAGCAAACGTTTTATACGTTTTTTTACTGTCGCAGACACCTTTTCTATAGGGGAGAAGACGTTTTATACTGTCGGAGACACCTTTTCTATAGGAGAGAAGACGTTTTATACTGTCGGAGACACCTTTTCTATGGGGGAGAAGACGATTTATACTGTCGGAGACACCTTTTTTATAGGGAAGAAGACTTTTATACTGTCGGAGACACCTTTTCTATAGGGGAGAAGACGTTTTATACTGTCGGAGACACCTTTTCTATAGGGGAGAAGACGTTTTATACTGTCGGAGACACCTTTTCTATAAGAGAGACGACGATTTATACTGTCGGAGACACCTTTTCTATAGGGGAGAAGACATTTTATAATGTCGCAGACACCTTTTCTATAGGGGAGAAGACGATTTATACTGTCGGAGACACCTTTTCTATAGGGGAGAAGACATTTTATACTGTCGCAGACACCTTTTCTATAGGGGAGAAGACGATTTATACTGTCGGAGACACCTTTTCTATAGGGAAGAAGACGTTTTATACTGTCGGAGACACCTTTTCTATAGGGGAGAAGACGTTTTATACTGTCGGAGACACCTTTTCTATAGGGGAGAAGACGTTTTATACTGTCGGAGACACCTTTTCTATAGGGGAGAAGACGTTTTATACTGTCGCAGACACCTTTTCTATAGAGGAGAAGACGTTTTATACTGTCGGAGACACCTTTTCTATAGGAAAGAAGACGATTTATACTGTCGGAGACACTTCTTCTATAGGGGAGAAGACGTTTTATACTGTCGGAGACACCTTTTCTATAGGGAAGAAGACTTTTATACTGTCGCAGACACCTTTTCTATAGGGGAGAAGACGTTTTATACCGTCGGAGACACCTTTTCTATAGAGGAGAAGACGTTTTATACTGTCGGAGACACCTTTTCTATAGAGGAGAAGACGTTTTATACTGTCGGAGACACCTTTTCTATAGTAGAGCAAACGTTTTATACGTTTTTTTACTGTCGCAGACACCTTTTCTATAGGGGAGAAGACGTTTTATACTGTCGGAGACACCTTTTCTATAGAGGAGAAGACGTTTTATACTGTCGGAGACACCTTTTCTATAGGAGAGAAGACGTTTTATACTGTCGGAGACACCTTTTCTATGGGGGAGAAGACGATTTATACTGTCGGAGACACCTTTTTTATAGGGAAGAAGACTTTTATACTGTCGGAGACACCTTTTCTATAGGGGAGAAGACGTTTTATACTGTCGGAGACACCTTTTCTATAGGGGAGAAGACGTTTTATACTGTCGGAGACACCTTTTCTATAAGAGAGAAGACGATTTATACTGTCGGAGACACCTTTTCTATAGGGGAGAAGACATTTTATACTGTCGCAGACACCTTTTCTATAGGGGAGAAGACGATTTATACTGTCGGAGACACCTTTTCTATAGGGGAGAAGACATTTTATACTGTCGCAGACACCTTTTCTATAGGGGAGAAGACGATTTATACTGTCGGAGACACCTTTTCTATAGGGGAGAAGACGTTTTATACTGTCGGAGACACCTTTTCTATAGAGGAGAAGACGTTTTATACTGTCGGAGACACCTTTTCTATAGGGAAGAAGACGTTTTATACTGTCGGAGACACCTTTTCTATAGGGGAGAAGACGTTTTATACTGTCGGAGACACCTTTTCTATAGGGGAGAAGACGTTTTATACTGTCGGAGACACCTTTTCTATAGGGGAGAAGACGTTTTATACTGTCGCAGACACCTTTTCTATAGAGGAGAAGACGTTTTATACTGTCGGAGACACCTTTTCTATAGGAAAGAAGACGATTTATACTGTCGGAGACACTTCTTCTATAGGGGAGAAGACGTTTTATACTGTCGGAGACACCTTTTCTATAGGGAAGAAGACTTTTATACTGTCGCAGACACCTTTTCCATAGGGGAGAAGACGTTTTATACTGTCGGAGACACCTTTTCTATAGGGGAGAAGACGTTTTATACTGTCGGAGACACCTTTTCTATAGGGGAGAAGACGTTTTATACTGTCGGAGACACCTTTTCTATAAGAGAGAAGACGATTTATACTGTCGGAGACACCTTTTCTATAGGGGAGAAGACATTTTATACTGTCGCAGACACCTTTTCTATAGGGGAGAAGACGTTTTATACTGTTGCAGACACCTTTTCTATAGGGGAGAAGACGATTTATACTGTCGGAGACACCTTTTCTATAGGAGAGAAGGCGATTTATACTGTCGGAGACACCTTTTCTATAAGAGAGAAGACGATTTATACTGTCGGAGACACCTTTTCTATAGGGGAGAAGACATTTTATACTGTCGGAGACACCTTTTCTATAGGAGAGAAGACGATTTATACTGTCGGAGACACCTCTTCTATAGGGGAGAAGACGTTTTATACTGTCGGAGACACCTTTTCTATAGGAGAGAAGACGATTTATACTGTCGGAGACACCTTTTCTATAAGGGAGAAAACGATTTATACTGTCGGAGACACCTTTTCTATAGGGAAGAAGACTTTTATACTGTCGGAGACACCTTTTCTATAGGAGAGAAGACGTTTTATACTGTCGGAGACACCTTTTCTATAGGGAAGAAGACTTTTATACTGTCGCAGACACCTTTTCCATAGGGGAGAAGACGTTTTATACTGTCGGAGACACCTTTTCTATAGGGAAGAAGACGTTTTATACTGTCGGAGACACCTTTTCTATAGGGGAGAAGACGTTTTATACTGTCGGAGACACCTTTTCTATAAGAGAGAAGACGATTTATACTGTCGGAGACACCTTTTCTATAGGGGAGAAGACATTTTATACTGTCGGAGACACCTTTTCTATAGGAGAGAAGACGATTTATACTGTCGGAGACACCTCTTCTATAGGGGAGAAGACGTTTTATACTGTCGGAGACACCTTTTCTATAGAGGAGAAGACGTTTTATACTGTCGGAGACACCTTTTCTATAGGAGAGAAGACGATTTATACTGTCGGAGACACCTTTTCTATAGGAGAGAAGACGATTTATACTGTCGGAGACACCTTTTCTATAAGGGAGAAAACGATTTATACTGTCGGAGACACCTTTTCTATAGGGAAGAAGACTTTTATACTGTCGGAGACACCTTTTCTATAGGGGAGAAGACGTTTTATACTGTCGCAGACACCTTTTCTATATGGGAGAAGACGTTTTATACTGTCGCAGACACCTTTTCTATAGGGGAGAAGACGTTTTATACTGTCGGAGACACCTTTTCTATGGGGGAGAAGACGATTTATACTGTCGGAGACACCTTTTTCTATAGGGGAGAAGACGTTTTATACTGTCGGAGACACCTTTTCTATAGGAGAGAAGACGATTTATACTGTCGGAGACACCTTTTTTATAGGGAAGAAGACTTTTATACTGTCGGAGACACCTTTTCTATAGGGGAGAAGACGTTTTATACTGTCGGAGACACCTTTTCTATAAGAGAGAAGACGATTTATACTGTCGGAGACACCTTTTCTATAGGGGAGAAGACATTTTATACTGTCGCAGACACCTTTTCTATAGGGGAGAAGACGTTTTATACTGTCGGAGACACCTTTTCTATAGGGGAGAAGACGTTTTATACTGTCGCAGACACCTTTTCTATAGGGGAGAAGACGATTTATACTGTCGGAGACACCTTTTCTATGGGGGAGAAGACGATTTATACTGTCGGAGCCACCTTTTCTATAGGGGAGAAGACGTTTTATACTGTCGGAGACACCTTTTCTATAGGGGAGAAGACGGTTTATACTGTCGCAGACACCTTTTCTATAGGGGAGAAGACGATTTATACTGTCGGAGACACCTTTTCTATAGGGGAGAAGACGATTTATACTGTCGGAGACACCTTTTCTATAGGGGAGAAGACGATTTATACTGTCGGAGACACCTTTTCTATATGGGAGAAGACGTTTTATACTGTCGCAGACACCTTTTCTATAGGGGAGAAGACGTTTTATACTGTCGGAGACACCTTTTCTATGGGGGAGAAGACGATTTATACTGTCGGAGACACCTTTTCTATAGGAGAGAAGACGATTTATACTGTCGGAGACACCTTTTCTATAGGGGAGAAGACGTTTTATACTGTCGGAGACACCTTTTCTATAGGGGAGAAGACATTTTATACTGTCGCAGACACCTTTTCTATAGGGGAGAAGACGTTTTATACTGTCGGAGACACCTTTTCTATAGGGGAGAAGACGTTTTATACTGTCGGAGACACCTTTTCTATAGGGGAGAAGACGATTTATACTGTCGGAGACACCTTTTCTATGGGGGAGAAGACGATTTATACTGTCGGAGACACCTTTTCTATAGGGGAGAAGACGTTTTATACTGTCGGAGACACCTTTTCTATAGAGGAGAAGACGTTTTATACTGTCGGAGACACCTTTTCTATAAGAGAGAAGACGATTTATACTGTCGGAGACACCTTTTCTATAGGGGAGAAGACGTTTTATACTGTCGGAGACACCTTTTCTATAGGGGAGAAGACGTTTTATACTGTCGCAGACACCTTTTCTATAGGGGAGAAGACGATTTATACTGTCGGAGACACCTTTTCTATGGGGGAGAAGACGATTTATACTGTCGGAGACACCTTTTCTATAGGGGAGAAGACGTTTTATACTGTCGGAGACACCTTTTCTATAGGGGAGAAGACGGTTTATACTGTCGCAGACACCTTTTCTATAGGGGAGAAGACGATTTATACTGTCGGAGACACCTTTTCTATAGGGGAGAAGACGATTTATACTGTCGGAGACACCTTTTCTATAGGGGAGAAGACGTTTTATACTGTCGGAGACACCTTTTCTATATGGGAGAAGACGTTTTATACTGTCGCAGACACCTTTTCTATAGGGGAGAAGACGTTTTATACTGTCGGAGACACCTTTTCTATAGGAGAGAAGACGTTTTATACTGTCGGAGACACCTTTTCTATAGGGGAGAAGACGTTTTATACTGTCGCAGACACCTTTTCTATAGGGGAGAAGACGATTTATACTGTCGGAGACACCTTTTCTATGGGGGAGAAGACGATTTATACTGTCGGAGACACCTTTTCTATAGGGGAGAAGACGTTTTATACTGTCGGAGACACCTTTTCTATAGGGGAGAAGACGGTTTATACTGTCGCAGACACCTTTTCTATAGGGGAGAAGACGATTTATACTGTCGGAGACACCTTTTCTATAGGGGAGAAGACGTTTTATACTGTCGGAGACACCTTTTCTATATGGGAGAAGACGTTTTATACTGTCGCAGACACCTTTTCTATAGGGGAGAAGACGTTTTATACTGTCGGAGACACCTTTTCTATAGGGGAGAAGACGTTTTATACTGTCGGAGACACCTTTTCTATAGGGGAGAAGACGATTTATACTGTCGGAGACACCTTTTCTATATGGGAGAAGACGTTTTATACTGTCGCAGACACCTTTTCTATAGGGGAGAAGACGTTTTATACTGTCGGAGACACCTTTTCTATAGGAGAGAAGACGTTTTATACTGTCGGAGACACCTTTTCTATAAGAGAGAAGACGATTTATACTGTCGGAGACACCTTTTCTATAGGGGAGAAGACGTTTTATACTGTCGCAGACACCTTTTCTATAGGGGAGAAGACGATTTATACTGTCGGAGACACCTTTTCTATGGGGGAGAAGACGATTTATACTATTTATACTGTCGGAGACACCTTTTCTATAGGGGAGAAGACGTTTTATACTGTCGGAGACACCTTTTCTATAAGAGAGAAGACGATTTATACTGTCGGAGACACCTTTTCTATAGGGGAGAAGACATTTTATACTGTCGGAGACACCTTTTCTATAGGAGAGAAGACGTTTTATACTGTCGGAGACACCTTTTCTATAGGGGAGAAGACGTTTTATACTGTCGCAGACACCTTTTCTATAGGGGAGAAGACGATTTATACTGTCGGAGACACCTTTTCTATAGGGGAGAAGACGTTTTATACTGTCGGAGACACCTTTTCTATAGGGGAGAAGACGGTTTATACTGTCGCAGACACCTTTTCTATAGGGGAGAAGACGATTTATACTGTCGGAGACACCTTTTCTATAGGGGAGAAGACGATTTATACTGTCGGAGACACCTTTTCTATATGGGAGAAGACGTTTTATACTGTCGCAGACACCTTTTCTATAGGGGAGAAGACGTTTTATACTGTCGGAGACACCTTTTCTATAGGAGAGAAGACGTTTTATACTGTCGGAGACACCTTTTCTATAAGAGAGAAGACGATTTATACTGTCGGAGACACCTTTTCTATAGGGGAGAAGACATTTTATACTGTCGGAGACACCTTTTCTATAGGGGAGAAGACGTTTTATACTGTCGGAGACACCTTTTCTATAGGGGAGAAGACATTTTATACTGTCGCAGACACCTTTTCTATAGGGGAGAAGACGATTTATACTGTCGGAGACACCTTTTCTATGGGGGAGAAGACGATTTATACTGTCGGAGACACCTTTTCTATAGGGGAGAAGACGTTTTATACTGTCGGAGACACCTTTTCTATAGGGGAGAAGACGGTTTATACTGTCGCAGACACCTTTTCTATAGGGGAGAAGACGATTTATACTGTCGGAGACACCTTTTCTATAGGGGAGAAGACGTTTTATACTGTCGGAGACACCTTTTCTATATGGGAGAAGACGTTTTATACTGTCGCAGACACCTTTTCTATAGGGGAGAAGACGTTTTATACTGTCGGAGACACCTTTTCTATAGGAGAGAAGACGTTTTATACTGTCGGAGACACCTTTTCTATAAGAGAGAAGACGATTTATACTGTCGGAGACACCTTTTCTATAGGGGAGAAGACGTTTTATACTGTCGCAGACACCTTTTCTATAGGGGAGAAGACGATTTATACTGTCGGAGACACCTTTTCTATGGGGGAGAAGACGATTTATACTATTTATACTGTCGGAGACACCTTTTCTATAGGGGAGAAGACGTTTTATACTGTCGGAGACACCTTTTCTATAAGAGAGAAGACGATTTATACTGTCGGAGACACCTTTTCTATAGGGGAGAAGACATTTTATACTGTCGGAGACACCTTTTCTATAGGAGAGAAGACGTTTTATACTGTCGGAGACACCTTTTCTATAGGGGAGAAGACGGTTTATACTGTCGCAGACACCTTTTCTATAGGGGAGAAGACGATTTATACTGTCGGAGACACCTTTTCTATAGGGGAGAAGACGATTTATACTGTCGGAGACACCTTTTCTATAGGGGAGAAGACGATTTATACTGTCGGAGACACCTTTTCTATATGGGAGAAGACGTTTTATACTGTCGCAGACACCTTTTCTATAGGGGAGAAGACGTTTTATACTGTCGGAGACACCTTTTCTATGGGGGAGAAGACGATTTATACTGTCGGAGACACCTTTTCTATAGGAGAGAAGACGATTTATACTGTCGGAGACACCTTTTCTATAGGGGAGAAGACGTTTTATACTGTCGGAGACACCTTTTCTATAGGGGAGAAGACATTTTATACTGTCGCAGACACCTTTTCTATAGGGGAGAAGACGTTTTATACTGTCGGAGACACCTTTTCTATAGGGGAGAAGACGTTTTATACTGTCGGAGACACCTTTTCTATAGGGGAGAAGACGATTTATACTGTCGGAGACACCTTTTCTATGGGGGAGAAGACGATTTATACTGTCGGAGACACCTTTTCTATAGGGGAGAAGACGTTTTATACTGTCGGAGACACCTTTTCTATAGAGGAGAAGACGTTTTATACTGTCGGAGACACCTTTTCTATAAGAGAGAAGACGATTTATACTGTCGGAGACACCTTTTCTATAGGGGAGAAGACGTTTTATACTGTCGGAGACACCTTTTCTATAGGGGAGAAGACGTTTTATACTGTCGCAGACACCTTTTCTATAGGGGAGAAGACGATTTATACTGTCGGAGACACCTTTTCTATGGGGGAGAAGACGATTTATACTGTCGGAGACACCTTTTCTATAGGGGAGAAGACGTTTTATACTGTCGGAGACACCTTTTCTATAGGGGAGAAGACGGTTTATACTGTCGCAGACACCTTTTCTATAGGGGAGAAGACGATTTATACTGTCGGAGACACCTTTTCTATAGGGGAGAAGACGATTTATACTGTCGGAGACACCTTTTCTATAGGGGAGAAGACGTTTTATACTGTCGGAGACACCTTTTCTATATGGGAGAAGACGTTTTATACTGTCGCAGACACCTTTTCTATAGGGGAGAAGACGTTTTATACTGTCGGAGACACCTTTTCTATAGGAGAGAAGACGTTTTATACTGTCGGAGACACCTTTTCTATAGGGGAGAAGACGTTTTATACTGTCGCAGACACCTTTTCTATAGGGGAGAAGACGATTTATACTGTCGGAGACACCTTTTCTATGGGGGAGAAGACGATTTATACTGTCGGAGACACCTTTTCTATAGGGGAGAAGACGTTTTATACTGTCGGAGACACCTTTTCTATAGGGGAGAAGACGGTTTATACTGTCGCAGACACCTTTTCTATAGGGGAGAAGACGATTTATACTGTCGGAGACACCTTTTCTATAGGGGAGAAGACGTTTTATACTGTCGGAGACACCTTTTCTATATGGGAGAAGACGTTTTATACTGTCGCAGACACCTTTTCTATAGGGGAGAAGACGTTTTATACTGTCGGAGACACCTTTTCTATAGGGGAGAAGACGTTTTATACTGTCGGAGACACCTTTTCTATAGGGGAGAAGACGATTTATACTGTCGGAGACACCTTTTCTATATGGGAGAAGACGTTTTATACTGTCGCAGACACCTTTTCTATAGGGGAGAAGACGTTTTATACTGTCGGAGACACCTTTTCTATAGGAGAGAAGACGTTTTATACTGTCGGAGACACCTTTTCTATAAGAGAGAAGACGATTTATACTGTCGGAGACACCTTTTCTATAGGGGAGAAGACGTTTTATACTGTCGCAGACACCTTTTCTATAGGGGAGAAGACGATTTATACTGTCGGAGACACCTTTTCTATGGGGGAGAAGACGATTTATACTATTTATACTGTCGGAGACACCTTTTCTATAGGGGAGAAGACGTTTTATACTGTCGGAGACACCTTTTCTATAAGAGAGAAGACGATTTATACTGTCGGAGACACCTTTTCTATAGGGGAGAAGACATTTTATACTGTCGGAGACACCTTTTCTATAGGAGAGAAGACGTTTTATACTGTCGGAGACACCTTTTCTATAGGGGAGAAGACGTTTTATACTGTCGCAGACACCTTTTCTATAGGGGAGAAGACGATTTATACTGTCGGAGACACCTTTTCTATAGGGGAGAAGACGTTTTATACTGTCGGAGACACCTTTTCTATAGGGGAGAAGACGGTTTATACTGTCGCAGACACCTTTTCTATAGGGGAGAAGACGATTTATACTGTCGGAGACACCTTTTCTATAGGGGAGAAGACGATTTATACTGTCGGAGACACCTTTTCTATATGGGAGAAGACGTTTTATACTGTCGCAGACACCTTTTCTATAGGGGAGAAGACGTTTTATACTGTCGGAGACACCTTTTCTATAGGAGAGAAGACGTTTTATACTGTCGGAGACACCTTTTCTATAAGAGAGAAGACGATTTATACTGTCGGAGACACCTTTTCTATAGGGGAGAAGACATTTTATACTGTCGGAGACACCTTTTCTATAGGGGAGAAGACGTTTTATACTGTCGGAGACACCTTTTCTATAGGGGAGAAGACATTTTATACTGTCGCAGACACCTTTTCTATAGGGGAGAAGACGTTTTATACTGTCGGAGACACCTTTTCTATAGGGAAGAAGACGTTTTATACTGTCGGAGACACCTTTTCTATAGGGGAGAAGACGATTTATACTGTCGGAGACACCTTTTCTATAAGAGAGAAGACGATTTATACTGTCGGAGACACCTTTTCTATAGGGGAGAAGACATTTTATACTGTCGGAGACACCTTTTCTATAGGAGAGAAGACGATTTATACTGTCGGAGACACCTTTTCTATAGGGGAGAAGACATTTTATACTGTCGGAGACACCTTTTCTATAGGGGAGAAGACGTTTTATACTGTCGCAGACACCTTTTCTATAGGGGAGAAGACGATTTATACTGTCGGAGACACCTTTTCTATAGGGGAGAAGACGTTTTATACTGTCGGAGACACCTTTTCTATAGGGGAGAAGACGGTTTATACTGTCGCAGACACCTTTTCTATAGGGGAGAAGACGATTTATACTGTCGGAGACACCTTTTCTATATGGGAGAAGACGTTTTATACTGTCGCAGACACCTTTTCTATAGGGGAGAAGACGTTTTATACTGTCGGAGACACCTTTTCTATAGGAGAGAAGACGTTTTATACTGTCGGAGACACCTTTTCTATAAGAGAGAAGACGATTTATACTGTCGGAGACACCTTTTCTATAGGGGAGAAGACATTTTATACTGTCGCAGACACCTTTTCTATAGGGGAGAAGACGTTTTATACTGTCGGAGACACCTTTTCTATAGGGGAGAAGACGGTTTATACTGTCGCAGACACCTTTTCTATAGAGGAGAAGACGTTTTATACTGTCGGAGACACCTTTTCTATAGGGGAGAAGACGTTTTATACTGTCGGAGACACCTTTTCTATAGAGGAGAAGACGTTTTATACTGTCGGAGACACCTTTTCTATAGGGGAGAAGACGATTTATACTGTCGGAGACACATTTTCTATAGAGGAGAAGACGTTTTATACTGTCGGAGACACCTTTTCTATAGGGGAGAAGACGTTTTATACTGTCGGAGACACCTTTTCTATAGAAGAGAAGACGTTTTATACTGTCGGAGACACCTTTTCTATAGAGGAGAAGACGTTTTATACTGTCGGAGACACCTTTTCTATAGGGGAGAAGACGTTTTATACTGTCGGAGACACCTTTTTATACTGTCGGAGACACCTTTTCTATAGAGGAGAAGACGTTTTATACTGTCGGAGACACCTTTTCTATAGGGGAGAAGACGATTTATACTGTCGGAGACACCTTTTCTATAGGGGAGAAGACGTTTTATACTGTCGGAGACACCTTTTCTATATGGGAGAAGACGTTTTATACTGTCGCAGACACCTTTTCTATAGGGGAGAAGACGTTTTATACTGTCGGAGACACCTTTTCTATGGGGGAGAAGACGATTTATACTGTCGGAGACACCTTTTCTATAGGAGAGAAGACGATTTATATTGTCGGAGACACCTTTTCTATAGGGGAGAAGACGTTTTATACTGTCGGAGACACCTTTTCTATAGGGGAGAAGACATTTTATACTGTCGCAGACACCTTTTCTATAGGGGAGAAGACGTTTTATACTGTCGGAGACACCTTTTCTATAGGGGAGAAGACGTTTTATACTGTCGGAGACACCTTTTCTATAGGGAAGAAGACGTTTTATACTGTCGGAGACACCTTTTCTATAGGGGAGAAGACGTTTTATACTGTCGGAGACACCTTTTCTATAGGGGAGAAGACGATTTATACTGTCGGAGACACCTTTTCTATAGGGGAGAAGACGTTTTATACTGTCGCAGACACCTTTTCTATAGGGGAGAAGACGTTTTATACTGTCGGAGACACCTTTTCTATAGGGGAGAAGACGTTTTATACTGTCGGAGACACCTTTTCTATAGGGAAGAAGACGTTTTATACTGTCGGAGACACCTTTTCTATAGGGGAGAAGACGATTTATACTGTCGGAGACACCTTTTCTATAAGAGAGAAGACGATTTATACTGTCGGAGACACCTTTTCTATAGGGGAGAAGACATTTTATACTGTCGGAGACACCTTTTCTATAGGAGAGAAGACGATTTATACTGTCGGAGACACCTTTTCTATAGGGAAGAAGACTTTTATACTGTCGCAGACACCTTTTCTATAGGGGAGAAGACGTTTTATACTGTCGGAGACACCTTTTCTATAGAGGAGAAGACGTTTTATACTGTCGGAGACACCTTTTCTATAGGGGAGAAGACGTTTTATACTGTCGGAGACACCTTTTCTATAGGGGAGAAGACGATTTATACTGTCGGAGACACCTTTTCTATAGGGAAGAAGACTTTTATACTGTCGGAGACACCTTTCTATAGGGGAGAAGACGTTTTATACTGTCGGAGACACCTTTTCTATAGGGGAGAAGACGTTTTATACTGTCGCAGACACCTTTTCTATAGGGGAGAAGACGTTTTATACTGTCGCAGACACCTTTTCTATAGGGGAGAAGACGTTTTATACTGTCGGAGACACCTTTTCTATAGGGGAGAAGACGTTTTATACTGTCGGAGACACCTTTTCTATAGGGGAGAAGACGATTTATACTGTCGGAGACACCTTTTCTATAGGAGAGAAGGCGATTTATACTGTCGGAGACACCTTTTCTATAGGGGAGAACACGTTTTATACTGTCGCAGACACCTTTTCTATAGGGGAGAAGACGTTTTATACTATCGGAGACACCTTTTCTATAGGGGAGAAGACGTTTTATACTGTCGCAGACACCTTTTCTATAGGGGAGAAGACGTTTTATACTGTCGCAGACACCTTTTCTATAGGGGAGAAGACGTTTTATACTGTCGCAGACACCTTTTCTATAGGGGAGAAGACGTTTTATACTGTCGCAGACACCTTTTCTATAGGGGAGAAGACGTTTTATACTGTCGGAGACACCTTTTCTATAGGGGAGAAGACGTTTTATACTATCGGAGACACCTTTTCTATAGGGGAGAAGACGTTTTATACTGTCGCAGACACCTTTTCTATAGGGGAGAAGACGTTTTATACTGTCGCAGACACCTTTTCTATAGGGGAGAAGACGTTTTATACTGTCGCAGACACCTTTTCTATAGGGGAGAAGACGTTTTATACTGTCGCAGACACCTTTTCTATAGGGGAGAAGACGTTTTATACTGTCGCAGACACCTTTTCTATAGGGGAGAAGACGTTTTATACTGTCGGAGACACCTTTTCTATAGGAGAGAAGACGTTTTATACTGTCGGAGACACCTTTTCTATAGGAGAGAAGACGTTTTATACTGTCGGAGACACCTTTTCTATAGGAGAGAAGACGTTTTATACTGTCGGAGACACCTTTTCTATAGGGGAGAAGACGATTTATACTGTCGGAGACACCTTTTCTATAGGGAAGAAGACTTTTATACTGTCGCAGACACCTTTTCTATAGGGGAGAAGACGTTTTATACTGTCGGAGACACCTTTTCTATAGGAGAGAAGACGTTTTATACTGTCGGAGACACCTTTTCTATAGGGGAGAAGACGTTTTATACTATCGGAGACACCTTTTCTATAGGGGAGAAGACGTTTTATACTGTCGCAGACACCTTTTCTATAGGGGAGAAGACGTTTTATACTGTCGCAGACACCTTTTCTATAGGGGAGAAGACGTTTTATACTGTCGCAGACACCTTTTCTATAGGGGAGAAGACGTTTTATACTGTCGCAGACACCTTTTCTATAGGGGAGAAGACGTTTTATACTGTCGGAGACACCTTTTCTATAGAGGAGAAGACGTTTTATACTGTCGGAGACACCTTTTCTATAGGGAAGAAGACTTTTATACTGTCGCAGACACCTTTTCTATAGGGGAGAAGACGATTTATACTGTCGCAGACACCTTTTCTATAGGGGAGAAGACGTTTTATACTGTCGCAGACACCTTTTCTATAGGGGAGAAGACGTTTTATACTGTCGCAGACACCTTTTCTATAGGGGAGAAGACGTTTTATACTGTCGCAGACACCTTTTCTATAGGGGAGAAGACGTTTTATACTGTCGGAGACACCTTTTCTATAGGAGAGAAGACGTTTTATACTGTCGGAGACACCTTTTCTATAGGAGAGAAGACGTTTTATACTGTCGGAGACACCTTTTCTATAGGAGAGAAGACGTTTTATACTGTCGGAGACACCTTTTCTATAGGGGAGAAGACGATTTATACTGTCGGAGACACCTTTTCTATAGGGAAGAAGACTTTTATACTGTCGCAGACACCTTTTCTATAGGGGAGAAGACGTTTTATACTGTCGGAGACACCTTTTCTATAGGAGAGAAGACGTTTTATACTGTCGGAGACACCTTTTCTATAGGGGAGAAGACGTTTTATACTATCGGAGACACCTTTTCTATAGGGGAGAAGACGTTTTATACTGTCGCAGACACCTTTTCTATAGGGGAGAAGACGTTTTATACTGTCGCAGACACCTTTTCTATAGGGGAGAAGACGTTTTATACTGTCGCAGACACCTTTTCTATAGGGGAGAAGACGTTTTATACTGTCGCAGACACCTTTTCTATAGGGGAGAAGACGTTTTATACTGTCGGAGACACCTTTTCTATAGAGGAGAAGACGTTTTATACTGTCGGAGACACCTTTTCTATAGGGGAGAAGGCGATTTATAGTGTCGGAGACACCTTTTCTATAGGGGAGAAGACGTTTTATACTGTCGGAGACACCTTTTCTATAGGGGAGAAGACGTTTTATACTGTCGGAGACACCTTTTCTATAGGGGAGAACACGTTTTATACTGTCGCAGACACCTTTTCTATAGGGAAGAAGACTTTTATACTGTCGGAGACACCTTTTCTATAGGGGAGAAGACGTTTTATACTGTCGGAGACACCTTTTCTATAGGGGAGAAGACGTTTTATACTGTCGCAGACACCTTTTCTATAGGGGAGAAGACGTTTTATACTGTCGCAGACACCTTTTCTATAGGGGAGAAGACGTTTTATACTGTCGGAGACACCTTTTCTATAGGGGAGAAGACGTTTTATACTGTCGGAGACACCTTTTCTATAGGGGAGAAGACGATTTATACTGTCGGAGACACCTTTTCTATAGGAGAGAAGGCGATTTATACTGTCGGAGACACCTTTTCTATAGGGGAGAACACGTTTTATACTGTCGCAGACACCTTTTCTATAGGGGAGAAGACGTTTTATACTGTCGGAGACACCTTTTCTATAGGGGAGAAGACGTTTTATACTGTCGCAGACACCTTTTCTATAGGGGAGAAGACGTTTTATACTGTCGCAGACACCTTTTCTATAGGGGAGAAGACGTTTTATACTGTCGCAGACACCTTTTCTATAGGGGAGAAGACGTTTTATACTGTCGCAGACACCTTTTCTATAGGGGAGAAGACGTTTTATACTGTCGGAGACACCTTTTCTATAGAGGAGAAGACGTTTTATACTGTCGGAGACACCTTTTCTATAGGGAAGAAGACTTTTATACTGTCGCAGACACCTTTTCTATAGGGGAGAAGACGATTTATACTGTCGGAGACACCTTTTCTATAGGAGAGAAGACGATTTATACTGTCGGAGACACCTTTTCTATAGGGAAGAAGACTTTTATACTGTCGCAGACACCTTTTCTATAGGGGAGAAGACGTTTTATACTGTCGGAGACACCTTTTCTATAGGAGAGAAGACGTTTTATACTGTCGGAGACACCTTTTCTATAGGGGAGAAGACGATTTATACTGTCGGAGACACCTTTTCTATAGGGAAGAAGACTTTTATACTGTCGGAGACACCTTTTCTATAGGGGAGAAGACGTTTTATACTGTCGGAGACACCTTTTCTATAGGGGAGAAGACGTTTTATACTGTCGGAGACACCTTTTCTATAGGGGAGAAGACGTTTTATACTGTCGGAGACACCTTTTCTATAGGGGAGAAGACGATTTATACTGTCGGAGACACCTTTTCTATAGGGGAGAAGACGTTTTATACTGTCGCAGACACCTTTTCTATAGGGGAGAAGACGTTTTATACTGTCGGAGACACCTTTTCTATAGGGGAGAAGACGTTTTATACTGTCGGAGACACCTTTTCTATAGGGAAGAAGACGTTTTATACTGTCGGAGACACCTTTTCTATAGGGGAGAAGACGATTTATACTGTCGGAGACACCTTTTCTATAGGGGAGAAGACATTTTATACTGTCGGAGACACCTTTTCTATAGGAGAGAAGACGATTTATACTGTCGGAGACACCTTTTCTATAGGGAAGAAGACTTTTATACTGTCGCAGACACCTTTTCTATAGGGGAGAAGACGTTTTATACTGTCGGAGACACCTTTTCTATAGAGGAGAAGACGTTTTATACTGTCGGAGACACCTTTTCTATAGGGGAGAAGACGTTTTATACTGTCGGAGACACCTTTTCTATAGGGGAGAAGACGTTTTATACTGTCGGAGACACCTTTTCTATAGGAGAGAAGACGTTTTATACTGTCGGAGACACCTTTTCTATAGGGGAGAAGACGATTTATACTGTCGGAGACACCTTTTCTATAGGGAAGAAGACTTTTATACTGTCGGAGACACCTTTTCTATAGGGGAGAAGACGTTTTATACTGTCGGAGACACCTTTTCTATAGGGGAGAAGACGTTTTATACTGTCGGAGACACCTTTTCTATAGGGGAGAAGACGTTTTATACTGTCGGAGACACCTTTTCTATAGGGGAGAAGACGATTTATACTGTCGGAGACACCTTTTCTATAGGGGAGAAGACGTTTTATACTGTCGCAGACACCTTTTCTATAGGGGAGAAGACGTTTTATACTGTCGGAGACACCTTTTCTATAGGGGAGAAGACTTTTATACTGTCGGAGACACCTTTTCTATAGGGGAGAAGACGTTTTATACTGTCGGAGACACCTTTTCTATAGGGGAGAAGACGTTTTATACTGTCGGAGACACCTTTTCTATAGGGGAGAAGACGTTTTATATTGTCGGAGACACCTTTTCTATAGGGGAGAAGACGTTTTATACTGTCGGAGACACCTTTTCTATAGGAGAGAAGACGATTTATACTGTCGGAGACACCTTTTCTATAGGGAAGAAGACTTTTATACTGTCGCAGACACCTTTTCTATAGGGGAGAAGACGTTTTATACTGTCGGAGACACCTTTTCTATAGGAGAGAAGACGTTTTATACTGTCGGAGACACCTTTTCTATAGGGGAGAAGACGATTTATACTGTCGGAGACACCTTTTCTATAGGGAAGAAGACTTTTATACTGTCGGAGACACCTTTTCTATAGGGGAGAAGACGTTTTATACTGTCGGAGACACCTTTTCTATAGGGGAGAAGACGTTTTATACTGTCGGAGACACCTTTTCTATAGGGGAGAAGACGTTTTATACTGTCGCAGACACCTTTTCTATAGGGGAGAACACGTTTTATACTGTCGCAGACACCTTTTCTATAGGGGAGAAGACGTTTTATACTATCGGAGACACCTTTTCTATAGGGGAGAAGACGTTTTATACTGTCGCAGACACCTTTTCTATAGGGGAGAAGACGTTTTATACTGTCGCAGACACCTTTTCTATAGGGGAGAAGACGTTTTATACTGTCGGAGACACCTTTTCTATAGGGGAGAAGACGTTTTATACTGTCGGAGACACCTTTTCTATAGGGGAGAAGACGTTTTATACTGTCGGAGACACCTTTTCTATAGGAGAGAAGACGTTTTATACTGTCGGAGACACCTTTTCTATAGGAGAGAAGACGTTTTATACTGTCGGAGACACCTTTTCTATAGGGGAGAAGACATTTTATACTGTCGGAGACACCTTTTCTATAGGAGAGAAGACGATTTATATTGTCGGAGACACCTTTTCTATAGGGGAGAAGACATTTTATACTGTCGGAGACACCTTTTCTATAGGGGAGAAGACGTTTTATACTGTCGGAGACACCTTTTCTATAGGGGAGAAGACGTTTTATACTGTCGCAGACACCTTTTCTATAGGGGAGAAGACGGTTTATACTGTCGCAGACACCTTTTCTATAGGGGAGAAGACGATTTATACTGTCGGAGACACCTTTTCTATAGGGGAGAAGACGATTTATACTGTCGGAGACACCTTTTCTATATGGGAGAAGACGTTTTATACTGTCGCAGACACCTTTTCTATAGGGGAGAAGACGTTTTATACTGTCGGAGACACCTTTTCTATAGGAGAGAAGACGTTTTATACTGTCGGAGACACCTTTTCTATAAGAGAGAAGACGATTTATACTGTCGGAGACACCTTTTCTATAGGGGAGAAGACATTTTATACTGTCGGAGACACCTTTTCTATAGGGGAGAAGACGTTTTATACTGTCGGAGACACCTTTTCTATAGGGGAGAAGACATTTTATACTGTCGCAGACACCTTTTCTATAGGGGAGAAGACGTTTTATACTGTCGGAGACACCTTTTCTATAGGGAAGAAGACGTTTTATACTGTCGGAGACACCTTTTCTATAGGGGAGAAGACGATTTATACTGTCGGAGACACCTTTTCTATAAGAGAGAAGACGATTTATACTGTCGGAGACACCTTTTCTATAGGGGAGAAGACATTTTATACTGTCGGAGACACCTTTTCTATAGGAGAGAAGACGATTTATACTGTCGGAGACACCTTTTCTATAGGGGAGAAGACATTTTATACTGTCGGAGACACCTTTTCTATAGGGGAGAAGACGTTTTATACTGTCGCAGACACCTTTTCTATAGGGGAGAAGACGATTTATACTGTCGGAGACACCTTTTCTATAGGGGAGAAGACGTTTTATACTGTCGGAGACACCTTTTCTATAGGGGAGAAGACGGTTTATACTGTCGCAGACACCTTTTCTATAGGGGAGAAGACGATTTATACTGTCGGAGACACCTTTTCTATAGGGGAGAAGACGATTTATACTGTCGGAGACACCTTTTCTATATGGGAGAAGACGTTTTATACTGTCGCAGACACCTTTTCTATAGGGGAGAAGACGTTTTATACTGTCGGAGACACCTTTTCTATAGGAGAGAAGACGTTTTATACTGTCGGAGACACCTTTTCTATAAGAGAGAAGACGATTTATACTGTCGGAGACACCTTTTCTATAGGGGAGAAGACATTTTATACTGTCGCAGACACCTTTTCTATAGGGGAGAAGACGTTTTATACTGTCGGAGACACCTTTTCTATAGGGGAGAAGACGGTTTATACTGTCGCAGACACCTTTTCTATAGGGGAGAAGACGATTTATACTGTCGGAGACACCTTTTCTATAGGGGAGAAGACGATTTATACTGTCGGAGACACCTTTTCTATAGGGGAGAAGACGTTTTATACTGTCGGAGACACCTTTTCTATATGGGAGAAGACGTTTTATACTGTCGCAGACACCTTTTCTATAGGGGAGAAGACGTTTTATACTGTCGGAGACACCTTTTCTATGGGGGAGAAGACGATTTATACTGTCGGAGACACCTTTTCTATAGGAGAGAAGACGATTTATATTGTCGGAGACACCTTTTCTATAGGGGAGAAGACATTTTATACTGTCGGAGACACCTTTTCTATAGGGGAGAAGACATTTTATACTGTCGCAGACACCTTTTCTATAGGGGAGAAGACGTTTTATACTGTCGGAGACACCTTTTCTATAGGGAAGAAGACGTTTTATACTGTCGGAGACACCTTTTCTATAGGGGAGAAGACGTTTTATACTGTCGGAGACACCTTTTCTATAGGGGAGAAGACGATTTATACTGTCGGAGACACCTTTTCTATAGGGGAGAAGACGTTTTATACTGTCGCAGACACCTTTTCTATAGGGGAGAAGACGTTTTATACTGTCGGAGACACCTTTTCTATAGGGGAGAAGACGTTTTATACTGTCGGAGACACCTTTTCTATAGGGAAGAAGACGTTTTATACTGTCGGAGACACCTTTTCTATAGGGGAGAAGACGATTTATACTGTCGGAGACACCTTTTCTATAAGAGAGAAGACGATTTATACTGTCGGAGACACCTTTTCTATAGGGGAGAAGACATTTTATACTGTCGGAGACACCTTTTCTATAGGAGAGAAGACGATTTATACTGTCGGAGACACCTTTTCTATAGGGAAGAAGACTTTTATACTGTCGCAGACACCTTTTCTATAGGGGAGAAGACGTTTTATACTGTCGGAGACACCTTTTCTATAGAGGAGAAGACGTTTTATACTGTCGGAGACACCTTTTCTATAGGGGAGAAGACGTTTTATACTGTCGGAGACACCTTTTCTATAGGGGAGAAGACGATTTATACTGTCGGAGACACCTTTTCTATAGGGAAGAAGACTTTTATACTGTCGGAGACACCTTTTCTATAGGGGAGAAGACGTTTTATACTGTCGGAGACACCTTTTCTATAGGGGAGAAGACGTTTTATACTGTCGCAGACACCTTTTCTATAGGGGAGAAGACGTTTTATACTGTCGCAGACACCTTTTCTATAGGGGAGAAGACGTTTTATACTGTCGGAGACACCTTTTCTATAGGGGAGAAGACGTTTTATACTGTCGGAGACACCTTTTCTATAGGGGAGAAGACGATTTATACTGTCGGAGACACCTTTTCTATAGGAGAGAAGGCGATTTATACTGTCGGAGACACCTTTTCTATAGGGGAGAACACGTTTTATACTGTCGCAGACACCTTTTCTATAGGGGAGAAGACGTTTTATACTATCGGAGACACCTTTTCTATAGGGGAGAAGACGTTTTATACTGTCGCAGACACCTTTTCTATAGGGGAGAAGACGTTTTATACTGTCGCAGACACCTTTTCTATAGGGGAGAAGACGTTTTATACTGTCGCAGACACCTTTTCTATAGGGGAGAAGACGTTTTATACTGTCGCAGACACCTTTTCTATAGGGGAGAAGACGTTTTATACTGTCGGAGACACCTTTTCTATAGGGGAGAAGACGTTTTATACTGTCGGAGACACCTTTTCTATAGGGGAGAAGACGTTTTATACTGTCGGAGACACCTTTTCTATAGGAGAGAAGACGTTTTATACTGTCGGAGACACCTTTTCTATAGGAGAGAAGACGTTTTATACTGTCGGAGACACCTTTTCTATAGGGGAGAAGACATTTTATACTGTCGGAGACACCTTTTCTATAGGAGAGAAGACGATTTATACTGTCGGAGACACCTTTTCTATAGGGAAGAAGACTTTTATACTGTCGCAGACACCTTTTCTATAGGGGAGAAGACGTTTTATACTGTCGGAGACACCTTTTCTATAGAGGAGAAGACGTTTTATACTGTCGGAGACACCTTTTCTATAGGGAAGAAGACTTTTATACTGTCGCAGACACCTTTTCTATAGGGGAGAAGACGATTTATACTGTCGGAGACACCTTTTCTATAGGAGAGAAGACGATTTATACTGTCGGAGACACCTTTTCTATAGGGAAGAAGACTTTTATACTGTCGCAGACACCTTTTCTATAGGGGAGAAGACGTTTTATACTGTCGGAGACACCTTTTCTATAGGGGAGAAGACGATTTATACTGTCGGAGACACCTTTTCTATAGGGAAGAAGACTTTTATACTGTCGGAGACACCTTTTCTATAGGGGAGAAGACGTTTTATACTGTCGGAGACACCTTTTCTATAGGGGAGAAGACGTTTTATACTGTCGGAGACACCTTTTCTATAGGGGAGAAGACGTTTTATACTGTCGGAGACACCTTTTCTATAGGGGAGAAGACGATTTATACTGTCGGAGACACCTTTTCTATAGGGGAGAAGACGTTTTATACTGTCGCAGACACCTTTTCTATAGGGGAGAAGACGTTTTATACTGTCGGAGACACCTTTTCTATAGGGGAGAAGACGTTTTATACTGTCGGAGACACCTTTTCTATAGGGAAGAAGACGTTTTATACTGTCGGAGACACCTTTTCTATAGGGGAGAAGACGATTTATACTGTCGGAGACACCTTTTCTATAGGGGAGAAGACATTTTATACTGTCGGAGACACCTTTTCTATAGGAGAGAAGACGATTTATACTGTCGGAGACACCTTTTCTATAGGGAAGAAGACTTTTATACTGTCGCAGACACCTTTTCTATAGGGGAGAAGACGTTTTATACTGTCGGAGACACCTTTTCTATAGAGGAGAAGACGTTTTATACTGTCGGAGACACCTTTTCTATAGGGGAGAAGACGTTTTATACTGTCGGAGACACCTTTTCTATAGGGGAGAAGACGATTTATACTGTCGGAGACACCTTTTCTATAGGGAAGAAGACTTTTATACTGTCGCAGACACCTTTTCTATAGGGGAGAAGACGATTTATACTGTCGCAGACACCTTTTCTATAGGGGAGAAGACGTTTTATACCGTCGGAGACACCTTTTCTATAGGGGAGAAGACGTTTTATACTGTCGGAGACACCTTTTCTATAGAGGAGAAGACGTTTTATACTGTCGGAGACACCTTTTCTATAGGGGAGAAGGCGATTTATAGTGTCGGAGACACCTTTTCTATAGGGGAGAAGACGTTTTATACTGTCGGAGACACCTTTTCTATAGGGGAGAAGACGTTTTATACTGTCGGAGACACCTTTTCTATAGGGGAGAACACGTTTTATACTGTCGCAGACACCTTTTCTATAGGGAAGAAGACTTTTATACTGTCGGAGACACCTTTTCTATAGGGGAGAAGACGTTTTATACTGTCGGAGACACCTTTTCTATAGGGGAGAAGACGTTTTATACTGTCGCAGACACCTTTTCTATAGGGGAGAAGACGTTTTATACTGTCGCAGACACCTTTTCTATAGGGGAGAAGACGTTTTATACTGTCGGAGACACCTTTTCTATAGGGGAGAAGACGTTTTATACTGTCGGAGACACCTTTTCTATAGGGGAGAAGACGATTTATACTGTCGGAGACACCTTTTCTATAGGAGAGAAGGCGATTTATACTGTCGGAGACACCTTTTCTATAGGGGAGAACACGTTTTATACTGTCGCAGACACCTTTTCTATAGGGGAGAAGACGTTTTATACTGTCGGAGACACCTTTTCTATAGGGGAGAAGACGTTTTATACTGTCGCAGACACCTTTTCTATAGGGGAGAAGACGTTTTATACTGTCGCAGACACCTTTTCTATAGGGGAGAAGACGTTTTATACTGTCGCAGACACCTTTTCTATAGGGGAGAAGACGTTTTATACTGTCGCAGACACCTTTTCTATAGGGGAGAAGACGTTTTATACTGTCGGAGACACCTTTTCTATAGAGGAGAAGACGTTTTATACTGTCGGAGACACCTTTTCTATAGGGAAGAAGACTTTTATACTGTCGCAGACACCTTTTCTATAGGGGAGAAGACGATTTATACTGTCGGAGACACCTTTTCTATAGGAGAGAAGACGATTTATACTGTCGGAGACACCTTTTCTATAGGGAAGAAGACTTTTATACTGTCGCAGACACCTTTTCTATAGGGGAGAAGACGTTTTATACTGTCGGAGACACCTTTTCTATAGGAGAGAAGACGTTTTATACTGTCGGAGACACCTTTTCTATAGGGGAGAAGACGATTTATACTGTCGGAGACACCTTTTCTATAGGGAAGAAGACTTTTATACTGTCGGAGACACCTTTTCTATAGGGGAGAAGACGTTTTATACTGTCGGAGACACCTTTTCTATAGGGGAGAAGACGTTTTATACTGTCGGAGACACCTTTTCTATAGGGGAGAAGACGTTTTATACTGTCGGAGACACCTTTTCTATAGGGGAGAAGACGATTTATACTGTCGGAGACACCTTTTCTATAGGGGAGAAGACGTTTTATACTGTCGCAGACACCTTTTCTATAGGGGAGAAGACGTTTTATACTGTCGGAGACACCTTTTCTATAGGGGAGAAGACGTTTTATACTGTCGGAGACACCTTTTCTATAGGGAAGAAGACGTTTTATACTGTCGGAGACACCTTTTCTATAGGGGAGAAGACGATTTATACTGTCGGAGACACCTTTTCTATAGGGGAGAAGACATTTTATACTGTCGGAGACACCTTTTCTATAGGAGAGAAGACGATTTATACTGTCGGAGACACCTTTTCTATAGGGAAGAAGACTTTTATACTGTCGCAGACACCTTTTCTATAGGGGAGAAGACGTTTTATACTGTCGGAGACACCTTTTCTATAGAGGAGAAGACGTTTTATACTGTCGGAGACACCTTTTCTATAGGGGAGAAGACGTTTTATACTGTCGGAGACACCTTTTCTATAGGGGAGAAGACGTTTTATACTGTCGGAGACACCTTTTCTATAGGAGAGAAGACGTTTTATACTGTCGGAGACACCTTTTCTATAGGGGAGAAGACGATTTATACTGTCGGAGACACCTTTTCTATAGGGAAGAAGACTTTTATACTGTCGGAGACACCTTTTCTATAGGGGAGAAGACGTTTTATACTGTCGGAGACACCTTTTCTATAGGGGAGAAGACGTTTTATACTGTCGGAGACACCTTTTCTATAGGGGAGAAGACGATTTATACTGTCGGAGACACCTTTTCTATAGGGGAGAAGACGTTTTATACTGTCGCAGACACCTTTTCTATAGGGGAGAAGACGTTTTATACTGTCGGAGACACCTTTTCTATAGGGGAGAAGACGTTTTATACTGTCGGAGACACCTTTTCTATAGGGAAGAAGACGTTTTATACTGTCGGAGACACCTTTTCTATAGGGGAGAAGACGATTTATACTGTCGGAGACACCTTTTCTATAGGGGAGAAGACATTTTATACTGTCGGAGACACCTTTTCTATAGGAGAGAAGACGATTTATACTGTCGGAGACACCTTTTCTATAGGGAAGAAGACTTTTATACTGTCGCAGACACCTTTTCTATAGGGGAGAAGACGTTTTATACTGTCGGAGACACCTTTTCTATAGAGGAGAAGACGTTTTATACTGTCGGAGACACCTTTTCTATAGGGGAGAAGACGTTTTATACTGTCGGAGACACCTTTTCTATAGGGGAGAAGACGATTTATACTGTCGGAGACACCTTTTCTATAGGGAAGAAGACTTTTATACTGTCGCAGACACCTTTTCTATAGGGGAGAAGACGATTTATACTGTCGCAGACACCTTTTCTATAGGGGAGAAGACGTTTTATACCGTCGGAGACACCTTTTCTATAGGGGAGAAGACGTTTTATACTGTCGGAGACACCTTTTCTATAGAGGAGAAGACGTTTTATACTGTCGGAGACACCTTTTCTATAGGGGAGAAGGCGATTTATAGTGTCGGAGACACCTTTTCTATAGGGGAGAAGACGTTTTATACTGTCGGAGACACCTTTTCTATAGGGGAGAAGACGTTTTATACTGTCGGAGACACCTTTTCTATAGGGGAGAAGACGTTTTATACTGTCGCAGACACCTTTTCTATAGGGGAGAAGACGTTTTATACTGTCGGAGACACCTTTTCTATAGGGGAGAAGGCGATTTATAGTGTCGGAGACACCTTTTCTATAGGGAAGAAGACTTTTATACTAGGAGACACCTTTTCTATAGGAGAGAAGGCGATTTATACTGTCGGAGACACCTTTTCTATAGGGGAGAAGACGATTTATACTGTCGGAGACACCTTTTCTATAGGGGAGAAGACGGTTTATACTGTCGCAGACACCTTTTCTATAGGGGAGAAGACGATTTATACTGTCGCAGACACCTTTTCTATAGGGGAGAAGACGTTTTATACCGTCGGAGACACCTTTTCTATAGGGGAGAAGACGTTTTATACTGTCGCAGACACCTTTTCTATAGAGGAGAAGACGTTTTATACTGTCGGAGACACCTTTTCTATAGGGGAGAAGACGTTTTATACCGTCGGAGACACCTTTTCTATAGGGGAGAAGACGTTTTATACTGTCGGAGACACCTTTTCTATAGAGGAGAAGACGTTTTATACTGTCGGAGACACCTTTTCTATAGGGGAGAAGACGTTTTATACTGTCGGAGACACCTTTTCTATAGAGGAGAAGACGTTTTATACTGTCGCAGACACCTTTTCTATAGGGGAGAAGACGATTTATACTGTCGGAGACACCTTTTCTATAGGAGAGAAGGCGATTTATACTGTCGGAGACACCTTTTCTATAGGGGAGAAGACGTTTTATACTGTCGCAGACACCTTTTCTATAGGGGAGAAGACGTTTTATACTGTCGGAGACACCTTTTCTATAGGGGAGAAGACGATTTATACTGTCGGAGACACCTTTTCTATAGAGGAGAAGACGTTTTATACTGTCGGAGACACCTTTTCTATAGGGGAGAAGACGTTTTATACCGTCGGAGACACCTTTTCTATAGGGGAGAAGACGTTTTATACTGTCGGAGACACCTTTTCTATAGAGGAGAAGACGTTTTATACTGTCGGAGACACCTTTTCTATAGGGGAGAAGGCGATTTATAGTGTCGGAGACACCTTTTCTATAGGGAAGAAGACTTTTATACTAGGAGACACCTTTTCTATAGGAGAGAAGGCGATTTATACTGTCGGAGACACCTTTTCTATAGGGGAGAAGACGATTTATACTGTCGGAGACACCTTTTCTATAGGGGAGAAGACGGTTTATACTGTCGCAGACACCTTTTCTATAGGGGAGAAGACGATTTATACTGTCGCAGACACCTTTTCTATAGGGGAGAAGACGTTTTATACCGTCGGAGACACCTTTTCTATAGGGGAGAAGACGTTTTATACTGTCGGAGACACCTTTTCTATAGAGGAGAAGACGTTTTATACTGTCGGAGACACCTTTTCTATAGGGGAGAAGGCGATTTATAGTGTCGGAGACACCTTTTCTATAGGGAAGAAGACTTTTATACTAGGAGACACCTTTTCTATAGGAGAGAAGGCGATTTATACTGTCGGAGACACCTTTTCTATAGGGGAGAAGACGTTTTATACTGTCGCAGACACCTTTTCTATAGGGGAGAAGACGTTTTATACTGTCGCAGACACCTTTTCTATAGGGGAGAAGACGTTTTATACTGTCGCAGACACCTTTTCTATAGGGGAGAAGACGTTTTATACTGTCGCAGACACCTTTTCTATAGGGGAGAAGACGTTTTATACTGTCGCAGACACCTTTTCTATAGGGGAGAAGACGTTTTATACTGTCGCAGACACCTTTTCTATAGAGGAGAAGACGTTTTATACTGTCGGAGACACCTTTTCTTTAGAGGAGAAGACGTTTTATACTGTCGGAGACACCTTTTCTATAGGGAAGAAGACTTTTATACTGTCGGAGACACCTTTTCTATAGGGGAGAAGACTTTTATACTGTCGGAGACACCTTTTCTATAGGGGAGAAGACATTTTATACTGTCGGAGACACCTTTTCTATAGAGGAGAAAATTTTTTATACTGTCGGAGACACCTTTTCTATAGAGGAGAAGACGTTTTATACTGTCGGAGACACCTTTTCTATAGAGGAGAAGACGTTTTATACTGTCGGAGACACCTTTTCTATAGGGAAGAAGACTTTTATACTGTCGGAGACACCTTTTCTATAGGGGAGAAGACGTTTTATACTGTCGGAGACACCTTTTCTATAGGGGAGAAGACGTTTTATACTGTCGGAGACACCTTTTCTATAGGAGAGAAGACGTTTTATACTGTCGGAGACACCTTTTCTATAAGGGAGAAGACGTTTTATACTGTCGGAGACACCTTTTCTATAGGGGAGAAGACGTTTTATACTGTCGCAGACACCTTTTCTATAGGGGAGAAGACGTTTTATACTGTCGCAGACAAATTTTCTATAGGGGAGAAGACGTTTTATACTGTCGGAGACACCTTTTCTATAGGGGAGAAGACGATTTATACTGTCGGAGACACCTTTTCTATAGGGGAGAAGACGTTTTATACTGTCGGAGACACCTTTTCTATAGGGGAGAAGACGTTTTATACTGTCGGAGACACCTTTTCTATAGGAGAGAAGACGTTTTATACTGTCGGAGACACCTTTTCTATAGGGGAGAAGGCGATTTATAGTGTCGGAGACACCTTTTCTATAGGGAAGAAGATTTTTTATACTGTCGGAGACACCTTTTCTATAGGAGAGAAGGCGATTTATACTGTCGGAGACACCTTTTCTATAGGGGAGAAGACGTTTTATACTGTCGCAGACACCTTTTCTATAGGGGAGAAGACGATTTATACTGTCGGAGACACCTTTTCTATAGGGGAGAAGACGTTTTATACTGTCGCAGACACCTTTTCTATAGGGGAGAAGACGTTTTATACTGTCGCAGACACCTTTTCTATAGGGGAGAAGACGTTTTATACTGTCGCAGACACCTTTTCTATAGGGGAGAAGACGTTTTATACTGTCGCAGACACCTTTTCTATAGGGGAGAAGACGTTTTATACTGTCGCAGACACCTTTTCTATAGGGGAGAAGACGATTTATACTGTCGGAGACACCTTTTCTATAGGGGAGAAGACGTTTTATACTGTCGGAGACACCTTTTCTATAGGGGAGAAGACGTTTTATACTGTCGCAGACACCTTTTCTATAGAGGAGAAGACGTTTTATACTGTCGGAGACACCTTTTCTATAGAGGAGAAGACGTTTTATACTGTCGCAGACACCTTTTCTATAGGGGAGAAGACGATTTATACTGTCGGAGACACCTTTTCTATAGGAGAGAAGGCGATTTATACTGTCGGAGACACCTTTTCTATAGGGGAGAAGACGTTTTATACTGTCGCAGACACCTTTTCTATAGGGGAGAAGACGCTTTATACTGTCGGAGACACCTTTTCTATAGGGGAGAAGACGATTTATACTGTCGGAGACACCTTTTCTATAGGGGAGAAGACGGTTTATACTGTCGCAGACACCTTTTCTATAGGGGAGAAGACGATTTATACTGTCGGAGACACCTTTTCTATAGGGGAGAAGACGATTTATACTGTCGCAGACACCTTTTCTATAGGGGAGAAGACGTTTTATACTGTCGGAGACACCTTTTCTATAGGGGAGAAGACGTTTTATACTGTCGGAGACACCTTTTCTATAGAGGAGAAGACGTTTTATACTGTCGGAGACACCTTTTCTATAGGGGAGAAGACGTTTTATACTGTCGGAGACACCTTTTCTATAGGGGAGAAGGCGATTTATAGTGTCGGAGACACCTTTTCTATAGGGAAGAAGACTTTTATACTAGGAGACACCTTTTCTATAGGAGAGAAGGCGATTTATACTGTCGGAGACACCTTTTCTATAGGGGAGAAGACGTTTTATACTGTCGCAGACACCTTTTCTATAGGGGAGAAGACGTTTTATACTGTCGCAGACACCTTTTCTATAGGGGAGAAGACGTTTTATACTGTCGGAGACACCTTTTCTATAGGGGAGAAGACGTTTTATACTGTCGGAGACACCTTTTCTATAGGGGAGAAGACGTTTTATACTGTCGGAGACACCTTTTCTATAGGAGAGAAGACGTTTTATACTGTCGGAGACACCTTTTCTATAGGGGAGAAGACATTTTATACTGTCGGAGACACCTTTTCTATAGGAGAGAAGACGATTTATACTGTCGGAGACACCTTTTCTATAGGAGAGAAGACGTTTTATACTGTCGCAGACACCTTTTCTATAGGGGAGAAGACGTTTTATACTGTCGGAGACACCTTTTCTATAGGGGAGAAGACGTTTTATACTGTCGGAGACACCTTTTCTATAGGGGAGAAGACGTTTTATACTGTCGGAGACATCTTTTCTATAGGGGAGAAGACGTTTTATACTGTCGGAGACACCTTTTCTATAGGGGAGAAGACGTTTTATACTGTCGGAGACACCTTTTCTATAGGGGAGAAGACGTTTTATACTGTCGGAGACACCTTTTCTATAGGGGAGAAGACGTTTTATACTGTCGGAGACACCTTTTCTATAGGAGAGAAGACGATTTATACTGTCGGTGACACCTTTTCTATAAGGGAGAAGACGTTTTATACTGTCGGAGAAACCTTTTCTATAGGGGAGAAGACGTTTTATACTGTCGCAGACACCTTTTCTATAGAGGAGAAGACGTTTTATACTGTCGGAGACACCTTTTCTATAGGGAAGAAGACTTTAATACTGTCGGAGACACCTTTTCTATAGGGGAGAAGACGTTTTATACTGTCGGAGACACCTTTTCTATAGGGGAGAAGACGTTTTATACTGTCGGAGACACCTTTTCTATAGGGGAGAAGACGTTTTATACTGTCGCAGACACCTTTTCTATAGAGGAGAAGACGTTTTATACTGTCGGAGACACCTTTTCTATAGGGAAGAAGACTTTTATACTGTCGGAGACACCTTTTCTATAGGGGAGAAGACGTTTTATACTGTCGGAGACACCTTTTCTATAGGGGAGAAGACGTTTTATACTGTCGCAGACACCTTTTCTATAGAGGAGAAGACGTTTTATACTGTCGGAGACACCTTTTCTATAGGGAAGAAGACTTTTATACTGTCGGAGACACCTTTTCTATAGGGAAGAAGACTTTTATACTGTCGGAGACACCTTTTCTATAGAGGAGAAGACGTTTTATACAGTCGGAGACACCTTTTCTATAGAGGAGAAGACGTTTTATACTGTCGGAGACACCTATTCTATAGGGGAGAAGACGTTTTATACTGTCGGAGACACCTTTTCTATAGAGGAGAAGACGTTTTATACTGTCGCAGACACCTTTTCTATAGGAGAGAAGACGATTTATACTGTCGGAGACACCTTTTCTCTAAGGGAGAAGACGTTTTATACTGTCGGAGACACCTTTTCTATAGGGGAGAAGACGTTTTATACTGTCGGAGACACCTTTTCTATAGGGGAGAAGACGTTTTATACTGTCGGAGACACCTTTTCTATAGGAGAGAAGACGATTTATACTGTCGGTGACACCTTTTCTATAAGGGAGAAGACGTTTTATACTGTCGGAGAAACCTTTTCTATAGGGGAGAAGACGTTTTATACTGTCGCAGACACCTTTTCTATAGAGGAGAAGACGTTTTATACTGTCGGAGACACCTTTTCTATAGGGAAGAAGACTTTTATACTGTCGGAGACACCTTTTCTATAGGGGAGAAGACGTTTTATACTGTCGGAGACACCTTTTCTATAGGGGAGAAGACGTTTTATACTGTCGGAGACACCTTTTCTATAGGGGAGAAGACGTTTTATACTGTCGCAGACACCTTTTCTATAGAGGAGAAGACGTTTTATACTGTCGGAGACACCTTTTCTATAGGGAAGAAGACTTTTATACTGTCGGAGACACCTTTTCTATAGGGAAGAAGACTTTTATACTGTCGGAGACACCTTTTCTATAGGGAAGAAGACTTTTATACTGTCGGAGACACCTTTTCTATAGGGGAGAAGACGTTTTATACTGTCGGAGACACCTTTTCTATAGGGGAGAAGACGTTTTATACTGTCGGAGACACCTTTTCTATAGGGGAGAAGGCGTTTTATACAGTCGGAGACACCTTTTCTATAGAGGAGAAGACGTTTTATACAGTCGGAGACACCTTTTCTATAGAGGAGAAGACGTTTTATACTGTCGGAGACACCTATTCTATAGGGGAGAAGACGTTTTATACTGTCGGAGACACCTTTTCTATAGAGGAGAAGACGTTTTATACTGTCGGAGACACCTTTTCTATAGGGAAGAAGACTTTTATACTGTCGGAGACACCTTTTCTATAGGGGAGAAGACGTTTTATACTGTCGGAGACACCTTTTCTATAGGGGAGAAGACTTTTATACTGTCGGAGACACCTTTTCTATAGGGAAGAAGACTTTTATACTGTCGGAGACACCTTTTCTATAGAGGAGAAGACGTTTTATACAGTCGGAGACACCTTTTCTATAGAGGAGAAGACGTTTTATACTGTCGGAGACACCTATTCTATAGGGGAGAAGACGTTTTATACTGTCGGAGACACCTTTTCTATAGGGGAGAAGACGTTTTATACTGTCGGAGACACCTTTTCTATAGAGGAGAAGACGTTTTATACTGTCGGAGACACCTTTTCTATAGGGGAGAAGACGTTTTATACTGTCGGAGACACCTTTTCTATAGGGGAGAAGGCGTTTTATACTGTCGGAGACACCTTTTCTATAGAAGAGAAGACGTTTTATACAGTCGGAGACACCTTTTCTATAGAGGAGAAGACGTTTTATACAGTCGGAGACACCTTTTCTATAGAGGAGAAGACGTTTTATACAGTCGGAGACACCTTTTCTATAGGGGAGAAGACGTTTTATACTGTCGGAGACACCTTTTCTATAGGGGAGAAGACGTTTTATACTGTCGGAGACATCTTTTCTATAGGGGAGAAGACGTTTTATACTGTCGGAGACACCTTTTCTATAGGGGAGAAGACGTTTTATACTGTCGGAGACACCTTTTCTATAGGGGAGAAGACGTTTTATACTGTCGGAGACACCTTTTCTATAGGGGAGAAGACGTTTTATACTGTCGGAGACACCTTTTCTATAGGAGAGAAGACGATTTATACTGTCGGTGACACCTTTTCTATAAGGGAGAAGACGTTTTATACTGTCGGAGAAACCTTTTCTATAGGGGAGAAGACGTTTTATACTGTCGCAGACACCTTTTCTATAGAGGAGAAGACGTTTTATACTGTCGGAGACACCTTTTCTATAGGGAAGAAGACTTTAATACTGTCGGAGACACCTTTTCTATAGGGGAGAAGACGTTTTATACTGTCGGAGACACCTTTTCTATAGGGGAGAAGACGTTTTATACTGTCGGAGACACCTTTTCTATAGGGGAGAAGACGTTTTATACTGTCGCAGACACCTTTTCTATAGAGGAGAAGACGTTTTATACTGTCGGAGACACCTTTTCTATAGGAGAGAAGACGTTTTATACTGTCGCAGACACCTTTTCTATAGGGGAGAAGACGTTTTATACTGTCGGAGACACCTTTTCTATAGGGGAGAAGACGTTTTATACTGTCGGAGACATCTTTTCTATAGGGGAGAAGACGTTTTATACTGTCGGAGACACCTTTTCTATAGGGGAGAAGACGTTTTATACTGTCGGAGAAACCTTTTCTATAGGGGAGAAGACGTTTTATACTGTCGCAGACACCTTTTCTATAGAGGAGAAGACGTTTTATACTGTCGGAGACACCTTTTCTATAGGGAAGAAGACTTTAATACTGTCGGAGACACCTTTTCTATAGGGGAGAAGACGTTTTATACTGTCGGAGACACCTTTTCTATAGGGGAGAAGACGTTTTATACTGTCGGAGACACCTTTTCTATAGGGGAGAAGACGTTTTATACTGTCGCAGACACCTTTTCTATAGAGGAGAAGACGTTTTATACTGTCGGAGACACCTTTTCTATAGGGAAGAAGACTTTTATACTGTCGGAGACACCTTTTCTATAGGGGAGAAGACGTTTTATACTGTCGGAGACACCTTTTCTATAGGGGAGAAGACGTTTTATACTGTCGCAGACACCTTTTCTATAGAGGAGAAGACGTTTTATACTGTCGGAGACACCTTTTCTATAGGGAAGAAGACTTTTATACTGTCGGAGACACCTTTTCTATAGGGAAGAAGACTTTTATACTGTCGGAGACACCTTTTCTATAGAGGAGAAGACGTTTTATACAGTCGGAGACACCTTTTCTATAGAGGAGAAGACGTTTTATACTGTCGGAGACACCTATTCTATAGGGGAGAAGACGTTTTATACTGTCGGAGACACCTTTTCTATAGAGGAGAAGACGTTTTATACTGTCGCAGACACCTTTTCTATAGGAGAGAAGACGATTTATACTGTCGGAGACACCTTTTCTCTAAGGGAGAAGACGTTTTATACTGTCGGAGACACCTTTTCTATAGGGGAGAAGACGTTTTATACTGTCGGAGACACCTTTTCTATAGGGGAGAAGACGTTTTATACTGTCGGAGACACCTTTTCTATAGGAGAGAAGACGATTTATACTGTCGGTGACACCTTTTCTATAAGGGAGAAGACGTTTTATACTGTCGGAGAAACCTTTTCTATAGGGGAGAAGACGTTTTATACTGTCGCAGACACCTTTTCTATAGAGGAGAAGACGTTTTATACTGTCGGAGACACCTTTTCTATAGGGAAGAAGACTTTTATACTGTCGGAGACACCTTTTCTATAGGGGAGAAGACGTTTTATACTGTCGGAGACACCTTTTCTATAGGGGAGAAGACGTTTTATACTGTCGGAGACACCTTTTCTATAGGGGAGAAGACGTTTTATACTGTCGCAGACACCTTTTCTATAGAGGAGAAGACGTTTTATACTGTCGGAGACACCTTTTCTATAGGGAAGAAGACTTTTATACTGTCGGAGACACCTTTTCTATAGGGAAGAAGACTTTTATACTGTCGGAGACACCTTTTCTATAGGGAAGAAGACTTTTATACTGTCGGAGACACCTTTTCTATAGGGGAGAAGACGTTTTATACTGTCGGAGACACCTTTTCTATAGGGGAGAAGGCGTTTTATACTGTCGCAGACACCTTTTCTATAGAGGAGAAGACGTTTTATACTGTCGGAGACACCTTTTCTATAGGGAAGAAGACTTTTATACTGTCGGAGACACCTTTTCTATAGGGAAGAAGACTTTTATACTGTCGGAGACACCTTTTCTATAGGGGAGAAGACGTTTTATACTGTCGCAGACACCTTTTCTATAGAGGAGAAGACGTTTTATACTGTCGGAGACACCTTTTCTATAGGGAAGAAGACTTTTATACTGTCGGAGACACCTTTTCTATAGGGAAGAAGACTTTTATACTGTCGGAGACACCTTTTCTATAGGGGAGAAGACGTTTTATACTGTCGGAGACACCTTTTCTATAGGGGAGAAGGCGTTTTATACAGTCGGAGACACCTTTTCTATAGAGGAGAAGACGTTTTATACAGTCGGAGACACCTTTTCTATAGAGGAGAAGACGTTTTATACTGTCGGAGACACCTATTCTATAGGGGAGAAGACGTTTTATACTGTCGGAGACACCTTTTCTATAGAGGAGAAGACGTTTTATACTGTCGGAGACACCTTTTCTATAGGGAAGAAGACTTTTATACTGTCGGAGACACCTTTTCTATAGGGGAGAAGACGTTTTATACTGTCGGAGACACCTTTTCTATAGGGGAGAAGACTTTTATACTGTCGGAGACACCTTTTCTATAGGGAAGAAGACTTTTATACTGTCGGAGACACCTTTTCTATAGAGGAGAAGACGTTTTATACAGTCGGAGACACCTTTTCTATAGAGGAGAAGACGTTTTATACTGTCGGAGACACCTATTCTATAGGGGAGAAGACGTTTTATACTGTCGGAGACACCTTTTCTATAGGGGAGAAGACGTTTTATACTGTCGGAGACACCTTTTCTATAGAGGAGAAGACGTTTTATACTGTCGGAGACACCTTTTCTATAGGGGAGAAGACGTTTTATACTGTCGGAGACACCTTTTCTATAGGGGAGAAGACGTTTTATACTGTCGGAGACACCTTTTCTATAGGGGAGAAGACGTTTTATACTGTCGGAGACATCTTTTCTATAGGGGAGAAGACGATTTATACTGTCGAAAACACCTTTTCTATAGGGGAGAAGACGTTTTATACTGTCGGAGACACCTTTTCTATAGGGGAGAAGACGTTTTATACTGTCGGAGACACCTTTTCTATAGGGGAGAAGACGTTTTATACTGTCGGAGACACCTTTTCTATAGAGGAGAAGACGTTTTATACTGTCGCAGACACCTTTTCTATAGGAGAGAAGACGATTTATACTGTCGGAGACACCTTTTCTCTAAGGGAGAAGACGTTTTATACTGTCGGAGACACCTTTTCTATAGGGGAGAAGACGTTTTATACTGTCGGAGACACCTTTTCTATAGAGGAGAAGACGTTTTATACTGTCGGAGACACCTTTTCTATAGGGGAGAAGACGTTTTATACTGTCGGAGACACCTTTTCTATAGGGGAGAAGACGTTTTATACTGTCGGAGACACCTTTTCTATAGGGGAGAAGACGTTTTATACTGTCGGAGACACCTTTTCTATAGAGGAGAAGACGTTTTATACAGTCGGAGACACCTTTTCTATAGAGGAGAAGACGTTTTATACTGTCGGAGACACCTATTCTATAGGGGAGAAGACGTTTTATACTGTCGCAGACACCTTTTCTATAGAGGAGAAGACGTTTTATACTGTCGGAGACACCTTTTCTATAGGGGAGAAGACGTTTTATACTGTCGCAGACACCTTTTCTATAGAGGAGAAGACGTTTTATACTGTCGGAGACACCTTTTCTATAGGGAAGAAGACTTTTATACTGTCGGAGACACCATTTCTATAGGGGAGAAGACGTTTTATACTGTCGAAAACACCTTTTCTATAGGGGAGAAGACGTTTTATACTGTCGGAGACACCTTTTCTATAGGGGAGAAGACGTTTTATACTGTCGGAGACACCTTTTCTATAGAGGAGAAGACGTTTTATACTGTCGCAGACACCTTTTCTATAGGAGAGAAGACGATTTATACTGTCGGAGACACCTTTTCTCTAAGGGAGAAGACGTTTTATACTGTCGGAGACACCTTTTCTATAGGGGAGAAGACGTTTTATACTGTCGGAGACACCTTTTCTATAGAGGAGAAGACGTTTTATACTGTCGGAGACACCTTTTCTATAGGGGAGAAGACGTTTTATACTGTCGGAGACACCTTTTCTATAGGGGAGAAGACGTTTTATACTGTCGGAGACACCTTTTCTATAGAGGAGAAGACGTTTTATACAGTCGGAGACACCTTTTCTATAGAGGAGAAGACGTTTTATACTGTCGGAGACACCTATTCTATAGGGGAGAAGACGTTTTATACTGTCGCAGACACCTTTTCTATAGAGGAGAAGACGTTTTATACTGTCGGAGACACCTTTTCTATAGGGGAGAAGACGTTTTATACTGTCGCAGACACCTTTTCTATAGAGGAGAAGACGTTTTATACTGTCGGAGACACCTTTTCTATAGGGGAGAAGACGTTTTATACTGTCGGAGACACCTTTTCTATAGGGGAGAAGGCGTTTTATACTGTCGGAGACACCTTTTCTATAGAAGAGAAGACGTTTTATACTGTCGGAGACACCTTTTCTATAGGGAAGAAGACTTTTATACTGTCGGAGACACCATTTCTATAGGGGAGAAGACGTTTTATACTGTCGAAAACACCTTTTCTATAGGGGAGAAGACGTTTTATACTGTCGGAGACACCTTTTCTATAGGGGAGAAGACGTTTTATACTGTCGGAGACACCTTTTCTATAGAGGAGAAGACGTTTTATACTGTCGCAGACACCTTTTCTATAGGAGAGAAGACGATTTATACTGTCGGAGACACCTTTTCTCTAAGGGAGAAGACGTTTTATACTGTCGGAGACACCTTTTCTATAGGGGAGAAGACGTTTTATACTGTCGGAGACACCTTTTCTATAGGGGAGAAGACGTTTTATACTGTCGGAGACACCTTTTCTATAGGGGAGAAGACGTTTTATACTGTCGGAGACACCTTTTCTATAGAGGAGAAGACGTTTTATACAGTCGGAGACACCTTTTCTATAGGGGAGAAGACGTTTTATACTGTCGGAGACACCTATTCTATAGGGGAGAAGACGTTTTATACTGTCGCAGACACCTTTTCTATAGAGGAGAAGACGTTTTATACTGTCGCAGACACCTTTTCTATAGAGGAGAAGACGTTTTATACTGTCGGAGACACCTTTTCTATAGGGGAGAAGACGTTTTATACTGTCGGAGACACCTTTTCTATAGGGGAGAAGGCGTTTTATACTGTCGGAGACACCTTTTCTATAGAAGAGAAGACGTTTTATACTGTCGGAGACACCTATTCTATAGGGGAGAAGACGTTTTATACTGTCGCAGACACCTTTTCTATAGAGGAGAAGACGTTTTATACTGTCGGAGACACCTTTTCTATAGGGGAGAAGACGTTTTATACTGTCGGAGACACCTTTTCTATAGGGGAGAAGACGTTTTATACTGTCGGAGACACCTTTTCTATAGAGGAGAAGACGTTTTATACTGTCGGAGACACCTTTTCTATAGGGAAGAAGACTTTTATACTGTCGGAGACACCTTTTCTATAGGGGAGAAGACGTTTTATACTGTCGGAGACACCTTTTCTATAGGGGAGAAGACGTTTTATACTGTTACTGTCGGAGACACCTTTTCTATAGGGGAGAAGACGTTTTATACTGTCGGAGACACCTTTTCTATAGAGGAGAAGACGTTTTATACTGTCGGAGACACCTTTTCTATAGGGAAGAAGACTTTTATACTGTCGGAGACACCATTTCTATAGGGGAGAAGACGTTTTATACTGTCGGAGACACCTTTTCTATAGGGGAGAAGACGTTTTATACTGTCGGAGACACCTTTTCAATAGGGGAGAAGACGTTTTATACTGTCGGAGACACCTTTTCTATAGAGGAGAAGACGTTTTATACTGTCGGAGACACCTTTTCTATAGGGGAGAAGACGTTTTATACTGTCGGAGACACCATTTCTATAGGGGAGAAGACGTTTTATACTGTCGGAGACACCTTTTCTATAGGGGAGAAGACGTTTTATACTGTCGGAGACACCTTTTCTATAGAGGAGAAGACGTTTTATACTGTCGGAGACACCTTTTCTATAGGGAAGAAGACTTTTATACTGTCGGAGACACCATTTCTATAGGGGAGAAGACGTTTTATACTGTCGGAGACACCTTTTCTATAGGGGAGAAGACGTTTTATACTGTCGGAGACACCTTTTCTATAGAGGAGAAGACGTTTTATACTGTCGGAGACACCTTTTCTATAGGGAAGAAGACTTTTATACTGTCGGAGACACCATTTCTATAGGGGAGAAGACGTTTTATACTGTCGGAGACACCTTTTCTATAGGGGAGAAGACGTTTTATACTGTCGGAGACACCTTTTCAATAGGGGAGAAGACGTTTTATACTGTCGGAGACACCTTTTCTATAGAGGAGAAGACGTTTTATACTGTCGCAGACACCTTTTCTATAGGGGAGAAGACGTTTTATACTGTCGGAGACACCTTTTCTATGGGGGAGAAGACGTTTTATACTGTCGGAGACACCTTTTCTATAGAGGAGAAGACGTTTTATACTGTCGGAGACACCTTTTCTATAGGGAAGAAGACTTTTATACTGTCGGAGACACCTTTTCTATAGGGGAGAAGACGTTTTATACTGTCGCAGACACCTTTTCTATAGAGGAGAAGACGTTTTATACTGTCGGAGACACCTTTTCTATAGGGGAGAAGACGTTTTATACTGTCGGAGACACCTTTTCTATAGAGGAGAAGACGTTTTATACCGTCGGAGACACCTTTTCTATAGGGGAGAAGACGTTTTATACTGTTACTGTCGGAGACACCTTTTCTATAGGGGAGAAGACGTTTTATACTGTCGGAGACACCTTTTCTATAGAGGAGAAGACGTTTTATACTGTCGGAGACACCTTTTCTATAGGGAAGAAGACTTTTATACTGTCGGAGACACCATTTCTATAGGGGAGAAGACGTTTTATACTGTCGGAGACACCTTTTCTATAGGGGAGAAGACGTTTTATACTGTCGGAGACACCATTTCTATAGGGGAGAAGACGTTTTATACTGTCGGAGACACCTTTTCTATAGGGGAGAAGACGTTTTATACTGTCGGAGACACCTTTTCTATAGAGGAGAAGACGTTTTATACTGTCGGAGACACCTTTTCTATAGGGAAGAAGACTTTTATACTGTCGGAGACACCATTTCTATAGGGGAGAAGACGTTTTATACTGTCGGAGACACCTTTTCTATAGGGGAGAAGACGTTTTATACTGTCGGAGACACCTTTTCAATAGGGGAGAAGACGATTTATACTGTCGGAGACACTTTTTCTATAGGGGAGAAGACATTTTATACTGTCGGAGACACCTTTTCTATAGGGGAGAAGACGATTTATACTGTCGGAGACACCTTTTCTATAGGGGAGAAGACGTTTTATACTGTCGGAGACACCTTTTCTATAGGGGAGAAGACGTTTTATACTGTCGGAGACACCTTTTCTATAGAGGAGAAGACGTTTTATACTGTCGGAGACACCTTTTCTATAGGGAAGAAGACTTTTATACTGTCGGAGACACCTTTTCTATAGGGGAGAAGACGTTTTATACTGTCGGAGACACCTTTTCTATAGGGGAGAAGACGTTTTATACTGTCGCAGACACCTTTTCTATAGGGGAGAAGACGTTTTATACTGTCGGAGACACCTTTTCTATGGGGGAGAAGACGTTTTATACTGTCGGAGACACCTTTTCTATAGAGGAGAAGACGTTTTATACTGTCGGAGACACCTTTTCTATAGGGAAGAAGACTTTTATACTGTCGGAGACACCTTTTCTATAGGGGAGAAGACGTTTTATACTGTCGCAGACACCTTTTCTATAGAGGAGAAGACGTTTTATACTGTCGGAGACACCTTTTCTATAGGGGAGAAGACGTTTTATACTGTCGGAGACACCTTTTCTATAGAGGAGAAGACGTTTTATACCGTCGGAGACACCTTTTCTATAGGGGAGAAGACGTTTTATACTGTCGGAGACACCTTTTCTATAGAGGAGAAGACGTTTTATACTGTCGGAGACACCTTTTCTATAGGAGAGAAGACGATTTATACTGTCGCAGACACCTTTTCTATAGAGGAGAAGACGTTTTATACTGTCGGAGACACCTTTTCTATAGGGGAGAAGACGTTTTATACTGTCGGAGACACCTTTTCTATAGGGGAGAAAGCGTTTTATACTGTCGGAGACACCTTTTCTATAGGAGAGAAGACGTTTTATACTGTCGGAGACACCTTTTCTATAGGGGAGAAGACGTTTTATACTGTCGGAGACACCTTTTCTATAGGGGAGAAGACGTTTTATACTGTCGGAGACACCTATTCTATAGGGGAGAAGACGTTTTATACTGTCGGAGACACCTTTTCAATAGGGGAGAAGACGTTTTATACTGTCGGAGAAACCTTTTCTATAGGGGAGAAGACGTTTTATACTGTCGCAGACACCTTTTCTATAGAGGAGAAGACGTTTTATACTGTCGGAGACACCTTTTCTATAGGGAAGAAGACTTTTATACTGTCGGAGACACCATTTCTATAGGGGAGAAGACGTTTTATACTGTCGGAGACACCTTTTCTATAGGGGAGAAGACGTTTTATACTGTCGGAGACACCTTTTCTATAGGGGAGAAGACGTTTTATACTGTCGGAGACACCTTTTCTATAGGGAAGAAGACTTTTATACTGTCGGAGACACCTTTTCTATAGGGGAGAAGACGTTTTATACGGTCGCAGACACCTTTTCTATAGGGGAGAAGACGTTTTATACTGTCGGAGACACCTTTTCTATAGGGGAGAAGACGTTTTATACTGTCGGAGACACCTTTTCTATAGGGGAGAAGACGTTTTATACTGTCGGAGACACCTTTTCTATAGGGGAGAAGACATTTTATACTGTCGGAGACACCTTTTCTATAGGAGAGAAGACGTTTTATACTGTCGGAGACACCTTTTCTATAGGGGAGAAGACGTTTTATACTGTCGGAGACACCTTTTCTATAGGGAAGAAGACTTTTATACTGTCGGAGACACCATTTCTATAGGGGAGAAGACGTTTTATACTGTCGGAGACACCTTTTCTATAGGGGAGAAGACGTTTTATACTGTCGCAGACACCTTTTCTATAGAGGAGAAGACGTTTTATACTGTCGGAGACACCTTTTCTATAGGGGAGAAGACGTTTTATACTGTCGGAGACACCTTTTCTATAGGGGAGAAGACGATTTATACTGTCGGAGACACCTTTTCTATAGGGGAGAAGACGTTTTATACTGTCGGAGACACCTTTTCTATAGGGGAGAAGACGTTTTATACTGTCGGAGACACCTTTTCTATAGAGGAGAAGACGTTTTATACTGTCGGAGACACCTTTTCTATAGGGAAGAAGACTTTTATACTGTCGGAGACACCTTTTCTATAGGGGAGAAGACGTTTTATACTGTCGGAGACACCTTTTCTATAGGGGAGAAGACATTTTATACTGTCGGAGACACCTTTTCTATAGGAGAGAAGACGATTTATACTGTCGAAAACACCTTTTCTATAGGGAAGAAGACTTTTATACTGTCGGAGACACCTTTTCTATAGGGGAGAAGACGTTTTATACTGTCGGAGACACCTTTTCTATACGGAAGAAGACTTTTATACTGTCGGAGACACCTTTTCTATAGGGGAGAAGACGTTTTATACTGTCGGAGACACCTTTTCTATAGGAGAGAAGACGATTTATACTGTCGGAGACACCTTTTCTATAGGGAAGAAGACTTTTATACTGTCGGATACACCTTTTCTATAGGGGAGAAGACGTTTTATACTGTCGGAGACACCTTTTCTATAGGAGAGAAGACGTTTTATACTGTCGCAGACACCTTTTCTATAGGGGAGAAGACGTTTTATACTGTCGGAGACACCTTTTCTATAGGAGAGAAGACGATTTATACTGTCGGAGACACCTTTTCTATAAGGGAGAAGACGTTTTATACTGTCGGAGAAACCTTTTCTATAGGGGAGAAGACGTTTTATACTGTCGCAGACACCTTTTCTATAGAGGAGAAGACGTTTTATACTGTCGGAGACACCTTTTCTATAGGGAAGAAGACTTTTATACTGTCGGAGACACCATTTCTATAGGGGAGAAGACGTTTTATACTGTCGGAGACACCTTTTCTATAGGGGAGAAGACGTTTTATACTGTCGGAGACACCTTTCTATAGAGGAGAAGACGTTTTATACTGTCGGAGACACCTTTTCTATAGGGAAGAAGACTTTTATACTGTCGGAGACACCATTTCTATAGGGGAGAAGACGTTTTATACTGTCGGAGACACCTTTTCTATAGGGGAGAAGACGTTTTATACTGTCGCAGACACCTTTTCTATAGAGGAGAAGACGTTTTATACTGTCGGAGACACCTTTTCTATAGGGGAGAAGACTTTTATACTGTCGGAGACACCTTTTCTATAGGAGAGAAGACGATTTATACTGTCGGAGACACCTTTTCTATAGGGGAGAAGACGTTTTATACTGTCGGAGACACCTTTTCTATAGGGGAGAAGACGTTTTATACTGTCGGAGACACCTTTTCTATAGAGGAGAAGACGTTTTATACTGTCGGAGACACCTTTTCTATAGGGAAGAAGACTTTTATACTGTCGGAGACACCATTTCTATAGGGGAGAAGACGTTTTATACTGTCGGAGACACCTTTTCTATAGGGGAGAAGACGTTTTATACTGTCGCAGACACCTTTTCTATAGAGGAGAAGACGTTTTATACTGTCGGAGACACCTTTTCTATAGGGGAGAAGACGTTTTATACTGTCGGAGACACCTTTTCTATAGGGGAGAAGACGATTTATACTGTCGGAGACACCTTTTCTATAGGGGAGAAGACGTTTTATACTGTCGGAGACACCTTTTCTATAGGGGAGAAGACGTTTTATACTGTCGGAGACACCTTTTCTATAGAGGAGAAGACGTTTTATACTGTCGGAGACACCTTTTCTATAGGGAAGAAGACTTTTATACTGTCGGAGACACCTTTTCTATAGGGGAGAAGACGTTTTATACTGTCGGAGACACCTTTTCTATAGGGGAGAAGACATTTTATACTGTCGGAGACACCTTTTCTATAGGAGAGAAGACGATTTATACTGTCGAAAACACCTTTTCTATAGGGAAGAAGACTTTTATACTGTCGGAGACACCTTTTCTATAGGGGAGAAGACGTTTTATACTGTCGGAGACACCTTTTCTATACGGAAGAAGACTTTTATACTGTCGGAGACACCTTTTCTATAGGGGAGAAGACGTTTTATACTGTCGGAGACACCTTTTCTATAGAGGAGAAGACGTTTTATACTGTCGGAGACACCTTTTCTATAGGGGAGAAGACGTTTTATACTGTCGGAGACACCTTTTCTATAGGGGAGAAGACGTTTTATACTGTCGGAGACATCTTTTCTATAGGGGAGAAGACGTTTTATACTGTCGGAGACACCTTTTCTATAGGGGAGAAGACGTTTTATACTGTCGGAGACACCTTTTCTATAGAGGAGAAGACGTTTTATACTGTCGGAGACACCTTTTCTATAGGAGAGAAGACGATTTATACTGTCGGAGACACCTTTTCTATAAGGGAGAAGACGTTTTATACTGTCGGAGAAACCTTTTCTATAGGGGAGAAGACGTTTTATACTGTCGCAGACACCTTTTCTATAGAGGAGAAGACGTTTTATACTGTCGGAGACACCTTTTCTATAGGGAAGAAGACTTTTATACTGTCGGAGACACCATTTCTATAGGGGAGAAGACGTTTTATACTGTCGGAGACACCTTTTCTATAGGGGAGAAGACGTTTTATACTGTCGCAGACACCTTTTCTATAGGAGAGAAGACGATTTATACTGTCGGAGACACCTTTTCTATAGGGAAGAAGACTTTTATACTGTCGGAGACACCATTTCTATAGGGGAGAAGACGTTTTATACTGTCGGAGACACCTTTTCTATAGGGGAGAAGACGTTTTATACTGTCGCAGACACCTTTTCTATAGAGGAGAAGACTTTTATACTGTCGGAGACACCTTTTCTATAGGGGAGAAGACGTTTTATACTGTCGCAGACACCTTTTCTATAGAGGAGAAGACGTTTTATACTGTCGGAGACACCTTTTCTATAGGGGAGAAGACGTTTTATACTGTCGGAGACACCTTTTCTATAGGGGAGAAGGCGTTTTATACTGTCGGAGACACCTTTTCTATAGAAGAGAAGACGTTTTATACAGTCGGAGACACCTTTTCTATAGAGGAGAAGACGTTTTATACAGTCGGAGACACCTTTTCTATAGGGGAGAAGACGTTTTATACTGTCGGAGACATCTTTTCTATAGGGGAGAAGACGTTTTATACTGTCGGAGACACCTTTTCTATAGGGGAGAAGACGTTTTATACTGTCGGAGACACATTTTCTATAGGGGAGAAGACGTTTTATGCTGTCGGAGACACCTTTTCTATAGGGGAGAAGACGTTTTATACTGTCGGAGACACCTTTTCTATAGAGGAGAAGACGTTTTATACTGTCGGAGACACCTTTTCTATAGAGGAGAAGACGTTTTATACTGTCGGAGACACCTTTTCTATAGGGAAGAAGACTTTTATACTGTCGGAGACACCTTTTCTATAGGGGAGAAGACGTTTTATACTGTCGGAGACACCTTTTCTATAGGGGAGAAGACGTTTTATACTGTCGCAGACACCTTTTCTATAGAGGAGAAGACGTTTTATACTGTCGGAGACACCTTTTCTATAGGGAAGAAGACTTTTATACTGTCGGAGACACCTTTTCTATAGGGGAGAAGACGTTTTATACTGTCGGAGACACCTTTTCTATAGGGGAGAAGGCGTTTTATACAGTCGGAGACACCTTTTCTATAGAGGAGAAGACGTTTTATACAGTCGGAGACACCTTTTCTATAGAGGAGAAGACGTTTTATACTGTCGGAGACACCTATTCTATAGGGGAGAAGACGTTTTATACTGTCGCAGACACCTTTTCTATAGAGGAGAAGACGTTTTATACTGTCGCAGACACCTTTTCTATAGGGGAGAAGACGTTTTATACTGTCGGAGACACCTTTTCTATAGAGGAGAAGACGTTTTATACTGTCGGAGACACCTTTTCTATAGGGGAGAAGACGTTTTATACTGTCGGAGACACCTTTTCTATAGGGGAGAAGACGTTTTATACTGTCGGAGACATCTTTTCTATAGGGGAGAAGACGTTTTATACTGTCGGAGACACCTTTTCTATAGGGGAGAAGACGTTTTATACTGTCGGAGACACCTTTTCTATAGGGGAGAAGACGTTTTATACTGTCGGAGACACCTTTTCTATAGGGGAGAAGACGTTTTATACTGTCGGAGACACCTTTTCTATAGGAGAGAAGACGATTTATACTGTCGGAGACACCTTTTCTATAGGGGAGAAGACGTTTTATACTGTCGGAGACACCTTTTCTATAGAGGAGAAGACGTTTTATACTGTCGGAGACATCTTTTCTATAGGGGAGAAGACGTTTTATACTGTCGGAGACACCTTTTCTATAGGGAAGAAGACTTTTATACTGTCGGAGACACCTTTTCTATAGGGGAGAAGACGTTTTATACTGTCGGAGACACCTTTTCTATAGGGAAGAAGACTTTTATACTGTCGGAGACACCTTTTCTATAGGGGAGAAGACATTTTATACTGTCGGAGACACCTTTTCTATAGGAGAGAAGACGATTTATACTGTCGAAAACACCTTTTCTATAGGGAAGAAGACTTTTATACTGTCGGAGACACCTTTTCTATAGGGGAGAAGACGTTTTATACTGTCGGAGACACCTTTTCTATAGGGAAGAAGACTTTTATACTGTCGGAGACACCTTTTCTATAGGGGAGAAGACGTTTTATACTGTCGGAGACACCTTTTCTATAGAGGAGAAGACGTTTTATACTGTCGGAGACACATTTTCTATAGGGGAGAAGACGTTTTATACTGTCGGAGACACCTTTTCTATAGGGGAGAAGACGTTTTATACTGTCGGAGACACCTTTTCTATAGAGGAGAAGACGTTTTATACTGTCGGAGACACCTTTTCTATAGAGGAGAAGACGTTTTATACTGTCGGAGACACCTTTTCTATAGGGAAGAAGACTTTTATACTGTCGGAGACACCTTTTCTATAGGGGAGAAGACGTTTTATACTGTCGGAGACACCTTTTCTATAGGGGAGAAGACGTTTTATACTGTCGCAGACACCTTTTCTATAGAGGAGAAGACGTTTTATACTGTCGGAGACACCTTTTCTATAGGGAAGAAGACTTTTATACTGTCGGAGACACCTTTTCTATAGGGGAGAAGACGTTTTATACTGTCGGAGACACCTTTTCTATAGGGGAGAAGGCGTTTTATACTGTCGGAGACACCTTTTCTATAGAGGAGAAGACGTTTTATACAGTCGGAGACACCTTTTCTATAGAGGAGAAGACGTTTTATACTGTCGGAGACACCTATTCTATAGGGGAGAAGACGTTTTATACTGTCGCAGACACCTTTTCTATAGAGGAGAAGACGTTTTATACTGTCGCAGACACCTTTTCTATAGGGGAGAAGACGTTTTATACTGTCGGAGACACCTTTTCTATAGAGGAGAAGACGTTTTATACTGTCGGAGACACCTTTTCTATAGGGGAGAAGACGTTTTATACTGTCGGAGACACCTTTTCTATAGGGGAGAAGACGTTTTATACTGTCGGAGACATCTTTTCTATAGGGGAGAAGACGTTTTATACTGTCGGAGACACCTTTTCTATAGGGGAGAAGACGTTTTATACTGTCGGAGACACCTTTTCTATAGGGGAGAAGACGTTTTATACTGTCGGAGACACCTTTTCTATAGGGGAGAAGACGTTTTATACTGTCGGAGACACCTTTTCTATAGGGGAGAAGACGTTTTATACTGTCGCAGACACCTTTTCTATAGAGGAGAAGACGTTTTATACTGTCGGAGACACCTTTTCTATAGGGGAGAAGACTTTTATACTGTCGGAGACACCTTTTCTATAGGGGAGAAGACGGTTTATACTGTCGGAGACACCTTTTCCATAGGGGAGAAGACGTTTTATACTGTCGGAGACACCTTTTCTATAGGAGAGAAGACGATTTATACTGTCGGAGACACCTTTTCTATAGGGGAGAAGACGTTTTATACTGTCGGAGACACCTTTTCTATAGAGGAGAAGACGTTTTATACTGTCGGAGACATCTTTTCTATAGGGGAGAAGACGTTTTATACTGTCGGAGACACCTTTTCTATAGGGAAGAAGACTTTTATACTGTCGGAGACACCTTTTCTATAGGGGAGAAGACGTTTTATACTGTCGGAGACACCTTTTCTATAGGGAAGAAGACTTTTATACTGTCGGAGACACCTTTTCTATAGGGGAGAAGACATTTTATACTGTCGGAGACACCTTTTCTATAGGAGAGAAGACGATTTATACTGTCGAAAACACCTTTTCTATAGGGAAGAAGACGTTTTATACTGTCGCAGACACCTTTTCTATAGAGGAGAAGACGTTTTATACTGTCGGAGACACCTTTTCTATAGGGGAGAAGACTTTTATACTGTCGGAGACACCTTTTCTATAGGGGAGAAGACGTTTTATACTGTCGCAGACACCTTTTCTATAGAGGAGAAGACGTTTTATACTGTCGGAGACACCTTTTCTATAGGGGAGAAGACGTTTTATACTGTCGGAGACACCTTTTCTATAGGGGAGAAGGCGTTTTATACTGTCGGAGACACCTTTTCTATACAAGAGAAGACGTTTTATACAGTCGGAGACACCTTTTCTATAGAGGAGAAGACGTTTTATACAGTCGGAGACACCTTTTCTATAGGGGAGAAGACGTTTTATACTGTCGGAGACATCTTTTCTATAGGGGAGAAGACGTTTTATACTGTCGGAGACACCTTTTCAATAGGGGAGAAGACGTTTTATACTGTCGGAGACACATTTTCTATAGGGGAGAAGACGTTTTATGCTGTCGGAGACACCTTTTCTATAGGGGAGAAGACGTTTTATACTGTCGGAGACACCTTTTCTATAGAGGAGAAGACGTTTTATACTGTCGGAGACACCTTTTCTATAGGGGAGAAGGCGTTTTATACTGTCGGAGACACCTTTTCTATAGAAGAGAAGACGTTTTATACAGTCGGAGACACCTTTTCTATAGAGGAGAAGACGTTTTATACTGTCGGAGACACCTTTTCTATAGAGGAGAAGACGTTTTATACTGTCGGAGACACCTTTTCTATAGGGGAGAAGACGTTTTATACTGTCGGAGACACCTTTTCTATAGGGGAGAAGACGTTTTATACTGTCGGAGACATCTTTTCTATAGGGGAGAAGACGTTTTATACTGTCGGAGACACCTTTTCTATAGGGGAGAAGACGTTTTATACTGTCGGAGACACCTTTTCTATAGGGGAGAAGACGTTTTATACTGTCGGAGACACCTTTTCTATAGGGGAGAAGACGTTTTATACTGTCGGAGACACCTTTTCTATAGGAGAGAAGACGATTTATACTGTCGGAGACACCTTTTCTATAGGGGAGAAGACGTTTTATACTGTCGGAGACACCTTTTCTATAGAGGAGAAGACGTTTTATACTGTCGGAGACATCTTTTCTATAGGGGAGAAGACGTTTTATGCTGTCGGAGACACCTTTTCTATAAGGGAGAAGACGTTTTATACTGTCGGAGACACCTTTTCTATAGGGGAGAAGACGTTTTATACTGTCGGAGACACCTTTTCTATAGAGGAGAAGACGTTTTATACTGTCGGAGACACCTTTTCTATAGGGAAGAAGACTTTTATACTGTCGGAGACACCTTTTCTATAGGGGAGAAGACGTTTTATACTGTCGCAGACACCTTTTCTATAGGAGAGAAGACGATTTATACTGTCGGAGACACCTTTTCTATAAGGGAGAAGACGTTTTATACTGTCGGAGACACCTTTTCTATAGGGAAGAAGACATTTTATACTGTCGGAGACACCTTTTCTATAGGAGAGAAGACGATTTATACTGTCGGAGACACCTTTTCTATAGGGGAGAAGACGTTTTATACTGTCGGAGACACCTTTTCTATAGGGGAGAAGACGTTTTATACTGTCGGAGACACCTTTTCTATAGGGGAGAAGACGTTTTATACTGTCGGAGACACCTTTTCTATAGGGAAGAAGACTTTTATACTGTCGGAGACACCTTTTCTATAAGGGAGAAGACGTTTTATACTGTCGGAGACACCTTTTCTATAGGGAAGAAGACTTTTATACTGTCGGAGACACCTTTTCTATAGGGGAGAAGACGTTTTATACTGTCGGAGACACCTTTTCTATAGAGGAGAAGACGTTTTATACTGTCGGAGACACCTTTTCTATAGGGGAGAAGACGTTTTATACTGTCGGAGACACCTTTTCTATAGGGGAGAAGACGTTTTATACTGTCGGAGACATCTTTTCTATAGGGGAGAAGACGTTTTATACTGTCGGAGACACCTTTTCTATAGGGGAGAAGACGTTTTATACTGTCGGAGACACCTTTTCTATAGGAGAGAAGACGTTTTATACTGTCGGAGACACCTATTCTATAGGGGAGAAGACGTTTTATACTGTCGGAGACACCTTTTCTATAGAGGAGAAGACGTTTTATACTGTCGCAGACACCTTTTCTATAGGAGAGAAGACGATTTATACTGTCGGAGACACCTTTTCTCTAAGGGAGAAGACGTTTTATACTGTCGGAGACACCTTTTCTATAGGGGAGAAGACGTTTTATACTGTCGGAGACACCTTTTCTATAGGGGAGAAGACGTTTTATACTGTCGGAGACACCTTTTCTATAGGGGAGAAGACGTTTTATACTGTCGGAGACACCTTTTCTATAGGAGAGAAGACGATTTATACTGTCGGAGACACCTTTTCTATAGGGGAGAAGACGTTTTATACTGTCGGAGACACCTTTTCTATAGAGGAGAAGACGTTTTATACTGTCGGAGACATCTTTTCTATAGGGGAGAAGACGTTTTATGCTGTCGGAGACACCTTTTCTATAAGGGAGAAGACGTTTTATACTGTCGGAGACACCTTTTCTATAGGGGAGAAGACGTTTTATACTGTCGGAGACACCTTTTCTATAGAGGAGAAGACGTTTTATACTGTCGGAGACACCTTTTCTATAGGGAAGAAGACTTTTATACTGTCGGAGACACCTTTTCTATAGGGGAGAAGACGTTTTATACTGTCGCAGACACCTTTTCTATAGGAGAGAAGACGATTTATACTGTCGGAGACACCTTTTCTATAAGGGAGAAGACGTTTTATACTGTCGGAGACACCTTTTCTATAGGGAAGAAGACTTTTATACTGTCGGAGACACCTTTTCTATAGGGGAGAAGACGTTTTATACTGTCGGAGACACCTTTTCTATAGGGAAGAAGACTTTTATACTGTCGGAGACACCTTTTCTATAGGAGAGAAGACGATTTATACTGTCGGAGACACCTTGTCTATAAGGGAGAAGACGTTTTATACTGTCGGAGACACCTTTTCTATAGGGGAGAAGACGTTTTATACTGTCGCAGACACCTTTTCTATAGAGGAGAAGACGTTTTATACTGTCGGAGACACCTTTTCTATAAGGGAGAAGACGTTTTATACTGTCGGAGACACCTTTTCTATAGGGGAGAAGACGTTTTATACTGTCGCAGACACCTTTTCTATAGAGGAGAAGACGTTTTATACTGTCGGAGACACCTTTTCTATAGGGAAGAAGACTTTTATACTGTCGGAGACACCTTTTCTATAGGGGAGAAGACGATTTATACTGTCGGAGACACCTTTTCTATAGGGGAGAAGACGTTTTATACTGTCGGAGACACCTATTCTATAGGGGAGAAGACGTTTTATACTGTCGGAGACACCTTTTCTATAGAGGAGAAGACGTTTTATACTGTCGCAGACACCTTTTCTATAGGAGAGAAGACGATTTATACTGTCGGAGACACCTTTTCTCTAAGGGAGAAGACGTTTTATACTGTCGGAGACACCTTTTCTATAGGGGAGAAGACGTTTTATACTGTCGGAGACACCTTTTCTATAGAGGAGAAGACGTTTTATACTGTCGGAGACACCTTTTCTATAGGGGAGAAGACGTTTTATACTGTCGGAGACACCTTTTCTATAGGGGAGAAGACGTTTTATACTGTCGGAGACACCTTTTCTATAGGAGAGAAGACGATTTATACTGTCGGAGACACCTTTTCTATAGGGGAGAAGACGTTTTATACTGTCGGAGACACCTTTTCTATAGAGGAGAAGACGTTTTATACTGTCGGAGACATCTTTTATATAGGGGAGAAGACGTTTTATGCTGTCGGAGACACCTTTTCTATAAGGGAGAAGACGTTTTATACTGTCGGAGACACCTTTTCTATAGGGGAGAAGACGTTTTATACTGTCGGAGACACCTTTTCTATAGAGGAGAAGACGTTTTATACTGTCGGAGACACCTTTTCTATAGGGAAGAAGACTTTTATACTGTCGGAGACACCTTTTCTATAGGGGAGAAGACGTTTTATACTGTCGCAGACACCTTTTCTATAGGAGAGAAGACGATTTATACTGTCGGAGACACCTTTTCTATAAGGGAGAAGACGTTTTATACTGTCGGAGACACCTTTTCTATAGGGAAGAAGACTTTTATACTGTCGGAGACACCTTTTCTATAGGGGAGAAGACGTTTTATACTGTCGGAGACACCTTTTCTATAGGGAAGAAGACTTTTATACTGTCGGAGACACCTTTTCTATAGGAGAGAAGACGATTTATACTGTCGGAGACACCTTTTCTATAAGGGAGAAGACGTTTTATACTGTCGGAGACACCTTTTCTATAGGGGAGAAGACGTTTTATACTGTCGGAGACACCTTTTCTATAGGGAAGAAGACTTTTATACTGTCGGAGACACCTTTTCTATAGGGGAGAAGACATTTTATACTGTCGGAGACACCTTTTCTATAGGAGAGAAGACGATTTATACTGTCGAAAACACCTTTTCTATAGGGAAGAAGACTTTTATACTGTCGCAGACACCTTTTCTATAGGAGAGAAGACGATTTATACTGTCGGAGACACCTTTTCTATAAGGGAGAAGACGTTTTATACTGTCGGAGACACCTTTTCTATAGGGGAGAAGACGTTTTATACTGTCGCAGACACCTTTTCTATAGAGGAGAAGACGTTTTAGACTGTCGGAGACACCTTTTCTATAAGGGAGAAGACGTTTTATACTGTCGGAGACACCTTTTCTATAGGGGAGAAGACGTTTTATACTGTCGCAGACACCTTTTCTATAGAGGAGAAGACGTTTTATACTGTCGGAGACACCTTTTCTATAGGGAAGAAGACTTTTATACTGTCGGAGACACCTTTTCTATAGGGGAGAAGACTGTTTATACTGTCGGAGACACCTTTTCTATAGGGGAGAAGACGTTTTATACTGTCGGAGACACCTTTTCTATAGAGGAGAAGACGTTTTATACTGTCGGAGACACCTTTTCTATAAGGGAGAAGACGTTTTATACTGTCGGAGACACCTTTTCTATAGGGAAGAAGACTTTTATACTGTCGGAGACACCTTTTCTATAGGGGAGAAGACGTTTTATACTGTCGGAGACATCTTTTCTATAGGGGAGAAGGCGTTTTATACAGTCGGAGACACCTTTTCTATAGAGGAGAAGACGTTTTATACAGTCGGAGACACCTTTTCTATAGAGGAGAAGACGTTTTATACTGTCGGAGACACCTTTTCTATAGGGGAGAAGACGTTTTATACTGTCGCAGACACCTTTTCTATAGAGGAGAAGACGTTTTATACTGTCGGAGACACCTTTTCTATAGGGGAGAAGACGTTTTATACTGTCGGAGACACCTTTTCTATAGGGGAGAAGACGTTTTATACTGTCGGAGACACCTTTTCTATAGGGGAGAAGGCGTTTTATACAGTCGGAGACACCTTTTCTATAGAGGAGAAGACGTTTTATACAGTCGGAGACACCTTTTCTATAGAGGAGAAGACGTTTTATACTGTCGGAGACACCTATTCTATAGGGGAGAAGACGTTTTATACTGTCGGAGACACCTTTTCTATAGAGGAGAAGACGTTTTATACTGTCGGAGACACCTTTTCTATAGGGGAGAAGACGTTTTATACTGTCGCAGACACCTTTTCTATAGGGGAGAAGGCGTTTTATACTGTCGGAGACACTTTTTCTATAGAGGAGAAGGCGTTTTATACTGTCGGAGACACCTTTCTATAGAGGAGAAGACGTTTTATACTGTCGGAGACACCTTTTCTAGAGGGAAGAAGACTTTTATACTGTCGGAGACACCTTTTCTATAGAGGAGAAGACGTTTTATACTGTCGGAGACACCTATTCTATAGGAGAGAAGACGATTTATACTGTCGGAGACACCTTTTCTATAGGGGAGAAGACGTTTTATACTGTCGCAGACACCTTTTCTATAGAGGAGAAGACGTTTTATACTGTCGGAGACACCTTTTCTATAGGGAAGAAGACTTTTATACTGTCGGAGACACCTTTTCTATAGGGGAGAAGACTTTTTATACTGTCGGAGACACCTATTCTATAGGGGAGAAGACGTTTTATACTGTCGGAGACACCTTTTCTATAGAGGAGAAGACGTTTTATACTGTCGCAGACACCTTTTCTATAGGAGAAAAGACGATTTATACTGTCGGAGACACCTTTTCTCTAAGGGAGAAGACGTTTTATACTGTCGGAGACACCTTTTCTATAGGGGAGAAGACGTTTTATACTGTCGGAGACACCTTTTCTATAGAGGAGAAGACGTTTTATACTGTCGGAGACACCTTTTCTATAGAGGAGAAGACGTTTTATACTGTCGGAGACACCTTTTCTATAGGGGAGAAGACATTTTATACTGTCGGAGACACCTTTTCTATAGGAGAGAAGACGATTTATACTGTCGGAGACACCTTTTCTATAGGGGAGAAGACGTTTTATACTGTCGGAGACACCTTTTCTATAGGGGAGAAGACGTTTTATACTGTCGGAGACACCTTTTCTATAGGGGAGAAGACGTTTTATACTGTCGGAGACACCTTTTCTATAGGGGAGAAGACGTTTTATACTGTCGGAGACACCTTTTCTATAGAGGAGAAGACGTTTTATACTGTCGCAGACACCTTTTCTATAGGGAAGAAGACTTTTATACTGTCGGAGACACCTTTTCTATAGGGGAGAAGACGTTTTATACTGTCGGAGACACCTTTTCTATAGGGGAGAAGGCGTTTTATACAGTCGGAGACACCTTTTCTATAGAGGAGAAGACGTTTTATACAGTCGGAGACACCTTTTCTATAGAGGAGAAGACGTTTTATACTGTCGGAGACACCTATTCTATAGGGGAGAAGACGTTTTATACTGTCGGAGACACCTTTTCTATAGAGGAGAAGACGTTTTATACTGTCGCAGACACCTTTTCTATAGGAGAAAAGACGATTTATACTGTCGGAGACACCTTTTCTCTAAGGGAGAAGACGTTTTATACTGTCGGAGACACCTTTTCTATAGGGGAGAAGACGTTTTATACTGTCGGAGACACCTTTTCTATAGAGGAGAAGACGTTTTATACTGTCGGAGACACCTTTTCTATAGGGGAGAAGACGTTTTATACTGTCGGAGACACCTTTTCTATAGGGGAGAAGACGTTTTATACTGTCGGAGACACCTTTTCTATAGGAGAGAAGACGATTTATACTGTCGGAGACACCTTTTCTATAGGGGAGAAGACGTTTTATACTGTCGGAGACACCTTTTCTATAGAGGAGAAGACGTTTTATACTGTCGGAGACATCTTTTCTATAGGGGAGAAGACGTTTTATGCTGTCGGAGACACCTTTTCTATAAGGGAGAAGACGTTTTATTCTGTCGGAGACACCTTTTCTATAGGGGAGAAGACGTTTTATACTGTCGGAGACACCTTTTCTATAGAGGAGAAGACGTTTTATACTGTCGGAGACACCTTTTCTATAGGGAAGAAGACTTTTATACTGTCGGAGACACCTTTTCTATAGGGGAGAAGACGTTTTATACTGTCGGAGACACCTTTTCTATAGGAGAGAAGACGATTTATACTGTCGGAGACACCTTTTCTATAGGGGAGAAGACGTTTTATACTGTCGGAGACACCTTTTCTATAGAGGAGAAGACGTTTTATACTGTCGGAGACATCTTTTCTATAGGGGAGAAGACGTTTTATGCTGTCGGAGACACCTTTTCTATAAGGGAGAAGACGTTTTATACTGTCGGAGACACCTTTTCTATAGGGGAGAAGACGTTTTATACTGTCGGAGACACCTTTTCTATAGAGGAGAAGACGTTTTATACTGTTGGAGACACCTTTTCTATAGGGAAGAAGACTTTTATACTGTCGGAGACACCTTTTCTATAGGGGAGAAGACGTTTTATACTGTCGCAGACACCTTTTCTATAGGAGAGAAGACGATTTATACTGTCGGAGACACCTTTTCTATAAGGGAGAAGACGTTTTATACTGTCGGAGACACCTTTTCTATAGGGAAGAAGACTTTTATACTGTCGGAGACACCTTTTCTATAGGGGAGAAGACGTTTTATACTGTCGCAGACACCTTTTCTATAGAGGAGAAGACGTTTTATACTGTCGGAGACACCTTTTCTATAGGGAAGAAGACTTTTATACTGTCGGAGACACCTTTTCTATAGGGGAGAAGACTGTTTATACTGTCGGAGACACCTTTTCTATAGGGGAGAAGACGTTTTATACTGTCGGAGACACCTTTTCTATAGAGGAGAAGACGTTTTATACTGTCGGAGACACCTTTTCTATAAGGGAGAAGACGTTTTATACTGTCGGAGACACCTTTTCTATAGGGAAGAAGACTTTTATACAGTCGGAGACACCTTTTCTATAGAGGAGAAGACGTTTTATACTGTCGGAGACACCTTTTCTATAGGGGAGAAGACGTTTTATACTGTCGCAGACACCTTTTCTATAGAGGAGAAGACGTTTTATACTGTCGGAGACACCTTTTCTATAGGGGAGAAGACGTTTTATACTGTCGGAGACACCTTTTCTATAGGGGAGAAGGCGTTTTATACAGTCGGAGACACCTTTTCTATAGAGGAGAAGACGTTTTATACAGTCGGAGACACCTTTTCTATAGAGGAGAAGACGTTTTATACTGTCGGAGACACCTATTCTATAGGGGAGAAGACGTTTTATACTGTCGGAGACACCTTTTCTATAGAGGAGAAGACGTTTTATACTGTCGGAGACACCTTTTCTATAGGGGAGAAGACGTTTTATACTGTCGCAGACACCTTTTCTATAGGGGAGAAGACGTTTTATACTGTCGGAGACACCTTTTCTATAGGGGAGAAGGCGTTTTATACTGTCGGAGACACTTTTTCTATAGAGGAGAAGGCGTTTTATACTGTCGGAGACACCTTTCTATAGAGGAGAAGACGTTTTATACTGTCGGAGACACCTTTTCTAGAGGGAAGAAGACTTTTATACTGTCGGAGACACCTTTTCTATAGAGGAGAAGACGTTTTATACTGTCGGAGACACCTATTCTATAGGGGAGAAGACGTTTTATACTGTCGGAGACACCTTTTCTATAGGGGAGAAGACGTTTTATACTGTCGGAGACACCTTTTCTATAGGGGAGAAGACGTTTTATACTGTCGGAGACACCTTTTCTATAGAGGAGAAGACGTTTTATACTGTCGCAGACACCTTTTCTATAGGGAAGAAGACTTTTATACTGTCGGAGACACCTTTTCTATAGGGGAGAAGACGTTTTATACTGTCGGAGACACCTTTTCTATAGGGGAGAAGACGTTTTATACTGTCGCAGACACCTTTTCTATAGAGGAGAAGACGTTTTATACAGTCGGAGACACCTTTTCTATAGAGGAGAAGACGTTTTATACTGTCGGAGACACCTATTCTATAGGGGAGAAGACGTTTTATACTGTCGGAGACACCTTTTCTATAGAGGAGAAGACGTTTTATACTGTCGCAGACACCTTTTCTATAGGAGAAAAGACGATTTATACTGTCGGAGACACCTTTTCTCTAAGGGAGAAGACGTTTTATACTGTCGGAGACACCTTTTCTATAGGGGAGAAGACGTTTTATACTGTCGGAGACACCTTTTCTATAGAGGAGAAGACGTTTTATACTGTCGGAGACACCTTTTCTATAGGGGAGAAGACGTTTTATACTGTCGGAGACACCTTTTCTATAGGGGAGAAGACGTTTTATACTGTCGGAGACACCTTTTCTATAGGAGAGAAGACGATTTATACTGTCGGAGACACCTTTTCTATAGGGGAGAAGACGTTTTATACTGTCGGAGACACCTTTTCTATAGAGGAGAAGACGTTTTATACTGTCGGAGACATCTTTTCTATAGGGGAGAAGACGTTTTATGCTGTCGGAGACACCTTTTCTATAAGGGAGAAGACGTTTTATACTGTCGGAGACACCTTTTCTATAGGGGAGAAGACGTTTTATACTGTCGGAGACACCTTTTCTATAGAGGAGAAGACGTTTTATACTGTCGGAGACACCTTTTCTATAGGGAAGAAGACTTTTATACTGTCGGAGACACCTTTTCTATAGGGGAGAAGACGTTTTATACTGTCGGAGACACCTTTTCTATAGGAGAGAAGACGATTTATACTGTCGGAGACACCTTTTCTATAGGGGAGAAGACGTTTTATACTGTCGGAGACACCTTTTCTATAGAGGAGAAGACGTTTTATACTGTCGGAGACATCTTTTCTATAGGGGAGAAGACGTTTTATGCTGTCGGAGACACCTTTTCTATAAGGGAGAAGACGTTTTATACTGTCGGAGACACCTTTTCTATAGGGGAGAAGACGTTTTATACTGTCGGAGACACCTTTTCTATAGAGGAGAAGACGTTTTATACTGTCGGAGACACCTTTTCTATAGGGAAGAAGACTTTTATACTGTCGGAGACACCTTTTCTATAGGGGAGAAGACGTTTTATACTGTCGCAGACACCTTTTCTATAGGAGAGAAGACGATTTATACTGTCGGAGACACCTTTTCTATAAGGGAGAAGACGTTTTATACTGTCGGAGACACCTTTTCTATAGGGAAGAAGACTTTTATACTGTCGGAGACACCTTTTCTATAGGGGAGAAGACGTTTTATACTGTCGCAGACACCTTTTCTATAGAGGAGAAGACGTTTATACTGTCGGAGACACCTTTTCTATAGGGGAGAAGACTGTTTATACTGTCGGAGACACCTTTTCTATAGGGGAGAAGACGTTTTATACTGTCGGAGACACCTTTTCTATAGAGGAGAAGACGTTTTATACTGTCGGAGACACCTTTTCTATAAGGGAGAAGACGTTTTATACTGTCGGAGACACCTTTTCTATAGGGAAGAAGACTTTTATACAGTCGGAGACACCTTTTCTATAGAGGAGAAGACGTTTTATACTGTCGGAGACACCTTTTCTATAGGGGAGAAGACGTTTTATACTGTCGCAGACACCTTTTCTATAGAGGAGAAGACGTTTTATACTGTCGGAGACACCTTTTCTATAGGGGAGAAGACGTTTTATACTGTCGGAGACACCTTTTCTATAGGGGAGAAGGCGTTTTATACAGTCGGAGACACCTTTTCTATAGAGGAGAAGACGTTTTATACAGTCGGAGACACCTTTTCTATAGAGGAGAAGACGTTTTATACTGTCGGAGACACCTATTCTATAGGGGAGAAGACGTTTTATACTGTCGGAGACACCTTTTCTATAGAGGAGAAGACGTTTTATACTGTCGGAGACACCTTTTCTATAGGGGAGAAGACGTTTTATACTGTCGCAGACACCTTTTCTATAGGGGAGAAGACGTTTTATACTGTCGGAGACACCTTTTCTATAGGGGAGAAGGCGTTTTATACTGTCGGAGACACTTTTTCTATAGAGGAGAAGGCGTTTTATACTGTCGGAGACACCTTTCTATAGAGGAGAAGACGTTTTATACTGTCGGAGACACCTTTTCTAGAGGGAAGAAGACTTTTATACTGTCGGAGACACCTTTTCTATAGAGGAGAAGACGTTTTATACTGTCGGAGACACCTATTCTATAGGGGAGAAGACGTTTTATACTGTCGGAGACACCTTTTCTATAGGGGAGAAGACGTTTTATACTGTCGCAGACACCTTTTCTATAGAGGAGAAGACGTTTTATACTGTCGGAGACACCTTTTCTATAGGGGAGAAGACGTTTTATACTGTCGGAGACACCTTTTCTATAGGAGAGAAGACGTTTTATACTGTCGGAGACACCTTTTCTATAGGGGAGAAGACGTTTTATACTGTCGGAGACACCTTTTCTATAGGGGAGAAGACGTTTTATACTGTCGGAGACACCTTTTCTATAGGGGAGAAGACGTTTTATACTGTCGCAGACACCTTTTCTATAGGGGAGAAGACGTTTTATACTGTCGCAGACACCTTTTCTATAGGGGAGAAGACGTTTTATACTGTCGGAGACACCTTTTCTATAGGGGAGAAGACGTTTTATACTGTCGGAGACACCTTTTCTATAGGGGAGAAGACGTTTTATACTGTCGCAGACACCTTTTCTATAGAGGAGAAGACGTTTTATACTGTCGGAGACACCTTTTCTATAGGGAAGAAGACTTTTATACTGTCGGAGACACCTTTTCTATAGGGGAGAAGACTGTTTATACTGTCGGAGACACCTTTTCTATAGGGGAGAAGACGTTTTATACTGTCGGAGACACCTTTTCTATAGGGAAGAAGACTTTTATACTGTCGGAGACACCTTTTCTATAGGGGAGAAGACGTTTTATACTGTCGGAGACACCTTTTCTATAGGGGAGAAGGCGTTTTATACAGTCGGAGACACCTTTTCTATAGAGGAGAAGACGTTTTATACAGTCGGAGACACCTTTTCTATAGAGGAGAAGACGTTTTATACTGTCGGAGACACCTATTCTATAGGGGAGAAGACGTTTTATACTGTCGGAGACACCTTTTCTATAGAGGAGAAGACGTTTTATACTGTCGCAGACACCTTTTCTATAGGAGAAAAGACGATTTATACTGTCGGAGACACCTTTTCTCTAAGGGAGAAGACGTTTTATACTGTCGGAGACACCTTTTCTATAGGGGAGAAGACGTTTTATACTGTCGGAGACACCTTTTCTATAGAGGAGAAGACGTTTTATACTGTCGGAGACACCTTTTCTATAGGGGAGAAGACGTTTTATACTGTCGGAGACACCTTTTCTATAGGGGAGAAGACGTTTTATACTGTCGGAGACACCTTTTCTATAGGAGAGAAGACGATTTATACTGTCGGAGACACCTTTTCTATAGGGGAGAAGACGTTTTATACTGTCGGAGACACCTTTTCTATAGGGAAGAAGACTTTTATACTGTCGGAGACACCTTTTCTATAGGGGAGAAGGCGTTTTATACAGTCGGAGACACCTTTTCTATAGAGGAGAAGACGTTTTATACAGTCGGAGACACCTTTTCTATAGAGGAGAAGACGTTTTATACTGTCGGAGACACCTATTCTATAGGGGAGAAGACGTTTTATACTGTCGGAGACACCTTTTCTATAGAGGAGAAGACGTTTTATACTGTCGGAGACACCTTTTCTATAGGGGAGAAGACGTTTTATACTGTCGGAGACACCTTTTCTATAGGAGAGAAGACGTTTTATACTGTCGGAGACACCTTTTCTATAGGGGAGAAGACGTTTTATACTGTCGGAGACACCTTTTCTATAGGGGAGAAGACGTTTTATACTGTCGCAGACACCTTTTCTATAGAGGAGAAGACGTTTTATACTGTCGGAGACACCTTTTCTATAAGGGAGAAGACGTTTTATACTGTCGGAGACACCTTTTCTATAGGGGAGAAGACGTTTTATACTGTCGCAGACACCTTTTCTATAGAGGAGAAGACGTTTTATACTGTCGGAGACACCTTTTCTATAGGGAAGAAGACTTTTATACTGTCGGAGACACCTTTTCTATAGGGGAGAAGACGTTTTATACTGTCGCAGACACCTTTTCTATAGAGGAGAAGACGTTTTATACTGTCGGAGACACCTTTTCTATAGGGGAGAAGACGTTTTATACTGTCGGAGACACCTTTTCTATAGGGGAGAAGACGTTTTATACTGTCGGAGACACCTTTTCTATAGGGGAGAAGGCGTTTTATACAGTCGGAGACACCTTTTCTATAGAGGAGAAGACGTTTTATACAGTCGGAGACACCTTTTCTATAGAGGAGAAGACGTTTTATACTGTCGGAGACACCTATTCTATAGGGGAGAAGACGTTTTATACTGTCGGAGACACCTTTTCTATAGAGGAGAAGACGTTTTATACTGTCGGAGACACCTTTTCTATAGGGGAGAAGACGTTTTATACTGTCGCAGACACCTTTTCTATAGGGGAGAAGACGTTTTATACTGTCGGAGACACCTTTTCTATAGGGGAGAAGGCGTTTTATACTGTCGGAGACACTTTTTCTATAGAGGAGAAGGCGTTTTATACTGTCGGAGACACCTTTCTATAGAGGAGAAGACGTTTTATACTGTCGGAGACACCTTTTCTAGAGGGAAGAAGACTTTTATACTGTCGGAGACACCTTTTCTATAGAGGAGAAGACGTTTTATACTGTCGGAGACACCTATTCTATAGGGGAGAAGACGTTTTATACTGTCGGAGACACCTTTTCTATAGGGGAGAAGACGTTTTATACTGTCGCAGACACCTTTTCTATAGAGGAGAAGACGTTTTATACTGTCGGAGACACCTTTTCTATAGGGGAGAAGACGTTTTATACTGTCGGAGACACCTTTTCTATAGGAGAGAAGACGTTTTATACTGTCGGAGACACCTTTTCTATAGGGGAGAAGACGTTTTATACTGTCGGAGACACCTTTTCTATAGGGGAGAAGACGTTTTATACTGTCGGAGACACCTTTTCTATAGGGGAGAAGACGTTTTATACTGTCGGAGACACCTTTTCTATAGGGGAGAAGACGTTTTATACTGTCGCAGACACCTTTTCTATAGGGGAGAAGACGTTTTATACTGTCGCAGACACCTTTTCTATAGGGGAGAAGACGTTTTATACTGTCGGAGACACCTTCTCTATAGGAGAGAAGACGTTTTATACTGTCGGAGACACCTTTTCTATAGGGAAGAAGACTTTTATACTGTCGGAGACACCTTTTCTATAGGGAAGAAGACTTTTATACTGTCGGAGACACCTTTTCTATAGGGGAGAAGACGTTTTATACTGTCGGAGACACCTTTTCTCTAGAGGAGAAGACGTTTTATACTGTCGGAGACACCTTTTCTATAGGGAAGAAGACTTTTATACTGTCGGAGACACCTTTTCTATAGGGGAGAAGACGTTTTATACTGTCGGAGACACCTTTTCTATAGGGGAGAAGGCGTTTTATACAGTCGGAGACACCTTTTCTATAGAGGAGAAGACGTTTTATACAGTCGGAGACACCTTTTCTATAGAGGAGAAGACGTTTTTTACTGTCGGAGACACCTATTCTATAGGGGAGAAGACGTTTTATACTGTCGGAGACACCTTTTCTATAGAGGAGAAGACGTTTTATACTGTCGCAGACACCTTTTCTATAGGAGAAAAGACGATTTATACTGTCGGAGACACCTTTTCTCTAAGGGAGAAGACGTTTTATACTGTCGGAGACACCTTTTCTATAGGGGAGAAGACGTTTTATACTGTCGGAGACACCTTTTCTATAGAGGAGAAGACGTTTTATACTGTCGGAGACACCTTTTCTATAGGGGAGAAGACGTTTTATACTGTCGGAGACACCTTTTCTATAGGGGAGAAGACGTTTTATACTGTCGGAGACACCTTTTCTATAGGAGAGAAGACGATTTATACTGTCGGAGACACCTTTTCTATAGGGGAGAAGACGTTTTATACTGTCGGAGACACCTTTTCTATAGGGAAGAAGACTTTTATACTGTCGGAGACACCTTTTCTATAGGGGAGAAGACGTTTTATACTGTCGGAGACACCTTTTCTATAGGGAAGAAGACTTTTATACTGTCGGAGACACCTTTTCTATAGGGGAGAAGACATTTTATACTGTCGGAGACACCTTTTCTATAGGAGAGAAGACGATTTATACTGTCGAAAACACCTTTTCTATAGGGAAGAAGACTTTTATACTGTCGCAGACACCTTTTCTATAGGAGAGAAGACGATTTATACTGTCGGAGACACCTTTTCTATAAGGGAGAAGACGTTTTATACTGTCGGAGACACCTTTTCTATAGGGGAGAAGACGTTTTATACTGTCGCAGACACCTTTTCTATAGAGGAGAAGACGTTTTATACTGTCGGAGACACCTTTTCTATAAGGGAGAAGACGTTTTATACTGTCGGAGACACCTTTTCTATAGGGGAGAAGACGTTTTATACTGTCGCAGACACCTTTTCTATAGAGGAGAAGACGTTTTATACTGTCGGAGACACCTTTTCTATAGGGAAGAAGACTTTTATACTGTCGGAGACACCTTTTCTATAGGGGAGAAGACTGTTTATACTGTCGGAGACACCTTTTCTATAGGGGAGAAGACGTTTTATACTGTCGGAGACACCTTTTCTATAGGGGAGAAGACGTTTTATACTGTCGCAGACACCTTTTCTATAGGGGAGAAGACGTTTTATACTGTCGGAGACACCTTTTCTATAGGGGAGAAGACGTTTTATACTGTCGGAGACACCTTTTCTATAGGAGAGAAGACATTTTATACGGTCGCAGACACCTTTTCTATAGGGGAGAAGACGTTTTATACTGTCGGAGACACCTTTTCTATAGGGGAGAAGACGTTTTATACTGTCGGAGACATCTTTTCTATAGGGGAGAAGGCGTTTTATACAGTCGGAGACACCTTTTCTATAGAGGAAAAGACGTTTTATACAGTCGGAGACACCTTTTCTATAGAGGAGAAGACGTTTTATACTGTCGGAGACACCTATTCTATAGGGGAGAAGACGTTTTATACTGTCGCAGACACCTTTTCTATAGAGGAGAAGACGTTTTATACTGTCGGAGACACCTTTTCTATAGGGAAGAAGACTTTTATACTGTCGGAGACACCTTTTCTATAGGGGAGAAGACGTTTTATACTGTCGGAGACACCTTTTCTATAGGAGAGAAGACATTTTATACTGTCGGAGACACCTTTTCTATAGAGGAGAAGACGTTTTATACTGTCGGAGACACCTTTTCTATAGGGGAGAAGACGTTTTATACTGTCGGAGACACCTTTTCTATAGGGGAGAAGGCGTTTTATACTGTCGGAGACACTTTTTCTATAGAGGAGAAGGCGTTTTATACTGTCGGAGACACCTTTCTATAGAGGAGAAGACGTTTTATACTGTCGGAGACACCTTTTCTAGAGGGAAGAAGACTTTTATACTGTCGGAGACACCTTTTCTATAGAGGAGAAGACGTTTTATACTGTCGGAGACACCTATTCTATAGGGGAGAAGACGTTTTATACTGTCGGAGACACCTTTTCTATAGGGGAGAAGACGTTTTATACTGTCGGAGACACCTTTTCTATAGGAGAGAAGACGTTTTATACTGTCGGAGACACCTTTTCTATAGGGGAGAAGACGTTTTATACTGTCGGAGACACCTTTTCTATAGGGGAGAAGACGTTTTATACTGTCGCAGACACCTTTTCTATAGGGGAGAAGACGTTTTATACTGTCGGAGACACCTTTTCTATAGGGGAGAAGACGTTTTATACTGTCGGAGACACCTTTTCTATAGGGGAGAAGACGTTTTATACTGTCGGAGACACCTTTTCTATAGGGGAGAAGACGTTTTATACTGTCGGAGACACCTTTTCTATAGGAGAGAAGACATTTTATACGGTCGCAGACACCTTTTCTATAGGGGAGAAGACGTTTTATACTGTCGGAGACACCTTTTCTATAGGGGAGAAGACGTTTTATACTGTCGGAGACACCTTTTCTATAGGGGAGAAGACGTTTTATACTGTCGGAGACACCTTTTCTATAGGGGAGAAGACATTTTATACTGTCGGAGACACCTTTTCTATAGGAGAGAAGACGTTTTATACTGTCGGAGACACCTTTTCTATAGGGGAGAAGACGTTTTATACTGTCGGAGACACCTTTTCAATAGGGGAGAAGACGTTTTATACTGTCGGAGACACCTTTTCTATAGGGGAGAAGACGTTTTATACTGTCGGAGACACCTTTTCTATAGGGGAGAAGACGTTTTATACTGTCGGAGACACCTTTTCTATAGGGGAGAAGACGTTTTATACTGTCGGAGACACCTTTTCTATAGGGGAGAAGACGTTTTATACTGTCGGAGACACCTTTTCTATAGGGGAGAAGACGTTTTATACTGTCGCAGACACCTTTTCTATAGGGGAGAAGACGTTTTATACTGTCGGAGACACCTTTTCTATAGGAGAGAAGACGTTTTATACTGTCGGAGACACCTTTTCTATAGGAGAGAAGACGTTTTATACTGTCGGAGACACCTTTTCTATAGGGGAGAAGACGTTTTATACTGTCGGAGACACCTTTTCTATAGGAGAGAAGACATTTTATACGGTCGCAGACACCTTTTCTATAGGAGAGAAGACATTTTATACGGTCGCAGACACCTTTTCTATAGGGGAGAAGACGTTTTATACTGTCGGAGACACCTTTTCTATAGGAGAGAAGACGTTTTATACTGTCGGAGACACCTTTTCTATAGGGGAGAAGACGTTTTATACTGTCGGAGACACCTTTTCTATAGGGGAGAAGACGTTTTATACTGTCGGAGACACCTTTTCTATAGGGGAGAAGGCGTTTTATACAGTCGGAGACACCTTTTCTATAGAGGAGAAGACGTTTTATACAGTCGGAGACACCTTTTCTATAGAGGAGAAGACGTTTTATACTGTTGGAGACACCTATTCTATAGGGGAGAAGACGTTTTATACTGTCGGAGACACCTTTTCTATAGAGGAGAAGACGTTTTATACTGTCGCAGACACCTTTTCTATAGGAGAAAAGACGATTTATACTGTCGGAGACACCTTTTCTCTAAGGGAGAAGACGTTTTATACTGTCGGAGACACCTTTTCTATAGGGGAGAAGACGTTTTATACTGTCGGAGACACCTTTTCTATAGAGGAGAAGACGTTTTATACTGTCGGAGACACCTTTTCTATAGGGGAGAAGACGTTTTATACTGTCGGAGACACCTTTTCTATAGGGGAGAAGACGTTTTATACTGTCGGAGACACCTTTTCTATAGGAGAGAAGACGATTTATACTGTCGGAGACACCTTTTCTATAGGGGAGAAGACGTTTTATACTGTCGGAGACACCTTTTCTATAGGGAAGAAGACTTTTATACTGTCGGAGACACCTTTTCTATAGGGGAGAAGACGTTTTATACTGTCGGAGACACCTTTTCTATAGGGAAGAAGACTTTTATACTGTCGGAGACACCTTTTCTATAGGGGAGAAGACATTTTATACTGTCGGAGACACCTTTTCTATAGGAGAGAAGACGATTTATACTGTCGAAAACACCTTTTCTATAGGGAAGAAGACTTTTATACTGTCGCAGACACCTTTTCTATAGGAGAGAAGACGATTTATACTGTCGGAGACACCTTTTCTATAAGGGAGAAGACGTTTTATACTGTCGGAGACACCTTTTCTATAGGGGAGAAGACGTTTTATACTGTCGCAGACACCTTTTCTATAGAGGAGAAGACGTTTTATACTGTCGGAGACACCTTTTCTATAAGGGAGAAGACGTTTTATACTGTCGGAGACACCTTTTCTATAGGGGAGAAGACGTTTTATACTGTCGCAGACACCTTTTCTATAGAGGAGAAGACGTTTTATACTGTCGGAGACACCTTTTCTATAGGGAAGAAGACTTTTATACTGTCGGAGACACCTTTTCTATAGGGGAGAAGACTGTTTATACTGTCGGAGACACCTTTTCTATAGGGGAGAAGACGTTTTATACTGTCGGAGACACCTTTTCTATAGGGGAGAAGACGTTTTATACTGTCGCAGACACCTTTTCTATAGGGGAGAAGACGTTTTATACTGTCGGAGACACCTTTTCTATAGGGGAGAAGACGTTTTATACTGTCGGAGACACCTTTTCTATAGGAGAGAAGACATTTTATACGGTCGCAGACACCTTTTCTATAGGGGAGAAGACGTTTTATACTGTCGGAGACACCTTTTCTATAGGGGAGAAGACGTTTTATACTGTCGGAGACATCTTTTCTATAGGGGAGAAGGCGTTTTATACAGTCGGAGACACCTTTTCTATAGAGGAGAAGACGTTTTATACAGTCGGAGACACCTTTTCTATAGAGGAGAAGACGTTTTATACTGTCGGAGACACCTATTCTATAGGGGAGAAGACGTTTTATACTGTCGGAGACACCTTTTCTATAGAGGAGAAGACGTTTTATACTGTCGGAGACACCTTTTCTATAGGGGAGAAGACGTTTTATACTGTCGCAGACACCTTTTCTATAGGGGAGAAGACGTTTTATACTGTCGGAGACACCTTTTCTATAGGGGAGAAGGCGTTTTATACTGTCGGAGACACTTTTTCTATAGAGGAGAAGGCGTTTTATACTGTCGGAGACACCTTTCTATAGAGGAGAAGACGTTTTATACTGTCGGAGACACCTTTTCTAGAGGGAAGAAGACTTTTATACTGTCGGAGACACCTTTTCTATAGAGGAGAAGACGTTTTATACTGTCGGAGACACCTATTCTATAGGGGAGAAGACGTTTTATACTGTCGGAGACACCTTTTCTATAGGGGAGAAGACGTTTTATACTGTCGCAGACACCTTTTCTATAGAGGAGAAGACGTTTTATACTGTCGGAGACACCTTTTCTATAGGGGAGAAGACGTCTTATACTGTCGGAGACACCTTTTCTATAGGGGAGAAGACGTTTTATACTGTCGGAGACACCTTTTCTATAGGAGAGAAGACATTTTATACGGTCGCAGACACCTTTTCTATAGGGGAGAAGACGTTTTATACTGTCGGAGACACCTTTTCTATAGGGGAGAAGACGTTTTATACTGTCGCAGACACCTTTTCTATAGGGGAGAAGACGTTTTATACTGTCGGAGACACCTTTTCTATAGGGGAGAAGACGTTTTATACTGTCGGAGACACCTTTTCTATAGGAGAGAAGACATTTTATACGGTCGCAGACACCTTTTCTATAGGGGAGAAGACGTTTTATACTGTCGGAGACACCTTTTCTATAGGGGAGAAGACGTTTTATACTGTCGGAGACATCTTTTCTATAGGGGAGAAGGCGTTTTATACAGTCGGAGACACCTTTTCTATAGGGGAGAAGACGTTTTATACTGTCGGAGACACCTTTTCTATAGGGGAGAAGACGTTTTATACTGTCGGAGACACCTTTTCTATAGGGGAGAAGACGTTTTATACTGTCGGAAACACCTTTTCTATAGGGGAGAAGACGTTTTATACTGTCGGAGACACCTTTTCTATAGGAGAGAAGACGTTTTATACTGTCGGAGACACCTTTTCTATAGGGGAGAAGACGTTTTATACTGTCGGAGACACCTTTTCTATAGGAGAGAAGACATTTTATACGGTCGCAGACACCTTTTCTATAGGGGAGAAGACGTTTTATACTGTCGGAGACACCTTTTCTATAGGGGAGAAGACGTTTTATACTGTCGGAGACACCTTTTCTATAGGGGAGAAGACATTTTATACTGTCGGAGACACCTTTTCTATAGGAGAGAAGACGTTTTATACTGTCGGAGACACCTTTTCTATAGGGGAGAAGACGTTTTATACTGTCGGAGACACCTTTTCAATAGGGGAGAAGACGTTTTATACTGTCGGAGACACCTTTTCTATAGGGGAGAAGACGTTTTATACTGTCGGAGACACCTTTTCTATAGGGGAGAAGACGTTTTATACTGTCGCAGACACCTTTTCTATAGGGGAGAAGACGTTTTATACTGTCGGAGACACCTTTTCTATAGGGGAGAAGACGTTTTATACTGTCGGAGACACCTTTTCTATAGGAGAGAAGACGTTTTATACTGTCGGAGACACCTTTTCTATAGGGGAGAAGACGTTTTATACTGTCGGAGACACCTTTTCTATAGGAGAGAAGACATTTTATACGGTCGCAGACACCTTTTCTATAGGGGAGAAGACGTTTTATACTGTCGGAGACACCTTTTCTATAGGGGAGAAGACGTTTTATACTGTCGCAGACACCTTTTCTATAGGGGAGAAGACGTTTTATACTGTCGGAGACACCTTTTCTATAGGGGAGAAGACGTTTTATACTGTCGGAGACACCTTTTCTATAGGAGAGAAGACATTTTATACGGTCGCAGACACCTTTTCTATAGGGGAGAAGACGTTTTATACTGTCGGAGACACCTTTTCTATAGGGGAGAAGACGTTTTATACTGTCGGAGACATCTTTTCTATAGGGGAGAAGGCGTTTTATACAGTCGGAGACACCTTTTCTATAGAGGAGAAGACGTTTTATACAGTCGGAGACACCTTTTCTATAGAGGAGAAGACGTTTTATACTGTCGGAGACACCTATTCTATAGGGGAGAAGACGTTTTATACTGTCGGAGACACCTTTTCTATAGAGGAGAAGACGTTTTATACTGTCGGAGACACCTTTTCTATAGGGGAGAAGACGTTTTATACTGTCGCAGACACCTTTTCTATAGGGGAGAAGACGTTTTATACTGTCGGAGACACCTTTTCTATAGGGGAGAAGACGTTTTATACTGTCGCAGACACCTTTTCTATAGGGGAGAAGACGTTTTATACTGTCGGAGACACCTTTTCTATAGGGGAGAAGGCGTTTTATACTGTCGGAGACACTTTTTCTATAGAGGAGAAGGCGTTTTATACTGTCGGAGACACCTTTCTATAGAGGAGAAGACGTTTTATACTGTCGGAGACACCTTTTCTAGAGGGAAGAAGACTTTTATACTGTCGGAGACACCTTTTCTATAGAGGAGAAGACGTTTTATACTGTCGGAGACACCTATTCTATAGGGGAGAAGACGTTTTATACTGTCGGAGACACCTTTTCTATAGGGGAGAAGACGTTTTATACTGTCGCAGACACCTTTTCTATAGAGGAGAAGACGTTTTATACTGTCGGAGACACCTTTTCTATAGGGGAGAAGACGTTTTATACTGTCGGAGACACCTTTTCTATAGGAGAGAAGACGTTTTATACTGTCGGAGACACCTTTTCTATAGGGGAGAAGACGTTTTATACTGTCGGAGACACCTTTTCTATAGGGGAGAAGACGTTTTATACTGTCGGAGACACCTTTTCTATAGGGGAGAAGACGTTTTATACTGTCGGAGACACCTTTTCTATAGGGGAGAAGACGTTTTATACTGTCGCAGACACCTTTTCTATAGGGGAGAAGACGTTTTATACTGTCGGAGACACCTTTTCTATAGGGGAGAAGACGTTTTATACTGTCGGACACACCTTTTCTATAGGAGAGAAGACGTTTTATACTGTCGGAGACACCTTTTCTATAGGGGAGAAGACGTTTTATACTGTCGGAGACACCTTTTCTATAGGAGAGAAGACATTTTATACGGTCGCAGACACCTTTTCAATAGGGGAGAAGACGTTTTATACTGTCGGAGACACCTTTTCTATAGGGGAGAAGACGTTTTATACTGTCGGAGACACCTTTTCTATAGGGGAGAAGACGTTTTATACTGTCGGAGACACCTTTTCTATAGGGGAGAAGACATTTTATACTGTCGGAGACACCTTTTCTATAGGAGAGAAGACGTTTTATACTGTCGGAGACACCTTTTCTATAGGGGAGAAGACGTTTTATACTGTCGGAGACACCTTTTCAATAGGGGAGAAGACGTTTCATACTGTCGGAGACACCTTTTCTATAGGGGAGAAGACGTTTCATACTGTCGGAGACACCTTTTCTATAGGGGAGAAGACGTTTTATACTGTCGGAGACACCTTTTCTATAGGGGAGAAGACGTTTTATACTGTCGGAGACACCTTTTCTATAGGGGAGAAGACGTTTTATACTGTCGCAGACACCTTTTCTATAGGGGAGAAGACGTTTTATACTGTCGGAGACACCTTTTCTATAGGAGAGAAGACGTTTTATACTGTCGGAGACACCTTTTCTATAGGGGAGAAGACGTTTTATACTGTCGGAGACACCTTTTCTATAGGGGAGAAGACGTTTTATACTGTCGGAGACACCTTTTCTATAGGAGAGAAGACATTTTATACGGTCGCAGACACCTTTTCTATAGGGGAGAAGACGTTTTATACTGTCGGAGACACCTTTTCTATAGGGGAGAAGACGTTTTATACTGTCGGAGACACCTTTTCTATAGGGGAGAAGACGTTTTATACTGTCGGAGACACCTTTTCTATAGGGGAGAAGACATTTTATACTGTCGGAGACACCTTTTCTATAGGAGAGAAGACGTTTTATACTGTCGGAGACACCTTTTCTATAGGGGAGAAGACGTTTTATACTGTCGGAGACACCTTTTCAATAGGGGAGAAGACGTTTTATACTGTCGGAGACACCTTTTCTATAGGGGAGAAGACGTTTTATACTGTCGGAGACACCTTTTCTATAGGGGAGAAGACGTTTTATACTGTCGGAGACACCTTTTCTATAGGAGAGAAGACGTTTTATACTGTCGGAGACACCTTTTCTATAGGAGAGAAGACGTTTTATACTGTCGGAGACACCTTTTCTATAGGAGAGAAGACGTTTTATACTGTCGGAGACACCTTTTCTATAGGGGAGAAGACGTTTTATACTGTCGGAGACACCTTTTCTATAGGGGAGAAGACGTTTTATACTGTCGGAGACACCTTTTCTATAGGAGAGAAGACGTTTTATACTGTCGCAGACACCTTTTCTATAGGGGAGAAGACGTTTTATACTGTCGCAGACACCTTTTCTATAGGAGAGAAGACGTTTTATACTGTCGGAGGCACCTTTTCTATAGGGGAGAAGACGTTTTATACTGTCGGAGACACCTTTTCTATAGGAGAGAAGACGTTTTATACTGTCGGAGACACCTTGTCTATAGGGGAGAAGACGTTTTATACTGTCGGAGACACCTTTTCTATAGGGGAGAAGACGTTTTATACTGTCGGAGACACCTTTTCTATAGGGGAGAAGACATTTTATACTGTCGGAGACACCTTTTCTATAGGGGAGAAGACGTTTTATACTGTCGGAGACACCTTTTCTATAGGAGAGAAGACGTTTTATACTGTCGCAGACACCTTTTCTATAGGGGAGAAGACGTTTTATACCGTCGCAGACACCTTTTCTATAGGAGAGAAGACGTTTTATACTGTCGCAGACACCTTTTCTATAGGGGAGAAGACGTTTTATACTGTCGGAGACACCTTTTCTATGGGGGAGAAGACGTTTTATACTGTCGGAGACACCTTTTCTATAGGGGAGAAGACGTTTTATACTGTCGGAGACACCTTTTCTATAGAGGAGAAGACGTTTTATACAGTCGGAGACACCTTTTCTATAGGGGAGAAGACGTTTTATACTGTCGGAGACACCTTTTCTATAGAGGAGAAGACGTTTTATACTGTCGGAGACACCTTTTCTATAGGGAAGAAGACTTTTATACTGTCGGAGACACCTTTTCTAGAGGGGAGAAGACGTTTTATACTGTCGGAGACACCTTTTCTATAGAGGAGAAGACAATTTATACTGTCGGAGACACCTTTTCTATAGGGAAGAAGACTTTTATACTGTCGGAGACACCTTTTCTATAGGGGAGAAGACGTTTTATACTGTCGCAGACACCTTTTCTATAGGAGAGAAGACGATTTATACTGTCGGAGACACCTTTTCTATAAGGGAGAAGACGTTTTATACTGTCGGAGACACCTTTTCTATAGGGAAGAAGACTTTTATACTGTCGGAGACACCTTTTCTATAGGGGAGAAGACTTTTATACTGTCGCAGACACCTTTTCTATAGGAGAGAAGACGATTTATACTGTCGGAGACACCTTTTCTATAAGGGAGAAGACGTTTTATACTGTCGGAGACACCTTTTCTATAGGAGAGAAGACGATTTATACTGTCGAAAACACCTTTTCTATAGGGAAGAAGACTTTTATACTGTCGCAGACACCTTTTCTATAGGAGAGAAGACGATTTATACTGTCGGAGATACCTTTTCTATAAGGGAGAAGACGGAAGACGTTTTATACTGTCGGAGACACCTTTTCTATAGGGGAGAAGACGTTTTATACTGTCGCAGACACCTTTTCTATAGAGGAGAAGACGTTTTATACTGTCGGAGACACCTTTTCTATAGGGAAGAAGACTTTTATACTGTCGGAGACACCTTTTCTATAGGGGAGAAGACGTTTTATACTGTCGCAGACACCTTTTCTATAGAGGAGAAGACGTTTTATACTGTCGGAGACACCTTTTCTATAGGGAAGAAGACTTTTATACTGTCGGAGACACCTTTTCTATAGGGGAGAAGACGTTTTATACTGTCGCAGACACCTTTTCTATAGAGGAGAAGACGTTTTATACTGTCGGAGACACCTTTTCTATAGGAGAGAAGACGATTTATACTGTCGAAAACACCTTTTCTATAGGGAAGAAGACTTTTATACTGTCGCAGACACCTTTTCTATAGAGGAGAAGACGTTTTATACTGTCGGAGACACTTTTTCTATAGGGGAGAAGACGTTTTATACTGTCGGAGACACCTTTTCTATAGAGGAGAAGACGTTTTATACCGTCGGAGACACCTTTTCTATAGGGAAGAAGACTTTTATACTGTCGGAGACACCTTTTCTATAGGGGAGAAGACGTTTTATACTGTCGGAGACACCTTTTCTATAGAGGAGAAGACGTTTTATACTGTCGCAGACACCTTTTCTATAGGGAAGAAGACTTTTATACTGTCGGAGACACCTTTTCTATAGGGGAGAAGACGTTTTATACTGTCGGAGACACCTTTTCTATAGGGAAGAAGACTTTTATACTGTCGGAGACACCTTTTCTATAGGGGAGAAGACATTTTATACTGTCGCAGACACCTTTTCTATAGAGGAGAAGACGTTTTATACTGTCGGAGACACCTTTTCTATAGGGAAGAAGACTTTTATACTGTCGGAGACACCTTTTCTATAGAGGAGAAGACGTTTTATACTGTCGCAGACACCTTTTCTATAGGAGAAAAGACGATTTATACTGTCGGAGACACCTTTTCTCTAAGGGAGAAGACGTTTTATACTGTCGGAGACACCTTTTCTATAGGGGAGAAGACGTTTTATACTGTCGGAGACACCTTTTCTATAGAGGAGAAGACGTTTTATACTGTCGGAGACACCTTTTCTATAGGGGAGAAGACGTTTTATACTGTCGGAGACACCTTTTCTATAGGGGAGAAGACGTTTTATACTGTCGGAGACACCTTTTCTATAGAGGAGAAGACGTTTTATACTGTCGGAGACACCTTTTCTATAGGGGAGAAGACGTTTTATACTGTCGGAGACACCTTTTCTATAGGGGAGAAGACGTTTTATACTGTCGGAGACACCTTTTCTATAGGAGAGAAGACGATTTATACTGTCGGAGACACCTTTTCTATAGGGGAGAAGACGTTTTATACCGTCGGAGACACCTTTTCTATAGGGAAGAAGACTTTTATACTGTCGGAGACACCTTTTCTATAGGGGAGAAGACGTTTTATACTGTCGGAGACACCTTTTCTATAGAGGAGAAGACGTTTTATACTGTCGCAGACACCTTTTCTATAGGAGAAAAGACGATTTATACTGTCGGAGACACCTTTTCTCTAAGGGAGAAGACGTTTTATACTGTCGGAGACACCTTTTCTATAGGGGAGAAGACGTTTTATACTGTCGGAGACACCTTTTCTATAGAGGAGAAGACGTTTTATACTGTCGGAGACACCTTTTCTATAGGGGAGAAGACGTTTTATACTGTCGGAGACACCTTTTCTATAGGGGAGAAGACGTTTTATACTGTCGGAGACACCTTTTCTATAGGAGAGAAGACGATTTATACTGTCGGAGACACCTTTTCTATAGGGGAGAAGACGTTTTATACTGTCGGAGACACCTTTTCTATAGGGAAGAAGACTTTTATACTGTCGGAGACACCTTTTCTATAGGGGAGAAGACGTTTTATACTGTCGGAGACACCTTTTCTATAGGGAAGAAGACTTTTATACTGTCGGAGACACCTTTTCTATAGGGGAGAAGACATATTATACTGTCGGAGACACCTTTTCTATAGGAGAGAAGACGATTTATACTGTCGAAAACACCTTTTCTATAGGGAAGAAGACTTTTATACTGTCGCAGACACCTTTTCTATAGGAGAGAAGACGATTTATACTGTCGGAGACACCTTTTCTATAAGGGAGAAGACGTTTTATACTGTCGGAGACACCTTTTCTATAGGGGAGAAGACGTTTTATACTGTCGCAGACACCTTTTCTATAGAGGAGAAGACGTTTTATACTGTCGGAGACACCTTTTCTATAAGGGAGAAGACGTTTTATACTGTCGGAGACACCTTTTCTATAGGGGAGAAGACGTTTTATACTGTCGCAGACACCTTTTCTATAGAGGAGAAGACGTTTTATACTGTCGGAGACACCTTTTCTATAGGGAAGAAGACTTTTATACTGTCGGAGACACCTTTTCTATAGGGGAGAAGACTGTTTATACTGTCGGAGACACCTTTTCTATAGGGGAGAAGACGTTTTATACTGTCGGAGACACCTTTTCTATAGGGGAGAAGACGTTTTATACTGTCGCAGACACCTTTTCTATAGAGGAGAAGACGTTTTATACTGTCGGAGACACCTTTTCTATAGGGAAGAAGACTTTTATACTGTCGGAGACACCTTTTCTATAGGGGAGAAGACGTTTTATACTGTCGGAGACATCTTTTCTATAGGGGAGAAGGCGTTTTATACAGTCGGAGACACCTTTTCTATAGAGGAGAAGACGTTTTATACTGTCGGAGACACCTTTTCTATAGAGGAGAAGACGTTTTATACTGTCGGAGACACCTTTTCTATAGAGGAGAAGACGTTTTATACTGTCGGAGACACCTTTTCTATAGAGGAGAAGACGTTTTATACTGTCGGAGACACCTTTTCTATAGGGGAGAAGACGTTTTATACTGTCGCAGACACCTTTTCTATAGGGGAGAAGACGTTTTATACTGTCGGAGACACCTTTTCTATAGGAGAGAAGACGTTTTATACTGTCGGAGACACCTTTTCTATAGGGGAGAAGACGTTTTATACTGTCGGAGACACCTTTTCTATAGGGGAGAAGACGTTTTATACTGTCGGAGACACCTTTTCTATAGGGGAGAAGACGTTTTATACTGTCGGAGACACCTTTTCTATAGGGGAGAAGACGTTTTATACTGTCGGAGACACCTTTTCTATAGGGGAGAAGACGTTTTATACTGTCGCAGACACCTTTTCTATAGGGGAGAAGACGTTTTATACTGTCGGAGACACCTTTTCTATAGGAGAGAAGACGTTTTATACTGTCGGAGACACCTTTTCTATAGGGGAGAAGACGTTTTATACTGTCGGAGACACCTTTTCTATAGGGGAGAAGACGTTTTATACTGTCGGAGACACCTTTTCTATAGGAGAGAAGACATTTTATACGGTCGCAGACACCTTTTCTATAGGGGAGAAGACGTTTTATACTGTCGGAGACACCTTTTCTATAGGGGAGAAGACGTTTTATACTGTCGGAGACACCTTTTCTATAGGGGAGAAGACGTTTTATACTGTCGGAGACACCTTTTCTATAGGGGAGAAGACATTTTATACTGTCGGAGACACCTTTTCTATAGGAGAGAAGACGTTTTATACTGTCGGAGACACCTTTTCTATAGGGGAGAAGACGTTTTATACTGTCGGAGACACCTTTTCTATAGGGGAGAAGACGTTTTATACTGTCGGAGACACCTTTTCAATAGGGGAGAAGACGTTTTATACTGTCGGAGACACCTTTTCTATAGGGGAGAAGACGTTTTATACTGTCGGAGACACCTTTTCTATAGGGGAGAAGACGTTTTATACTGTCGGAGACACCTTTTCTATAGGGGAGAAGACGTTTTATACTGTCGCAGACACCTTTTCTATAGGGGAGAAGACGTTTTATACTGTCGGAGACACCTTTTCTATAGGGGAGAAGACGTTTTATACTGTCGGAGACACCTTTTCTATAGGAGAGAAGACGTTTTATACTGTCGGAGACACCTTTTCTATAGGGGAGAAGACGTTTTATACTGTCGGAGACACCTTTTCTATAGGGGAGAAGACGTTTTATACTGTCGGAGACACCTTTTCTATAGGAGAGAAGACATTTTATACGGTCGCAGACACCTTTTCTATAGGGGAGAAGACGTTTTATACTGTCGGAGACACCTTTTCTATAGGGGAGAAGACGTTTTATACTGTCGGAGACACCTTTTCTATAGGGGAGAAGACGTTTTATACTGTCGGAGACACCTTTTCTATAGGGGAGAAGACATTTTATACTGTCGGAGACACCTTTTCTATAGGAGAGAAGACGTTTTATACTGTCGGAGACACCTTTTCTATAGGGGAGAAGACGTTTTATACTGTCGGAGACACCTTTTCAATAGGGGAGAAGACGTTTTATACTGTCGGAGACACCTTTTCTATAGGGGAGAAGACGTTTTATACTGTCGGAGACACCTTTTCTATAGGAGAGAAGACGTTTTATACTGTCGGAGACACCTTTTCTATAGGAGAGAAGACGTTTTATACTGTCGGAGACACCTTTTCTATAGGAGAGAAGACGTTTTATACTGTCGGAGACACCTTTTCTATAGGGGAGAAGACGTTTTATACTGTCGGAGACACCTTTTCTATAGGGGAGAAGACGTTTTATACTGTCGGAGACACCTTTTCTATAGGAGAGAAGACGTTTTATACTGTCGCAGACACCTTTTCTATAGGGGAGAAGACGTTTTATACCGTCGCAGACACCTTTTCTATAGGAGAGAAGACGTTTTATACTGTCGGAGACACCTTTTCTATAGGGGAGAAGACGTTTTATACTGTCGGAGACACCTTTTCTATAGGGGAGAAGACGTTTTATACTGTCGGAGACACCTTTTCTATAGGAGAGAAGACGATTTATACTGTCGGAGACACCTTTTCTATAGGGGAGAAGACGTTTTATACTGTCGGAGACACCTTTTCTATAGGGGAGAAGACGTTTTATACTGTCGGAGACACCTTTTCTATAGGGAAGAAGACTTTTATACTGTCGGAGACACCTTTTCTATAGGGGAGAAGACGATTTATACTGTCGAAAACACCTTTTCTATAGGGAAGAAGACTTTTATACTGTCGCAGACACCTTTTCTATAGGAGAGAAGACGATTTATACTGTCGGAGACACCTTTTCTATAAGGGAGAAGACGTTTTATACTGTCGGAGACACCTTTTCTATAGGGGAGAAGACGTTTTATACTGTCGCAGACACCTTTTCTATAGAGGAGAAGACGTTTTATACTGTCGGAGACACCTTTTCTATAAGGGAGAAGACGTTTTATACTGTCGGAGACACCTTTTCTATAGGGGAGAAGACGTTTTATACTGTCGCAGACACCTTTTCTATAGAGGAGAAGACGTTTTATACTGTCGGAGACACCTTTTCTATAGGGAAGAAGACTTTTATACTGTCGGAGACACCTTTTCTATAGGGGAGAAGACTGTTTATACTGTCGGAGACACCTTTTCTATAGGGGAGAAGACGTTTTATACTGTCGGAGACACCTTTTCTATAGGGGAGAAGACGTTTTATACTGTCGCAGACACCTTTTCTATAGAGGAGAAGACGTTTTATACTGTCGGAGACACCTTTTCTATAGGGAAGAAGACTTTTATACTGTCGGAGACACCTTTTCTATAGGGGAGAAGACGTTTTATACTGTCGGAGACATCTTTTCTATAGGGGAGAAGGCGTTTTATACAGTCGGAGACACCTTTTCTATAGAGGAGAAGACGTTTTATACAGTCGGAGACACCTTTTCTATAGAGGAGAAGACGTTTTATACTGTCGGAGACACCTATTCTATAGGGGAGAAGACGTTTTATACTGTCGCAGACACCTTTTCTATAGGGGAGAAGACGTTTTATACTGTCGCAGACACCTTTTCTATAGAGGAGAAGACGTTTTATACTGTCGGAGACACCTTTTCTATAGGGGAGAAGACGTTTTATACTGTCGGAGACACCTTTTCTATAGGGGAGAAGACGTTTTATACTGTCGGAGACACCTTTTCTATAGGGGAGAAGACGTTTTATACTGTCGGAGACACCTTTTCTATAGGGGAGAAGACGTTTTATACTGTCGGAGACACCTTTTCTATAGGGGAGAAGACGTTTTATACTGTCGCAGACACCTTTTCTATAGGGGAGAAGACGTTTTATACTGTCGGAGACACCTTTTCTATAGGGGAGAAGACGTTTTATACTGTCGGAGACACCTTTTCTATAGGAGAGAAGACATTTTATACGGTCGCAGACACCTTTTCTATAGGGGAGAAGACGTTTTATACTGTCGGAGACACCTTTTCTATAGGGGAGAAGACGTTTTATACTGTCGGAGACACCTTTTCTATAGGGGAGAAGACGTTTTATACTGTCGGAGACACCTTTTCTATAGGGGAGAAGACATTTTATACTGTCGGAGACACCTTTTCTATAGGAGAGAAGACGTTTTATACTGTCGGAGACACCTTTTCTATAGGGGAGAAGACGTTTTATACTGTCGGAGACACCTTTTCAATAGGGGAGAAGACGTTTTATACTGTCGGAGACACCTTTTCTATAGGGGAGAAGACGTTTTATACTGTCGGAGACACCTTTTCTATAGGGGAGAAGACGTTTTATACTGTCGGAGACACCTTTTCTATAGGGGAGAAGACGTTTTATACTGTCGCAGACACCTTTTCTATAGGGGAGAAGACGTTTTATACTGTCGGAGACACCTTTTCTATAGGGGAGAAGACGTTTTATACTGTCGGAGACACCTTTTCTATAGGAGAGAAGACGTTTTATACTGTCGGAGACACCTTTTCTATAGGGGAGAAGACGTTTTATACTGTCGGAGACACCTTTTCTATAGGGGAGAAGACGTTTTATACTGTCGGAGACACCTTTTCTATAGGAGAGAAGACATTTTATACGGTCGCAGACACCTTTTCTATAGGGGAGAAGACGTTTTATACTGTCGGAGACACCTTTTCTATAGGGGAGAAGACGTTTTATACTGTCGGAGACACCTTTTCTATAGGGGAGAAGACGTTTTATACTGTCGGAGACACCTTTTCTATAGGAGAGAAGACGTTTTATACTGTCGGAGACACCTTTTCTATAGGGGAGAAGACGTTTTATACTGTCGGAGACACCTTTTCTATAGGGGAGAAGACGTTTTATACTGTCGGAGACACCTTTTCTATAGGAGAGAAGACGTTTTATACTGTCGGAGACACCTTTTCTATAGGAGAGAAGACGTTTTATACTGTCGGAGACACCTTTTCTATAGGAGAGAAGACGTTTTATACTGTCGGAGACACCTTTTCTATAGGGGAGAAGACGTTTTATACTGTCGGAGACACCTTTTCTATAGGGGAGAAGACGTTTTATACTGTCGGAGACACCTTTTCTATAGGAGAGAAGACGTTTTATACTGTCGCAGACACCTTTTCTATAGGGGAGAAGACGTTTTATACCGTCGCAGACACCTTTTCTATAGGAGAGAAGACGTTTTATACTGTCGGAGACACCTTTTCTATAGGGGAGAAGACGTTTTATACTGTCGGAGACACCTTTTCTATAGGAGAGAAGACGTTTTATACTGTCGGAGACACCTTGTCTATAGGGGAGAAGACGTTTTATACTGTCGGAGACACCTTTTCTATAGGGGAGAAGACGTTTTATACTGTCGGAGACACCTTTTCTATAGGGGAGAAGACATTTTATACTGTCGGAGACACCTTTTCTATAGGGGAGAAGACGTTTTATACTGTCGGAGACACCTTTTCTATAGAGGAGAAGACGTTTTATACAGTCGGAGACACCTTTTCTATAGGGGAGAAGACGTTTTATACTGTCGGAGACACCTTTTCTATAGAGGAGAAGACGTTTTATACTGTCGGAGACATCTTTTCTATAGGGGAGAAGACGTTTTATGCTGTCGGAGACACCTTTTCTATAAGGGAGAAGACGTTTTATACTGTCGGAGACACCTTTTCTATAGGGGAGAAGACGTTTTATACCGTCGCAGACACCTTTTCTATAGGGGAGAAGACGTTTTATACTGTCGGAGACACCTTTTCTATAGAGGAGAAGACGTTTTATACTGTCGGAGACACCTTTTCTATAGGGAAGAAGACTTTTATACTGTCGGAGACACCTTTTCTAGAGGGGAGAAGACGTTTTATACTGTCGGAGACACCTTTTCTATAGAGGAGAAGACGATTTATACTGTCGGAGACACCTTTTCTATAGGGGAGAAGACGTTTTATACTGTCGGAGACACCTTTTCTATGGGGGAGAAGACGTTTTATACTGTCGGAGACACCTTTTCTATAGGGGAGAAGACGTTTTATACTGTCGGAGACACCTTTTCTATAGAGGAGAAGACGTTTTATACAGTCGGAGACACCTTTTCTATAGGGGAGAAGACGTTTTATACTGTCGGAGACACCTTTTCTATAGAGGAGAAGACGTTTTATACTGTCGGAGACATCTTTTCTATAGGGGAGAAGACGTTTTATGCTGTCGGAGACACCTTTTCTATAGGGGAGAAGACGTTTTATACTGTCGGAGACACCTTTTCTATAGAGGAGAAGACGTTTTATACTGTCGGAGACACCTTTTCTATAGGGAAGAAGACTTTTATACTGTCGCAGACACCTTTTCTATAGGAGAGAAGACGATTTATACTGTCGGAGACACCTTTTCTATAAGGGAGAAGACGTTTTATACTGTCGGAGACACCTTTTCTATAGGGGAGAAGACTTTTATACTGTCGCAGACACCTTTTCTATAGGAGAGAAGACGATTTATACTGTCGGAGACACCTTTTCTATAAGGGAGAAGACGTTTTATACTGTCGGAGACACCTTTTCTATAGGAGAGAAGACGATTTATACTGTCGAAAACACCTTTTCTATAGGGAAGAAGACTTTTATACTGTCGCAGACACCTTTTCTATAGGAGAGAAGACGATTTATACTGTCGGAGATACCTTTTCTATAAGGGAGAAGACGGAAGACGTTTTATACTGTCGGAGACACCTTTTCTATAGGGGAGAAGACGTTTTATACTGTCGCAGACACCTTTTCTATAGAGGAGAAGACGTTTTATACTGTCGGAGACACCTTTTCTATAGGGAAGAAGACTTTTATACTGTCGGAGACACCTTTTCTATAGGGGAGAAGACGTTTTATACTGTCGCAGACACCTTTTCTATAGAGGAGAAGACGTTTTATACTGTCGGAGACACCTTTTCTATAGGGGAGAAGACGTTTTATACTGTCGGAGACACCTTTTCTATAGAGGAGAAGACGTTTTATACCGTCGGAGACACCTTTTCTATAGGGAAGAAGACTTTTATACTGTCGGAGACACCTTTTCTATAGGGGAGAAGACGTTTTATACTGTCGCAGACACCTTTTCTATAGAGGAGAAGACGTTTTATACTGTCGGAGACACCTTTTCTATAGGGGAGAAAGCGTTTTATACTGTCGGAGACACCTTTTCTATAGGAGAGAAGACGTTTTATACTGTCGGAGACACCTTTTCTATAGGGGAGAAGACGTTTTATACTGTCGGAGACACCTTTTCTATAGGGGAGAAGACGTTTTATACTGTCGGAGACACCTATTCTATAGGGGAGAAGACGTTTTATACTGTCGGAGACACCTTTTCTATAGGGGAGAAGACGTTTTATACTGTCGGAGACACCTTTTCTATAGGGGAGAAGACGTTTTATACTGTCGGAGACACCTTTTCTATAGGAGAGAAGACGTTTTTCTATAGGGGAGAAGACGTTTTATACTGTCGGAGACACCTTTTCTATAGGGGAGAAAGCGTTTTATACTGTCGGAGACACCTTTTCTATAGGAGAGAAGACGTTTTATACTGTCGGAGACACCTTTTCTATAGGGGAGAAAGCGTTTTATACTGTCGGAGACACCTTTTCTATAGGAGAGAAGACGTTTTATACTGTCGGAGACACCTTTTCTATAGGGGAGAAGACGTTTTATACTGTCGGAGACACCTTTTCTATAGGGGAGAAGACGTTTTATACTGTCGGAGACACCTATTCTATAGGGGAGAAGACGTTTTATACTGTCGGAGACACCTTTTCAATAGGGGAGAAGACGTTTTATACTGTCGGAGACACCTTTTCTATAGGGGAGAAGACGTTTTATACTGTCGGAGACACCTTTTCTATAGGGGAGAAGACGTTTTATACTGTCGGAGACACCTTTTCTATAGGGGAGAAGACGTTTTATACTGTCGGAGACACCTTTTCTATAGGAGAGAAGACGTTATAGGGGAGAAGACGTTTTATACCGTCGGAGACACCTTTTCTATAGGGAAGAAGACTTTTATACTGTCTCAGACACCTTTTCTATAGGGAAGAAGACTTTTATACTGTCTCAGACACCTTTTCTATAGAGGAGAAGACGTTTTATACTGTCGGAGACACCTTTTCTATAGGGGAGAAGACATTTTATACTGTCGGAGACACCTTTTCTATAGGGGAGAAGACGTTTTATACTGTCGGAGACACCTTTTCTATAGGAGAGAAGACGATTTATACTGTCGGAGACACCTTTTCTATAAGGGAGAAGACGTTTTATACTGTCGGAGACACCTTTTCTATAGGGGAGAAGACGTTTTATACTGTCGCAGACACCTTTTCTATAGAGGAGAAGACGTTTTATACTGTCGGAGACACCTTTTCTATAGGGAAGAAGACTTTTATACTGTCGGAGACACCTTTTCTATAGGGGAGAAGACTGTTTATACTGTCGGAGACACCTTTTCTATAGGGGAGAAGACGTTTTATACTGTCGGAGACACCTTTTCTATAGGGGAGAAGACGTTTTATACTGTCGCAGACACCTTTTCTATAGAGGAGAAGACGTTTTATACTGTCGGAGACACCTTTTCTATAGGGAAGAAGACTTTTATACTGTCGGAGACACCTTTTCTATAGGGGAGAAGACGTTTTATACTGTCGGAGACATCTTTTCTATAGGGGAGAAGGCGTTTTATACAGTCGGAGACACCTTTTCTATAGAGGAGAAGAAGTTTTATACAGTCGGAGACACCTTTTCTATAGAGGAGAAGACGTTTTATACTGTCGGAGACACCTTTTCTATAGGGGAGAAGACGTTTTATACTGTCGGAGACACCTTTTCTATAGAGGAGAAGACGTTTTATACTGTCGGAGACACCTTTTCTATAGGGGAGAAGACGTTTTATACTGTCGGAGACACCTTTTCTATAGGGGAGAAGACGTTTTATACTGTCGGAGACACCTTTTCTATAGGAGAGAAGACGTTTTATACTGTCGCAGACACCTTTTCTATAGGGGAGAAGACGTTTTATACTGTCGGAGACACCTTTTCTATAGGGGAGAAGACGTTTTATACCGTCGCAGACACCTTTTCTATAGGAGAGAAGACGTTTTATACTGTCGGAGACACCTTTTCTATAGAGGAGAAGACGTTTTATACTGTCGGAGACACCTATTCTATAGGGGAGAAGACGTTTTATACTGTCGCAGACACCTTTTCTATAGAGGAGAAGACGTTTTATACTGTCGCAGACACCTTTTCTATAGAGGAGAAGACGTTTTATACTGTCGGAGACACCTTTTCTATAGGGGAGAAGACGTTTTATACTGTCGGAGACACCTTTTCTATAGGGGAGAAGACGTTTTATACTGTCGGAGACACCTTTTCTATAGGAGAGAAGACGTTTTATACTGTCGGAGACACCTTTTCTATAGGAGAGAAGACGTTTTATACTGTCGGAGACACCTTTTCTATAGGAGAGAAGACGTTTTATACTGTCGGAGACACCTTTTCTATAGGAGAGAAGACGTTTTATACTGCCGGAGACACCTTTTCTATAGGAGAGAAGACATTTTATACTGCCGGAGACACCTTTTCTATAGGAGAGAAGACGTTTTATACTGTCGGAGACACCTTTTCAATAGGGGAGAAGACGTTTTATACTGTCGGAGACACCTTTTCAATAGGGGAGAAGACGTTTTATACTGTCGGAGACACCTTTTCAATAGGGGAGAAGACGTTTTATACTGTCGGAGACACCTTTTCTATAGGGGAGAAGACGTTTTATACTGTCGGAGACACCTTTTCTATAGGGGAGAAGACGTTTTATACTGTCGGAGACACCTTTTCTATAGGGGAGAAGACGTTTTATACTGTCGGAGACACCTTTTCTATAGGGGAGAAGACGTTTTATACTGTCGGAGACACCTTTTCTATAGGGGAGAAGACGTTTTATACTGTCGGAGACACCTTTTCTATAGGGGAGAAGACGTTTTATACTGTCGGAGACACCTTTTCTATAGGAGAGAAGACGTTTTATACTGTCGGAGACACCTTTTCTATAGGGGAGAAGACGTTTTATACTGTCGGAGACACCTTTTCTATAGGAGAGAAGACGTTTTATACTGTCGGAGACATCTTTTCTATAGGGGAGAAGGCGTTTTATACAGTCGGAGACACCTTTTCTATAGAGGAGAAGACGTTTTATACAGTCGGAGACACCTTTTCTATAGAGGAGAAGACGTTTTATACTGTCGGAGACACCTTTTCTATAGGGGAGAAGACGTTTTATACTGTCGGAGACACCTTTTCTATAGAGGAGAAGACGTTTTATACTGTCGGAGACACCTTTTCTATAGGGGAGAAGACGTTTTATACTGTCGGAGACACCTTTTCTATAGGGGAGAAGACGTTTTATACTGTCGGAGACACCTTTTCTATAGGAGAGAAGACGTTTTATACTGTCGCAGACACCTTTTCTATAGGGGAGAAGACGTTTTATACTGTCGGAGACACCTTTTCTATAGGGGAGAAGACGTTTTATACCGTCGCAGACACCTTTTCTATAGGAGAGAAGACGTTTTATACTGTCGGAGACACCTTTTCTATAGAGGAGAAGACGTTTTATACTGTCGGAGACACCTATTCTATAGGGGAGAAGACGTTTTATACTGTCGCAGACACCTTTTCTATAGAGGAGAAGACGTTTTATACTGTCGCAGACACCTTTTCTATAGAGGAGAAGACGTTTTATACTGTCGGAGACACCTTTTCTATAGGGGAGAAGACGTTTTATACTGTCGGAGACACCTTTTCTATAGGAGAGAAGACGTTTTATACTGTCGGAGACACCTTTTCTATAGGGGAGAAGACGTTTTATACTGTCGGAGACACCTTTTCTATAGGAGAGAAGACGTTTTATACTGTCGGAGACACCTTTTCTATAGGAGAGAAGACATTTTATACTGCCGGAGGAGACACCTTTTCTATAGGAGAGAAGACATTTTATACTGCCGGAGACACCTTTTCAATAGGGGAGAAGACGTTTTATACTGTCGGAGACACCTTTTCAATAGGGGAGAAGACGTTTTATACTGTCGGAGACACCTTTTCTATAGGGGAGAAGACGTTTTATACTGTCGGAGACACCTTTTCTATAGGGGAGAAGACGTTTTATACTGTCGGAGACACCTTTTCTATAGGGGAGAAGACGTTTTATACTGTCGGAGACACCTTTTCTATAGGGGAGAAGACGTTTTATACTGTCGGAGACACCTTTTCTATAGGGGAGAAGACGTTTTATACTGTCGGAGACACCTTTTCTATAGGGGAGAAGACGTTTTATACTGTCGGAGACACCTTTTCTATAGGGGAGAAGACGTTTTATACTGTCGGAGACACCTTTTCTATAGGGGAGAAGACGTTTTATACTGTCGGAGACACCTTTTCTATAGGGGAGAAGACGTTTTATACTGTCGGAGACACCTTTTCTATAGGGGAGAAGACGTTTTATACTGTCGGAGACACCTTTTCTATAGGAGAGAAGACGTTTTATACTGTCGGAGACACCTTTTCTATAGGGGAGAAGACGTTTTATACTGTCGGAGACACCTTTTCTATAGGGGAGAAGACGTTTTATACTGTCGGAGACACCTTTTCTATAGGGGAGAAGACGTTTTATACTGTCGGAGACACCTTTTCTATAGGGGAGAAGACGTTTTATACTGTCGGAGACACCTTTTCTATAGGGGAGAAGACGTTTTATACTGTCGGAGACACCTTTTCTATAGGAGAGAAGACGTTTTATACTGTCGGAGACACCTTTTCTATAGGAGAGAAGACGTTTTATACTGTCGGAGACACCTTTTCTATAGGGGAGAAGACGTTTTATACTGTCGGAGACACCTTTTCTATAGGGGAGAAGACGTTTTATACTGTCGGAGACACCTTTTCTATCGGAGAGAAGACGTTTTATACTGTCGGAGACACCTTTTCTATTGGAGAGAAGACGTTTTATACTGTCGGAGACACCTTTTCTATAGGAGAGAAGACGTTTTATACTGTCGGAGACACCTTTTCTATAGGGGAGAAGACGTTTTATACTGTCGGAGACACCTTTTCTATTGGAGAGAAGACGTTTTATACTGTCGGAGACACCTTTTCTATAGGAGACACCTTTTCTATAGGGGAGAAGACGTTTTATACTGTCGGAGACACCTTTTCTATAGGGGAGAAGACGTTTTATACTGTCGGAGACACCTTTTCTATAGGGGAGAAGACGTTTTATACTGTCGGAGACACCTTTTCTATAGGGGAGAAGACGTTTTATACTGTCGAAGACACCTTTTCTATAGGGGAGAAGACGTTTTATACTGTCGGAGACACCTTTTCTATAGGGGAGAAGACGTTTTATACGGTCGCAGACACCTTTTCTATAGGGGAGAAGACGTTTTATACTGTCGGAGACACCTTTTCTATAGGGGAGAAGACGTTTTATACTGTCGGAGACACCTTTTCTATAGGGGAGAAGACGTTTTATACTGTCGAAGACACCTTTTCTATAGGGGAGAAGACGTTTTATACTGTCGGAGACACCTTTTCTATAGGAGAGAAGACGTTTTATACTGTCGGAGACACCTTTTCTATAGGGGAGAAGACGTTTTATACTGTCGGAGACACCTTTTCTATAGGGGAGAAGACGTTTTATACTGTCGGAGACACCTTTTCTATAGGGGAGAAGACGTTTTATACGGTCGCAGACACCTTTTCTATAGGGGAGAAGACATTTTATACTGTCGGAGACACCTTTTCTATAGGAGAGAAGACGTTTTATACTGTCGGAGACACCTTTTCTATAGGAGAGAAGACGTTTTATACTGTCGGAGACACCTTTTCTATAGGGGAGAAGACGTTTTATACTGTCGGAGACACCTTTTCTATAGGGGAGAAGACGTTTTATACTGTCGGAGACACCTTTTCTATAGGGGAGAAGACGTTTTATACTGTCGGAGACACCTTTTCTATAGGGGAGAAGACATTTTATACTGTCGGAGACACCTTTTCTATAGGAGAGAAGACGTTTTATACTGTCGGAGACACCTTTTCTATAGGGGAGAAGACGTTTTATACTGTCGGAGACACCTTTTCTATAGGAGAGAAGACATTTTATACTGTCGGAGACACCTTTCCTATAGGAGAGAAGACGTTTTATACTGTCGGAGACACCTTTCCTATAGGAGAGAAGACGTTTTATACTGTCGGAGACACCTTTTCTATAGGGGAGAAGACGTTTTATACTGTCGGAGACACCTTTTCTATAGGGGAGAAGACGTTTTATACTGTCGGAGACACCTTTTCTATAGGGGAGAAGACATTTTATACTGTCGGAGACACCTTTTCTATAGGAGAGAAGACGTTTTATACTGTCGGAGACACCTTTCCTATAGGAGAGAAGACGTTTTATACTGTCGGAGACACCTTTTCTATAGGGGAGAAGACGTTTTATACTGTCGGAGACACCTTTTCTATAGGGGAGAAGACGTTTTATACTGTCGGAGACACCTTTTCTATAGGGGAGAAGACGTTTTATACTGTCGCAGACACCTTTTCTATAGAGGAGAAGACGTTTTATACTGTCGGAGACACCTTTTCTATAGGGAAGAAGACTTTTATACTGTCGGAGACACCTTTTCTATAGGGGAGAAGACGTTTTATACTGTCGGAGACATCTTTTCTATAGGGGAGAAGGCGTTTTATACAGTCGGAGACACCTTTTCTATAGAGGAGAAGACGTTTTATACAGTCGGAGACACCTTTTCTATAGAGGAGAAGACGTTTTATACTGTCGGAGACACCTTTTCTATAGGGGAGAAGACGTTTTATACTGTCGGAGACACCTTTTCTATAGAGGAGAAGACGTTTTATACTGTCGGAGACACCTTTTCTATAGGGGAGAAGACGTTTTATACTGTCGGAGACACCTTTTCTATAGGGGAGAAGACGTTTTATACTGTCGGAGACACCTTTTCTATAGGGGAGAAGACGTTTTATACCGTCGCAGACACCTTTTCTATAGGAGAGAAGACGTTTTATACTGTCGGAGACACCTTTTCTATAGAGGAGAAGACGTTTTATACTGTCGGAGACACCTATTCTATAGGGGAGAAGACGTTTTATACTGTCGCAGACACCTTTTCTATAGAGGAGAAGACGTTTTATACTGTCGCAGACACCTTTTCTATAGAGGAGAAGACGTTTTATACTGTCGGAGACACCTTTTCTATAGGGGAGAAGACGTTTTATACTGTCGGAGACACCTTTTCTATAGGAGAGAAGACGTTTTATACTGTCGGAGACACCTTTTCTATAGGAGAGAAGACGTTTTATACTGTCGGAGACACCTTTTCTATAGGAGAGAAGACATTTTATACTGCCGGAGGAGACACCTTTTCTATAGGAGAGAAGACATTTTATACTGCCGGAGACACCTTTTCTATAGGAGAGAAGACGTTTTATACTGTCGGAGACACCTTTTCAATAGGGGAGAAGACGTTTTATACTGTCGGAGACACCTTTTCAATAGGGGAGAAGACGTTTTATACTGTCGGAGACACCTTTTCTATAGGGGAGAAGACGTTTTATACTGTCGGAGACACCTTTTCTATAGGGGAGAAGACGTTTTATACTGTCGGAGACACCTTTTCTATAGGGGAGAAGACGTTTTATACTGTCGGAGACACCTTTTCTATAGGGGAGAAGACGTTTTATACTGTCGGAGACACCTTTTCTATAGGGGAGAAGACGTTTTATACTGTCGGAGACACCTTTTCTATAGGGGAGAAGACGTTTTATACTGTCGGAGACACCTTTTCTATAGGAGAGAAGACGTTTTATACTGTCGGAGACACCTTTTCTATAGGGGAGAAGACGTTTTATACTGTCGGAGACACCTTTTCTATAGGGGAGAAGACGTTTTATACTGTCGGAGACACCTTTTCTATAGGGGAGAAGACGTTTTATACTGTCGGAGACACCTTTTCTATAGGGGAGAAGACGTTTTATACTGTCGGAGACACCTTTTCTATAGGGGAGAAGACGTTTTATACTGTCGGAGACACCTTTTCTATAGGAGAGAAGACGTTTTATACTGTCGGAGACACCTTTTCTATAGGAGAGAAGACGTTTTATACTGTCGGAGACACCTTTTCTATAGGGGAGAAGACGTTTTATACTGTCGGAGACACCTTTTCTATAGGGGAGAAGACGTTTTATACTGTCGGAGACACCTTTTCTATCGGAGAGAAGACGTTTTATACTGTCGGAGACACCTTTTCTATTGGAGAGAAGACGTTTTATACTGTCGGAGACACCTTTTCTATAGGGGAGAAGACGTTTTATACTGTCGGAGACACCTTTTCTATTGGAGAGAAGACGTTTTATACTGTCGGAGACACCTTTTCTATAGGAGACACCTTTTCTATAGGGGAGAAGACGTTTTATACTGTCGGAGACACCTTTTCTATAGGGGAGAAGACGTTTTATACTGTCGGAGACACCTTTTCTATAGGGGAGAAGACGTTTTATACTGTCGGAGACACCTTTTCTATAGGGGAGAAGACGTTTTATACTGTCGAAGACACCTTTTCTATAGGGGAGAAGACGTTTTATACTGTCGGAGACACCTTTTCTATAGGGGAGAAGACGTTTTATACGGTCGCAGACACCTTTTCTATAGGGGAGAAGACGTTTTATACTGTCGGAGACACCTTTTCTATAGGGGAGAAGACGTTTTATACTGTCGGAGACACCTTTTCTATAGGGGAGAAGACGTTTTATACTGTCGAAGACACCTTTTCTATAGGGGAGAAGACGTTTTATACTGTCGGAGACACCTTTTCTATAGGAGAGAAGACGTTTTATACTGTCGGAGACACCTTTTCTATAGGGGAGAAGACGTTTTATACTGTCGGAGACACCTTTTCTATAGGGGAGAAGACGTTTTATACTGTCGGAGACACCTTTTCTATAGGGGAGAAGACGTTTTATACGGTCGCAGACACCTTTTCTATAGGGGAGAAGACATTTTATACTGTCGGAGACACCTTTTCTATAGGGGAGAAGACGTTTTATACTGTCGGAGACACCTTTTCTATAGGAGAGAAGACGTTTTATACTGTCGGAGACACCTTTTCTATAGGGGAGAAGACGTTTTATACTGTCGGAGACACCTTTTCTATAGGGGAGAAGACGTTTTATACTGTCGGAGACACCTTTTCTATAGGGGAGAAGACGTTTTATACTGTCGGAGACACCTTTTCTATAGGGGAGAAGACATTTTATACTGTCGGAGACACCTTTTCTATAGGAGAGAAGACGTTTTATACTGTCGGAGACACCTTTTCTATAGGAGAGAAGACGTTTTATACTGTCGGAGACACCTTTTCTATAGGGGAGAAGACGTTTTATACTGTCGGAGACACCTTTTCTATAGGGGAGAAGACGTTTTATACTGTCGGAGACACCTTTTCTATAGGAGAGAAGACATTTTATACTGTCGGAGACACCTTTCCTATAGGAGAGAAGACGTTTTATACTGTCGGAGACACCTTTCCTATAGGAGAGAAGACGTTTTATACTGTCGGAGACACCTTTTCTATAGGGGAGAAGACGTTTTATACTGTCGGAGACACCTTTTCTATAGGGGAGAAGACGTTTTATACTGTCGGAGACACCTTTTCTATAGGGGAGAAGACATTTTATACTGTCGGAGACACCTTTTCTATAGGGGAGAAGACATTTTATGCTGTCGGAGACACCTTTTCTATAGGGGAGAAGACATTTTATGCTGTCGGAGACACCTTTTCTATAGGGGAGAAGACGTTTTATACTGTCGGAGACACCTTTTCTATAGGAGAGAAGACGTTTTATACTGTCGGAGACACCTTTTCTATAGGAGAGAAGACGTTTTATACTGTCGCAGACACCTTTTCTATAGGAGAGAAGACGTTTTATACTGTCGGAGACACCTTTTCTATAGGGGAGAAGACATTTTATACTGTCGGAGACACCTTTTCTATAGGGGAGAAGACGTTTTATACTGTCGGAGACACCTTTTCTATAGGGGAGAAGACGTTTTATACTGTCGGAGACACCTTTTCTATAGGGGAGAAGACGTTTTATACTGTCGGAGACACCTTTTCTATCGGAGAGATGACGTTTTATACTGTCGGAGACACCTTTTCTATAGGGGAGAAGACATTTTATACTGTCGGAGACACCTTTTCTATCGGAGAGAAGACGTTTTATACTGTCGGAGACACCTTTTCTATAGGGGAGAAGACGTTTTATACTGTCGGAGACACCTTTTCTATAGGGGAGAAGACGTTTTATACTGTCGGAGACACCTTTTCTATCGGAGAGAAGACGTTTTATACTGTCGGAGACACCTTTTCTATAGTGGAGAAGACGTTTTATACTGTCGGAGACACCTTTTCTATAGGAGAGAAGACGTTTTATACTGTCGCAGACACCTTTTCTATAGGGGAGAAGACGTTTTATACGGTCGCAGACACCTTTTCTATAGGGGAGAAGACGTTTTATACTGTCGGAGACACCTTTTCTATAGGGGAGAAGACGTTTTATACTGTCGGAGACACCTTTTCTATAGGGGAGAAGACATTTTATATTGTCGGAGACACCTTTTCTATCGGAGAGAAGACGTTTTATACTGTCGGAGACACCTTTTCTATAGGGGAGAAGACATTTTATACTGTCGGAGACACCTTTTCTATAGGGGAGAAGACATTTTATACTGTCGGAGACACCTTTTCTATAGGGGAGAAGACATTTTATACTGTCGGAGACACCTTTTCTATAGGGGAGAAGACGTTTTATACTGTCGGCGACACCTTTTCTATAGGGGAGAAGATGTTTTATACTGTCGGCGACACCTTTTCTATAGGGGAGAAGATGTTTTATACTGTCGGAGACACCTTTTCTACAGGAGAGAAGACGTTTTATACTGTCGCAGACACCTTTTCTATAGGGGAGAAGACGTTTTATACTGTCGCAGACACCTTTTCTATAGGAGAGAAGACGTTTTATACTGTCGCAGACACCTTTTCTATAGGGGAGAAGACGTTTTATACTGTCGGAGACACCTTTTCTATAGGGGGAAGACGTTTTATACTGTCGGAGACACCTTTTCTATAGGAGAGAAGACGTTTTATACTGTCGGAGACACCTTTTCTATAGGAGAGAAGACGTTTTATACTGTCGCAGACACCTTTTCTATAGGGGAGAAGACGTTTTATACTGTCGGAGACACCTTTTCTATAGGGGAGAAGACGTTTTATACTGTCGGAGACACCTTTTCTATAGGAGAGAAGACGTTTTATACTGTCGGAGACACCTTTTCTATAGGGGAGAAGACGTTTTATACTGTCGCAGACACCTTTTCTATAGGGGAGAAGACGTTTTATACTGTCGGAGACACCTTTTCTATAGGAGAGAAGACGCTTTATACTGTCGGAGACACCTTTTCTATAGGGGAGAAGACGTTTTATACTGTCGGAGACACCTTTTCTATAGGAGAGAAGACGTTTTATACTGTCGCAGACACCTTTTCTATAGGGGAGAAGACGTTTTATACCGTCGCAGACACCTTTTCTATAGGAGAGAAGACGTTTTATACTGTCGGAGACACCTTTTCTATAGGGGAGAAGACGTTTTATACTGTCAGAGACACCTTTTCTATAGGGGAGAAGACGTTTTATACACCTTTTCTAGGGAGGGGAGAAGACGTTTTATACTGTCGGAGACACCTTTTCTATAGGGGAGAAGACGTTTTATACTGTCGGAGACACCTTTTCTATAGGGGAGAAGACGTTTTATACTGTCGCAGACACCTTTTCTATAGGAGAGAAGACGTTTTATACTGTCGCAGACACCTTTTCTATAGGGGAGAAGACGTTTTATACTGTCGGAGACACCTTTTCTATAGGGGAGAAGACGTTTTATACTGTCGGAGACACCTTTTCTATAGGGGAGAAGACGTTTTATACTGTCGGAGACACCTTTTCTATAGGAGAGAAGACGTTTTATACTGTCGGAGACACCTTTTCTATAGGGGAGAAGACGTTTTATACTGTCGGAGACACCTTTTCTATAGGAGAGAAGACGTTTTATACTGTCGCAGACACCTTTTCTATAGGGGAGAAGACGTTCTATACCGTCGCAGACACCTTTTCTATAGGAGAGAAGACGTTTTATACTGTCGCAGACACCTTTTCTATAGGGGAGAAGACGTTTTATACTGTCGGAGACACCTTTTCTATAGGGGAGAAGACGTTTTATACTGTCGGAGACACCTTTTCTATAGGGGAGAAGACGTTTTATACTGTCGGAGACACCTTTTCTATAGGAGAGAAGACGTTTTATACCGTCGCAGACACCTTTTCTATAGGAGAGAAGACGTTTTATACTGTCGCAGACACCTTTTCTATAGGGGAGAAGACGTTTTATACTGTCGGAGACACCTTTTCTATAGGGGAGAAGACGTTTTATACTGTCGCAGACACCTTTTCTATAGGGGAGAAGACGTTTTATACCGTCGCAGACACCTTTTCTATAGGAGAGAAGACGTTTTATACTGTCGCAGACACCTTTTCTATAGGGGAGAAGACGTTTTATACCGTCGCAGACACCTTTTCTATAGGAGAGAAGACGTTTTATACCGTCGCAGACACCTTTTCTATAGGAGAGAAGACGTTTTATACTGTCGCAGACACCTTTTCTATAGGGGAGAAGACGTTTCATATTGTCGCAGACACCTTTTCTATAGGAGAGAAGACGTTTTATACTGTCGCAGACACCTTTTCTATAGGGGAGAAGACGTTTTATACTGTCGGAGACACCTTTTCTATAGGGGAGAAGACGTTTTATACTGTCGGAGACACCTTTTCTATAGGGGAGAAGACGTTTTATACTGTCGGAGACACCTTTTCTATAGGGGAGAAGACATTTTATACTGTCGGAGACACCTTTTCTATAGGAGAGAAGACGTTTTATACTGTCGGAGACACCTTTTCTATAGGGGAGAAGACGTTTTATACTGTCGGAGACACCTTTTCTATAGGGGAGAAGACATTTTATACTGTCGCAGACACCTTTTCTATAGGAGAGAAGACGTTTTATACTGTCGGAGACACCTTTTCTATAGGAGAGAAGACGTTTTATACTGTCGGAGACACCTTTTCTATAGGGGAGAAGACGTTTTATACTGTCGGAGACACCTTTTCTATAGGGGAGAAGACGTTTTATACTGTCGGAGACACCTTTTCTATAGGGGAGAAGACGTTTTATACTGTCGCAGACACCTTTTCTATAGGGGAGAAGACGTTTTATACCGTCGCAGACACCTTTTCTATAGGAGAGAAGACGTTTTATACTGTCGCAGACACCTTTTCTATAGGGGAGAAGACGTTTTATACTGTCGGAGACACCTTTTCTATAGGGGAGAAGACGTTTTATACTGTCGGAGACACCTTTTCTATAGGGGAGAAGACGTTTTATACTGTCGGAGACACCTTTTCTATAGGGGAGAAGACATTTTATACTGTCGGAGACACCTTTTCTATAGGAGAGAAGACGTTTTATACTGTCGGAGACACCTTTTCTATAGGGGAGAAGACGTTTTATACTGTCGGAGACACCTTTTCTATAGGGGAGAAGACATTTTATACTGTCGCAGACACCTTTTCTATAGGAGAGAAGACGTTTTATACTGTCGGAGACACCTTTTCTATAGGAGAGAAGACGTTTTATACTGTCGGAGACACCTTTTCTATAGGGGAGAAGACGTTTTATACTGTCGGAGACACCTTTTCTATAGGGGAGAAGACGTTTTATACTGTCGGAGACACCTTTTCTATAGGGGAGAAGACGTTTTATACTTTCGGAGACACCTTTTCTATAGGGGGAAGACGTTTTATACTGTCGGAGACACCTTTTCTATAGGAGAGAAGACGTTTTATACTGTCGCAGACACCTTTTCTATAGGAGAGAAGACGTTTTATACTGTCGCGACACCTTTTCTATAGGGGAGAAGATGTTTTATACTGTCGGCGACACCTTTTCTATAGGGGAGAAGACATTTTATACTGTCGGAGACACCTTTTCTATAGGGGAGAAGACGTTTTATACTGTCGGCGACACCTTTTCTATAGGGGAGAAGACATTTTATACTGTCGCAGACACCTTTTCTATAGGGGAGAAGATGTTTTATACTGTCGGAGACACCTTTTCTACAGGAGAGAAGACGTTTTATACTGTCGGAGACACCTTTTCTATAGGGGAGAAGACGTTTTATACTGTCGGAGACACCTTTTCTATAGGGGAGAAGACGTTTTATACTGTCGGAGACACCTTTTCTATAGGAGAGAAGACGTTTTATACTGTCGCAGACACCTTTTCTATAGGGGAGAAGACGTTTTATACTGTCGCAGACACCTTTTCTATAGGAGAGAAGACGTTTTATACTGTCGCAGACACCTTTTCTATAGGGCAGAAGACGTTTTATACTGTCGGAGACACCTTTTCTATAGGAGAGAAGACGTTTTATACTGTCGGAGACACCTTTTCTATAGGGGAGAAGACGTTTTATACTGTCGGAGACACCTTTTCTATAGGGGAGAAGATGTTTTATACTGTCGGCGACACCTTTTCTATAGGGGAGAAGATGTTTTATACTGTCGGAGACACCTTTTCTACAGGAGAGAAGACGTTTTATACTGTCGGAGACACCTTTTCTATAGGGGAGAAGACGTTTTATACTTTCGGAGACACCTTTTCTATAGGGGAGAAGACGTTTTATACTGTCGGAGACACCTTTTCTATAGGGGGAAGACGTTTTATACTGTCGGAGACACCTTTTCTATAGGAGAGAAGACGTTTTATACTGTCGGAGACACCTTTTCTATAGGAGAGAAGACGTTTTATACTGTCGGAGACACCTTTTCTATAGGAGAGAAGACGTTTTATACTGTCGGAGACACCTTTTCTATAGGAGAGAAGACGTTTTATACTGTCGCAGACACCTTTTCTATAGGCGAGAAGACGTTTTATACTGTCGGAGACACCTTTTCTATAGGAGAGAAGACGTTTTATACTGTCGGAGACACCTTTTCTATAGGGGAGAAGACGTTTTATACTGTCGCAGACACCTTTTCTATAGGGGAGAAGACGTTTTATACTGTCGGAGACACCTTTTCTATAGGAGAGAAGACGTTTTATACTGTCGGAGACACCTTTTCTATAGGGGAGAAGACGTTTTATACTGTCGGAGACACCTTTTCTATAGGAGAGAAGACGTTTTATACTGTCGCAGACACCTTTTCTATAGGGGAGAAGACGTTTTATACTGTCGCAGACACCTTTTCTATAGGAGAGAAGACGTTTTATACTGTCGCAGACACCTTTTCTATAGGGCAGAAGACGTTTTATACTGTCGGAGACACCTTTTCTATAGGAGAGAAGACGTTTTATACTGTCGGAGACACCTTTTCTATAGGGGAGAAGACGTTTTATACTGTCGGAGACACCTTTTCTATAGGGGAGAAGATGTTTTATACTGTCGGCGACACCTTTTCTATAGGGGAGAAGATGTTTTATACTGTCGGAGACACCTTTTCTACAGGAGAGAAGACGTTTTATACTGTCGGAGACACCTTTTCTATAGGGGAGAAGACGTTTTATACTTTCGGAGACACCTTTTCTATAGGGGAGAAGACGTTTTATACTGTCGGAGACACCTTTTCTATAGGGGGAAGACGTTTTATACTGTCGGAGACACCTTTTCTATAGGAGAGAAGACGTTTTATACTGTCGGAGACACCTTTTCTATAGGAGAGAAGACGTTTTATACTGTCGCAGACACCTTTTCTATAGGGGAGAAGACGTTTTATACCGTCGCAGACACCTTTTCTATAGGAGAGAAGACGTTTTATACTGTCGGAGACACCTTTTCTATAGGAGAGAAGACGCTTTATACTGTCGGAGACACCTTTTCTATAGGGGAGAAGACGTTTTATACTGTCGGAGACACCTTTTCTATAGGAGAGAAGACGCTTTATACTGTCGGAGACACCTTTTCTATAGGGGAGAAGACGTTTTATACTGTCGGAGACACCTTTTCTATAGGAGAGAAGACGTTTTATACTGTCGCAGACACCTTTTCTATAGGGGAGAAGACGTTTTATACCGTCGCAGACACCTTTTCTATAGGAGAGAAGACGTTTTATACTGTCGGAGACACCTTTTCTATAGGGGAGAAGACGTTTTATACTGTCGCAGACACCTTTTCTATAGGAGAGAAGACGTTTTATACTGTCGCAGACACCTTTTCTATAGGGGAGAAGACGTTTTATACTGTCGGAGACACCTTTTCTATAGGGGAGAAGACGTTTTATACTGTCGGAGACACCTTTTCTATAGGGGAGAAGACGTTTTATACTGTCGGAGACACCTTTTCTATAGGGGAGAAGACGTTTTATACTGTCGGAGACACCTTTTCTATAGGAGAGAAGACGTTTTATACTGTCGCAGACACCTTTTCTATAGGAGAGAAGACGTTTTATACTGTCGCAGACACCTTTTCTATAGGGGAGAAGAAGTTCTATACCGTCGCAGACACCTTTTCTATAGGAGAGAAGACGTTTTATACTGTCGCAGACACCTTTTCTATAGGGGAGAAGACGTTTTATACTGTCGGAGACACCTTTTCTATAGGGGAGAAGACGTTTTATACTGTCGGAGACACCTTTTCTATAGGGGAGAAGACGTTTTATACTGTCGGAGACACCTTTTCTATAGGAGAGAAGACGTTTTATACCGTCGCAGACACCTTTTCTATAGGAGAGAAGACGTTTTATACTGTCGCAGACACCTTTTCTATAGGGGAGAAGACGTTTTATACTGTCGGAGACACCTTTTCTATAGGGGAGAAGACGTTTTATACTGTCGCAGACACCTTTTCTATAGGGGAGAAGACGTTTTATACCGTCGCAGACACCTTTTCTATAGGAGAGAAGACGTTTTATACTGTCGCAGACACCTTTTCTATAGGGGAGAAGACGTTTTATACCGTCGCAGACACCTTTTCTATAGGAGAGAAGACGTTTTATACTGTCGCAGACACCTTTTCTATAGGGGAGAAGACGTTTCATATTGTCGCAGACACCTTTTCTATAGGAGAGAAGACGTTTTATACTGTCGCAGACACCTTTTCTATAGGGGAGAAGACGTTTTATACTATCGCAGACACCTTTTCTATAGGGGAGAAGACGTTTTATACTGTCGCAGACACCTTTTCTATAGGGGAGAAGACGTTTTATACTGTCGGAGACACCTTTTCTATAGGAGAGAAGACGTTTTATACTGTCGGAGACACCTTTTCTATAGGGGAGAAGACGTTTTATACTGTCGGAGACACCTTTTCTATAGGGGAGAAGACGTTTTATACTGTCGGAGACACCTTTTCTATAGGAGAGAAGACGTTTTATACTGTCGCAGACACCTTTTCTATAGGGGAGAAGACGTTTTATACTGTCGGAGACACCTTTTCTATAGGAGAGAAGACGTTTTATACTGTCGGAGACACCTTTTCTATAGGGGAGAAGACGTTTTATACTGTCGGAGACACCTTTTCTATAGGGGAGAAGACGTTTTATACTGTCGGAGACACCTTTTCTATAGGAGAGAAGACGTTTTATACTGTCGCAGACACCTTTTCTATAGGGGAGAAGACGTTTCATATTGTCGCAGACACCTTTTCTATAGGGGAGAAGACGTTTTATACTGTCGGAGACACCTTTTCTATAGGAGAGAAGACGTTTTATACTGTCGCAGACACCTTTTCTATAGGGGAGAAGACGTTTTATACTATCGCAGACACCTTTTCTATAGGGGAGAAGACGTTTTATACTGTCGCAGACACCTTTTCTATAGGGGAGAAGACGTTTTATACTGTCGCAGACACCTTTTCTATAGGGGAGAAGACGTTTTATACTGTCGCAGACACCTTTTCTATAGGGGAGAAGACGTTTTATACTGTCGGAGACACCTTTTCTATAGGAGAGAAGACGTTTTATACTGTCGGAGACACCTTTTCTATAGGGGAGAAGACGTTTTATACTGTCGGAGACACCTTTTCTATAGGGGAGAAGACGTTTTATACTGTCGGAGACACCTTTTCTATAGGAGAGAAGACGTTTTATACTGTCGCAGACACCTTTTCTATAGGGGAGAAGACGTTTTATACTGTCGGAGACACCTTTTCTATAGGAGAGAAGACGTTTTATACTGTCGGAGACACCTTTTCTATAGGGGAGAAGACGTTTTATACTGTCGGAGACACCTTTTCTATAGGAGAGAAGACGTTTTATACTGTCGCAGACACCTTTTCTATAGGGGAGAAGACGTTTTATACTGTCGGAGACACCTTTTCTATAGGGGAGAAGACGTTTTATACTGTCGGAGACACCTTTTCTATAGGGGAGAAGACGTTTTATACTGTCGGAGACACCTTTTCTATAGGAGAGAAGACGTTTTATACTGTCGCAGACACCTTTTCTATAGGGGAGAAGACGTTTCATATTGTCGCAGACACCTTTTCTATAGGGGAGAAGACGTTTTATACTGTCGGAGACACCTTTTCTATAGGAGAGAAGACGTTTTATACTGTCGCAGACACCTTTTCTATAGGGGAGAAGACGTTTTATACTGTCGGAGACACCTTTTCTATAGGAGAGAAGACGTTTTATACTGTCGGAGACACCTTTTCTATAGGGGAGAAGACGTTTTATACTGTCGGAGACACCTTTTCTATAGGAGAGAAGACGTTTTATACTGTCGCAGACACCTTTTCTATAGGGGAGAAGACGTTTCATATTGTCGCAGACACCTTTTCTATAGGGGAGAAGACGTTTTATACTGTCGGAGACACCTTTTCTATAGGAGAGAAGACGTTTTATACTGTCGGAGACACCTTTTCTATAGGGGAGAAGACGTTTTATACTGTCGGAGACACCTTTTCTATAGGGGAGAAGACGTTTTATACTGTCGGAGACACCTTTTCTATAGGAGAGAAGACGTTTTATACTGTCGCAGACACCTTTTCTATAGGGGAGAAGACGTTTTATACTGTCGGAGACACCTTTTCTATAGGAGAGAAGACGTTTTATACTGTCGGAGACACCTTTTCTATAGGGGAGAAGACGTTTTATACTGTCGGAGACACCTTTTCTATAGGAGAGAAGACGTTTTATACTGTCGGAGACACCTTTTCTATAGGGGAGAAGACGTTTTATACTGTCGGAGACACCTTTTCTATAGGAGAGAAGACGTTTTATACTGTCGCAGACACCTTTTCTATAGGGGAGAAGACGTTTTATACTGTCGGAGACACCTTTTCTATAGGGGAGAAGACGTTTTATACTGTCGGAGACACCTTTTCTATAGGGGAGAAGACGTTTTATACTGTCGGAGACACCTTTTCTATAGGAGAGAAGACGTTTTATACTGTCGCAGACACCTTTTCTATAGGGGAGAAGACGTTTCATATTGTCGCAGACACCTTTTCTATAGGGGAGAAGACGTTTTATACTGTCGGAGACACCTTTTCTATAGGAGAGAAGACGTTTTATACTGTCGCAGACACCTTTTCTATAGGGGAGAAGACGTTTTATACTGTCGGAGACACCTTTTCTATAGGAGAGAAGACGTTTTATACTGTCGGAGACACCTTTTCTATAGGGGAGAAGACGTTTTATACTGTCGGAGACACCTTTTCTATAGGAGAGAAGACGTTTTATACTGTCGCAGACACCTTTTCTATAGGGGAGAAGACGTTTCATATTGTCGCAGACACCTTTTCTATAGGGGAGAAGACGTTTTATACTGTCGGAGACACCTTTTCTATAGGAGAGAAGACGTTTTATACTGTCGCAAACACCTTTTCTATAGGGGAGAAGACGTTTTATACTGTCGGAGACACCTTTTCTATAGGAGAGAAGACGTTTTATACTGTCGCAGACACCTTTTCTATAGGGGAGAAGACGTTTTATACTGTCGGAGACACCTTTTCTATAGGGGAGAAGACGTTTTATACTGTCGGAGACACCTTTTCTATAGGGGAGAAGACGTTTTATACTGTCGGAGACACCTTTTCTATAGGAGAGAAGACGTTTTATACTGTCGCAGACACCTTTTCTATAGGGGAGAAGACGTTTTATACTGTCGCAGACACCTTTTCTATAGGGGAGAAGACGTTTTATACCGTCGCAGACACCTTTTCTATAGGAGAGAAGACGTTTTATACTGTCGCAGACACCTTTTCTATAGGCGAGAAGACGTTTTATACTGTCGGAGACACCTTTTCTATAGGAGAGAAGACGTTTTATACTGTCGGAGACACCTTTTCTATAGGGGAGAAGACGTTTTATACTGTCGCAGACACCTTTTCTATAGGGGAGAAGACGTTTTATACTGTCGGAGACACCTTTTCTATAGGAGAGAAGACGCTTTATACTGTCGGAGACACCTTTTCTATAGGGGAGAAGACGTTTTATACTGTCGGAGACACCTTTTCTATAGGAGAGAAGACGTTTTATACTGTCGCAGACACCTTTTCTATAGGGGAGAAGACGTTTTATACCGTCGCAGACACCTTTTCTATAGGAGAGAAGACGTTTTATACTGTCGGAGACACCTTTTCTATAGGGGAGAAGACGTTTTATACTGTCAGAGACACCTTTTCTATAGGGGAGAAGACGTTTTATACTGTCGGAGACACCTTTTCTATAGGGGAGAAGACGTTTTATACTGTCGCAGACACCTTTTCTATAGGGGAGAAGACGTTTTATACTGTCGGAGACACCTTTTCTATAGGAGAGAAGACGCTTTATACTGTCGGAGACACCTTTTCTATAGGGGAGAAGACGTTTTATACTGTCGGAGACACCTTTTCTATAGGGGAGAAGACGTTTTATACACCTTTTCTAGGGAGGGGAGAAGACGTTTTATACTGTCGGAGACACCTTTTCTATAGGGGAGAAGACGTTTTATACTGTCAGAGACACCTTTTCTATAGGGGAGAAGACGTTTTATACACCTTTTCTAGGGAGGGGAGAAGACGTTTTATACTGTCGGAGACACCTTTTCTATAGGGGAGAAGACGTTTTATACTGTCGCAGACACCTTTTCTATAGGAGAGAAGACGTTTTATACTGTCGCAGACACCTTTTCTATAGGGGAGAAGACGTTTTATACTGTCGGAGACACCTTTTCTATAGGGGAGAAGACGTTTTATACTGTCGGAGACACCTTTTCTATAGGGGAGAAGACGTTTTATACTGTCGGAGACACCTTTTCTATAGGGGAGAAGACGTTTTATACTGTCGGAGACACCTTTTCTATAGGAGAGAAGACGTTTTATACTGTCGCAGACACCTTTTCTATAGGAGAGAAGACGTTTTATACTGTCGCAGACACCTTTTCTATAGGGGAGAAGACGTTCTATACCGTCGCAGACACCTTTTCTATAGGAGAGAAGACGTTTTATACTGTCGCAGACACCTTTTCTATAGGGGAGAAGACGTTTTATACTGTCGGAGACACCTTTTCTATAGGGGAGAAGACGTTTTATACTGTCGGAGACACCTTTTCTATAGGGGAGAAGACGTTTTATACTGTCGGAGACACCTTTTCTATAGGAGAGAAGACGTTTTATACCGTCGCAGACACCTTTTCTATAGGAGAGAAGACGTTTTATACTGTCGCAGACACCTTTTCTATAGGGGAGAAGACGTTTTATACTGTCGGAGACACCTTTTCTATAGGGGAGAAGACGTTTTATACTGTCGCAGACACCTTTTCTATAGGGGAGAAGACGTTTTATACCGTCGCAGACACCTTTTCTATAGGAGAGAAGACGTTTTATACTGTCGCAGACACCTTTTCTATAGGGGAGAAGACGTTTTATACCGTCGCAGACACCTTTTCTATAGGAGAGAAGACGTTTTATACTGTCGCAGACACCTTTTCTATAGGGGAGAAGACGTTTCATATTGTCGCAGACACCTTTTCTATAGGAGAGAAGACGTTTTATACTGTCGCAGACACCTTTTCTATAGGGGAGAAGACGTTTTATACTGTCGCAGACACCTTTTCTATAGGGGAGAAGACGTTTTATACTATCGCAGACACCTTTTCTATAGGGGAGAAGACGTTTTATACTGTCGCAGACACCTTTTCTATAGGGGAGAAGACGTTTTATACTGTCGCAGACACCTTTTCTATAGGGGAGAAGACGTTTTATACTGTCGGAGACACCTTTTCTATAGGGGAGAAGACGTTTTATACTGTCGGAGACACCTTTTCTATAGGAGAGAAGACGTTTTATACTGTCGGAGACACCTTTTCTATAGGGGAGAAGACGTTTTATACTGTCGGAGACACCTTTTCTATAGGAGAGAAGACGTTTTATACTGTCGCAGACACCTTTTCTATAGGGGAGAAGACGTTTTATACTGTCGGAGACACCTTTTCTATAGGAGAGAAGACGTTTTATACTGTCGGAGACACCTTTTCTATAGGGGAGAAGACGTTTTATACTGTCGGAGACACCTTTTCCATAGGGGAGAAGACGTTTTATACTGTCGGAGACACCTTTTCTATAGGAGAGAAGACGTTTTATACCGTCGCAGACACCTTTTCTATAGGAGAGAAGACGTTTTATACTGTCGCAGACACCTTTTCTATAGGGGAGAAGACGTTTTATACTGTCGGAGACACCTTTTCTATAGGGGAGAAGACGTTTTATACTGTCGCAGACACCTTTTCTATAGGGGAGAAGACGTTTTATACCGTCGCAGACACCTTTTCTATAGGAGAGAAGACGTTTTATACTGTCGCAGACACCTTTTCTATAGGGGAGAAGACGTTTTATACTGTCGGAGACACCTTTTCTATAGGGGAGAAGACGTTTTATACTGTCGGAGACACCTTTTCTATAGGGGAGAAGACGTTTTATACTGTCGGAGACACCTTTTCTATAGGGGAGAAGACGTTTTATACTGTCGGAGACACCTTTTCTATAGGAGAGAAGACGTTTTATACTGTCGCAGACACCTTTTCTATAGGAGAGAAGACGTTTTATACTGTCGCAGACACCTTTTCTATAGGGGAGAAGACGTTCTATACCGTCGCAGACACCTTTTCTATAGGAGAGAAGACGTTTTATACTGTCGCAGACACCTTTTCTATAGGGGAGAAGACGTTTTATACCGTCGCAGACACCTTTTCTATAGGAGAGAAGACGTTTTATACTGTCGCAGACACCTTTTCCATAGGGGAGAAGACGTTTTATACCGTCGCAGACACCTTTTCTATAGGAGAGAAGACGTTTTATACTGTCGGAGACACCTTTTCTATAGGGGAGAAGACGTTTTATACTGTCGCAGACACCTTTTCTATAGGAGAGAAGACGTTTTATACTGTCGCAGACACCTTTTCTATAGGGGAGAAGACGTTTTATACTGTCGGAGACACCTTTTCTATAGGGGAGAAGACGTTTTATACTGTCGGAGACACCTTTTCTATAGGGGAGAAGACGTTTTATACTGTCGGAGACACCTTTTCTATAGGGGAGAAGACGTTTTATACTGTCGGAGACACCTTTTCTATAGGAGAGAAGACGTTTTATACTGTCGCAGACACCTTTTCTATAGGAGAGAAGACGTTTTATACTGTCGCAGACACCTTTTCTATAGGGGAGAAGACGTTCTATACCGTCGCAGACACCTTTTCTATAGGAGAGAAGACGTTTTATACTGTCGCAGACACCTTTTCTATAGGGGAGAAGACGTTTTATACTGTCGGAGACACCTTTTCTATAGGGGAGAAGACGTTTTATACTGTCGGAGACACCTTTTCTATAGGAGAGAAGACGTTTTATACTGTCGGAGACACCTTTTCTATAGGAGAGAAGACGTTTTATACTGTCGCAGACACCTTTTCTATAGGGGAGAAGACGTTTCATATTGTCGCAGACACCTTTTCTATAGGGGAGAAGACGTTTTATACTGTCGGAGACACCTTTTCTATAGGAGAGAAGACGTTTTATACTGTCGCAGACACCTTTTCTATAGGGGAGAAGACGTTTTATACTGTCGGAGACACCTTTTCTATAGGAGAGAAGACGTTTTATACTGTCGGAGACACCTTTTCTATAGGGGAGAAGACGTTTTATACTGTCGGAGACACCTTTTCTATAGGAGAGAAGACGTTTTATACTGTCGCAGACACCTTTTCTATAGGGGAGAAGACGTTTCATATTGTCGCAGACACCTTTTCTATAGGGGAGAAGACGTTTTATACTGTCGGAGACACCTTTTCTATAGGAGAGAAGACGTTTTATACTGTCGCAAACACCTTTTCTATAGGGGAGAAGACGTTTTATACTGTCGGAGACACCTTTTCTATAGGAGAGAAGACGTTTTATACTGTCGCAGACACCTTTTCTATAGGGGAGAAGACGTTTTATACTGTCGGAGACACCTTTTCTATAGGGGAGAAGACGTTTTATACTGTCGGAGACACCTTTTCTATAGGGGAGAAGACGTTTTATACTGTCGGAGACACCTTTTCTATAGGAGAGAAGACGTTTTATACTGTCGCAGACACCTTTTCTATAGGGGAGAAGACGTTTTATACTGTCGGAGACACCTTTTCTATAGGGGAGAAGACGTTTTATACTGTCAGAGACACCTTTTCTATAGGGGAGAAGACGTTTTATACTGTCGGAGACACCTTTTCTATAGGGGAGAAGACGTTTTATACTGTCAGAGACACCTTTTCTATAGGGGAGAAGACGTTTTATACCGTCGCAGACACCTTTTCTATAGGAGAGAAGACGTTTTATACTGTCGCAGACACCTTTTCTATAGGAGAGAAGACGTTTTATACTGTCGCAGACACCTTTTCTATAGGGGAGAAGACGTTCTATACCGTCGCAGACACCTTTTCTATAGGAGAGAAGACGTTTTATACTGTCGCAGACACCTTTTCTATAGGGGAGAAGACGTTTTATACTGTCGGAGACACCTTTTCTATAGGGGAGAAGACGTTTTATACTGTCGGAGACACCTTTTCTATAGGGGAGAAGACGTTTTATACTGTCGGAGACACCTTTTCTATAGGAGAGAAGACGTTTTATACCGTCGCAGACACCTTTTCTATAGGAGAGAAGACGTTTTATACTGTCGCAGACACCTTTTCTATAGGGGAGAAGACGTTTTATACTGTCGGAGACACCTTTTCTATAGGGGAGAAGACGTTTTATACTGTCGCAGACACCTTTTCTATAGGGGAGAAGACGTTTTATACCGTCGCAGACACCTTTTCTATAGGAGAGAAGACGTTTTATACTGTCGCAGACACCTTTTCTATAGGGGAGAAGACGTTTTATACCGTCGCAGACACCTTTTCTATAGGAGAGAAGACGTTTTATACTGTCGCAGACACCTTTTCTATAGGGGAGAAGACGTTTCATATTGTCGCAGACACCTTTTCTATAGGAGAGAAGACGTTTTATACTGTCGCAGACACCTTTTCTATAGGGGAGAAGACGTTTTATACTGTCGCAGACACCTTTTCTATAGGGGAGAAGACGTTTTATACTATCGCAGACACCTTTTCTATAGGGGAGAAGACGTTTTATACTGTCGCAGACACCTTTTCTATAGGAGAGAAGACGTTTTATACTGTCGCAGACACCTTTTCTATAGGGGAGAAGACGTTTTATACTGTCGGAGACACCTTTTCTATAGGGGAGAAGACGTTTTATACTGTCGGAGACACCTTTTCTATAGGAGAGAAGACGTTTTATACTGTCGGAGACACCTTTTCTATAGGGGAGAAGACGTTTTATACTGTCGGAGACACCTTTTCTATAGGAGAGAAGACGTTTTATACTGTCGCAGACACCTTTTCTATAGGGGAGAAGACGTTTTATACTGTCGGAGACACCTTTTCTATAGGAGAGAAGACGTTTTATACTGTCGGAGACACCTTTTCTATAGGGGAGAAGACGTTTTATACTGTCGGAGACACCTTTTCTATAGGAGAGAAGACGTTTTATACTGTCGCAGACACCTTTTCTATAGGGGAGAAGACGTTTTATACTGTCGGAGACACCTTTTCTATAGGGGAGAAGACGTTTTATACTGTCGGAGACACCTTTTCTATAGGGGAGAAGACGTTTTATACTGTCGGAGACACCTTTTCTATAGGAGAGAAGACGTTTTATACTGTCGCAGACACCTTTTCTATAGGGGAGAAGACGTTTCATATTGTCGCAGACACCTTTTCTATAGGGGAGAAGACGTTTTATACTGTCGGAGACACCTTTTCTATAGGAGAGAAGACGTTTTATACTGTCGCAGACACCTTTTCTATAGGGGAGAAGACGTTTTATACTGTCGGAGACACCTTTTCTATAGGAGAGAAGACGTTTTATACTGTCGGAGACACCTTTTCTATAGGGGAGAAGACGTTTTATACTGTCGGAGACACCTTTTCTATAGGAGAGAAGACGTTTTATACTGTCGCAGACACCTTTTCTATAGGGGAGAAGACGTTTCATATTGTCGCTGACACCTTTTCTATAGGGGAGAAGACGTTTTATACTGTCGGAGACACCTTTTCTATAGGAGAGAAGACGTTTTATACTGTCGCAGACACCTTTTCTATAGGGGAGAAGACGTTTTATACTGTCGGAGACACCTTTTCTATAGGGGAGAAGACGTTTTATACTGTCGCAGACACCTTTTCTATAGGGGAGAAGACGTTTTATACCGTCGCAGACACCTTTTCTATAGGAGAGAAGACGTTTTATACTGTCGCAGACACCTTTTCTATAGGGGAGAAGACGTTTTATACCGTCGCAGACACCTTTTCTATAGGAGAGAAGACGTTTTATACTGTCGCAGACACCTTTTCTATAGGGGAGAAGACGTTTCATATTGTCGCAGACACCTTTTCTATAGGAGAGAAGACGTTTTATACTGTCGCAGACACCTTTTCTATAGGGGAGAAGACGTTTTATACTGTCGCAGACACCTTTTCTATAGGGGAGAAGACGTTTTATACTATCGCAGACACCTTTTCTATAGGGGAGAAGACGTTTTATACTGTCGCAGACACCTTTTCTATAGGGGAGAAGACGTTTTATACTGTCGCAGACACCTTTTCTATAGGGGAGAAGACGTTTTATACTGTCGGAGACACCTTTTCTATAGGGGAGAAGACGTTTTATACTGTCGGAGACACCTTTTCTATAGGAGAGAAGACGTTTTATACTGTCGGAGACACCTTTTCTATAGGGGAGAAGACGTTTTATACTGTCGGAGACACCTTTTCTATAGGAGAGAAGACGTTTTATACTGTCGCAGACACCTTTTCTATAGGGGAGAAGACGTTTTATACTGTCGGAGACACCTTTTCTATAGGAGAGAAGACGTTTTATACTGTCGCAGACACCTTTTCTATAGGGGAGAAGACGTTTTATACTGTCGGAGACACCTTTTCTATAGGGGAGAAGACGTTTTATACTGTCGGAGACACCTTTTCTATAGGGGAGAAGACGTTTTATACTGTCGGAGACACCTTTTCTATAGGAGAGAAGACGTTTTATACTGTCGCAGACACCTTTTCTATAGGGGAGAAGACGTTTCATATTGTCGCAGACACCTTTTCTATAGGGGAGAAGACGTTTTATACTGTCGGAGACACCTTTTCTATAGGAGAGAAGACGTTTTATACTGTCGCAGACACCTTTTCTATAGGGGAGAAGACGTTTTATACTGTCGGAGACACCTTTTCTATAGGAGAGAAGACGTTTTATACTGTCGGAGACACCTTTTCTATAGGGGAGAAGACGTTTTATACTGTCGGAGACACCTTTTCTATAGGAGAGAAGACGTTTTATACTGTCGCAGACACCTTTTCTATAGGGGAGAAGACGTTTCATATTGTCGCTGACACCTTTTCTATAGGGGAGAAGACGTTTTATACTGTCGGAGACACCTTTTCTATAGGAGAGAAGACGTTTTATACTGTCGCAGACACCTTTTCTATAGGGGAGAAGACGTTTTATACTGTCGGAGACACCTTTTCTATAGGAGAGAAGACGTTTTATACTGTCGCAGACACCTTTTCTATAGGGGAGAAGACGTTTTATACTGTCGGAGACACCTTTTCTATAGGAGAGAAGACGTTTTATACTGTCGGAGACACCTTTTCTATAGGGGAGAAGACGTTTCATATTGTCGCAGACACCTTTTCTATAGGGGAGAAGACGTTTTATACTGTCGCAGACACCTTTTCTATAGGGGAGAAGACGTTTTATACCGTCGCAGACACCTTTTCTATAGGAGAGAAGACGTTTTATACTGTCGCAGACACCTTTTCTATAGGCGAGAAGACGTTTTATACTGTCGGAGACACCTTTTCTATAGGAGAGAAGACGTTTTATACTGTCGGAGACACCTTTTCTATAGGGGAGAAGACGTTTTATACTGTCGCAGACACCTTTTCTATAGGGGAGAAGACGTTTTATACTGTCGGAGACACCTTTTCTATAGGAGAGAAGACGCTTTATACTGTCGGAGACACCTTTTCTATAGGGGAGAAGACGTTTTATACTGTCGGAGACACCTTTTCTATAGGAGAGAAGACGTTTTATACTGTCGCAGACACCTTTTCTATAGGGGAGAAGACGTTTTATACCGTCGCAGACACCTTTTCTATAGGAGAGAAGACGTTTTATACTGTCGGAGACACCTTTTCTATAGGGGAGAAGACGTTTTATACTGTCAGAGACACCTTTTCTATAGGGGAGAAGACGTTTTATACACCTTTTCTAGGGAGGGGAGAAGACGTTTTATACTGTCGGAGACACCTTTTCTATAGGGGAGAAGACGTTTTATACTGTCGGAGACACCTTTTCTATAGGGGAGAAGACGTTTTATACCGTCGCAGACACCTTTTCTATAGGAGAGAAGACGTTTTATACTGTCGGAGACACCTTTTCTATAGGGGAGAAGACGTTTTATACACCTTTTCTAGGGAGGGGAGAAGACGTTTTATACTGTCGGAGACACCTTTTCTATAGGGGAGAAGACGTTTTATACACCTTTTCTAGGGAGGGGAGAAGACGTTTTATACTGTCGGAGACACCTTTTCTATAGGGGAGAAGACGTTTTATACACCTTTTCTAGGGAGGGGAGAAGACGTTTTATACTGTCGGAGACACCTTTTCTATAGGGGAGAAGACGTTTTATACTGTCGCAGACACCTTTTCTATAGGGGAGAAGACGTTTTATACTGTCAGAGACACCTTTTCTATAGGGGAGAAGACGTTTTATACACCTTTTCTAGGGAGGGGAGAAGACGTTTTATACTGTCGGAGACACCTTTTCTATAGGGGAGAAGACGTTTTATACTGTCGCAGACACCTTTTCTATAGGGGAGAAGACGTTTTATACCGTCGCAGACACCTTTTCTATAGGAGAGAAGACGTTTTATACTGTCGGAGACACCTTTTCTATAGGGGAGAAGACGTTTTATACTGTCAGAGACACCTTTTCTATAGGGGAGAAGACGTTTTATACACCTTTTCTAGGGAGGGGAGAAGACGTTTTATACTGTCGGAGACACCTTTTCTATAGGGGAGAAGACGTTTTATACTGTCGCAGACACCTTTTCTATAGGAGAGAAGACGTTTTATACTGTCGCAGACACCTTTTCTATAGGGGAGAAGACGTTTTATACTGTCGGAGACACCTTTTCTATAGGGGAGAAGACGTTTTATACTGTCGGAGACACCTTTTCTATAGGGGAGAAGACGTTTTATACTGTCGGAGACACCTTTTCTATAGGAGAGAAGACGTTTTATACTGTCGGAGACACCTTTTCTATAGGAGAGAAGACGTTTTATACTGTCGCAGACACCTTTTCTATAGGAGAGAAGACGTTCTATACCGTCGCAGACACCTTTTCTATAGGGGAGAAGACGTTCTATACCGTCGCAGACACCTTTTCTATAGGGGAGAAGACGTTTTATACTGTCGCAGACACCTTTTCTATAGGGGAGAAGACGTTTTATACTGTCGGAGACACCTTTTCTATAGGGGAGAAGACGTTTTATACTGTCGGAGACACCTTTTCTATAGGGGAGAAGACGTTTTATACTGTCGGAGACACCTTTTCTATAGGAGAGAAGACGTTTTATACTGTCGCAGACACCTTTTCTATAGGAGAGAAGACGTTTTATACTGTCGCAGACACCTTTTCTATAGGGGAGAAGACGTTTTATACTGTCGCAGACACCTTTTCTATAGGAGAGAAGACGTTTTATACCGTCGCAGACACCTTTTCTATAGGAGAGAAGACGTTTTATACTGTCGCAGACACCTTTTCTATAGGAGAGAAGACGTTTCATATTGTCGCAGACACCTTTTCTATAGGAGAGAAGACGTTTTATACTGTCGCAGACACCTTTTCTATAGGGGAGAAGACGTTTTATACTGTCGCAGACACCTTTTCTATAGGGGAGAAGACGTTTTATACTGTCGCAGACACCTTTTCTATAGGGGAGAAGACGTTTTATACTGTCGGAGACACCTTTTCTATAGGGGAGAAGACGTTTTATACTGTCGGAGACACCTTTTCTATAGGGGAGAAGACGTTTTATACTGTCGGAGACACCTTTTCTATAGGAGAGAAGACGTTTTATACTGTCGGAGACACCTTTTCTATAGGGGAGAAGACGTTTTATACTGTCGGAGACACCTTTTCTATAGGGGAGAAGACGTTTTATACTGTCGGAGACACCTTTTCTATAGGGGAGAAGACGTTTTATACTGTCGGAGACACCTTTTCTATAGGAGAGAAGACGTTTTATACTGTCGGAGACACCTTTTCTATAGGGGAGAAGACGTTTTATACTGTCGGAGACACCTTTTCTATAGGGGAGAAGACGTTTTATACTGTCGGAGACACCTTTTCTATAGGGGAGAAGACGTTTTATACTGTCGGAGACACCTTTTCTATAGGAGAGAAGACGTTTTATACTGTCGCAGACACCTTTTCTATAGGGGAGAAGACGTTTTATACTGTCGGAGACACCTTTTCTATAGGGGAGAAGACGTTTTATACTGTCGGAGACACCTTTTCTATAGGAGAGAAGACGTTTTATACTGTCGGAGACACCTTTTCTATAGGGGAGAAGACGTTTTATACTGTCGGAGACACCTTTTCTATAGGAGAGAAGACGTTTTATACTGTCGCAGACACCTTTTCTATAGGGGAGAAGACGTTTCATATTGTCGCAGACACCTTTTCTATAGGGGAGAAGACGTTTCATACTGTCGGAGACACCTTTTCTATAGGAGAGAAGACGTTTTATACTGTCGCAGACACCTTTTCTATAGGGGAGAAGACGTTTTATACTGTCGGAGACACCTTTTCTATAGGGGAGAAGACGTTTTATACTGTCGGAGACACCTTTTCTATAGGGGAGAAGACGTTTTATACTGTCGGAGACACCTTTTCTATAGGAGAGAAGACGTTTTATACTGTCGCAGACACCTTTTCTATAGGGGAGAAGACGTTTTATACTGTCGGAGACACCTTTTCTATAGGGGAGAAGACGTTTTATACTGTCGCAGACACCTTTTCTATAGGGGAGAAGACGTTTTATACTGTCGGAGACACCTTTTCTATAGGGGAGAAGACGTTTTATACTGTCGGAGACACTTTTTCTATAGGGGAGAAGACGTTTTATACTGTCGGAGACACTTTTTCTATAGGGGAGAAGACGTTTTATACTGTCGGAGACCCTTTTCTATAGTAGAGAAGACGTTTTATACTATCGGAGACACCTTTTCTATAGGGGAGAAGACGTTTTATACTGTCGGAGACACCTTTTCTATAGGGGAGAAGACGTTTTATACTGTCGGAGACACCTTTTCTATAGGAGAGAAGACGTTTTATACTGTCGGAGACACCTTTTCTATAGGAGAGAAGACGTTTTATACTGTCGGAGACACCTTTTCTATAGGGGAGAAGACATTTTATACTGTCGGAGACACCTTTTCTATAGGAGAGAAGACATTTTATACTGCCGGAGACTCCTTTTCTATAGGAGAGAAGACGTTTTATACTGTCGGAGACACCTTTTCTATAGGGGAGAAGACGTTTTATACTGTCGGAGACACCTTTTCAATAGGGGAGAAGACGTTTTATACTGTCGGAGACACCTTTTCTATAGGGGAGAAGACATTTTATACTGTCGGAGACACCTTTTCTATAGGGGAGAAGACGTTTTATACTGTCGGAGACACCTTTTCTATAGGAGAGAAGACGTTTTATACTGTCGGAGACACCTTTTCTATAGGGGAGAAGACATTTTATACTGTCGGAGACACCTTTTCTATAGGGGAGAAGACGTTTTATACTGTCGGAGACACCTTTTCTATAGGAGAGAAGACGTTTTATACTGTCGGAGACACCTTTTCTATAGGGGAGAAGACGTTTTATACTGTCGGAGACACCTTTTCTATAGGAGAGAAGACGTTTTATACTGTCGGAGACACCTTTTCTATAGGAGAGAAGACGTTTTATACTGTCGGAGACACCTTTTCTATAGGAGAGAAGACGTTTTATACTGTCGGAGACACCTTTTCTATAGGAGAGAAGACGTTTTATACTGTCGGAGACACCTTTTCTATAGGGGAGAAGACGTTTTATACTGTCGGAGACACCTTTTCTATAGGGGAGAAGACGTTTTATACTGTCGGAGACACCTTTTCTATAGGAGAGAAGACGTTTTATACCGTCGCAGACACCTTTTCTATAGGAGAGAAGACGTTTTATACTGTCGCAGACACCTTTTCTATAGGGGAGAAGACGTTTTATACTGTCGGAGACACCTTTTCTATAGGGGAGAAGACGTTTTATACTGTCGCAGACACCTTTTCTATAGGGGAGAAGACGTTTTATACCGTCGCAGACACCTTTTCTATAGGAGAGAAGACGTTTTATACTGTCGCAGACACCTTTTCTATAGGGGAGAAGACGTTTTATACCGTCGCAGACACCTTTTCTATAGGAGAGAAGACGTTTTATACTGTCGCAGACACCTTTTCTATAGGGGAGAAGACGTTTCATATTGTCGCAGACACCTTTTCTATAGGAGAGAAGACGTTTTATACTGTCGCAGACACCTTTTCTATAGGAGAGAAGACGTTTTATGCCGTCGCAGACACCTTTTCTATAGGAGAGAAGACGTTTTATACTGTCGCAGACACCTTTTCTATAGGGGAGAAGACGTTTTATACTGTCGCAGACACCTTTTCTATAGGGGAGAAGACGTTTTATACTGTCGCAGACACCTTTTCTATAGGGGAGAAGACGTTTTATACTGTCGGAGACACCTTTTCTATAGGGGAGAAGACGTTTTATACTGTCGGAGACACCTTTTCTATAGGGGAGAAGACGTTTTATACTGTCGGAGACACCTTTTCTATAGGAGAGAAGACGTTTTATACTGTCGGAGACACCTTTTCTATAGGGGAGAAGACGTTTTATACTGTCGGAGACACCTTTTCTATAGGGGAGAAGACGTTTTATACTGTCGGAGACACCTTTTCTATAGGAGAGAAGACGTTTTATACTGTCGGAGACACCTTTTCTATAGGGGAGAAGACGTTTTATACTGTCGGAGACACCTTTTCTATAGGGGAGAAGACGTTTTATACTGTCGGAGACACCTTTTCTATAGGGGAGAAGACGTTTTATACTGTCGGAGACACCTTTTCTATAGGAGAGAAGACGTTTTATACTGTCGGAGACACCTTTTCTATAGGGGAGAAGACGTTTTATACTGTCGGAGACACCCTTTCTATAGGGGAGAAGACGTTTTATACTGTCGGAGACACCTTTTCTATAGGAGAGAAGACGTTTTATACTGTCGGAGACACCTTTTCTATAGGGGAGAAGACGTTTTATACTGTCGGAGACACCTTTTCTATAGGAGAGAAGACGTTTTATACTGTCGCAGACACCTTTTCTATAGGGGAGAAGACGTTTCATATTGTCGCAGACACCTTTTCTATAGGGGAGAAGACGTTTTATACTGTCGGAGACACCTTTTCTATAGGAGAGAAGACGTTTTATACTGTCGCAGACACCTTTTCTATAGGGGAGAAGACGTTTTATACTGTCGGAGACACCTTTTCTATAGGGGAGAAGACGTTTTATACTGTCGGAGACACCTTTTCTATAGGGGAGAAGACGTTTTATACTGTCGGAGACACCTTTTCTATAGGAGAGAAGACGTTTTATACTGTCGCAGACACCTTTTCTATAGGGGAGAAGACGTTTTATACTGTCGGAGACACCTTTTCTATAGGGGAGAAGACGTTTTATACTGTCGCAGACACCTTTTCTATAGGGGAGAAGACGTTTTATACTGTCGGAGACACCTTTTCTATAGGGGAGAAGACGTTTTATACTGTCGGAGACACTTTTTCTATAGGGGAGAAGACGTTTTATACTGTCGGAGACCCTTTTCTATAGTAGAGAAGACGTTTTATACTGTCGGAGACCCCTTTTCTATAGGGGAGAAGACGTTTTATACTGTCGGAGACACCTTTTCTATAGGAGAGAAGACGTTTTATACTATCGGAGACACCTTTTCTATAGGGGAGAAGACGTTTTATACTGTCGGAGACCCCTTTTCTATAGGGGAGAAGACGTTTTATACTGTCGGAGACACCTTTTCTATAGGGGAGAAGACGTTTTATACTGTCGGAGACACCTTTTCTATAGGAGAGAAGACGTTTTATACTGTCGCAGACACCTTTTCTATAGGGGAGAAGACGTTTTATACTGTCGGAGACACCTTTTCTATAGGGGAGAAGACGTTTTATACTGTCGCAGACACCTTTTCTATAGGGGAGAAGACGTTTTATACTGTCGGAGACACCTTTTCTATAGGGGAGAAGACGTTTTATACTGTCGGAGACACTTTTTCTATAGGGGAGAAGACGTTTTATACTGTCGGAGACCCTTTTCTATAGTAGAGAAGACGTTTTATACTATCGGAGACACCTTTTCTATAGGGGAGAAGACGTTTTATACTGTCGGAGACCCTTTTCTATAGGGGAGAAGACGTTTTATACTGTCGGAGACACCTTTTCTATAGGGGAGAAGACGTTTTATACTGTCGGAGACCCCTTTTCTATAGGGGAGAAGACGTTTTATACTGTCGGAGACACCTTTTCTATAGGAGAGAAGACGTTTTATACTATCGGAGACACCTTTTCTATAGGGGAGAAGACGTTTTATACTGTCGGAGACCCCTTTTCTATAGGGGAGAAGACGTTTTATACTGTCGGAGACACCTTTTCTATAGGGGAGAAGACGTTTTATACTGTCGGAGACACCTTTTCTATAGGAGAGAAGACGTTTTATACTGTCGGAGACACCTTTTCTATAGGGGAGAAGACGTTTTATACTGTCGGAGACACCTTTTCTATAGGGGAGAAGACGTTTTATACTGTCGGAGACACCTTTTCTATAGGGGAGAAGACGTTTTATACTGTCGGAGACACCTTTTCTATAGGAGAGAAGACGTTTTATACTGTCGGAGACACCTTTTCTATAGGGGAGAAGACATTTTATACTGTCGGAGACACCTTTTCTATAGGAGAGAAGACATTTTATACTGCCGGAGACACCTTTTCTATAGGAGAGAAGACGTTTTATACTGTCGGAGACACCTTTTCTATAGGGGAGAAGACGTTTTATACTGTCGGAGACACCTTTTCAATAGGGGAGAAGACGTTTTATACTGTCGGAGACACCTTTTCTATAGGGGAGAAGACATTTTATACTGTCGGAGACACCTTTTCTATAGGGGAGAAGACGTTTTATACTGTCGGAGACACCTTTTCTATAGGAGAGAAGACGTTTTATACTGTCGGAGACACCTTTTCTATAGGGGAGAAGACGTTTTATACTGTCGGAGACACCTTTTCTATAGGAGAGAAGACGTTTTATACTGTCGGAGACACCTTTTCTATAGGGGAGAAGACGTTTTATACTGTCGGAGACACCTTTTCTATAGGAGAGAAGACGTTTTATACTGTCGGAGACACCTTTTCTATAGGGGAGAAGACGTTTTATACTGTCGGAGACACCTTTTCTATAGGGGAGAAGACGTTTTATACTGTCGGAGACACCTTTTCTATAGGGGAGAAGACGTTTTATACTGTCGGAGACACCTTTTCTATAGGGGAGAAGACGTTTTATACTGTCGGAGACACCTTTTCTATAGGAGAGAAGACGTTTTATACCGTCGCAGACACCTTTTCTATAGGAGAGAAGACGTTTTATACTGTCGCAGACACCTTTTCTATAGGGGAGAAGACGTTTTATACTGTCGGAGACACCTTTTCTATAGGGGAGAAGACGTTTTATACTGTCGCAGACACCTTTTCTATAGGGGAGAAGACGTTTTATACCGTCGCAGACACCTTTTCTATAGGAGAGAAGACGTTTTATACTGTCGCAGACACCTTTTCTATAGGGGAGAAGACGTTTTATACCGTCGCAGACACCTTTTCTATAGGAGAGAAGACGTTTTATACTGTCGCAGACACCTTTTCTATAGGGGAGAAGACGTTTCATATTGTCGCAGACACCTTTTCTATAGGAGAGAAGACGTTTTATACTGTCGCAGACACCTTTTCTATAGGGGAGAAGACGTTTTATACTGTCGCAGACACCTTTTCTATAGGGGAGAAGACGTTTTATACTATCGCAGACACCTTTTCTATAGGGGAGAAGACGTTTTATACTGTCGCAGACACCTTTTCTATAGGGGAGAAGACGTTTTATACTGTCGCAGACACCTTTCCTATAGGGGAGAAGACGTTTTATACTGTCGGAGACACCTTTTCTATAGGGGAGAAGACGTTTTATACTGTCGGAGACACCTTTTCTATAGGGGAGAAGACGTTTTATACTGTCGGAGACACCTTTTCTATAGGAGAGAAGACGTTTTATACTGTCGCAGACACCTTTTCTATAGGAGAGAAGACGTTTTATACTGTCGCAGACACCTTTTCTATAGGGGAGAAGACGTTTTATACTGTCGGAGACACCTTTTCTATAGGGGAGAAGACGTTTTATACTGTCGGAGACACCTTTTCTATAGGAGAGAAGACGTTTTATACTGTCGCAGACACCTTTTCTATAGGGGAGAAGACGTTTTATACTGTCGGAGACACCTTTTCTATAGGGGAGAAGACGTTTTATACTGTCGGAGACACCTTTTCTATAGGAGAGAAGACGTTTTATACTGTCGCAGACACCTTTGCTATAGGAGAGAAGACGTTTTATACTGTCGCAGACACCTTTTCTATAGGGGAGAAGACGTTTCATATTGTCGCAGACACCTTTTCTATAGGGGAGAAGACGTTTTATACTGTCGGAGACACCTTTTCTATAGGGGAGAAGACGTTTTATACTGTCGGAGACACCTTTTCTATAGGAGAGAAGACGTTTTATACTGTCGCAGACACCTTTTCTATAGGGGAGAAGACGTTTTATACTGTCGGAGACACCTTTTCTATAGGGGAGAAGACGTTTTATACTGTCGCAGACACCTTTTCTATAGGGGAGAAGACGTTTTATACTGTCGGAGACACCTTTTCTATAGGGGAGAAGACGTTTTATACTGTCGGAGACACCTTTTCTATAGGAGAGAAGACGTTTTATACTATCGGAGACACCTTTTCTATAGGGGAGAAGACGTTTTATACTGTCGGAGACCCCTTTTCTATAGGGGAGAAGACGTTTTATACTGTCGGAGACACCTTTTCTATAGGGGAGAAGACGTTTTATACTGTCGGAGACACCTTTTCTATAGGAGAGAAGACGTTTTATACTGTCGGAGACACCTTGTCTATAGGGGAGAAGACGTTTTATACTGTCGGAGACACCTTTTCTATAGGGGAGAAGACGTTTTATACTGTCGGAGACACCTTTTCTATAGGGGAGAAGACGTTTTATACTGTCGGAGACACCTTTTCTATAGGAGAGAAGACGTTTTATACTGTCGGAGACACCTTTTCTATAGGAGAGAAGACGTTTTATACTGTCGGAGACACCTTTTCTATAGGAGAGAAGACGTTTTATACTGTCGGAGACACCTTTTCTATAGGGGAGAAGACATTTTATACTGTCGGAGACACCTTTTCTATAGGAGAGAAGACGTTTTATACTGTCGGAGACACCTTTTCTATAGGGGAGAAGACGTTTTATACTGTCGGAGACACCTTTTCAATAGGGGAGAAGACGTTTTATACTGTCGGAGACACCTTTTCTATAGGGGAGAAGACGTTTTATACTGTCGGAGACACCTTTTCTATAGGGGAGAAGACGTTTTATACTGTCGGAGACACCTTTTCTATAGGAGAGAAGACGTTTTATACTGTCGGAGACACCTTTTCTATAGGGGAGAAGACGTTTTATACTGTCGGAGACACCTTTTCTATAGGGGAGAAGACGTTTTATACTGTCGGAGACACCTTTTCTATAGGGGAGAAGACGTTTTATACTGTCGGAGACACCTTTTCTATAGGAGAGAAGACGTTTTATACTGTCGGAGACACCTTTTCTATAGGGGAGAAGACGTTTTATACTGTCGGAGACACCTTTTCTATAGGAGAGAAGACGTTTTATACTGTCGGAGACACCTTTTCTATAGGGGAGAAGACGTTTTATACTGTCGGAGACACCTTTTCTATAGGGGAGAAGACGTTTTATACTGTCGGAGACACCTTTTCTATAGGGGAGAAGACGTTTTATACTGTCGGAGACACCTTTTCTATAGGAGAGAAGACGTTTTATACTGTCGGAGACACCTTTTCTATAGGAGAGAAGACGTTTTATACTGTCGGAGACACCTTTTCTATAGGAGAGAAGACGTTTTATACTGTCGGAGACACCTTTTCTATAGGGGAGAAGACGTTTTATACTGTCGGAGACACCTTTTCTATAGGAGAGAAGACGTTTTATACTGTCGGAGACACCTTTTCTATAGGGGAGAAGACGTTTTATACTGTCGGAGACACCTTTTCTATAGGGGAGAAGACGTTTTATACTGTCGAGACACCTTTTCTATAGGGGAGAAGACGTTTTATACTGTCGGAGACACCTTTTCTATAGGGGAGAAGACGTTTTATACTGTCGGAGACACCTTTTCTATAGGGGAGAAGACGTTTTATACTGTCGGAGACACCTTTTCTATAGGGGAGAAGACGTTTTATACTGTCGGAGACACCTTTTCTATAGGGAGAAGACGTTTTATACTGTCGGAGACACCTTTTCTATAGGGGAGAAGACGTTTTATACTGTCGGAGACACCTTTTCTATAGGGGAGAAGACGTTTTATACTGTCGGAGACACCTTTTCTATAGGGGAGAAGACGTTTTATACTGTCGGAGACACCCTTTTCTATAGGGGAGAAGACGTTTTATACTGTCGGAGACACCTTTTCTATAGGGGAGAAGACGTTTTATACTGTCGGAGACACCTTTTCTATAGGGGAGAAGACGTTTTATACTGTCGGAGACACCTTTTCTATAGGGGAGAAGACGTTTTATACTGTCGGAGACACCTTTTCTATAGGGGAGAAGACGTTTTATACTGTCGGAGACACCTTTTCTATAGGGGAGAAGACGTTTTATACTGTCGGAGACACCTTTTCTATAGGGGAGAAGACGTTTTATACTGTCGCAGACACCTTTTCTATAGGGGAGAAGACGTTTTATACTGTCGGAGACACCTTTTCTATAGGGGAGAAGACGTTTTATACTGTCGGAGACACCTTTTCTATAGGGAGAGAAGACGTTTTATACTGTCGGAGACACCTTTTCTATAGGAGAGAAGACGTTTTATACTGTCGGAGACACCTTTTCTATAGGGGAGAAGACGTTTTATACTGTCGGAGACACCTTTTCTATAGGGGAGAAGACGTTTTATACTGTCGGAGACACCTTTTCTATAGGGGAGAAGACGTTTTATACTGTCGGAGACACCTTTTCTATAGGGGAGAAGACGTTTTATACTGTCGGAGACACCTTTTCTATAGGGGAGAAGACGTTTTATACTGTCGGAGACACCTTTTCTATAGGAGAGAAGACGTTTTATACTGTCGGAGACACCTTTTCTATAGGGGAGGAAGACGTTTTATACTGTCGGAGACACCTTTTCTATAGGGGAGAAGACGTTTTATACTGTCGGAGACACCTTTTCTATAGGGGAGAAGACGTTTTATACTGTCGGAGACACCTAATATAGATTTCTATAGAGGAGAAGACGTTTTATACTGTCGGAGACACCTTTTCTATAGGGGAGAAGACGTTTTATACTGTCGGAGACACCTTTTCCTATAGGAGAGAAGACGTTTTATACTGTCGGAGACACCTTTTCTATAGGAGAGAAGACGTTTTATACTGTCGCAGACACCTTTTCTATAGGGGAGAAGACGTTTTATACTGTCGGAGACACCTTTTCTATAGGGGAGAAGACGTTTTATACTGTCGGAGACACCTTTTCTATAGGGGAGAAGACATTTTATACTGTCGGAGACACCTTTTCTATAGGGGAGAAGACGTTTTATACTGTCGGAGACACCTTTTCTATAGGAGAGAAG